>CM042889.1:9322327-10009169 GCA_023653495.1 Melastoma candidum | reverse complement strand
TATTAGTGTGCTTGTAAAAGGATTGGTTGACATGATGGAGATGGTCACCAAGCAAATCAAGGAAGAACCACATGATTACTCTAGGAAATGATTTCTGAAGGTCAAAGAGTTGAAGTTGAAGGAGAGACCACAAGAGTAATGACTGGATTGCCGAGGAATGGAGTTGCACGGGACTTGCAATCAAGAATTGCATCCGATTTTCTATGCATAAGATAGAATTTCTAGAGTTTGATGGCACGATTATGGTGGATTGATTATACATGTGATAGGTATTTTGAGTTGGAATGCGTTCATGAAGAAAAGAAATTCCTTGTGCATGTATGAAAGAGCGTTACAATGGAACTATACTTTCCGTAAGAGCATTGATAGTACATAACTATTAAGCTGGAAAGAGTACATTTTGACTTTGACAAGGAGATGTAGAAGATAAGTGTTTAATGATCCAACGGGGGAGGAAGAATTTGAAGCAAGACGGGCCTTTTTGATAATTTTTATGCGTATATGGAAGAGTTTAATGTATGCTTGAGGAATGTATTATAGAAGGTTGATTTATCTGTTCATTTTAAGATTAGTTTGTTTTTCAATATATTAAAGGACTATAGGAGTACCTTGTGGTTGTTGAGACTTAATGATTTGTTGAGTGCTCCATTAGTGAGATGAATGATTATTACCAATGACGTGATAGTGGATTCATGGAGTTTTGGTGGTATGAAACAAACTTGAAGATGAATAGACCATTTTCGGGAACTTCTGGAGGATCAATGAGGGGAAGAGAACTTGAACAATCTTGAGGAAATGTATCAGTAAGTAATGTAACTAGAACTATAGATATGAAGGGAACTTCGGCTCCTTTGGGCAGAAAAAGACTCGGTCAGGAAAAGGGACTGAGAGGAGACTCAAAGGTTATGTTTCGGATGCAATGAGCCTTTTAATAGGAATCACAAGTATGTGAAGAGGCAACTCCTTTCTATGTAGTAAAGGATGTGGATGAGGAAGACATAGGATGGGGTGAGAAGTTGAGTCGGTATGATGATGAATTGAATGAGGATATAAAGGCTACTTTTCATGCTTTGAATGGGAAAATGGGGAGATCAAAATACAAACTACGAAAATTATTGGATAATAGGTTGTATGTTTTGATTGATTCCGGTAGTACACAATTTCATGGATGTTAGTGTTGTTAAGGGCATGTGTGTTGCTACCACTTCTATTGATCTAGTGAAGGTGTTGTTGTTGATGGAAAGAAGATAGTTAGTTCAAGGAGTTTGAGTGAGTTTGAATGAGGAATGTAGGGAAAAACTAACTTTACAACTAATTTCTATGTGATACCATTGGTAGGGTGTGAGACGGTATTAGAAGTAAAATGGTAATCTTAGTTAGGGGACATTGTGTGGAATTTTAGGGTAGTGGAGATGAAGTTCAAATGGGGTGGTCATATTGCAACACTGAAAGGACTTCAAGGTAATGAGAAAGAGAAGATGTTGAAATTGGTTAGTGAGAAAACAATGGCAGGTGTTGCATACGTCGACTATCTAACTTTTGTTTGGGAGTAAAATTGCAGGAAGACGCTATTCCAATGTATCAATTGGAATGCATAGAGAATGTAGATGGAGATATAGAAAAGGTATTGCATACCTTCTAGGATGTTTTTATGGAGCCTAAGTGACTTCCACCCTTCCGTGATTGTGGCCATTTTATAACACTCAAGGAAAGAGTACAAGGGGTAAATGTCAAGCCTTAGTAGTAAGTAGTTCATTCTCTTCTCCTGTGATGCAGGTCAAGAAGAAGGATGGTACTTCGTGCATGTGCATCAATATAGGCAACTTTATCGGTACACTGTGAAGATAAGTACCATATTCCCATCATAGAGGAGTTGTTGGATGAGTTGCATGGTTCTACTAACTTTTCTGAGATTCATCTTCGTTCTGGTTACCATTAAATAATGATGGCTCCTATTGATGTTCATAAGACTGCCTTCCGGCACACAATGGGCATTATGTATTTTTTGTGATGCCTTTTGGCCTTAAATGTACAATCGACGTTTCAAGTGCTAATGAGCTCAGTTTTCAAACCCCACCTGAGAAAGTATATATTGATATTCTTTGACGATATTTTTGTTTATAGTAGATCTAAGGCTGAGCATGTGGATCATATGGGAGTTGCTTTATCTTTGCTAAGGATGCATACATTATTTGCTAAACGTTCTAAGAGTGCATTGGCAGCTCAAGAGTTGAGTATCTTGTGTACTACATAGACCAATATGGGCTATTTACTGATCTCAAGAAGATATAAGTTGTTCAAGATTGTTCGATTCCCCGTAATATGAAGCTGCTAAGGGGTTTTCTAGGATTGAGTGGCTATTACAGGATATTCGTCAAAGGTACGAGAAGGTTAGTAGGCCTTAAGTATTGAAGAGGAGGCTTTTAAACGAGGGTGAAGAAGATTAGCTTAAGAGATTGCTAATTACTGCCCCTACATTGGCTCTACCTGATACGGAGGTGGACTTTGTTGGTATACGGGGGTGATTGTAGTTGTGTTTAGTGGTCGGTGCTGTGTGGATTTACCAGTTTGAGTGTGTTGAAGTGTTAAAAGTGTTGGTGTTGTGTTTGTGAGACTTACCGGCATCTGGATGCTACTTCACAGACGAAAGGAAGATGACTGCTATCTATGAGGTGAACATGATGAGGATCGACGGTTACAATCGGATAACAACCTAGCTTTCCTCCACACCCACAGTATATCAAAGCCTTCAGATCAAGAAGTGAATTGCATTGATCGAGGAAGAACCAAACCCTTTACATCTTAAAAATAAGAACCCCAAGAAAAGAAGATATCAAAATTAAAACCACATCTTTACTGTACACTAAAAGCAGTGAAAAAATTTGAGTGCACAGCAGTAATTTAATAAGACCACTTGAAGACAATTTATTGGTCCGTCTCCCGATCGATTGCACACTTCCAGCAGAATCCTCCATCGCAAAAGCTATAACAGATGATGAACAGACAGCCATCATCTACAATGGGATGGGGCAATCTGTTGCGTGCTCCCTGCAAATCAAATCGCTTCAACTTTTCTTCAAGTTAGATGACCCGAGGTGGAGCGGAGGGAGTTTTCTGTCTTAGTCTGATTTGCCAAATGGTAATTGCTTGGCTCCTCGTTCCACTGCATCCCTCCAAAGCCTGTACCTAACTCCAAGCTTGTCATAAGACACTGGCCAGTTCCAGACATTCGCACCGTTGAACATCCGTTCTTGCTGTCCGACCACTAGCCGCAAGTCCTCGTTCAAGACCTGCGTATCATGAGATTCAAATAAATCTTTCCTCAAATCCATCTAGATTGACGGCATGAAAGATGCTCTAGCCGGTTTGATCATGACCGATGTTTTCACCTGTTCTGCAAAGTGCCTCCACAGATACTGCATAAATGGGACGTGCTTTAGCACAGGAGCGAAATCCAACGACATCCGGTACAATAACCGGGTCTTCTTTGTGGAAGAAGGTAAGCACACATGAAGTTGGTGGAGATGCGTTGAGCACTCGCTAGTGCTCTGTCCCTCTAACTTCCCCGGCTTCGATATCCCAATTGTCGATAAGACCATACAAGGTGGCCGGAACTCCATGTCGATCGGGTAAGGGTCCCAGTATCCTTGGAGTCCTGACGCTGGAGTCAGAAACTTCACCAAACTGTGAAATCATTGTAACATCATCACCCCATCACACTTCAATCTCTTAAAGTGCAATTTCACCCCAAATTCATAGAAATTTTTATTATAAGGACGAGGATTCATAAAATTTATAATGGTGAGGAATCCGTACTTTGGGACGCTCCAGCCTTTGGCAAAGGTAGAAGTGTGGGTGAAGGGCGCGTGGGCCAGGTCGAGGAGATTATCCAGTAACAGCCCATGTTCCACAGGAAGTTCCATCACTATCTGAAACAAAACAATGGTAAATCAGGACCGAGACGATGTGTGTTTGGTTGAAACCTGGTTTCTGTCCTAGAGCAGTCATACCTCGGCGTGAATTTCAAACCCAGAAGGCGGTAACAACGAAGGAAGAACGGCAGTGGGAGGATCATCACCAGGCCAAATCCATATCAATCCCTCTTGCTCAAAACATGGAACGGATTTTATTCTCACATCGAGCAGCCTCGTTGATGGCATCTTCTCACATTTACCATCTGTCGTGTACTCCCAACCTGGGCATAGTCAAGTGAACGTGTTAGAGCTGTCAGGTTATTTATCAAACAAAGGAAACAAGGACATTGGTTCAACTACTAACCATGGTAAGGGCACTGGATCCGACCCTCATTGATGGAACCAAGATGGAGAGGACATGCCCTATGCGCGCAAGTATTCTGAACACAACCGGGTTTGCGATCCTTACCGCGGAAGATCACCCATGGCTCCTCAAAACAATCGATCGGAATCTGAGGTACACGAATGAAGTTATGCATCCTAAATGCAATGTACTTACTGATGAAATGAAAAGGGAAGCCACCGGATAAATTATCTTACCATCGTATCGTCCTTCAAGTCTGTGGAGAAGGCAACAGGATACCAGAAGTTCTTCAACCGGGCAGGATAAGGCTGCACGGGACCAGACACCTTCAGGCTCTTCCGTGGGACCTTGTTTCTGATGGGTTCGACTGATTGTGTTGAAGTGCTCGGTGGGGACCCCGTCTCATTGGCAGTGGTGGCGCTTCTCTCTTGAAGTAGCCTATCATTCACCAACGTCTCCATGTAAGCCAGCTTGTCCAATGCAGTGGCAACCCTTGCCTCGGAGATATGGACCTACAATTGTGCCTAGTCATCATCAGAAGACATGATTGGGAATCGAACATCATTCATCATTCCAGGACAAGAATATTGATATCAACCTGTCTGTGAGCTTGTGCCAACTCTTCTTGCAAACCCGCGAGATCCTTCTTGAGGGTGCCAATAGACTTGTATTCACGAGCGAGCGGATTCAAAACCTCCACAACCTACATTACATTTCGATCCTCGACTAAGAAAACTAAATTCACTACACCCTAGGCAAGGCATTCCTAATGCCATCCAAGGAACGACACCTTCCTTAGAATAAGGGTTTACGAAGCGAACCTTCTCGTGGAGGAGCATGATAGTAAGAAGATCCTGGCGGGCCCTCCAGTCCAAGTACTGGATATCATACCTAGCCACCTCCAGAGCCTGATTCACATCCAGAAACTTTCCCCTCAACTGAGGGGCCTTTGATCGAGGATCCTCGACGTCAAAAAGCGGCCCCCACAATCCCTTCCTATCCGTTGCCGACGCATTGCCCTCCTCGCCAAACACGGCCACCACCCTCAGTCTCGCCTTGGCACCCTGCCATCAAATTAATCAAAAAGAAAATGTAAGGAGAAGACAAGTCAAATCGATGGCAAGTAGTAAAGACACAGTTAAGGAACGTGTTTACCCTTTTGGTGAGCAGCTTGGTGGATTTGTAGATGGAGATAGGGACGGAAAGGGCAGCGGCCGTGGCGACCGTAATCATGGCGGCCACCGAATAAACAGTTAAAAAAAACAGAGGAGATAAGGGGGGAAGAAGAGAAGGGGGAGGTAAGAAGAGGAAGAGGAGGAGGAGAAGATTCTAAAATGCTTTTGTTTGGTTTGGGGCGGGAGATAAGAGGCTGGTGTTCGCGCGATCTCGGCTGCCCTCCCTCTGCTCGCCACGTGAACCACACATTGACCCCGTGGATGCTCACGTGGCGCCTCCCCCATCCACACGCTTTCCCCAGCCCGCCCGTGACGTCATCTCTCCATTACATACGTGTACGCCTCTAAAATTTTTATTAGTAATCAATATGGATGTATCTAATTTTAACCTATACTTTGTACTATTAATATTTGTTCGAAATTATGACATACCCATCTTGTCTAAGAAAAGTCGGGAATGAAATTGTAAGTCATGGAATAGTTATAAGTAAATAGTTAATCAAAATCAATATAATTGTACCTGTAGTAATGGATAATGAGATCAAGATAATTATGTTTTGGCTCCTGTTTACTAATTAATTGCATTTTGTTTCCTTCTTGTGGGTGGTGGGGGGAGGGGCAAAATATAGAGGTGAAAAATGAAACTAAACGAAATGCCAGGTAGGAGGACATGGGAGATATCTTTCCCTTATCTTAACATATATTTTGTTGCTTGGGATTGGTCCGATGGGAGTTGTTTGATTTAGTGGGGCCTGCCCTGGCCTGGCCTGGCTAGTGTTTATGAGATTTTAGTGCTTTTGCCGCTTCCCACGTAACTCAAACCATCTATCTACTATAAAACTCTATTAAAAAAAACATTTGAAAATATATGATGGGGTTGACATTTGTTTAGTTAGCTTATTAGAAGGAGATCCACGAAGTTGAAGTGTCAATCCAATGCAAATCTTTCTCACTGCTTTATAAATAATTCCAGCTTATAATTCCTTTGTGTTTGTACAAATGGAAGTCAGGGATGGATAGGGGGGAGAGGGATCCGGGAGAGTAAGTATGGCCACAAGTTGAGAGGTTCAAAAGCCCCACCATGTTTTCTCAAGAAGAAAAGAAAAATCAGAACCGGAATATGCCTCATCAACTTGGTCAGATCCTCTTTCTCCCCAGCCGATTTCATTTCCGTACATATTACTCCATGCGTCATCTTAATACCACTACGACTCCCAAGGCAATTTCCAAATATTCGATGTTTTGTTGCTCATTTTTATATATAAAATATCATAAAATAAAGATTTTCTGGGCCGATTACCCTCGGTGAAGGTAAGAAATGTATCTAGTATGTAATTAATTGCTCGACGCAATGAAAGAATAAGAATCAATACGTATTAGAATAAATTATGCAATTCCTCGCGTATCATAAGTTTTTCTTTTCCTTCGGGGGCCTAGATGCACTAAACTTTTTGATATTTTAGGGGCTGAGTCTTGCCGCTGCAAAGCTCGAAATTCTGGCCGACCCGCTTGAGGCCCGAACAAAAGCAGCTGACTATGCCCCACCTCAATAACAAATAGTACAAGCCACAGCAACCACCTCCCCCTGTCTCGTCTCGGCTGATTAAGAAAATAAACAAAACAAAATTATTTTTTACGAAATATTTTTTTTTCTCTTCTTTCCATTGTTCTCGAGGACAAAGCTTATGAATATACTATTCGAATGTACACGATTGTAAGTGGGTCCCATTTACACCAAACACATTATTAAATCTCTCGTTGTACATCCCATTTAAGAAATAAAGCCCTTCCCAAAGCATTTTCCTTCACCGTAGATTTTACTGTCATAGGCATGTCACAAATCTGGAGGAGGCTAAAATGCCCCCACGGAGATTCCTAGGTACGAAATAACGCGGCATTATTTTGTATTTTACGAAAGAGTTCATATTTTAGTATAAAATTGTATTGTGAGTATCGTACTTTTGTACAGGCTTTTCTTTCATAAAATACGAACTACTTTGTACCATACGACGTGGTATGTACTTTAGTATGAAATAGTGTCGTGGGCTTCGTGCTTTTGTAAGAGCCGTTTTGTAAAGTACAAATACAAAGTGATATGTACTTTAGTACGAAAGAGTACCGTGAGCTTCATGCTTTTGTACGAGCCGTTTTGTAAAACCTATCCAAAGCCCATAGCCTTTTACGAAACTTCAACAATGGGATCCAAACCTAAAATTCGAAGACCCTCCCTAAATTAGGGGCCCATTCTTTAATTCTAACGGTTTCTTCCATCACAAAACATATACACAAGGGTCGGCGAGGTATGTTAAGTAATTGCATATGAACTTTTATTAAATCAGACATTTACAGTAGGACTGTGAGGATTGTGATACGCCACGAGCCGCGGAAACGGGAAAAGACAACGGTGGAGGAGAAATGGAACACAAGGGAAAGGCACAATAAAACCAGGGTAAACGAGCGAACGGGAAAAGAAACGGATAAACTCGGACGCCGCTAGATACAGCCGAAGCACCACCAGGACTGTCACGAGGTTTGAACGCCTCACAACCGGATACAAAAACACCACCGATTATGGGAACGCTTAGATAAAATCTCTTCACGCTTGGAAACCAAACGATAAGAGAAGTGGCGCAAAGTTCATGCAATAACTTGACGGCTGCCAAATTTGGGTAAAAGTTCAAAAGGTTCTGTCTAAACCTAAACACAAGAGTCCTATTTATAACGGACTAAAAATGGGATAAACCTACTCCCCATTAGGCCCAAAATGGTAAAGACAAAAAACTAATTAAAAACAAGTCCAAAAAGTAAAACTAAGGTAATTGGGCTTGACGTCGGCTGGCCCGACTAGAAGTCTTCTCGAGCTCCCCCTTCTCAAGCTCTAAGTCTCGAGATGATGTATCAACTCGACCACGTCAATAGAGTGAAGATGCCCCTCATCTCGGGCGCTCCTCTCGAGTTGGCCTAGACTTGGCCTTGCTCGATCCAACTCGCATCAGATTGGTTAGCGACATTTTCAGAAAACTCGACTACATTTCACATTGGGGTTGTACATAAAGTCCGGGACATCACGTTCGGGAATGTCGTTGCTAATTATCTTGTCTGATATCCAAAAAATGGCCATTGATTTTCTCTACATGTCCGAGAAGATTGCTTGTGTAGTCCTGGAAAAAATTGCCTTTTGGTCAATGAACAAGTCTGCATAATCAACTCCAAAGGAGCCAACGTTGTTAGTTCCTTTTATGTTTCACAACATTACTTGCAGCTCATCTTAGACCTCCATGTCAACAACGCTCTCCGCCGAACTCATAACAACTGACCCGACTTCCTTCAGAATAATCTCCTGGCAAGTAACGGGGTTGACGAGGTCAAGCTTCAGCCGCACTTGGTAAATTCTGTTGGAGGAAAATAAAGGCAACAACTTCAAAGCGATTCTACCCTACGATAAGATGAGTTTGTAGTCCTTGGTTGAATCATGTGATGATGGGGGGCATTCATTTTGTTAAAAATGTATTCCATGATGTTATCGATGTTTCCTTCATACACAGGTGCATATGCATGTAGGTTTTCAAGGATGGTTGAGCGAAGCTCGCGCACTCGGCTACCATTTAGATGTTCCTATTGAATATTTTCTAGCATGAAGACATGGTAGCTCACCACATATGTCGGTGCATCCTCAAGTTCTTATGCGTCTAACTATATCTCTATAGTGAGAAGGACAACGGTCGCAAATGTCATAGGGCGTCACAAAGCTACCTGTAAGTTGTATCAGGGCGACTCGTCAAGGGCACGATGTATGATGAAGTTGAGGATCGTCTGTTCTACATTTAGACCGGCTGAGGAATGGTGATACCAGGGATTGTTCTAATATACAACCTGATAGTGTATTTGAAGCTTTGAAGTGTAGATTCTTGCATTGCGGTAAGATCTTTATATAACACAAATGCTTTATGTGGAGCTTCAATTTTTTAAGAGAGCAATTTCTATTAAATGTTCTGGCAATAGGGACTTGGGAGTGATATGACAAACATGTAATAGCCGTCATGGTGATTCATCAATAAATCCTTCACGACTCAATCATTCAATGCCAATATCAACTTATGCTGTAATATACAAGGTGATAGTAATGAATTACTAAATGACACTCAACCACCTTCAACCCAGAAATAACAAGCTTAAAATTGATACAACCCCACCTATATCTGGTTTGACTGACTGCATCAAGACCATATCAAATAAGCTATTATGATATCTCCAATTGATTTGAAATAAATTGGAGACTTAAGCAATATAATTTTTTTGTAAGGTAAATTTTATAAACAAAAACATAATATGAACAGGTATATGAGCTTTTATCGTTTGATGTTCAATCAGTCCATGCAACCCTGGGCAAATACTATGACTGTTTCCAATTTGCTAGTTATCCTATCGGGCCAAACCTATACTATCCACCAGCCCATAAAAAAGGACACAATCGTGCATGCAAGAAACTTTCTAATGTGTTTACGGAACAACAAAGGACACAATCGTGCATTCCCTGGGAGCAACGAGTCCTAAGATGTGTTAGTGGGACATCATGTTGCAAGTAGGCCTTGTTGCTTCAAACTAATGAATTATCTTTCTACCATACCCTGGATGTGAAGTTGCTCCTAGAGAGAAGTCAAACCAGCTACTCTAAAGGCAAAGGACCGCAAGGTACCGGGGCAGCCAACGATAGAGCAAGGACCTTCTGAAGTCCTTAACTTTTATCATTAAAAAAATATATATTTTTCTTACACTAAACCTCATCATACCAGTTAAAATTTGGTACGTATTTAGGAAAAATGACATGTTCTACACAGACATATTATAATGTTTATAGCTCATCTCTCTTGATTGAGCCTTTATACCTAAGTGATAATCTTAACTAAAACCTTTGGATGAAGACTTGCATGCCTTCTACGAACCTGTCAACACCCATTCAAGATATTAGTGTTTAACTAAATGCGACGACCCAATACTCGGACACCACGTTCGTACACACGTCCCTTTAATGCCATTCAAGTTCTAGCATTCATTCACCATTTATTCTCACATTAAATCTCATATGAAATCCTCATATCTCCTCCTATTCATTTCGGGTTTCGCACAATTATGCATGGGGTCGGATTCTTCCATCCGTCCTCACGCATCTTGACTGTCACGGGTCCATGCTTCCGTGGTCCCTTAATTCCTTCCCATCCCGGACTACTCACATTCGGGCTCATATACATCCTCACCATGGATCCGCACATCGGTCTCATGCTCATTTCCATCATGGATCCTCTCATCGGGGTCTCATATTCATACTCACACGGATCCTCACATCCGGCTTATACTCATTCCCACCACAAATCCTCTCATCCGTTCTTATATTCATTTTGACACGGATCATCACATCTGACTTATACTCATTCCCACCATGGATTACTCATCCGTGCATGCGGATCCTCGAATTCAGCTTATACTCATTCCCACCAGGGATCCTCTCATCCATTTCTCATATTCATTCTTGCACGGATCCTTGCATCCGGCTTATACTCATTCCCACCACAGATCCTCTCATATGTTTCTCATATTCATTCTCACATGGATTTTTACATCTGGCTTCTACTTATTTCCACCACAGATCCTCTCATCCCTTTTTCATATTCATTCTCACACGGATCCTCACATCGGGGTTCATAAACCTTTTCTTCAACGCGTCACATGCATAAATCACCTCCCTTTCCTTGTTGTCTCGTCATCAACGCATCAAGGTTCTATTCTCCACACACATAACCACCTTATATAGGTTCATACTCGTTAACTAAGTCCTCGCTCATCCCATCAGAATAGACACAGTACTTCTCATTACATTTAATTATTGTTCTTCTATAGTCCCACGCACATTCCTCCGCACATCTACATACACGAACACATGTTTATGACCTCATTGACTCATTATCATCACCATAATCGTGTACAAATAAATACTCAATAAAACCTAATCAAGGGCAATGAGTCATTTGGCCAGTAAAAAGGAAGGAGGGGGGAGTGGAGCGCACCTAAATCCACACCTCCACAACCCTTTTTCCTTCTTCTTTCTCATCCGTCACTTGCATCGTGCACTCCTCCTCGGTCAGGCTTTCTCTCGTCCTTCTTTCCTCCCTTCCTCCCCTCGCCTTCTTCCTTATTTTCTCCCCCCTTTCTTCTCTTCCCTTCCTTTCTTCCTCCCCAAGTTTTCAAGGCAAGGTCACGGTGAATAATGGGGTTCTCTCACTCTTTTTTCCCTTCTTATCCTTGTCTTATTTTATTTATAATAGTAATTTCTTTATGTCTTATCACCTTTCCTTTCCATGTCTTGTTGGAAAAGTTTTGAGCCCTAAAGCCTTATCAAATTTAAGTAATAGTTGTTTGAAGTCCCATTTTGTAAGTCAACAGGTTGACTTGGTCAAAGGACTGCATTGTGGTCAATCGCCCCCTCCATTTTCTCTTTGGGCATTGGGACTACCTCATCGGTGACGGGGAATGTCTTTGGGGGGGACCCTCCCTCTTCCTATACGCTCCCACTGTATTTACGTCGCGATTTAATTTGCAATTTAAGATCTCTCAGCGACGTTCTTAATCTAATGGAATCATTTCTTTTATTTTCGGTAGTCTTTCAGCCGATTTCAACCTCAAACCTTCATCCACAATTCAGCGTTCTTGTTTGTATCGCCCCTTTCACGATGTGTGCTTACTCCTACATCAAATTCATCAGTCAACTTTACTTACAATTTGCACTCATATAGTTTATATTTAATAAAATGTTGGGTCATTACACCTCCCACCTAGATTCGGCTTTATATTCTGGCAAATAATGAAGGGTAGGTTGAGAGCATGATCTTTCTGGCACGGAGTTGAACTATGAAGCTCATCACGTGCATCTTATGTGACAAGGAAGAGAAAACAATAGATCACGTACTCTTTATATGTGAGTACTCTTTATATGTGAATTCGTCGAACAAGCGTGAATCACCTTAGTGAGTTTAGTAGATACGGGCCATGGCCAAAATTGGTGGAAGATTTATCCTTGTTCGTGTCTACCGTAACTGGTGCTAGGGATGTTGCAAAGATCCTTTGGTGTATTTCTGGCATGACTTATTACCTCTTGATGGAAAGAAATAAGCAGAGGGTGAGGGAGAGATCAGTCGCCCTAAGGTCGATCGCGGTCGGGTTTATGGAGTGTCACAAGGTTTAGTTTAGATTGAAATGGGAAGGGCATGACGTGCGTGCGGGGAGTAAGAAACCTATTGTAAGGTTCCGAGTTTTTTATCAATTTCGTGTCTCATTATAACTTTATTTCCTAACCTAGGATTGAGCAATGCAAGTTTGGGAGAATTGTGTCTACCTTTATTTTAGGTTTCCTTCGAAAGTCGTTGCTTCTTACGACATCCCTTCTTCTACCTAACTCCTGCGCGTTAGAGTACGCCTTTCCACCCTCCTGTTCAATTAGAATCATTTGCTCTTATCTTTCGCCCAGGGCACTCCCTCGTACCTCTCGATTCGGAGTCCCTGCCCCTTGAACCTTCGCATCCTTAACCATTCCCTTATTCCAGGTTACTTACTGATATTCCTCGGTACCTTTATTTGTCTTACCCCCAACTTCTTTAGTTCTCCTTTAACTCTATCGTGTCTAGTGTCATTTCATCCTTAACCGGCCTAATTCCTTCCTTATCTACGCGGCTTTCCCTCTTACTTGTATCCGGGTACTATGTTTGGGTACACCTACGAGTTAGATGCAACCCTCATTCCTCCGTTACCCTCACATGCGCATCCCGATGGCCCCACCTTCCTTCTCGAGCGGTCATCTGGTGGCACACCTTACAGATTCTATGTCCTCGTGTTACCCCCTTTTCCTTTTTCTCCTATGCTCATGATCCGTTCCTAATCGTCTCCTTTTTACTCTAGCCTTGTTCCTGACGTGAACCCTGGCCTATACATTTTCCCCACATACCGCTTTGGTACTTATTTTCATGTTCCTTTCTTACTTTGCTAGGACTCTCGAAAGGTTGTAACTTTAGCACCACTAGTTCCCGATCCTCCACGCACACACCCGATCGTCTACGCGATTCGTTCCAGCCCGCTTATGGTTATGTTTACGTTCCGACCCAAGAGGTTCTAAAATCTTCGACTTTCTCCTCGATCCTTACTCTAGACAGTCCCATTCCCTTAGGTACCCTGCATATGTACCGTCTGAGGACTCCGCTTGGAGCCTCCGCGATGTTCCGTCACTTCTTACGTTCCAAGTTTGCAACTTTCTTCGTTACCATGCATGTTCACCTCATTTACTCACCGATCACTCAAACACGTCTTCATTCAAGTATATCTAACAAAAGGGGCCGCCCCTCGGGTGCTCCTTTATCCTTTCCTTTTAATTCGATTACGTCCCATCGAGTAGGTGTGGCCTCACCCTGTCAAAGTATTTTACTCCCTTGATACTTGGTATAGAATTTCCACTCGGTAACTCCTTGGGAGGGGGTCATTGACCTTAGTCAAAACCCCCGTCTTCCCTCCTTCCTTCGGGCCTTAACTGGCCCTAGCTCAAGCCTTGAAATGGCTCTCATCCGGTCTTATAAATGGCCCTTATTCGAGCCTTGCCTCCTTCTACCCTCATATTTCACGACCTTCCCTTGTCAACCGGTCCCTTACCATTTCCTTGGCCTGGAATTAGGCCCGACCTTTCGTATCGCCTCTCCCTTGAACGTTCTCAATTCGGATGGTCTAGTCTATCTGTCCTTACTTGCAACGTTTCCTTATCCCGCACTCATCCATTCCTACCCAGGTTACCTCTTTTCAATGCTCCATCTGCTTCCCCAATAGTGATCTACCCTTCTCCTTATGTTGAAGGCTCTAGTCCATTCTCTTTTCATTCTCATTGCTTGTTACCGTTCCGCCCATGCAGCTCATATCTGCACCCGTTCGTTTTCCTTTGTCATTTCTTAACCATGCCCTTCCCATCCCAAGGACGCTTCCCTCTCATCATATTCGAATTCTTGGGTGCTTCTCTATCTTCACGGTGTCATACCCGAAGGCCCCCTGATTGCTCAAGGGCGTCTCCTCCTCGCCTTTTATCGTTGGAACTCACAACACCTCTTTGGTCCTTCACCACCCTTCCATTCCTTCATCTTAATCATCCCCCAGATCCGTTCCGTGGTCCTCAAAATTCATAAAAATCCATATCGTTACACCTACCCCTCTACAATCACGGACAATCTATTTCATGATTTGGGCGGTGTCATAGATTCGGGAATGTACAACCAGGCAGCAGTAGAAAACCATTTAGATGAAATTTATTGTAGTCATGTAAAGCGCGCTCTGGCATGGCTTAACTTTTTCTTTGTCAAGCCTTAGGAGTCAACCTTTGATTAATATGACCTTAAGCCGAGATATAAGCAATAGAAATTAATGAGCAAAGAACATGTGTTTTAAAGTTCATTGTGTGTAATGTCCAAACGGGGGTTTCAGTCTTGGGATTTTTTGTAATCATGGTAACTCATCATTCATACTAGAAATCTCCATCATTAAATATCAAAATCAATTAGATGGATGTCTACTATAAAGTGATGGTTAGCCTTAAATGAAATTCAACCACCTTCAACCTAGACTCATCTAGCTTGATTGAGATATGGGGGGCATATCACTAAAATTGAAGATTGCCTTCGTTAAATTAACCACGGATTTATTTATTGAATATAAGCTGTGAAGGTAGATGTGAGCTCAATTTTCAATGTAAGGAGAACACCAACACCCAAACCATATTTGATTCCATAGTTTGATCAGATGCATCAATACCATATAAAGTATGTCGGAGGAAAACTTCATAGGAATGTCATATGTCGCCACAGAGGAGGCAAATAACTCTTTCGGTATTTAAGCGGTTGTTAGTGGTTTTCCATTCGTAAACAAGATTTATGATGATGGTGGAACGATGATTATGTAATTCACATATGGTTTTGCTCAAGGCAAGGCTTTATGGGTCAAAAGGACGAACAAGCCATATCAATACATTTTCGACAGTCAAGTCGTGTTGGCTGCTACACGGCATTAGAAATTTTAGACGCGAATATGACAGCAGTCCAGAACATGCTTGGTGTTAGCTTATGGCGGTGCAACATCATGCTGCTTATTGCACTCACATCTGTGGAAACAACATTATTGGTTTTCTCATGAATGACATGAATAAATACATTAATGTAAGTTGTTGTGTAACTGGTAAAGATGTGTCTAATTTTGATGTAGCTTTTGCATATCTACTGTCCAAGAAACAAGATAACCCGAGTATGGCTTTGGTTACATTCGTCGACCTTCATGAAGCTACCTAACTATAATGGGTCGATAGTACATGTAGGCAAGATTAACATGCATTTGGAGATATTATTTCACTAGATTCCACTTTCAAGAGAAATGCCTACAGAATGCAAATGATGGTTATCGTCGATGTTAATCACCCACACTAGATGGATGTCTTTGATAATGAGCTTGACGAGCTATGTTGTTAAACAACAATACAATGTTACTATAATATTACGCTTATCTTTAAGGATTAGGTTGAGGAGTGTGTTACTATGTTATAGTAAGACCTTATTATATTACTACGCTCCAAATATGGAAGCATAACTTTTATTTATATATTAAATAATTTGTTAGAGTAATTTGATGTATATATGTTTAATATAATTCAAATGTCCATATTCATTTTATTGGATGTCCAAATTATCTTAATCAGATATGCATATTCTTAATAATGTTTTGGAAATAAAATTTCCAACCCCGGCAAGGTGACTTTGCAAAGGGATGATGGTCAAATCAAATCAATTTGATTTTGATTTTATAAGTTAATATGATAAGTCTTTATGAGGTTAATTATCTTTAAACATGGAAATTAATTAGTCAATTAAAATAAAATTTAATAATTCTAGAAATTTACCGTTTGGGAAGTTCCCTTCTCGTTCACAGTGACTATTGAGCAAGTATTTACTCAGATGGATCCGACCTACTGTGATTCGATAGTTTGGGAAACAAGTGTGTGGACTATGTGATTGGTGTGAGCTGTGTGTCTGTGTGATCTGTGTGATTGGGCGAGGAAAGGACAATGGCATGTGATTGTTTGGTTTCTACCTCTCACAACTGCGTGTGAGTGTGCCAAGGATTGTGTGCTACCATGGTCGTCCTAAGAGTAACCGTGTCCCAGGGGCGTTCAAAGAGCGGCTGATGAATTGTCTTCAGGGAGCTAAGTGAATATGGTATGTTTTGCGGTAACCAGTTACTATTTCATTAACAGGAAGTCGTTCTTGTAGTGTCTTTTCGTAGTTAGCCACGAACCGAATGAATTTGTGTAGTTAGAAACCTACTTGGGTGCGCGCCAAAAGTATCGTGCCTGCAGGGTAGAACAGGAGTTGGGAACGTCTTCAGAGTGAAAAGAAGTCCCCTTGAGCTACAGAGATAGTTGTACAGAAGTCTAAACCTCTAGAAGGGACAATGGAGCAAGTTGTGTGGGAGCAACTGTAGTTAAAAATTCCACCATAGGCATTGGGTGTGTAGTGCAGTGAGTCACGGGTGTGGTAACCATGCACGCTCAAACTGTGTGTAGAACGGATACCTCGATTTTGTAGTGTGAGAAGTCCGGTTTTGATGTGTGAGGAACCAACCCTTGTTTCTCCCTGTTCTAAGTGACTCTTCATGGTAGTCTCTCTAGTGTTCATAAATACTAATGTGAGCATCCTACTATTGGAAATGATAAGGCATCCGGAAAGTGAGGAGTTGATCGATTGTCTAGAGGAGGATCTCCAATTTTGTTTAAGGAATTTTAATCTCACTTCGTGAGAGTCACATCCTAGTGCAAGAGCATTTTGCACTCATTATATTATATAGTTGAATCACCTCAGTTGTGGAAAGTGGACGTAGGTCGATTAAGGCCGAACCACTATAAAACTACTATATCAATTACAATCGTATCGCTTACAGCAAGTAGATCTCATTATCTGAGTAATGCTTTACTATGATACATAACGTTTTCGCTTACTTCGAGAAGGACGTAAATAAGTGACAACACTAATTCACCTCATTCTTAGTGCACCTAAACGATCCAACAATTGTTATCAAAGCAGGTTTGTTGGAACACTTTTTGTGTAATAGCGACTGCAGACACCTATTGCTACATCTAACGGTCACAACAACGTGTTGCGGAAACATTGATTTAAGCACAACAAGGTGTTGTTTCAAAGAAAATTATGTCGTGCACATCAGATCTCAAAACTGAGGAAAGATGGCTCTTAATTGATGGTCATTCGATCACGTTCCCTGCCTTTTGTAGGACAGCACTTCTCATATTGGAAAATGAGAATGAAGTTGTTCATATGAGTAAAAGAAGTCGACTACTGGCAAATTATAATGTAAGAAGACCTCATGATTCCTCCATCTAATCCTAGCTATTCTCGGCATGAACTTGATAGAAAGATAATCATCTTTCTCAATACTAAGGCAGTTCGCTACTTAGTATGCGCGTTTGTTGGTGCCGATTCAGAAACGTGCTTCCCCCACGGGTTTCCCCGCGTGTCTCCAATCTTGCGCTCCATCTTCAATAAATCATTCCCAAGGATGATTGAGCTTCAAGATCCGTGTGTCAAATTCTTGAAATTCACATATGATGTTCATGCATAGGAAAACGAGAAAGTGGTTGAATGCAATCGTAAAGTCAAACATGCGCACAAATACGAAAACAATATACACAGGTCCAAACAATATACCATAAATTCACCTAGGATTCTCCGAATTAAGTGAAATTAAAATAGACAGATTTGTATTTGAATGAGAAATTCACATGTGATATTATACTCAAATCCAACGGTGGGATGTTCTGGAATCAAGGGAGAAGCGCGGTTGTCCATGGAAATATAACACCCCATGTTTGTAGATTTGTTCCCATCATATCCCAATATTTTGATCATTTGATCAAATCACAAAATTATTTCATAGAAAGCTCATGAAATAGAGAAGTCACACGCCAATTTTTAGCTAAATCCAGTGGAGGAATTCAGACTTATTCAAGCGTAAAGTTGGACATTCGTGCAGGCTTCCCCAATTGTCGCGAATTATGACTTTAAAGAAAAAACGAAAACGTGAGATACGTATAAGATAAAAATACACACAATATGTCCTGATGATTGCACTTAAGTGATGGGCATAGCCATCAATTGTGGTGGTGATCTAACGGTGGGATAGTTCAGAATCATGCAAACAATGTTACTGCAATGTATGAACATTCCAGCTCTGCATGTGTTTTGTTTATCGGTTCATGTCTAAATCCAGCCAAATCTTCAACAGTCAAAATATATATGTATATAACATTCTTTTAGTCTAGTTTATTTCTAAAAAGTTTGGAGACGATACAACGGACAGATCTGTTGAGTTCCCCTCAGTTGATCAGATCGATAGCGGACTGCGTGAACATCATCTGCTTCTAGGGTCTTATCTTAGTCCTTGATCATCAGAAAAATATAAGAAAAATTTATTCAAGACCATCACTCATTGAGGATCATTTGGCAAAGAGATGTCAAAGTCAACCGACATACGTAGCTCATTCGAAAAGGCTCCTTCGGAACTACGAAGGAGGCCTTAGCTCGTTACTGCTGGAGAGGGAGAGTCTTTGGCTTCGTTTTTCTGTGTGTAAAGATGAGTTGGCCTCTGAATTCTGGCATGGGAGTAGAACATCTTATAGAATGATTTATTTTATTGATTATCTGTGTTTGAAGGGTCGTGCATCTAGATTCGTCTCCCCTCTTTTTAAAAAGAATAATTGTTCGTGTCTTCGTTGCTTGACTAAAACTGATTGTGATTTCTTGCTTATTGTGTTCAGAAAATTTATTGTGATTTGATTGGTTGATTTTTTAAAATTAATCATCGGCTTCCATTTCATCATAAATAAAGTGAGACCAATTTGAGGTGTTACACCCTTTGTTGTCTTAGTTACATTGATTTCTTTCCCATTGCATTCTCGTCCCACCGTATTAGGCCAATTACCACGATCAATCGATCAAAATAAGGTACAATTTGCACAAACTTCAGTTCATAAGTACAGTGTGTATAGTTGCATCTAATGTAGCTAAAACCATATATGTTAGTGTATCCATTACCATGTTTCAGATTCCTTAAAGTAGGTTGGGAAAGGACATGAACTTCATCACGAATAGATCGCAGTCCGCCCTAAAGTAAGAAAAAAAAATATTATGGGCATTTGACTTTAATTTCATACTCGTTTCCAGTTTGAAGTTGTAATGGGACCCTTGTTGGATAGGTGATTGACCATGTATAATGTCTGTCACATCTCTGAGTACATGTGATCATTTCTTCTTGTTCTCTTCTAGAATGATGCTAAGTAGTCTTACCACACGTTTGTACAAGTGTTATCTTCCCTAGAAGTTTGGGACCCTACTCGCCGTTGTGTCTATAATGAATATCTCATGGGAAGCAAAGTTCGTGACTTGCAATGTCTAGTGAGATTCGGACACAGACAAATAAGAGTATCTGTCATGACGAGTGAAATTCCATATATGTTTGCATTACTATAAAGTGTCCATTTAATTGAGCCAGATAGAGTAAACTATATGGTTAAGGACTACCATTTCCACATCTTCATTGTTGCCCAATTAACATGCAAACATGTGATACAGATGACCCCTAGAAAACTAGAAATTGTAAGCATATTCTTGGGACTATATTTATGCATTGCTAATGCCTGTATTATGGGGTAGTGGATATAAGTTTACTGTTGAGTAAGCCTCACATATTAAATATAATATGATGTTCAAAACTGGGTAATTTCATACACCTAACCAACTTGTCAAGTACCACGTCCTTCTTGGCTCATTCTCATTATTATTCATCATAAGTGCATGGAAGTCGATAGTCTGCAAATGAGCCCAATCAATGTCTACAAATGGAAAAAATTATTGCTCTGTAGTGTTCTCGATACCAAATTCTTACATCATTGCGAATCCATCGATTGGGCTTGAGGGACATTGTGGCCTGCCTTAATATGCTAACAACATCAGAAAAATAATACAACAGAGTGTTGATACCTTATACATTGCCTTTTCATACACATACAATATATCAAAATGATAATGCAAGGGTAATTAGCCAAACTTAGGAATTAGTCCTTCATTCCAAGCTTAACTCATAATATTTCTATCGGTCATCGAAACACAATTAATGTTTGAAACTGGGACATGTCTTGGCAATACTTTATAAACTTCCTATTTACACATGACATCATAATTCATAGTTGTGTGGTTAAATATGAGAAAGTTCAAATTTGTACATTGACTCATATGCTATCAGCTTGTACCTCTGAAATGTCTTCCACCTTTCGCTTAGGTTGTTGTAGATTATGCTTTACATTGACCCAATGAGAGGTAGTTATGCCTTTGACAAATTCCATAGTTATCTTATTCGTGTGAAAGTGATATTGTTTACTCATCATGGTGCTATCAAATACTTGATCTCCAAAAAAGAGGCTAAGCTACGATTGATGAGATGGATTCTTCTTTGTTAAAAGTTTGATCTTGAAATTAAAGACAAAAAAAAAAGATCTAAGAAACAGGAAGTCGATCATGGTCGAACCATGTGACTTAATCTCAGGAGAAGTTGGTGATGGACGAGTCATTCCCGGATGAATAAATAATTACATTAAATAATTTGTCTTGTCATTGGTACGAGTCATTTCTCATCTTTGATCATATCCCTTGGACTTTACTCCTCAATAGAAAAAGAAATTGTTACATATTTCTCTTTAAGCATTGTGTTTATCAAGATATAAAGAGATGTATACCAGATTAGGAAGTTAAAGTCATCCTCAAGCACTGCCATTCATCCACTTATGACGAACACTTTGGAGGAGATCGAATAGCAACTAAAGTTCTACAATCTGTATTTCACTAGGTAACACATTTTAATGACTCATATAATTGTATTGCATCTTGTGACATGTGTCAGAGTGTTAGAGACATATTCGAGAGACACGATATCGCATTATAAAGCATCCTTGAGGTTGACTCTCTGATGTCTAGGGTATCAATTTTATGGGACCTTTTATTTCATCTTTCAAAAATAATGTACATCCTTATGGTTGTTGATTATGTTTCAAAGTGGGTGGAAATAATACTTTGCCCACTAATAATTCTAAAGTGGTGTGTAAGTTCTTAAAAAATAGATCTTTACCTGATTTGCACACCCAAAGCTGTCTTAACTGATAAAGGGACGCATGTTTGTAATAAACAATTCGATCAATTACTTCGGAAGTGTTGCATCAAGCACAAAATAGCTACACCGTGTCATCCACATAGAAGCAGATAAGTCGATGATTCTAATTGAAAAATCAAGCATATTCTACAGAAAACGTGCGTCCAATGAGAAAGGATTCGTCGAAAAAGTTAGATGATACGTTGTGGGCATACAAGACAACATATAAAAATCCAATTTGAATGTAACTATATAGGTTGGTGTTTAGCAAGGCATGTCATGTTCCAATAGAATATGAACACAAGGCGTATTGGGCTTCGAAGAAATTGAATTTTTTATTTGAGAAAATCAATGAAAGACGACTCATTCAATTGAGTGAAATTTTGCAATTTCCTCCACAAGTAGACAAAAGTGCGAGAGTACACAAATATAAGACAAAAATGGCATGATAGTAAGATCATCCACACTTTGAACCAGGCCAACTAGCTTTATATTCAACACTGGACTCAAGCTATTCACTGGAAAGCTGAAATCATGACAGTCAGGGTCGTTCAGTGGTGTTGAAGTACTTCACATGGTATGGTTGAATTATTGAAGGAGAGTTTTGGGAGAATGTTCAAAGTGAATGGACAATGACTCTTCTTTTATTTTAAAAAATGATAATGTTTTTCATTTTATTTCTACAGGGGATAGGAGAATGCATCTTCCAATCTAAATGATACAAATTTGGAGAATCATCACAAAAACTGTGGAGGACGCGTCCTTCGATTCTAAAGAACATGTCATGCCCTTTATTATTTTTTATTAAAGAGGGATATACGAGGAGACCTACCCATCTCCGTGGGTGCACGCTAATCCATCTGTATTTTGTTGGGGGGAATAGATCCAAGACTTCACACTATCCCCAATAATTCCCCGGTTAGATTTACTTGCTTGTGTGTTTAGACATCGACTTGAATTTGGTAAAACAAGGAGATGGGATTGAAAAGAACCAAGAAGGGGTATGAATTGCAAGTGGGCATCATTAAGCTGGTTTACTGAGGCTATGGATAAATGAAAATCTTTCATCGTTGATCGTGGGTTCAACCTACCATTTAAGGATCTGTTTTATCATTGGGCCATGCAGTTACTGTTGTGGTAAGTGAATTTTATGCTAGTGTTCTCGATCACAAGGATAACAAAGTGTAGGCGTGGGGAAAGAAGGTGTCTTTTGATGGTAACACAATCAATGACATGTTCAAGATACTTGTCCCGGAGGTAGATAAGTATGCAGCGTTAGCGTCCGCTGAGTTCAATTATTCACATGTTGTTGCGAGTAGAGTTTTAACAAAGACGGAGAAGTCTTGTCATATGGCTTAAGACAAATTCATGGTTGTTTCGCAAAGCGCCTTAGACCAATCTCCGTCCGGCCCTACAGTATCGTCACCGCAGTAGAATTTAAGACAAAGACGGTTTGTTTTGTTTCTTACAAAATGTTATCGGTCGCTAACCGTAATTTGTGTAGAAGAGAGCGTGTCATCTTGATTTATACCATTCTTACTGGAAAGAGCATCAATATCAACAACTTAATCCACAAACTCATTTCTTAATAAGCACTAAATGGGATTTTTGTTTCCACGCTTCATCACGACACTTTGTCGTCAAGTTGGGTTCCCACTTGATGATCATGAAGAGATCATCCCATCAAGGAACATTGATGACCGAAAATTACATCAATGGCCTGGTCAAATCATCCAAAAGAATACAGATACAATACGCATGCATCATAAAAGCTAAACGGACTAAGGCATCGAGTTCTCAAGGAGGTGGACACACCATGAAGGAACGCATGCGAAAGTTGAAAATCGAAGACGAATTTCGGGCATCTTACGTTGAGCATTGTTTTAAGATGGTGGAGGAGATGTTCAGATTTCATGGTGCAGCCTCCAAGATCGATATGGTGGGGCATGCCATGGGCAGAATACTAACAAGATGATGAGAATGTTTCAGATGACGATAAAGGTTTTCAAGGCTCCGATGATGACGCCGACAACTAGCTACCCTAAGGGAGTACTTTATTCCTTTTGTTTTTAGGTTCTCTACTTACATATGGACAATGCTTAGTCTAGATTTGGAGGTGTTGTGGCTTTGTTGCTTTGTTTTGTTTCGACGATGATCGGGTTATTGTGTTTGTTACTTTGAGTTTGGATAATCCTTAAAAGTTGTGCTTTGATTTATTATATCGTTTTTAGGTTGGGTCTAGGAATGTCAAATACATCGGTGAAACTTTATGATATCTTTAATGAGTTAATTCATGTTCGGGGATGATTATCAATGGACGTGCTCAAAGGTGAAAATTGGAGCTTTACTGGTGATGGGACTCAATATTTTAAGACAATAATCTGTCGATATGGAATGTTAGTCATAAAAAATAACTCAAGAAATCTAATAATGCATTATAGTTCGTGTTGACTGGCACTCGTTAAACATTGATTGAAAATAAGTCTTGGGTTGAAAGAGAAAAAAAAAAAAAAAAAGTTACCCAGACTATTAGTTCCAACGTCTTGAAGCTGATATTCTCCTGTGGGAGTAAGCTTATGTCTTTACGAAACAATAATTATTGTTTCGAACTTTACTAATCCATTTCATAATATTTTACGAAATTTTCTTTGTGGTTAGTAAAAGTTTTTTACCAGTGACTTGACCATGGGGATTGAGCACTGTATTGTTGAGAATAGAAAGGAAATGCTCATGTTGGATTGAATCGAATATTGCTAAGCGTTCATTGTTTTTCTTTCTTTTCATTTGCTCGAGGACTAGCAAGTTATAGGTTTGGAGGTGTGATGACCGACTTAGACACTAAAAATCACCCAAATCCTGCTAAAATCTGATTTGGCATGATTAAACACATAAGGCATTATAATTTCATAGAGTTGTCACATACTCAAACCTATAATTTTTGCTAGTCCTCGAGCATATGAAACGAAAGTAAAACAAAGGACACTCCTTAACAATGTCCAACTCAATCCAATATGAGTGACCCCTTTTTATTCTTAGCAATGCACATACTCATTCCTCAAGGTTAAATCACTTATCAAGAAAAAACTTATCATTTTGATCAAGCTTGATTTTAACTACACAAAATTATCAATACGGTATGTCATGAGATGGAATCAATAATTAAAGACTTCCAATAAAATATACTAGATCAGCACTTTGTAGAGAACCAGTCAAAGCCCGACCATCCACACATCTGTCGATTTTCACTTTTTTCTCAACACAAACTTTTATTTTAGCTACACAACTCTAAATGTATCGTTATTTTCTAGTGTACTGATAACTCTGTGAAAGTAGGGTTATTTCGTATCCTTAACGAGGCTTTATGTGGTTAGTCGGATGAGTATTGATAGGGATTTGGTAGGATTTGAGTCATTTTTAGTTTAGTTTTATTTTAAGTCGATCTTTGTTATTTTCTTAGTTTTTGTTTCTATTTCGTCTCGACTCGGTTATCTGGTTGATGCCTCTTGGTTTGTCATGTGTTAATGCAGGAAAATGAAGGAGATTTTGAAGCTCGGACGAAGAAAAGCGAAGAGGAGCGAACAATGGACAGAGAGCTGAGGGACGCGTCCTTCAGATCTCAGGGACGCGTCCCTGGAGGTTCTGTAGCTGACGAAGCTTTCCTGCGAATTTTGAAGGCTAACCGCTTGAGGAGTCTTCAAGTCTTCCTAAGACTGCATTATGGAGATATAGAGGATCAACTAGTTATTTAGTTGGTAGTTTTAGATTTATTTTATTTTATTCTCCATAGAAATATTGCCTAGATTTGGAGAATCTTAGGAAATATTTTTTAGGGGATCTATATATCCTAGTTTTAGAGGTAACTCTAAGGAGAACCTTCCCTTTGGCAATTAGAGTTTTTCTTTTGGTGAAGAAGGGAGGAGACATTCGATTCGGAGACGGCTAGGGTTGAAGCGGAGCTCAAGACTAGGCGACTACTTCTCGGATCGGAGGATTCGAGAGGGCGTTTTTCTTTTCTTGCCCCTCTTTGATTATTATGTCGCTCTCCTTTTCTTTTGAATTTGAGTTGAATTTCTTCTACGTTATGAACTAATTTCGTTTTCTAGGACTTCAATGGAACTTAACGATTTTATTTAACGAGTGAATTCCTTTTCTCCGTGTTATGCAAATTCGTGTGGTTACTTATTCATATCTTGTTCTTAATGCGGTTGATTGACTGATCACCAATTAATTTGAACTGGAGACCTATTCGGGCTTGGAAAAGTTGTTTAGGTTAAGCCGTGGATTGAATAGCCTAAGTTAGCGTCTCGTTGGAAAACGGAGCTAATTAGCGAGAAGGATAGGAATATACCTGATTGCCTTAGGTAGCTATTTAGGGTTGTTGCATAATGGGTTCCCACTAGTTAATTGCCTAGGAATAGAGTGATTAGCTCGATACAGGGAATACGTCTTTAGAGCACTCGGGAGAGGCGTAAAGAGATATACGAACCCTAGGTTAGTAACTTAAGAATTTGATAACTAGAGAAAGGAAGGAACGAGTTAGATAATTCGTTAGGGGAAATTGATAGTCCTAGGCTTTTATTAATTGATTTAATCATCGTTATTTGCACTCTCTTTTTCAGTTTTACTCTCAATTCAATCTTGTTTGACTTGACCTCGAAATTGCTAAACGTGCGATCGTTAGGAATTTTTCTCTGTTGATTCTCTGTGGGAACGACCTCTACTTGCCTTATCTACAAGTTAGTTAGGTTTGTGAGAGTAATTAATTTGCCGCCTTCGACAAGCGTGGTCAAATTTTGGCGCCGTTGCCGGGGAATCAATTTGGAGAAATTTATTTTCTACTGTCATCACGTTTATCTATTTGACGTTCAAGTTGTTTAATTTTCTCACTTATTTCTTTTGATATTTTTAACATTAGGTGCATGCGACGAACTCGAAGTACAGAAATTCTTCCGTTTGATCCTGAAATCGAAAGGACTTTCCATAGACTGGTTCGTGAGAAAGCTAGTGCACAACAAAGCAACATGGACGGAAACCTAATTCTACCTCAGCAGAACGAGGGTCAACAGGACATTGATAACAGGCCGATGGTGGAATTCACTTCAGCAAAACCTCACATCAACCGGTTCTGTATCGTTGCACCTGTGATTCAAGCTCGGGACTTTGAGATAAAGACATCAGTGATCCAGATGATTCAGAATTCAGTGATGTTTCGAGGGTCAGCGATTGAGGATCCGCATGAGCATTTGAGCAAGTTCTTAAGCATTTGCGACAGTTTCAGGCAAAACGGAGTGCCACAAGATGCAGTTCGATTAAAGTTATTTCCCTTCTCCTTGAAGGATAGAGCATGGAGTTGGCTGAACTCGCTACCGGCTGGATCAATCAGTACCTGGGAACAGATGGAAGAAGCATTCCTAGATCAATATTTCCCGCCATCCAAGATATCCCACATGAGGAATGAAATCTGCATATTCAAGCAACACGGGACAGAAACTTTTGTGGAGGCTTGGGAGCGCTTCAAAAATTTATTAATTCAGTGCCCATATCATGATCTACCGGGATGGCGACAATTGGAAGCTTTTTACAATGGGTTGTCAGAAACATCGCGCAAGGACCTCAACTTAGCATCGAACGGATCATTCCTACGAAAATCATACGTAGAAGGAAGGGAGCTTTTAGAGACTATGAGGAGAACATGTGTACCGAGTCAATCGTTCGACCGAATAAGTGGTAAAAAAGTTTCGGGTGCTCATGAACTGGATGCACTCACATCTATTCAAGCGCAGATATCGGCGTTGGCCAAGAAGTTTGAGTCGGTGAATGTACAGTCCATCCAGAGTACAACTAGAGGATGTGATATCTGCGGTGGTGGACATATAACAGATCAATGTGCTGCAAGCATGGAAGAGGCTAATTTTATAGGAAATCAGAGGAACAATCCTTATTCCAACACGTATAATCCGGGGTGGAGGAACCATCCTAACTTTTCTTGGAAAGGGCAGCAAACAGTGGATCATCGAGCAACGCAACCTCCGGGATTTCAGCAACCCAAAGCCCCAGAACTAGAAAAAAAGACGAATTTTGAGGATTTGATGACGAAGTACATGGCGAATCAAGATAAGTACATGGCGAATCAAGATGCCATAATAAAGAATCAAACAGCATCAATAAGGAACTTGGAGAATCAAGTCAGTCAACTCGCTCAAGCCTTGAACTCACGACAACAAGGAGGGTTGCCAAGTGATACTGAGGTCAATCCACGAGAATATGTTAAGGCAGTAACCTTGAGGAACGGCCGGGCACTTGAAGAAGCACCCCCAAAGGTTCGGTCGAGTGACAACAAAACGCCAAGTGAGATTAGTGATCTTCCACAAATACCAACCAATGAGGGGGCGAACACGTCCAGGCTGAACAAAGGACAAAATCATGAACTTCAGAATTTTCACAGAACCGTGAAGGACGCGTCCTCCGAATTTGAGGGACGCGTCCCTGAACATTCTGTGGAAGAAGCAACGCAGAAGGACGCGACCCTGCCAACTGAAGGACGTGTCCTTCCCCCAACTGATCAACCACATCGTCCCACTTGGATAATACCCAACATGGGGAAGATAGAACGACCACCACTTCCATTCCCTCAAAGAGCAAAGAAGCATGATGAAGCCCAATTCCGTAAGTTTCTCGACGTGTTTAAGAAACTCCATATTAACATTCCTTTTGCAGAAGCTCTTGAGCAGATGCCGAGCTACGTCAAGTTCATGAAGGACATCCTATCGAAGAAAAGAAGGTTAGGTGAGTTTGAAACCATAGCACTAACGGAGGAATGTAGTGCCATATTGCAACGAAAACTTCCTCCTAAGCTAAAGGATCCAGGTAGTTTCACTATCCCTTGCACTATTGGTTCGCAATTCAATGGTAAGGCTCTGTGTGATCTTGGCGCAAGTATTAATCTTATGCCTTTATCTGTATACCATGAGTTAGGTTTGGGGGAAGTGAAACCTACGTCTGTGACATTGCAGTTAGCTGATAGATCAATAACATATCCTAGGGGTATTGTTGAAGATGTGCTTGTTAAAGTGGATAAATTTATCTTTCCAGCGGATTTTGTAGTTTTAGATTTTGAGGAAGATAAAAATATCCCCATCATTTTAGGGAGACCATTCTTGGCAACAGGTAGAGCCCTCATTGATGTTCAAAAAGGTGAACTGACCATTCGGGTTAATGATGAGGAGGTGACATTTAATGTTTTAAAATCGCTGAAGTGCCCGAATGAAATTGATGAATGCTTTCTGATTGAAGATGTTTTGAGCAGGTACTCTACAGAGATTCCATATGAGGATCCACTTGAGATTGCAATGAACTCAACGTCATCCGACAATGAAGAAGTACAAGAAGTGATAACAGCAATGGATGCAATACCACACATGTTGAGAGGGGCGCATTTTGAAACCTTGGAGAGGCCGCATAATCCGATGAAACCATCTATTGAAGAACCACCCCAATTAGAGCTGAAACCATTACCTGAACACCTGAGGTATGCATATCTTGGAAGTAATGAAACTCTACCCATTATTATTTCGTCGGCACTAACAATGACACAGGAAGAGAAATTACTTCGAGTCTTGAGGGAATATAAACGAGCATTAGGGTGGACAATTGCTGATATTCGAGGAATTAGTCCGTCAATCTGCATGCACAAGATTTTGCTAGAAGAAAATCATAAGGTTTCGGTGGAGAATCAACGACGACTCAACCCGAACATGAAGGAAGTAGTCAAGAAGGAAATCATTAAATGGCTTGATGCAGGTATAATATACCCGATTTCTGACAGTTCTTGGGTGAGTCCTGTGCAGTGTGTACCTAAGAAAGGTGGGATGACCGTTGTCTCCAACGAAAAGAATGAGCTCATTCCCACGCGTACGGTGACTGGTTGGCGAGTTTGCATGGATTATAGGAAGTTGAATAAAGCCACAAGAAAGGATCACTTCCCACTTCCGTTTATAGATCAAATGTTGGATCGCCTAGCAGGTAAAGGATTTTACTGTTTTCTAGATGGTTATTCTGGATATAACCAAATTGCCATAGCAGCAGAAGATCAAGAAAAGACTACTTTTACATGCCCGTATGGTACGTTTGCTTTTCGTCGAATGCCTTTTGGTCTATGTAATGCCCCAGCTACGTTTCAGAGATGCATGATGTCTATTTTCACTGATATGGTTGAGCAGTGCCTTGAAGTTTTTATGGATGATTTTTCCATCTTTGGGATGTCTTTTGATGATTGCTTGACAAATTTAGCTCGTGTGCTGAAACGCTGTGAAGAAACAAACCTTATTTTAAATTGGGAAAAATGCCATTTTATGGTTCGAGAGGGTATTGTTCTTGGACACAGGATATCTAACAAGGGGATTGAAGTGGATCAAGCAAAGATAGAAACGATCGAGAAGTTGCCGCCACCAACATCAGTCAAAGCAATCCGGAGTTTTCTTGGACACGCAGGATTTTACAGAAGATTTATCAAGGACTTTTCCAAAATTTCCAAACCACTATGCAATCTCTTAGAAAAGGACAGGTCCTTTATTTTCGATGACGACTGCCTTAGTGCCTTCAACGAGCTCAAGCAAAGGTTAATTTCTGCCCCTATAGTTATTGCACCTGATTGGAATTTACCATTTGAACTAATGTGTGATGCAAGCGATTACGTGGTCGGAGCCGTTCTAGGACAACGAGTGAATAAGGTATTTCATGTCATTTACTATGCAAGTCGAACTCTTGATGATGCTCAGGTAAATTACACTACCACAGAAAAAGAGTTGCTTGCGATTGTCTATGCCTTTGATAAATTTCGTAGTTATCTTGTTGGTACGAAAGTTATTGTTTTCACTGACCATTCTGCCATCAAGTACTTGATCTCAAAGAAAGAGGCAAAGCCAAGGCTCATCAGGTGGGTTCTTCTTTTACAAGAGTTTGATCTTGAAATTAGGGACAGAAAAGGATCCGAAAACCAAGTTGCGGATCATTTATCGAGGTTAGAAAATGTGATGTCATCTCATAATTATGCGGCAATTAATGAATCATTTCCTGATGAACAATTGTTTGCTATGAACGATTTGTCGTGCCCTTGGTATGCCGACTTTGTGAATTATATTGTTTCTAACCATATTCCCTCCGACTTTAGTCCTCAACAAAAGAAGAAATTTTTGCATGATGTACGTTATTACATGTGGGATGAACCGTTTCTCTTTAAGCATTGTGTTGATCAAGTTATCAGGAGATGTGTGCCAGAGGAAGAAATCAAAGGCATCCTCGAACATTGCCACTCATCACCCTATGGCGGACACTTTGGAGGAGACCGAACAGCAGCTAAAGTTCTACAATCAGGATTCTATTGGCCAACTCTTTTCAAGGATTCATATAATTTTGTTGCATCTTGTGACAGGTGTCAACGTGTGGGAAACATCGGCAAGAGACACGAGATGCCGTTGCAAGGCATCCTTGAAGTTGAGCTATTCGATGTGTGGGGTATCGATTTTATGGGTCCCTTTATTTCATCATTTAATAATAAGTACATCCTTATGGCTGTTGATTATGTGTCAAAGTGGGTGGAAGCAGTAGCTTTGCCTTCTAATGATTCTAAAGTCGTGTGCAAGTTTTTGAAAAAGCAGATTTTTACTCGATTTGGCACACCACGCGCTATCATAAGCGACGAAGGGACGCACTTCTGCAACCGCTATTTTGATCAACTCCTGAAGAAGTATGGGATAAAGCACAAGATAGCTACAGCATATCATCCACAGACGAGCGGGCAAGTCGAAGTTTCTAATCGGGAAATCAAGCGGATTCTAGAGAAAACAGTATGTCCAACGAGAAAGGATTGGTCGACGAAGCTCGATGATGCATTGTGGGCATATAGGACAGCATATAAAAATCCAATTGGGATGTCACCGTACAGAATGGTCTTTGGCAAGGCATGTCACCTTCCGGTGGAACTCGAGCACAAGGCGTATTGGGCTCTGAAAAAGTTGAACTTAAATCTCGAAGAAGCCGGTGGGAGACGACTACTTCAATTGAACGAGCTCGATGAACTTCGGTTGCAGGCATATGACAGTGCAAGAGTGTACAAGGATAGGACAAAGAAATGGCATGATGGTAAGATCTTGCCCAGACACTTCGAGCCAGGCCAATTGGTATTGTTATTCAACTCCCGACTCAAATTATTCCCTGGAAAACTGAAATCGCGATGGTCGGGCCCTTTTCGAGTTGTTGAGGTATTCTCATATGGAGCCGTAGATGTTTTAGAAGAGAGTACTGGAAGGATATTCAAGGTAAATGGGCAAAGGTTAAAACATTATAGGGGAAGTTTTGATCGTGAAGCATCCTCGATTCACCTAAAAGAGGCCTGAAAGCGACAAGAAAGTCAAGCCGATGACTATAAATCAAGCGCTTCTCGGGAGGCAACCCGAGTTTACTTTATTTTTCCATTTTCATTGTTATTTTTGCATAAGTTCATCTTATTATTTTGCTTTTTATTGACAATTTTTGTTTTATTTTGTAGAAAATTCAAGGACGCGTCCCTCATAGCCAAGGACGCGACCTCGGGCATTCTGCAATTTTACAGAATCATGGAGGACGCATCCTCCAATTTGAAGGACGCGTCCCTCCGAAAAAAAAAAAAAAAAAAAAAAAATCTCGAAAAATAAAAAAATAAAAAAATAAAAATAAATTAGTTATAATTTCTTTTGAGTGACAACTCTAACCTATTTTTCTTGTGCAGCCGCCGAATTCTCCCTTCGTTTGCCGACTTCCAGAAGAAGGATGAGCTTGGTTCGGATAATGACAACTCCCAAGACCTTGAGGACGAAAATGATGCTAATGACGGCGACGACTAGCTCACCCCAGGGGAGTATTTAGTTCCCTTAATCTCTTACTATTCATATTTACATCGGGGCGATGTCTAGTCTAGGTTTGGGGGTGTTGTTTGTGCTGCAAGTATGCTTATCTATGTGATTTGGGTTGATAGTCATTTCTAATTTATTGCTTGCTAGTAGTGTTTTGATTTTTAGTTTTGATTTTTTAGGTCATTTCTAGAGTAAGTCTAGGTGTGTCTGTCTAACTCTTCAGTAGACTTGACGATAACTTTGATGAGCTGACCCTTATTCGATGATGACTTATTACGCACATGCTTACAACTTATGGAAGAGTGAAAATTGAGCTTAATTGAGTGATTAAACTGTTTTTTTTTAGTGGGTAATAATTCCTCGGTATGGATTGGTAGTGAGTGAAAACAATTCTCGAAATCTAATAACGCATAGTAGTTGGTGCTGAGTGGGGCTGGCTAGGCATTGATTTGAAACAAGTTCTTAAAAAAAAAAAAAAAAAGAAATGTAAAAAAAAAAAAAAAAAAAAAAAATTGGCTACCAAGGCTCTGAGTACCAATGTTTAGGCGTGTGAAAAAGAAAAGAAAGAGAAATAAAGTGATTGAAATGTGATTGGCGCCTAAATATGTACTTGTGGTGTGAGTCCTTCTGGTGTACTCGAGAATGAGATCCGAGGGGTGCTTCATCGCCTAATGCCTTGGTCCAACTGGACCGGGAGTCATTGATCAAATACTCGTTACATGGGTACATTAGAATGTGATGAAACATTTAGCGTCGTGTAGCTGAAATAAAGTTGTGTTGAGAAAGTTGTTGAAAATCCCGAGGACGAGTGGATGATTAGTGTTTGGTTGGTTTTCTACGAAGTGCCGATCTAATATGTTTTATTGGAAGTCTTTTATTGTTGAGTTCACTATATGACATACCGAGATGATAGTTTCGAACATTATATGAAGTTTGATCAATTTGAAATTGTTTTTCTTGACAACTAACTCGACCAGCGGAAGTGAGTATGTGCATAACTGAGAATAGAGAGGGGGTTGTTCAGATTGGATTGAGTTGGGTATTTCTGAAGAGTTACCTTTTTTTTATTTGTTTTTCTATTTGCTCGAGGACTAGCAAATTGTAGGTTTGGGGGTGTGATAACTCTGTGAAAGTAGGGTTATTTCGTATCCTTAACGAGGCTTTATGTGGTTAGTCGGATGAGTATTGATAGGGATTTGGTAGGATTTGAGTCATTTTTAGTTTAGTTTTATTTTAAGTCGATCTTTGTTATTTTCTTAGTTTTTGTTTCTATTTCGTCTCGACTCGGTTATCTGGTTGATGCCTCTTGGTTTGTCATGTGTTAATGCAGGAAAATGAAGGAGATTTTGAAGCTCGGACGAAGAAAAGCGAAGAGGAGCGAACAATGGACAGAGAGCTGAGGGACGCGTCCTTCAGATCTCAGGGACGCGTCCCTGGAGGTTCTGTAGCTGACGAAGCTTTCCTGCGAATTTTGAAGGCTAACCGCTTGAGGAGTCTTCAAGTCTTCCTAAGACTGCATTATGGAGATATAGAGGATCAACTAGTTATTTAGTTGGTAGTTTTAGATTTATTTTATTTTATTCTCCATAGAAATATTGCCTAGATTTGGAGAATCTTAGGAAATATTTTTTAGGGGATCTATATATCCTAGTTTTAGAGGTAACTCTAAGGAGAACCTTCCCTTTGGCAATTAGAGTTTTTCTTTTGGTGAAGAAGGGAGGAGACATTCGATTCGGAGACGGCTAGGGTTGAAGCGGAGCTCAAGACTAGGCGACTACTTCTCGGATCGGAGGATTCGAGAGGGCGTTTTTCTTTTCTTGCCCCTCTTTGATTATTATGTCGCTCTCCTTTTCTTTTGAATTTGAGTTGAATTTCTTCTACGTTATGAACTAATTTCGTTTTCTAGGACTTCAATGGAACTTAACGATTTTATTTAACGAGTGAATTCCTTTTCTCCGTGTTATGCAAATTCGTGTGGTTACTTATTCATATCTTGTTCTTAATGCGGTTGATTGACTGATCACCAATTAATTTGAACTGGAGACCTATTCGGGCTTGGAAAAGTTGTTTAGGTTAAGCCGTGGATTGAATAGCCTAAGTTAGCGTCTCGTTGGAAAACGGAGCTAATTAGCGAGAAGGATAGGAATATACCTGATTGCCTTAGGTAGCTATTTAGGGTTGTTGCATAATGGGTTCCCACTAGTTAATTGCCTAGGAATAGAGTGATTAGCTCGATACAGGGAATACGTCTTTAGAGCACTCGGGAGAGGCGTAAAGAGATATACGAACCCTAGGTTAGTAACTTAAGAATTTGATAACTAGAGAAAGGAAGGAACGAGTTAGATAATTCGTTAGGGGAAATTGATAGTCCTAGGCTTTTATTAATTGATTTAATCATCGTTATTTGCACTCTCTTTTTCAGTTTTACTCTCAATTCAATCTTGTTTGACTTGACCTCGAAATTGCTAAACGTGCGATCGTTAGGAATTTTTCTCTGTTGATTCTCTGTGGGAACGACCTCTACTTGCCTTATCTACAAGTTAGTTAGGTTTGTGAGAGTAATTAATTTGCCGCCTTCGACAAGCGTGGTCATGTACCCATGTAACAAGTATTCAATCAATAACTCTCTGTCTAGTTGGAGCACGACAATAGGTAATAAAGCACCCATCGAATCTCGTGCGAAGTAAATCAAAAGAATCACACCATAAGTACAAATTTAAGCACCAATCAAATATTTCATTCACACTTCTTTTTCACGCACCTGAACATTGGCACTCAGAGACTTGATAACTATTTTTTTCCTTTCTTCGTCACTTTTTTTCAACTTGAGACTTGATTCCAATAAATGTTTAACCAGTACCACTCAACACCAACTACCATGTGTTATTAGATTTCTAGAATTAGTTTCGATCAGTAACATTTTATATCGAGATATCATTGTCTTAAAAAAATTAATTCCAATGACCAGTTAAGCTCTATTTTCATCCTTCTATAGGTCGTGAGCACATGCATCAATAATCATCCTCAAACAAGGATCAACTCAAAGATATCATAATGTTTTACAAGGAATTTGACACATCTAGACCCAACCTAAAAACGATCTAAAAATCATAACACAACTTCTAAAGATTGTCCAAATGCAAAGCAATAGACATAATAACCATATCATTCGAACAGAACAAAGCAACAACGTCGCAACATACCCAAACCTAGACTAAGCATCATTTCGATGTAATAGAGAGCCTAAAAATGAAGGGAACAAAATACTCCCCTAGGATAGTTAGTGATCAGTGTCGTCAACGGAGCCTTGCGGATCTTCATCATCATCTAAAATATGATCCTCATCTTGTCAGTATTCTGCCCATGATCCTCATCACCATATCAATCACAGCAGTTGTAGCCTGAAACCAGCACAGGATGCCCAGACTTCGTCATTTGATTCCAACTTTCGCATGCACTCCTACATGGCGTCTCCACCTCCTTTAGAACTCGATAACTCACTACATGGTGTCTCCACCTCCTAAGGTCATCCTGTGTATTTCTATCATTTTCCCTAATTAGCTTCGTTTCTAGCGTGATCATAACTTAGGCTATTCAATCCACGGCTAAACCACAACAACTTTTCCAAGCCCAAAGTGATTTTCAAATCAAATTAATTGGTGATCAGGCATTTAACTGCTTTAAGACCAAGATATGGATAAATAACCATAAGAATTAAATAATACGAAGAAAGGAATTCAGTCGTTAAAATAAAACGCTAGGTCTATTAAAGTCCTAGAAAATAAAAATTTTTCATTTAAAAAGAACAACCAACCTAAGTTTGGGAGAAAAAAACTATGACATCATAGAAAAGAAAGCAAAGAGAAGAGAAACGCCTTTCCGATCTTCTAACAACATAGAAGTTGTCGCTTCGACTGGATCTCCACTTCTACATAATTGTTACCTCCTCATTTATTCAAATCGAATGTCAAAAAAACTAAAAGATTCCATCCTCTCTCCCTTGGCTAGGGTTACACTTAGAAATACAGTGTTCCCTAAAAAGATTTTGTAATATTCTTCAAATCTTAACAAGTCCTCCAAAGATAATAAAATAATAAAAATAAGTCCTCTCTGAATTTTTCTAACGGTCACACAATTAGAGGTCAAGTCAACATAGATGAAAATATGATGAAATCAAATAAAATGATAATTTAATTATTATAACAAAATATGACTATCACTTTACCCTAGCCAATTAACCAACTTGTTCAAACCATTCTCCTATTATCAAATTCTTAAGTTATTAACCTAGAGTTTGGGTATCCTTACTCTTCTTTCGAGTGTTCTAAGGGCGTTCACTTATCGAACTAATCACTATATTCCTAGGCAATTAACTAGTAGTGACCCATTATATGTCAACCTTAAATAGCTATCTAAGGCATTTGGTATATTCATATCCTTTTTACTAATTAGATTCATATTCCAACCTGATGCTAACATAGACTATCCAATTCGCGGTTCAACCTAAACATCTTCTCCAAGCTCGATTGAGTTTCCAAATCAAATTAATTGGTGATCAAATAATTAATCGCTCTAAAATCAAAAATATGGATAAATAAACATACGAATTTGAATAACAAGAAGAAAGAAATCCACTCGATAAAATGGAATGCTAGATTTCATCGAAGTCCTAAAAATGAACACTAATTCATGATAACAAGAGCAATCAACCCGAGTTAAAAAAAACGACATCATAGAATAGGGAAAAGAAGAAGAAAAATTGTCTCTCGATATTTCGACATGAGAAGTACTCGCAAAATCTTAATGTTTCCCATTAAGGACGCGTAATCCACAATTCTAGTCAATATATTTGATTAGCAGGAAATGCTCCTTTCATGAAAATCCACATTTCTCTAGTTTGCCACCACTATTCCACCGCTATTAAGCCATTTATAATTTTCTATTCGTTTAGATTACCCTAATTTTTTTTTATGTCGTTAGGCTCATATCGATTTAACGTATTTTATAACTTAAAAATTCATGTTAATATCAATTAATAGAGGGTGGTTACTGTTTTAAAATTTTAAAATTAATCAGCTGAATATTGAGGTTGTTGAATAACTTCACTCCGTAGGTCATACCGGGAGTCGAACCCCGGTCGCTGGATTCAAAGTCAAGAGTGCTGACCACTACACCATAGTCAAGAGTGCTTTTTTCCCAGAAAGCAACGGCTATTATTACTTCATTATTGTATGGTTACTCACGATTATTATTTTATTAATTCCTAAAATTGTTGAAAATAAAACTTCCACGAAATAACATTCTCTACTGGACAGATAAGAGCGATACATGCATTTATAATAATAATAATAATTAATTGAATGTCAAGCTTTTCTTTTTTAAGTACGGTGGCCCAGTATCTAGGACTTCATCTCGATTTAAGCTGTCCCAACTCACGTCGCACTTATGTTTGAGACTTCCAACAGAAGTAGAAATGAATTCAAGCCGCTTACAGTTGGTCCGAATGCTGGCAAAATGTCATGTTCTTACATAATTAAATATAATCCCATGATTTAGGAAAATGCTAGTATTAGTCGAGAACGAGCCACCGTATACTTTTATAAGAAAAAAAAAAAGAAAGATGAAAGAAAAGAAAATGCTCATGTAAGAAGAGTAGAAAGAAGTGGAGCATTTTGAACTTGACGGACAACGACCCCATGTCGAGACTCGAGGACAAACAGGACTTGTCAACATCCGTAGCCTTCGGTCTGTACATCGGACTCGCTGCGAATGTGTGTGGCTCGCAACCCTCGGTCCCCGTAAACGTGGCAGGCTTGTTCGACTCCAGAAGCAGATACCTGTTTTTGTTGTGTGTGGGGTGTGTTGGGAGGGTGTCCCATTCCCTGGGTATATCTTTATGGTTTCTTGTCAGGGATCGACTTCTTCTCGAAAGACCCTTTGACAACTTAACAAGTCTGTCATTGTTCCACAACAAATGTTCCAGGAAAATTCTCTAAGCCATTGCACCTACACCACGAAGAGTTAAAAACACGGCGTTCTGTCGCCGGCCAGATACATGGCTTATATACCTCCCGGGAACAATCCATGGCGGGCACGCAGCCCTTGCGTTGATTTTGTGCATTAAGAGAATGTGATAGCACCGAACTGCAAAGCTGGGTCAGAGTTCTCGACTCATTGTTTGCGTTAACTCAATGCCCCTGGGTGTTGGAACTTCTGTAAACTATGGTGTTAATCAGTTTATATTACTTTGAATCCATGAATGCTATTTCGACATCGTAATGAAACACTCGTGAACTGTGTTAACAATTTAAGCACTCCCCTCCACAACAATTCTTGATATGAGGAATCAGTGGAGTGACGTGGAGCCATCTTTGGCCACCAGCAGGAACTCCTCAGTACATCACCATATCCATATCCCCCCCTCCCCCCAACTCAACCAGCCACACATCCAAAACCCCATCTTCCCACTATACAAATTCCTATCGGGTGTTGTTAGAACCCAATACCAAACATCATCGTATTAGTCAGGGACACTTGCGACTTACAGCAGCCGAAACGCCTTTGGAGTCGCAGAAAAATGGCTCAAACAATGCTGATCACGTCCAACGTGGCCGGCGGCAGCGTCTTGAGGAAGGAACACCCCTGCCTGCTCGACCTCCAGGTGCAGAGACTCAGACCTGCGTCCCTTTCCTCCTCTCGTCTTCTCTTCAACCCGATCCCTGCCATCGTTACGCCCCACTCGTACTCCCCCGCTTCTCCTTCAGTGGTCGTCGCAATCTTCAAGTCCAAGGCCAAGGCCCCTCCTAAGAAGGTTCCCCTTGTTTTGTTTTGAATTGTCTCCTTTTTTATGCGTTGTTTGGTTTCAAGGAGTGGTATTCACTTGCCGAGGCTGAGAAAATGCTGTTCATCAGATTCCTAAGACGAAGCCAAAGGTGGAAGACGGGATTTTTGGGACATCAGGAGGAATCGGTTTCACCAAGGAGAACGAACTCTTTGTCGGACGTGTTGCTATGCTTGGTTTCGCAGTAAGTGATTTCATCCCCTTCAGTGCCTTTCCTTTCGGGATCTCGAAAGTGTTAACTGCTTCTTGGTGAATCATATGAACAGGCTTCACTGTTGGGAGAGGCGATTACGGGTAAAGGGATCCTCGCTCAGCTGAACCTGGAAACCGGGGTCCCGATCTACGAGGCCGAGCCACTCCTCCTCTTCTTCATCCTCTTCACCTTGCTCGGAGCCATTGGAGCTCTCGGTGACAGGGGACAATTCGTCGATGATCCCCCAACAGGCCTCGATAGGGCCGTGATTCCTCCCGGCAAGAGTTTCAGGTCTGCATTGGGTCTCAAAGAAGGAGGTAAGGATTATGGCCATGTCTGACGGCTTTTTTGGGCTCATATTCGTCTTCATAAGTAATGTTCTGAATTGCGTTGATGAGCAGGTCCTCTGTTTGGATTCACCAAAGCAAATGAGCTCTTCGTTGGGAGGCTTGCACAGCTCGGGTTTGCCTTCTCTTTGATCGGTGAGATCATTACAGGGAAAGGAGCATTGGCTCAATTAAACATCGAGACCGGAGTGCCCATCAACGAGATTGAGCCTCTCGTTTTGTTAAACGTCCTCTTCTTCTTTATTGCTGCTGTGAATCCCGGCACTGGAAAATTCATAACAGACATAGACGAGGAGGATTAGGTGCTGCTGCGTGACACACAAAGCGTTGTAGATTATTGTGTGAATGGTGATGATTAGGCTTCAATTCCCGTGAGAGATAATACTCGTCGAGTCAAGCAAGCTCTTTGTATTCATTCCAATTCGAATCAATCACAATCCCCGAAGTTTCGCCTGTTCTTCTCTTGTTTGTAGGCAATGATACATCCCAAGGGGTGTTTACATAAGATAACGCAACGTGTTCGTGTGAAATCACACGCAAAAACAGGGGGTTGCTTGTTACACAATTGCATTCCTGATCTGGTATCAGGACCACGCTTCTTGGATTGTTCTGGCCGCCTGAGTCTCCAGTTCGGATGGAAACAGGAGGCCATGATAGTGAGATATCTCGTAGCTCTATTCTCAAGCGATCACAGAGGAGGCTTCGACTTTGGTCATGTTTTGGATTGTCCTGCCGTTATCAGCAGGTGAGAGCATGGTTCTGCAACAATGACATGATCCGAAAGTTCCTCCCCACAAACGTCGCCTTCCGTCAGGACTTTGGCAGAAGCAAATGTTGGCTGGTTCGCCTTCAAGTGCTCTGCCGTGAATCAACAGCTTGCCTTGCACTATGAAGATTATCTCAAAAACTGGGAGCCCCTCTTGAATGATGAAGGTTCTTTCGGAGAAGAGGACCGGCCAAAGGTGATCTTGAAGGGAATTTGCCACGTGACTTGCAAATTGAGTCCCTCGAACACTGGTACTTTAATATATATTGTCCAATAAGAATGGTATACCCTGTTAGATCTGACAGGTTGATGCTTGCAATCTTCACAATTTTCGAATGTACTCACGACCGCTCAGGCGCGAGGGCAGAGATGAGGCTTTATCTCCCGCCTAAAATAAAATAGTCACATTGTCTCTCGGCATCGGGAGCTACGTAGGGACTTATTCGGACTCTTCCCCGGGAGTTTACCTAACTTTGGTGTGTGAGTCTCTTTACAGGGGTGATCGCATAAGGTAGGTCGAACAAACATCCCATAATGAAATCTCGAGATTTACTTCCCCGGTTTCTTGCCATGAATTCACGGTTCGGGAATGCAAGAGTTGCTTTCTTCCGCCTTTGGAAGGGAATAAAAAGGCTTCCATCTTAGCCGATATTTTCTCCGGTCTCTCGTTGATATCCTCAAAACAAGGAGTTGTAAATATGCCTCGCTCAACACAAATTGTGAAGTGGATGACTATCGCTGTTCACATGAGATCAAAACAAAAATATTTACTTTGTTTGACTAATAACGAGCCTTGTAAGACGTTTTTATGCTAACTAGCATAGGAAGCGGTAACGAAAAGTGCACGGGTCGTTCCGCGCAATGTACAAAATTTTCGCCAAATATTATATAAATGTACAAAAGAAATTGCCATTTTTAGTAAGTATTGTGATTTTTTTGTACATTAGAAAAATATATGTACAAAATTGTACAATGTACGGAACGACCCGTGCAAGGGTCGTTAGCCTCTTCCACCGGCACAGTGACAAGAAGCATTCCCCTCCCGCGGTCATGAACAGTCCATCCAAGTTGGCAGTTCTTGTTTTCTGGTTTTAACCAAATGACTACAAAAATCTTTGCGACATCAAGTTCGAAGATCGAGATGGTGAGATCGTAACTGGTCTTACGAAAATTGGGAGTACCACATGTTCTGAATTGTCCCACCAAAGACAGAGCCTAACCCTTTCCAAGAATCTGGGGGAGCCAAAAACATTATATTCGATGACATCTGTATAGACATCGTAGTTTAACCAGCTTCCATTATAGAAACTGTATAGGGCATTGGTCATATTAGAATAGCCGGTGAGAAAAACAATCTTGCTCACGCAGTCAGTAGTCAAAACCCTTACAGAAATTCTTGATAGGCGTTCGCAAAAAATCCGATCGGTGGACAATATTACGTTTAGAATAATTAAAGTCTCAAAGATATAATTTTATTTTGAAGTTATTTTATTTTTATTTTGAAGATTCTGATTTAAGCCTATTTATAGGACTAATTATCTATTAAATAAGGGAGGAAGGAAAAAGTTGACTTTTTTCTCCCTTAGAGAATCAGGTGTCACGCTAGCGTGAGAGGTCGGAGGGTTCTCTCTGAAAAGCTCTCATATGTCTGAATCGGCCGTGCTATCCCGGGACCATATCAATTGGTATCAGAGTGAGTCATGGGTGATGTCACGACTTTCCAGGAGCGATTCAAAAAGTTATTACAATAATATGCGGAAGATCAACGGAAGTTGTCATCTTGCCTTGAGCGGTTAGAAACGGTGCTTGGGTGCGAGGACGTCCAGATGCAATCATGGAAGGGAGAAGAGGTAATTCCGAAGTGTGAACAACAAACAATTCCCGATTGCGAGCAAATCAGTCAGTCAAATTCTGATGGCATACAATTGCCTTGTGTCGACGAAAGTCATGTCGGAGGCAGTTGTGCTTGAAATTATGAAAACTCAAAGGCATATCTCAAATGTCATGCTTGAGGATAAGCTTGATTTCAGAGAAGGGATTGATGATACAGATCCAAAGAATCTGATCGGTCATGGGATAATATTAACTTTAGAATAATTAATATCCTGATGTAGAATATCCTGATGGGATAATAATTAATGATTTTATTTAGAATATCATGATTTTATAGGCTTAATTATCTATTGAATAAGGGGGAAGAGAAAAGTTAGGTTTATTCTCCCCTAAAGAATTAGCTGTCACACTGCCCTCATCGTGAGAGATTAGAGAGTTCTCATCTACGAGCCCCCACATGTCCGACTCGCTCGCACTATCTCGAGACCGTAGGTCATGGTGATTTCACAGCATTTTAGGAGCTATTTGAAAAGCTCTTACAACAATACGCGGAAGATCAACGGAAGTTGTCATCTTGCCAGGAGTAGTTGGAAGCAGCGCTCTAGTGCAAAGATGTTCGGACGCAATCATGGAAGGCACAAGAGGTAATTCCAAGCATGAACAACAAGCAATTCCCAATTATAAGCAGATAAGTCATGTCCCTAGCCACGAGGAAATCTACCATGTCCCTATCGAGGAGAAATATCAAATTTAGATGGCAGGCATTTATCTTGTGTCAACGAAAGTCATGTTGGAGGTAGTTGTGCTTGAAATTATGAAAACTCAAGGGCATATCTTGAATGTCATGCTTGAGGATAAGCATGATTTTAAAGAAGGGATTAATGATACAGATCGTAAAGAATCCGATCGGTTAGGGATTGGATAATATTTAGTTTGGATGAAGTTATTTTATTTTATTTTGAATATCTGATGTAAACCTATTTATAGCTAATTATCTATTGAATAAGGGTGGAACAGAAAAGTTGGGTTTTCTGCCCCAGAGAATTAGGTGTCACGCTCTCATGAGGGTGAGAGGTCCGAGGGTTCCCCCTGACTAGCCCTTATATGTTCGAATCGCCCGTGCTATTCCAAGATCGTATCAATTGGTGTCACAACGGGTCATAAATAATTTCACGGCTTTTAAGAGCGATAAAAGTTGTTACACCAATACGAGAAAGACAAACGGATGTTGTCGTCTTGCCTTGAGCGGCTGGAAGTGGTGCTCGGGTGTCAAGATGTCCAAACACAATCATAGAATGGACAAGTGGTAATTCCCAAGCGTGAACAACAAGCAATTCCCGATTGCAAGCAGATCAATCATGTCCCTAGGCATGAAAAAATCTACCATGTCCCCATCGAGGAGAAATATCAAATTCTAATGGGCAGACAATTGTCTTGTGTCGACGAAAGTCATGTTACCTGATCGGTATCCAGTCGAGCCAGTTGTGCTTGAAATTATGAAAATTCAAGGGCATATCTCGAATATCATGCTTGAGGATAAGCATGATTTCCAAGAAGGGAGTAATGATACAGGTTATCCAATCAGTTAGGTATTAGATGATATTAAGTTTAAAATAATTAGACTCTTAAGATATTATTTTTCTGTTCAAGTTATTTTGTTTTATTTCGATGATCCTGATGTAGGTCTATTGATAGACCTAGTTAGATATTGAATAAGGGAGAAAGAGAAAAGTTGGGTTTATTCTCACTAAGAGAATTATGTGTCACACCCCCTGGTCGTGAGAAGTCGGAGGGTTTTCTCTAACAACGCCACACATGTCCGAATCGTCTGTGCTATCCCGCTATTGTACCAATGATACGGATTGCATAGATTTCGATCGATTGGGATTGGATAATATTATGTTCAGAATAATTAGTTTCTTAATGTAAGCCTATTAATAGGCATTATTATATATTGAATCAGGGAGGAAAAGAAAAGTCGGGTTTATTCTCCCTTAGAGGATTAGGTGTCACCCTCCCGTGAGCGTGAGAGGTCGGAGGGTTCTTTCTGACTTGCCCTCACATGTCCGAATGACCGTGTTATCACGGGACCGTATCAATTGGTGTTAGAAGTGGTCATGGGTAATTTCATGGCTTTCCAAGAGCAATTCGAAAAGTTCTACGACAATACGCGAAAGATCAACTGAAGTTATCATCTTGCCTTGAGCATAAGCGGCACTCGGGTGCGAAGATATCCAGACACAATCATGGAAGGGACAAGAGGTAATTCCCAAGCGTGAACAACAAGCAATTCTCGATTGCGAGCAAATCGGTCATGTCTCTAGCCACCAGGAATCTACCATGTCCCCATCAAGGAGAAATATGAAATCCTGATGGCAGGCAATTGTCTTGTGGCGACGAAAGTCATGTTACCGAATCTATATCTAGTGGAGGCAGTTGTGCTTGAAATTATGAAAATTCAAGGGCATATATCGACTGTCATGCTTGACGACAAGCATGATTTCCAAGTGGGGAGTAATGATACGGATCACAAAGAATTCGATCGATTAGGTATTGGATAATACTAAGTTTACAATAATTAGTCTCCTAATGATATTATCTTTCTGTTGAAGTTATTTTATTTTATTTTGTTGATCGTGTTATAAGCTTATTAATAGGCATAATTATCCATTGAATAAGAGAGGAAGAGAAAAGTTGGATTTATTCTCACTTAGAGAATTAGATGTCACAATCCCCTAAGCGTGAGAGGTTGGAGTGTTCTCTCTGACAAGTCCTCGCATGTCCGAATCGCCCGTGATTTTCCGAGACCGTATCAGTTCCTTTTCAGCAATATATGATTTTCATAGGGGATAAATTTACACCAAACCGCTCCAAAAACCTGCTAGATTGGAGAACAGAGCGCCACTAATCGTTCTTCCCAAAGTTAAAACTAGAAGCACAATCTTTGCGACCAGAAAAGCAATTGCATTGCATGCAACAATGAAAATAGGGACAATAAATTCATATCTAGCTATGTGGCCACATTAAATGAACTAGAAAGCTTCACAATGTCTCGGTATGATATGTTGGTCCTGGCATAAGCAAAAGTAGCCAGACGGAGATGGTTGTGACCAGAAGGTGAAGCTGATGGTTGCTCCATGGTGGCAGAACAAAAAAATAATAAACTTGAGTATGAGGGAGAAACTCAAAATGATTTTATAGTTGTAGCAATATCACAGTTCAAGAAAAAAGGGTGAGTATTGTTGTTGCGGTAGCTATCAATGTCTGAATATATGATGGAGTGGAAGAATCGAGACGATGTAGTTCACGCAAAAAAGTGCAGATTTTGTCGTGTATGTGTTGAAGAGACTGTCAGGGTACATAAGAGCGAAACAAAACACATCGAAGCATGAGCTAATTGCTTCTAGCATGGCCATGAATGTCATTTCCATGATAAGGCATCCCGACTCATAGGTCATGTATGGAACATACAGATTCCGTGCATCAAAAAACTCCGATGTGAAGGAAGAATACACGAGTACCTTCCTTTCGAGAAAAGGCACCCTTCTATAATCATCAACCTTTGTTGGTATAGGATTGCACTAAGAAGGGTGGTTGAATTAGTGCAGTAAAATTTGACTGGGAGGCATCCTTTTGCCACCGTGGCTTAACGGCTACCGTACTGTCACAGTGGCTTAACAGCTACCACACTGCCACCATGGCTTAATGGCTACCACACTGCCTTGCGTATGACAATCCGTCACGACTTCCCTTCCACACAACATATCTAACAACCTACACAAAACAGAACAACTACAAAACAACCAGTCTGCAGTTAAAAAGACTCTCTCTTAGGAAGGGATTGGCTCGACGAATGATCAACGGATGTGCTCTAAGCTTTTGATACGGTGAAGACTCAAACGATTTTGGTAAGGTCTCAGATAGAACGATGAGTTGGAAGTGTGTCTTCACTCTTGATTTTAAGCTTGTCTGTAGATAGAAGCTTCTCAATCTATCACAACAGCTAGTTGATCTCTTGTCATTTGTTCCACGATTGATCATGTGGGATAACTTTCATTAGAACTTTCCATCCATAGAATTGGCTTCGGATTGTTTGTTTCCTTTGAAAGAAAATGTTTTCATTTCATATTTATTCTAATCATATTAGGAAGATATTAATCGGATCAGATCATATCATATTCCATAAGGAGATATTTCTTTAGTTTAGAGATACAAAATATCTTTCTAAAACTAATAAGGAATGAACATGATAACCAAGTTGCTTCCACGAACGAACTTAGACTTAATTTATGGATTAATTCAATAAGAATTAATATTAAGTTTAATAAGGATAAGTATCATTATTGATCGCATTTAAATAATATCCAATAAGAAAATTGTCACTAAAAGAAGTGTCATTCTGTAATCGTTGTAAGTACTCTAGTAAGGAGAGTTATAGCGTCTGTTTCACAGAGGTTTATGTCTACAATAGAGATAGTGGACTAGATAATTGATCTTGTCCTCATAACACCATTTCTGATGGCTAAATCTCGTCATTATTGTAGTCATCCACTTAACTCTTTTCGTATTGCTCAAATAATAGAGATCGGCTGCTACACTAAAAGGCACGTTCCTCCGTACACTTAAACATCACATTAGCAATATTTAACCCTTATCATTATCAAGACTAGATTATATCAACTAGCTTTCTTAGAGTCTCAGTAACTGGGTCTACCAAATATCAGAACCTCCTCAATCTTTTAACTCTGAACGACCGAAAGCGAACAAGTATCATGCAAATGAAACGGGTTCGAGAACAGATTCAATTGTGAAGATGCAGACCTTGTGACATGTGCCGATCGAGATCTCCATTGATTATTCTATGCCCATCTTTTCCCTTATTCCTTTATTTGATAGAACATGTAGTAGTGCTTCATTACTATGCCTTCCTCTAAAAACCATAAACATACAGTCCAAGAAGACTCCACTCAAGTCCAAGTCAACACCAGATTATTTAGGCAATAAATGAATGATCCCTACTGGAACTAACCATTTGTTGCCTCGACCTGGATTCGTTGTAGACAAGCGACATCCAGCCACATTTATCTCCTTCCCCCAAATGGTTCTGTAAGCCTTAATTACATGGCAATGTTTGTTGTGCTAATGTTTCTAGACCACAGATATTTATGGATGTTATGCGTAGTTATTTAAGGTGAACGGGAATTGTTATTCTCAGAATTGAGTTGTTTTAATTGGGATGACTTCAATGAGTTCAATACACTTGTACACCTTATAAGAAATTCACACAATCACAGAAACCATAAACAAAGAAAATAGCAGAAGACCAGATCGATTACGTGGGTTTACGGTCACCAAAAAAAGATTAAGGGAAAAGAAAACGTACATGTATTCGCCATGTTCGCCATACCGTAAACCTGAAGATTAAAACCTGAGCAACTAGATATTCTTCCCCTTTTCCTTCCTATACGGCTGCTTACGATGGAGGAGGCAAAATTGACGAAACCGACTGTCTGTAAGCGTAAGCCTCAGAAAACCCTAAAGGAAACCTAATAAAGGATTTCCTTTTATGAAATGTCAGTTTCGCCACTTAGTTAAAAATAGTTTGAAAGACAGGGGAATGGACCTAACCATAATATACTGTAGCCTATGTCTTATCCATCCATGGACCATAGGTTATTAAATATCCTACACCCAACCAAAAGCCACATTTAACAAACGAGATGCACGTATCCCAATAACTTTAAAGATCACGATACTTTATTAGGATTTCATGTACTATCTTATGTCACAGCCTGTTTTATAAAATATACTTTTATAAAATTAAACAATCAATGGAAACCCAAATCAGAAATTTCTAACATTCTCCCATTTGGACAACATTAATTGTACCCGAAAAATATTTTATAAAATGACTCTCATGCTGCAACATCTGTATGGCCAATATAAAGACAACATCTCAAAGTACCCCAACCAACTAAATTAACCAGCATCAAACTATGACCGTCAGAGCATCACTCAATGATACAAGACAACCATAATCATAACACTAAGCAATCAAGCCGTCACGGATCAATGTGGCGGAGTAGCCGAAATAGCATTCCTTATGTGATCAAATTTGATGCTAATTCAGTCGGTCCTAATCTTTCTGTAACCTTACGTCCATAACGAGCCAGAAAGAGCTTTGAGCAAATGATGCTCCTTTATATGCCTCATAAACCTAAATGCGCGCAAACTTTACGGTGCTTTATCAGAGTCAAACTTTAGTGATAATACTGTCCTACTTGAGACTAAGCACCAAGTTAAGATTTTCTTTAATAACTGTCGTGTGCACAAGATATAAAAGTAACTGCATGCATGCAAAAATATATAATGTCGACAATAAGATACTCAATATCCAACAAAACACTGAAATTTCATAAAATAAAATGTCATATACAATCACAGAGTATCATAAGCTCCCACTAACCGAAAACATCAAACGACTCTAAGACACCCATGTCTACAACATGTTTCTTAAAAGCTACGGGTCTAAGTCCTTTAGTCAATGGGTCTGCTAACATCAACTCTGTACCGATATGTTCAACAACAATATCGCCTTGCTTTACTAACTCGCAAACTTTAAGTTACTTAATCTCCATGTGCTTAGAACCACCCGTAGTTCGGTTATTCTTAGAGTAGAAAACCGCAGCACTGTTATCACAATAGATCACTGATGGTCTAGCAATAAAGTCAACAACTCTAAGGCCAGAAATAAAATTTCTGAGCCAAACAGCATGAGAAGACGCTCCATAACATGCAACAAACTCTGCCTGCATAATCGAGGAAGCTATGAGAGTCTATTTACCCCTTTCCAGGAAATAGACCCTCCAGCTAACATGAATATATAACCCGAGGTAGACTTCATGTCATCAGAACAACCAGCAAAATCGAAATCTGTTTATCCGACCACCTCAAGGTTATCCACTCTCTTACAGACCAACATGTTAGCCTTAGTTCGTTGCAAATATCTCATTACCTTCTTTGCGGCAGTCCAATGCTCCCTTCCCGAGTTACACAAATATTTACCAAGAACACTGATAGGAAAGGCAAGATCCGGTCTAGTACAGACCTGAGCATACATCAAACTACCAACTACACTGCTATAAAGTATGTCTTTCATGGACTCTTTCTCAATATCATTCTTGGGACATTGATCTTTACTGAACTTATCTCCTTTCAATATTGGTACTTCTTTAGGTTTGCAAGACTGTATAGCGAATCGCTCAAGTACCTTATCAATATAACCTCTTTGGCTCATTCTCAGCACATTTCGAGCTCTGTCTCGACAAATTTCAATTCCAAGCATATAAGCAGCCTCTCCCAAGTCCTTCATATCAAATGATCTAGACAACATCTCCTTAGTTTCGTGCTAAATCATTACTTGCAAGAAGACTATCATCCACATAGAGGACAAGAAAAATGAAACTACCCCCACTAGTCCTCATATAAACACATGATCAAACGGATTCTCAATAAATTCAAATGACGATACCACCTCATCCAACTTTAAATACCATTGCCGGGAAGCCTGCTTTAATCCATAAATGGACTTCTTTAATTTGCAAACCATGTGCTCAAATCCTTCTACCACAAAACCCTCTGGTTCCTCCATATAAACACTCTCTAAAAGGTTTCCATTCAGAAAAGCTGATTTCACATCCATCTTATGTAACTCCAGATCAAAGTGTGCAACTAGTGCCATTATAATTCTAAATGCATCTTTAGAGGAAATTGGAGAATAAGTCTCCGTGTAGTCAACACCGGCTCGTTGAGTGATTTCCTTGGCCACTAGCCTTGCCTTATGACACTCAATGTTACCTTTGGCGTCTTTCTTGGTCTTGAAGACCCATTTACAACCCGCTGCCTTTTGTCCAACCGACAGTTTTGAGAGCTCCCACACATCATTAGCCGCCATAGACTGCAACTCTTCTTTCATTGTAGCCAACCATCCCTTGCTTTGAGGTCCGCCGACTGCTTGCTCAAAGTTTATGGGATCACTCACTAATCCACCGCAATCTTCGCCAAGGAAAACAATGTAATCATCAGATAAAGCAGGTATCCTTACTCTAGTCGATCTCCTCATGGGAACAGTTTCTATAACAACCGGAGGATTTTCAACATTTGTATCCTGCTCCTCTCGGTGCGCACCCTCCGATGAATCAATATTTCCAATAGGAGCCGCTACAACTGTAGTTCCCGTAGAAGGTGGCACGGGAATGACAATAAAATTTCCATCATCGGATGAGGTAGCAGGGTCATCTCGAACATCTGCAATATCATTCTCCAGAAACTTCGCAGTAAGAGACTCAACTACCTTATTTCCCCTCGATGGACAATAAAATCTATAACCTTTAGATCTTTCCGGATATCCAATGAAGAAGGCACGAATTGTTCGAGGATTTGTCTTCTTCTCGACTGGATTGAACAATCTCACCTCAGCTGGACAACCCCAAACACGAAAATGATTAAGACTAGGCTTTCTCCCGGTCCACAACTCAAATGGAGTCATCTGCACAGACTTGCTGGGAACTCTATTCAGAATGTATACAGCTGTCTTAAGTGCCTCTCTCCATAGATAGTTAGGCAAGTTACACTTATCCATCATTCTCCTTACCATATCCATCAGAGTTCAGTTCCTTCGTTCTGCCACGTCATTCTGCTCAGGAGTATAAGGCATAGTATATTGCGGTACGATGCCACATTCTTGCAAAAATTTAGCAAACGGCCCTATCTGTTGTCCGGAGCCTGTATGTCTACCATAATACTCACCACATCTATCCTATCTCACAATCTTAATTGTTTTCTCCAATTGATTCTCAACTTCTAACTTGAAGACCTTGAATTTCTCCAAAGCCTATGACTTCTCTTTTTTGAGAAACACATAGCCGTAGCGAGAGAAATCGTCTATGAAGGTGATGAAATACTTATTTCCACATAAAGTAGTCTGAAGTGGTCCATGGATATCTGTATGCACAATCTCCAATAGACCAGTACTGCGTGTGGCTCCCTTCTTCCGAGTCTTCGTCAACTTTCCTCGGATACAATCAACACAAGTCTCCATGTAACTGAAATCGAGAGAGGGAAGCAAATTGTCCTTTATAAGATGTTCCACTCGCTCTTTAGATATGTGGCCCAAACGTTTGTGCCACAACATCGAAGACTTCTCATTCGACAAAATTCCTTTAGGCGCTGAAGATTCAGCACATAAGGATTCAACACTCTATGAAGATACCAAATCCGCTTGATAAAGGCCATTGGATAATGTCGCACTACCAACAACTTTTGAATTTAACGACAACTGCAAAAAGCCATTCTGAAATAAACAATTGAATCCAAATTTGTCCAACACAGGATCAGAGATCTAGTTTCTCCTGAAAGTGGAAATATACAAAACGTTCTCTAAAACAAGTTCAAAGCCTGAATCTAAAGGAAGTCTAACAACTCCTATAAATTCAACGGCAGCTTCTGCGTTATTCCCCACTTTCACCTTGCCTTCATATTCATTTGGCAACCTTTGCCTCTGGAATTGAGAGCATCAATCTTGGCATTTATATTTGTCAGCGAATCCACATTCATCATGCCTTGTTGTCTCATCTGTCCTCGTTCATTGCCCCATTGGTAGGTGTTGATCGCCATATTTTCCAGCAAAGTGTACGCCTCATCAGTTGGTTTTGCCATTAATGCTCCACCAGCTGCTGCGTCAATTGATGTCCGAACTGTAGGTAGCAATCCGTTATAAAATGTCTGCACGATCAGCCACTTCGGAAGGCCGTGATGTGGACACTTCCGGAGTGATTCCTTATATCGCTCCCATGCCTCGTACAAGCTCTCCCCATCGAGTTGCATAAATGTAGTAATATCTCGCCTCAACTTCACCGTCTTCATAAGTGAAAAGAACTTGGTGAGGAACTCTCGAGCTAAGTCATCCCATGTCGTAGTTGAACCTGGCGTGAGAGAATATAACCACGCCTTCGCTTTGTCCCGTAAACTGAATAGGAACAATCTCAATCGGATCGCGTCATCGGACACACCATTGCTCTTAAACGTATCGCAGATCTCGAGAAAACACGCAATATGGGCATTCGGCTCATCGTTGACATTTCCACCAAATTGACATTGATTCTGCACCAGTTGGTTGATGGCCGGCTTGATCTCAAAATTATTTGCTGCTATTGTGGGTCTTCGAATACCTGTCTGGACATCACCCACGAATGGAATTGCATAGTCTCCAAGTGCCTTATGATTCTCCATGTCTCTATTTTCAAGAGCCATCTTTTCTTGTTGTTTTCTAAGCTTTGGTTCTTTCCTTAGAGCACGACGCGTCCGCTCGATCTCGGGGTTTTACTCCAAAGAATTAGCACTTCGGCTACGTCGCATCCACCGAGAGTAATCCTGAAAAAAATCAAAGAAAGAAAAATGGAATAATAAAAAAAATCTAGTCTAATATCACGAGGACTAATTGTTCCTGAATACCAATTAAACCACTAAATATTATCTAGACTAATCGAATAAACGATGGATTAAATGAAAATTACTAAAATAAAATAAGCAAGGATTATGAGAAAATATCAATGAGAAAGCCTAGGGCAACTAAATTTACTTAACTTGTCGTGGATCAATTGAACGTTTAGATAAAATTATCCGAGGATTTAAATCATGCTCTCCTATATGTTAGACGTATCCCTACGATCTATATTCAATTAACTCCTAGCATTCGATTCAATTAACATCAACCGTGATATCCCTATCTACGATTTCTATTAATCTACTCCCAATAGTCAATCCAATTAATATCAACTGTGATATCCCTATCTCCAGTTTCTATTAACCTGTTCTTTGATTTTCCTCTCGAATTAATCTCACACCTCCCGATGCTAAGGTAACCCGAGTTATTTCAGAAACCGACGCCAATCGTATTTCAGAAAGATAAACACGCAAGCACATCAAAGAACACCGAACTTTCAATTAAAATAAATCACGTTCAAAATCACCTTGACAAGTCTCGCAAATTTAGCACCCTAGATAAGAAAATTAGTTCATGCTAAAATAAGAAAACATCCAAGGTTCAGAAGAAAATAGCGTCGACATAAAACTCAAGAAAAATAGAAAAGGAACGCCCTCCCGATCTCCCGATCTGGTTGGTAGTCGCCTCGTCCGGATCTTCTCTCGAACCCTAGTCGGCACCTCCCCTTCTTCCTCAGAGCAAAATTCTAAAAAAAACTAAGACTAAATGAAAAAAACTCCCTCTCCTTCTTAGGCTATCCTAGAGAATATATTGTTCCCTTAAAAGATTTCCTAATATTCTCTAAGATCCTAAAGAGCCTAAGAAAATAAATAAATACCAAAATATCCTAAGAATAATAAAATGGTAACTAATTGATGCCCTCTCTCTCTTCAAATCATAATAATGAAGGAATCAAGTGATTTGGCGAGATCTTGTGCAGATTGTCGAAGGTCGCGTCCTTGAGATTGAGGGACGCGTCCTTCTGCTCTTTGTAGGTTTCTGATTCCTCACGGACGCGTCCTTGAGATTGAAGGATGCGTCCTTCTGCTCTCTGTAGGTTTTCAGCACTTTATCAAATTTCGTCCAATTTTCACTTGCCAACCTTATGATTCTCTTCATTTACCTACATCAAATCAAAACAAATCTAAGATGCATCAACTAGGTTTAATAAAATAACAAAAGTAACTTAAAACTAAAATGAAGTAAAAACACGATAAAAACTTGTAAAACTCTAACATAAACTCGTCTAACTAGCCATGTAAAGCCTCATTAAGAGTCCCAAATAACTCTACATACATAGAGTTATCAGGAATCCCTGCAAGGTCGTAGCAATATGAACAGATGCACCGCTATCGATCCACCAAGTATTTGAAGACACATCGGTAAGATTTAATTCGAAACAAACCAAAGCTGATGGTTTACCTCCCACATTCTTTTTCTTTTGCTTCTCAAGCCAATCTTGTACTGGTAACAGTTTTTCTTCAAGTGTCCCATTTTCTCACAAACGAAACACTTAATGTCACCTTTAGCACTCACAGGTGCATCCTTCTGAATTGTTTTGCCATGCCTCTGTCGAACACCGAACTTCTTAAAAGTCTGAGGTCCCTGACTGTTCTGTGGTTTGAATCCCTTTTGAAATCCTTTTCCTTTACGGAAACTTGATCCAGTACCGGTCACTATAAAAGCATTCGGCCCCATGTCTTTCTTAATTTTCTTCTCCTCAGCAACACAACGAGTGATCAACTCATTCACTGTCCAACTCTCTCCTTGAGTATTAAAAGCATTCTTGATCATTCCAAACTTAGGAGGCAAAGAGCTGAAGATGCGAGGACAATGTAATTCTCTGGCAAATCAATTTTGTGGGCACTCAGCTTAGACTGCACATGCACCCATGTCATAATGTACTCCCTCACATTGGCAAAATCCTTGTAAGCCAAAGCTTTCATCATCTCCAGCAGGTGTGTCATCTCCGCATAATCAGATACCTGATATCGCTCTCCAATAGCAGCAAGAAGAATCTTTGCATTATTAGTCTCCGGTAAACCACTAAGAAGATGATTCGGGATAGACCTTTTCATGGCCAGAATGCACATTTTATTTGCGTGTGCCCATTTCTCATAATTCTCCTTCTTCTAGATAGAGCTCGCATCAGTGGGCACCGTAGGTTCATCAATTGTAAGACCCATATCCTGATTGATGCAGCCCATAGCAAACTCGGGGTCCGGCTTCCACCTCTTATAATTTAAACCACTTAAGACCTCTGTGGTGGCAGCATTGTTGCACATATTGAAAGAAACTGTAGAACAAAAGTAACGCAACCATTAAATGTCATGAGCCGTATAAGATCGATCAATTAGATCAAATAATTATGAAGAATCCTCATACCTCAATGTCAACTCCCCTTTGGGTAGATAAAACATAAAGCAGAGAAACCTTCCCACAAGAATCATAAAGAAACAACAGATTCGACAAATTCATTCCCTTTGGGAAATAAATAGTCTAATCCAATGATCCAAAATCAAAGAATTTCCACACCCGATCACGTGTCACACACGATCCACTTTTGTGAGACCATACACAGCACAATGTGCTATAATAAAAATTGTAGGGAATTCATACATGCCACCTTTAAGGAACCACCACCTGTCACATACAAGCGAGCCACTTTAAGGATCGATTACGTGGGTTTATGGTCACCGAGAAAGATTAAGGGAAAATAAAACCTGTATTCGCCATGTTCACCATACCGTAAACCTGAAGATTGAAACCTGAGCAACTAGTTCTTCTTCCCCTTTTCCTTCCTGTACGGCTGCTCTCGATGGAGCAGGCAAAATTGACGAAACTGATTGTCTGTAAGCATAAGCCTCAGAAAACCCTACAGGAAACTTAATAAAAGATTTCCTTTTATGAAATGTCGGTTTCACCCCTTAGTTAAAAATAGTTTGAAGGACAAGGGAAAGGACCTAACCGTAATATAACGTAGCCTATGTCATATCCATCAATGGACCACAGGTTATAAAATAGCCTACACCCAATCGTAAGCCACATTTAACAAACGAGATGCGCATATCCTAACCGTTAAGCTATTATTGGAACCCGCTCTGATACCAATCGTTACACTAAGAAGGGGTGAATTAGTGTTAAATCCCAATTAAAGATTTTTAACTCTTTTTCAACAAACCCTGCAGCGGAAGAAATCTTCTGTAACACAGAATCGTAGAGACAGGTTTCTGTAAGACATAATGTACGAATGTGATTGCAATTTGTTTGATGCACACAAGACTTTTATAATGGTTCAGCAACTTGCTTACGTCCACTCTTCACTCAGAATTTGAATGGTATTCACTCATACTTAACTTCGTAATAATTACAGAAGGTGATCAACAATAAACCTTTTATAGCACAGACCAGAAGGTTCTGCACCACAGAAGACAGAGTGACAAAATACAGACCAGAAGGTTCTGCACCGCAGATGACTGAGTTGCAAAGCACAAACCAAAAGGTTTTGTACTAGAGTGACTGAGTTGCACAGTACAGACCAAAAGGTTCGTACCAAATGTGTCAACCTTCTATAGCATAGATCAAAAGATATTGTATCAAATGTGTCAAACCTCTACAGTAGAGACCAAAAGGTTCTGCACCATAGATGACTTGGTTTCACAGCACGGACCATAAGGTTCTGTACAAAAGATGTCAACCCTCTACAGCACAGGCCGTAAGGTTCTGTACCAAAGGTGACTAATTTTCAAAGCACAGACCGTAAGGTTCTATTCCAAAGATGTCAACCTTCTACAGCACAGACCGTAAGGTTCTGTACGACAGGTGACTAAGAGAACACGTTAATGTGACTAACAAGGTAACCAATGCGCAATCCTCTCAAGGACCGCGACTTCGTGGCGTACCCCACGCGAGTACGTAACGAACCCTACGCAAGCAGACAGCGTCTCTTGTCCAATAATGGATTTTCCCTCCGGCGGCTCCACACGACCTACACGATCTCCTCGAGATAGCGACTACGTGGCGAACTCCACGCAAGCACGTAGCAAACCCTACAAAAACACGCAGCAAACCCTACGCAAGCACGCGGCAAACCCCACGCAAGCAGACAACAACCTTTGTCCTAGGTTCCCGCACTCACAGAACATTACACCACAGAAGCTGGTTAGTCCATCACCTTCTATGCTCCCGAGGTTCTGCCCTTCTCTCCGGCCCACTGCACGTTGGCCACGCCAGCCTCCAGCCGAACGCGTCCCACCAACGTCTCCTGCAGTTTCCCAACCGAGTCCCTCGTGGTCCCCCGAGTCACTCTCCCAGAAGACTTCACCAACGATGCAGCCTTCTGCAGCTCACGTTCATCGTGTGTGACTAACTCAACTCGAACCAACGAAAAATTACAAGCTCCAACGTCTGACCAATGTATCTAGTGTTTTCTGTACATTTTGCAGTGATAACCGAATATTTATACACATTTACAAAACGCTAAGCATATAAGGTAGAATTGGCAAAAAAAGCTTCCACACTTAGATGGAAAACGAATAAATCAATGATATTAATTCCATTAATAATCAAATGTCGTCTCCCATTGGTAAGTATCCATTTGGGGTGAGATCTGATCAAGATCAATTGGTTTAATCAAATCCCCATGGATAACCGTTGCAGAAGGTTACAGATTACGATAGCCTTTTGTGTATGGAAATAATAAAAATTAACTTTCATGAATTACTTTGTCAGATCTATTTATTTATCTTGATGAATCTGGACAAATAGCACGTTTTGGTTAACCAAAGAATAATTAAGAATGGAAGATAACATTCGTATAACACATAGTCAATTATGTAGAACCTTCCATAAATAAATAATTTATTTCCTTCAATTGGAAATATATTAAAAAAATCATTTGATTTCGATCAGATAATTGTCCTGATCATATTGGATAATTCTCATGGAATATTCGCACTTAATTTCGTAATTAATTATTAATTACAAGTATATTTCCTTACAGAAAATTCTCATCAGGAGTAGCTTCTGTAGTGTAGAGGGCTGACTTCTGTTTCGCAGAAGGTCAATGCTCGTCATCAAAGCCCCTTCAACAAGTACCATTATCCATATAGAATTATTGTTGCTCTTTCTCCGACATTTGCTTGCCAACAAGTACCATTATCCATCTGGTCGCATGAGTCTCCGGCTCGAATGGTAACAAGAGATCACAATACTGAGATGTGAAAGCTGTCACAGTGAAAGCTTCGACCTTGGTCACACTTTGTATTGTCCTTGATGCGATCGGCAGTCGAGAACATGTCCCTCCAGTGAAAAGGTTTCTGAAGATTTTGGGGGGCAAATATTTTTAATTGCATATCCTGGAACAAGATCGATATATATAAGAGTGCTTAAACTGTACAAAATTGATGACCATTCAAGAACAAATAAATAAAGTCATGCCAGATTTAGTTCGGTTGAAGGAGGAGAGTCGGGGTCACATGGGGCTGAAATTGGGAATATTCCCGGATCTCATATAAGTTCATGCGCTTCCATGGCCTAAGGAACAGTCCCATGTGAGTTGTAAGTCAAACCCAAGTCCTCATTGCATATATGTTTCATTGGTCTTGTTGACGTCCGCCTTTATGTATTGAAACTTAGTCACATTTCTCAAATTAATTATGCAATGATTTTCTGAACCTCAAAGCATTTTTCCTAAACCATTTAAAATGCCTGTCATATTTTTATTTATAAGTTTAAGTTTTTAACACAATTAACGTCGGCTACTAGTCCAACAAAGTAGGCTTACCCACATCGCAACGAGAATATCCGTGACATAATTTTGTACAAAAATTCACTGAAAATGTTTCTCTTTTTTCCATAAGATGTTCGGGTAAGCATGGCATGACAATCACAGCGAGTATGTCTTTCCCCATATTTATTAAAGTATTTTCTCAATTTTAAAACTAAAACCATGAGATTGTGGATACATCGATTTGGGAACCTTAGGTTAAAATTCGATTTCTTCCTTTTTGAGTGTTGTAGCCCTCCCTTATCGAGTCTTTCTTAACTAATTACGGATCACTCTCCATGAATTTCTTCAAAAAGTACCGTAAAAAAGTATTTGGATCCCCCGCAATGAAAAAAAAATCACCAATTCCCAATTTTCTTGCCGACAATTGGGGGGGGAGGTCGTGAGAGTTTTCATGATGAATATATGTTGGTTTGAAATGAGGGGGAACTCGTTGTTTCCCTCGTTTGTTGTCGAGCCTTGCCCTTAATTAACGCGCGTGCACTTCTCAATGGTCCCGACAGACTTCTGTTTGGACCACACTGGAAATTGGGTACCAAGTAAAAAAGAATATGGTTGGGCAGGGCAGGGCAGGGCAGAGGAGGATAGTCACTCTTATATATGGACCGCTATTTCTTAAAAATGGTGGGGGTGGGGGGTTAATAGAAATTTTATGCACGCTGGTATGGCAATAATGTCCGGCATTGGAAAAGTGGCAAAATTTTTCCTTGTCAAGGAAGAGGATGATGATGATGATGATAATGTTTGTGGCCGCAAATAAAAAACGCAAGCATATTATTTCGTGCCACGTTACCAACAAACACACCGGTGTCACGTCTTTCATAAACTTGCATATTATTATGGACATGTTTTGGTAAGGGAAAGCGTGACCCAAACATAAATGAGGTGAATATATATACCTGAAATGACAAAAAAAAAAACATACCAATTAAATCCGAGTAAATTCATTACTTAGCTTTTATTAGATATCTAAGCTTATCAAAGGGAAAAGGCATGAGTGGGTTGGTTGCAAATACTCCTAAAACAACCGCTAATTTCATTTGGATGATAAACGCACCAATGTGCATGAAAGAACGTTGGGGTCGATTGGAACGGCAGACACCAGAAGGAAACGCGGGTGTTGTTTTCTTCTGTCTTTTAAAGGGGGATGGTGATGGTCGGTTCACAAACATCAGGAATCGGATCAGTCATCCCGATTTGTCGAGTTGGGTTTGGTGCGTTATTTAATCCTCTAGTGGATCCTCTTTTGGTCATTTCCCATTAAACATTCATGCCTCCAAACCCCCCCCCCCCCCCAATTCAACCGTTTTATTATTAATTGTGGCTTTGAAATTCCACAAATTACTCCTTAATTTAATCCCATGTGCCTTATTCGTTGAACAATTTATGATTCCCCCCAAAAAAAAAACAATTAATAAAACAGACTACTCTTTGTAATTTCAAACACTAGGACTTTTAAAATTTTTCTTTTACTTTCATATTTGCGTGTACGATTTAAACTTAATATTCGTAATCCCATCCCCATATAAACCAAACCCAATTAAATATTAGTATTTCTGTGATCTACAACAAATATTCTGCCACAAATGCAAGAAATTGATTTCGAAATGTGCAATAAAATATGATGCTAAATTCAATTAATAGTAGGGAGCCGTAATCTGTTTCTATTTTCTCCTTGTTGAAGTTTAGTTGAGTACTACAATTATTTTGTGGAATGGTCGGGTAAGTAGCTACGCCGACGCTGCGACAATTCAGCACCCCTCAATTTTACATCAATTTATTTCGTTCCATTTATTTGGCGAAAAGAAGTATTTTTTTTTTTATTTTTTAGGGAAAATATTTGATGAAACAACGTTTTACCCACCCCAAATAAAGAGGACAGTGAAGATGGGTCCCCAACTTTTTAAACAAAATTCTCTTTTTTTTTTATGTTTAACTTTTAACCGTTATGGGAAGATTCAAATGTGGAACCTTTTATTATATGCCTAAAAATAATCATCTTTTTACTTTTTTTAATTACATTAATAAACCCTTGAAACTAAGAGGGTTTTTTTTTTTTTTTTAGTGGGATGCGTTTATTATACGTCAACAGAAGGTAAGAAGCATGTGAAGATGTAATAACCCGTTTCGTCCGCATAAGGGTAAAAAGAAAATGTAGAGAGTCTCGGAAGTTTCATATTCTCTGTAATAAAAGTGAATAGATCCGAGCGTTTTCAATTGCGTACGCCAAACACAGCCTTAAGGAGGGAGGAGAGAGAGAGAGAGAGAGACCCGAGGGGAGGTTGAGAAATGAGAAGTAGCTGAAACGCAAGCGACGAAGAAGAAAGAAACAAACACCACAACAACGTCGTCGTCGTCGCTCAGGGAAAACAAAACGGACTCCATACCTCAAAACCCCCCAAAACTGGCAAGGAAGGAAATCGGGGAGCATAATGGCGTGGTGATCGCCTGCTCTTCCTGACCCCTGTGATTTCCTCCTCGGTTCCTGGATGAGTTTCAGTCTGTGGTGTTTGTTTGTGGGTGGCTGAATTTGGCGAGTTTCTCTACTTTGTTTGGGCGAATCCCAATTCCTCTTTTCATCCCCTGGGTTTTAAAAATCCGCTACTTTGTTTTATTTCTAAAGGGAGGAGGAGGAGGAGAGAGGGGAAGAAGATGGAGGAGGGAGTGCTGTTTCAGTGGAGTGTGTTCAGATCCCTCCTGGCGATTCTTCAGTGGTGGTCTTTCAACGTCACCGTCATCATCATGAACAAGTGGATCTTCCAGGTTCCCCCACTTTTGGATCCTCTCCTCCTCTCTGTTTGATTCCCTTCCCATTCCTGCCGTTTTATCTGTTCTCGATGGGGTGTGTTTTTCTTGGGTGGGTCCGCTTCCTGGTTGATTCTGGAATACCCAGAAAGGTATTGTGTGTAATTTAGCGTCTTCCGTCTCTGTTTATGTGAAGATTCGGCGGGCGTCTCTGTGTGCTGTTGAGATCTGTGCTTCTCCAGAGAGAAACTACGAATCTTCGTTTCTTAGTTAAGTTGGTGGGATACTTCAGCTCTGAGAACTACTTGATGAATCCCTACTGAGTTCTTTTTGTTTCCGCCTCCGACTGGATTCCCCTTGATTTTTCGTTCCAGTTTCATTGATTGGAGCCCCGAGGCAGTTCGAGTTCCATTGGGTTTCTGAGGCTCTTTTTTCACTTCGGGGTGTTGTTAAAGACGGAGTATTTCAAAGTTGGATGTCACCCTCATCTGCTATCTTCTTTGCCAGCATTAATTATCCAATGTATATAACTTAGGGAATGTCATGGTTGTTTTTTTTTTGTCAATCAATGTCTGTATGTTCTTCTCTGCAATGTTCTTCCTTTGTGATCCTTACCTCAATTGATCTATCAAAATGTGCCATCAAATTTAGAAAAGCTCCGTTTCTGTTTTATGAGATAATTTACATAACCTAATGCTGGAACCTAACACCGATGATTTTTACACTGAATTACTGGCAGATCATTCGATTATGCTCTTATTCAATCAGAAAGTTTCAATCTATGATCGATGCCTACATTGCTTCATATTTATTTACTCTTTTCTCTACTTGCAGAGGCTGGATTTCAAGTTTCCACTGACTGTATCGTGTGTTCACTTCATATGCTCCTCTATCGGGGCATACCTTGTCATCAAGGTCCTGAAGCTTAAGCCTTTGATAACCGTTGAACCTGAAGATCGTTGGAGGAGGATTTTTCCCATGTCCTTTGTGTTCTGCATCAACATAGTCCTGGGAAATGTGAGCTTACGTTATATTCCAGTGTCGTTCATGCAGACCATAAAGTCATTCACTCCTGCTACAACAGGTATGCAGACTTGGTTTTCTAGAGCATTCCAGAGCTATTACAGAATTTTGTTCATGTAATTGATGAGTGCCTTGGCATAAAAATCTTGGGCATGTTTTTGTCTTTACTGACGCTGTACACAAACAGTTGTTCTGCAGTGGCTTGTGTGGAGAAAGTACTTTGACTGGCGTATTTGGGCTTCTTTGGTACCTATTGTCGGTGGAATCCTTCTTACATCTATTACCGAGCTAAGCTTTAACATGCTTGGTTTTTGTGCTGCCTTATTTGGATGTCTTGCTACTTCAACAAAGACCATACTTGCTGAATCCCTGCTGCATGGTTACAAATTTGACAGGTATGCCATCATCCCTAGTGGCTAGTATATAATTTGCTTCCATCATCTATCTGTTCATCAAAATTTCTCCTTTGTGTGTGCTTTTCTTACTACCAGTTTAGTAATTGATTAATCTTTTGGTTTTATCACTCAAACCTTAATAAAAAAGGACATCAACCACTGTTCTTGTAATGAGCAAGTACTTGAACCTGCGTAACTATTTTTTGCTTAATGAGAATCTCAGGATCTGGTAATGAGGATTGTCACCTGTGCAATTCTCATTAGCATATGCTAATATGTGAGTGCGTCGAACATGGATCTGGCATGTGCTAGTGCGGAATCATCGAGTAAATTATTTGACAGGATTTACTTATGGATGCTCAGTTTTTGCTTAAAAATAGATTCAGCACTTTATTCTCTGCATATATTTTGGCTATGTTACATGCTCCATGGTTTCCCTTGTAGATATACTAGGGTACAAGTGCAGCTCCTTCACACTGTTGAAACTTTCTCCCTCCCTCTGCTGATTTACAGAAGTCATTGTTGTGACTATTTACATATTTTCTCGTATTTATGGAGCAGGGTTGCCTATGCTCACGTACCCTTTCATGTCCTCTGTGTTATTTTTTACCAGCAAATGCAGTTACTCCTCACTGTTTCGTTCCTTTTCCGTTGGCCAATTTAATAAAGTGATTGGTTTGTAATTGGATACAACCTGTCTTATCAGGTCTTTTCTTTTAATTTGGTTTCAAATGCTGCTGACGCTGTCGTTGTTATTCTTGGTTTATGTGGTGATCTTTTACTTATCGAGAACTCAGCCTTTTGAATTAGTCCAAAACAGATAATAATTAGACAGGATGAGAGGAAAAACTATCTATTGTCTGTTGTTAAAGTGCCCACGTGTTGACTTTGGAGATAATTTGAGCGATCCTCTCAACACTTCTGTCATGCATATGTAAGCTCCTACGAAGAATTCATTCGCGTTCTGCCTATTCCACATTTAGGGGCAGCATTATAAACTTTGAAGCTGCCTGTATGTTTGCATGTGTTGTATAAACTGAGGTAAGAAAAGAAGAGAGTTGATTTTGTGTGGTTGATGTTTGATATCTCGGCAATATTTATGTGCTGATCAAATTCTTTAGGAGGAAACCGGCATTTTTGTACTTTGAATCACCTAGCAATTTGCTTTGTCTTGAAAATTTGGCGTGATAACACAACCTTCAATTTATCTTGTGTTTGACAGCATAAACACAGTGTTCTACATGGCTCCTTTTGCGACAATGATTTTGGCTATCCCAGCGATACTTCTCGAAGGCGTCGGGGTCGTGCTATGGTTTCAAACCCATACAGAAATTTTCTCTGCCATGGTCATTATATTTAGTTCCGGAGTGCTGGCCTTCTGCTTAAATTTCTCCATCTTTTACGTTATTCACTCAACCACGGCGGTGACATTCAATGTTGCTGGCAACCTCAAGGTGAATCTCAAGGCTGTCCTATGATGTTGCCATCCACTTTTTTTTTTTGGGCCTGTTGCTTATCTTGTGTCGTTTAATAAAGCACGATGGGTGAGTATGGAGCTTTTGATTCCTTCAGGTTGCCGTCGCTGTTTTGGTATCATGGCTGATATTCCGAAACCCAATTTCCGCAATGAACGCCGTGGGATGCGGTATCACACTTATTGGATGCACGTTCTATGGATACATACGGCATATGCTATCTCAACAGCCGCCAGGTACACCTCGGACACCACGGACGCCTCGTAATAAGACGGAGCTGTTACCCCTTGTAAATGATAAACTAAATGATAACGAGTGATTGGAGGAGGCCCCTCGTGTGGTAGGAAGAGTGCTGTTGTGGGAACAAAATCGGGGGGAAGTGTTAGTTAGGTAAGGGATGCGCATATTCATTTCTTTTCTTAACCTGGGATTGTCTGATATTTTTCAATATACGCAATCGGGGATGCCCTTTTTTCCTAATATACCAGGTCTTTCGGCAGTAGCTTGAGACTTTCTTTGTCCATAGTAGCTGCTACTGTTTGAGCTATAGGGGATATCGTGCTGCTCTGCTGCTTCTTTTGCCTGCCCGAAGTTATCCCAGACCGAATATTATGTTTACTTATGGCTTTTAAGTCTCCACTTCACGGAGTTGATGATATACTCGTGATCTGATTGATATCAGTACTAGCATTGTGCATGATGAGTCAGGATGGTCTTTTCGTCTATGCGATATGCTTGGATCGGAGGGGTTCTCGTGCACGTTGCGATAAGTATACGAGCCTTCTTCGATAAGGTTCACGTGCCAGACAAACAGGTGAGAGACGGTACTGGCCCTTTTAGCTTTCCTTCACTTAAACCTTTGTATGTAGTGAGATAAAATAAAAAGAAAAGGAGGGATGGTGGTTAAAGGTAATAAAAGGCGAAAACTCGGCGTTGGTTTTGATTGAGTTTATTTAAATTTCATAATATAAAAAACTTTTTGTTAGGTACGATAAATATTTTATTTTTGCCTAAAAAAAGTTACATTTTACCGTTTCAGTAAGTATTCACACAAGCGATTGCGTTACTAAAACTTGGTCCTATTCTACACCCATGATAATTTCTTCTTGATTCATTATGTGAAATAAGTTTCCATTTCTACATTCAAAATCTGAAGATAATAGCTATTAAAATATCACAGAGGCTCACCACGTGTCATGGTTATTAATGACAGCCAATAGCATCGGGGCGGAACGGAAGATTCCATCAGAAAACGATTGGAGAAAGTGGACTCCAATCCAAAATATTCATAATATGTGACATTTTTAACAAAGCATAAATTATCATAAATATACGATAAATATATTCATATTAAAATTATATTTGCTGTTAAATGTCTCTCGCGTAAACTCTAAGAGGCTTTTGTTTTGTAGCACTCGATAGATTCGATTGATTTTGATTTGTCCACTGCTAAGAAATGAACAATGTATCGTCGTAATATACGAAGAAACAATAAAGGATGCAATTTTAGAAAAAAAAAAAAAGAAGAAGAAGAAAACCCTGGATGCAAAAAGCAAAATTAAAGGGAATTAATTCTTAGATTATTTCGTAAAAGGGTACATTGTAATTAATAATTTTTTTAAGAAATCATAATACAAAGTTAATGAACTTTTACGAACTATTTCGTATATTATAAAATAGTACATTACTATTTCGTAATCTCATAATCTCTTGTGAGTGTAACTTTAGTCTCGTTCATGAATGACACATTGAACTAGGTGAACGAATGAATTAAAGTATGTAGAAGGAAATTAGTGGAGGAGATTAGACATTATCAATTAATAATGGGAATAAGTTATCCACCTATCTTGATATATATAGATTATTCATGAGTGAGTGAATGGTGTATTAGTCTTGACCTAAAACATCATTATCCTAACTCCAAAAGCCAACACACGATAAGCTAATGACTGACACTTCAAGAAGAGCCTTAACTCTATACATAATGTATACCCTCCAAACATTCATAGCCGGAGATATGCTTGTGTGGATCCCAATTATTCACATTTTTTGTCAAAGAGATTGCTTCCTCCCCACTTCACTCCCTCCCCCCAACTATTGGAAATCACCTTTCTTTTCCTTTTATATATATAAAAAAGGTTAAAAGAACATCCCCCCAATCGTGCCTCTCCCAAACTTTTCTCTTATATAAAATTCCGGATTTTGAATGAAGATGAAGGTGAATTGTTGACAAGGATGGATTGGGTTTTTGGATTTTGCTTATGATGATGGAAAAGGGGGACATGTGGTAAATTTGTGGAGCTTGGTGTGCCCATTACCTCCCTGAATTCCACTTATTAGAAAGATAGATATATGTGTGTTGACATCAGTATTCATAAATTCTTTTTAATTTTTAGAAAAAATATTTATCTTATTTTATTTTCCCTCCATCCCCTACTTTGCTTGTCATCTCCTCAAAGCGGGGCGAAGTGGGCCAGAGCAGTTTTTACCACAGACAAACAAAGGAAAAGAATAGAAAGCTGGGCGTCCCAAGCAAAAACTCTATCTCATCATTCAAAAAAATTTTCCATTTTCTTTTCTTTTCCATTTCTTTCACTACCATCAAAATCTAAAAGTTTCAATTTTTTTTTTTAAACCGGGATTGCAATTTCTTACAATTTGATTAAAAAAGAAATGATAATAATTAATAAAAATTTAAAAGACGAGAAGGAACAACAAGAACGACAAAATTATATTCAAAACCACCACCCCCGAATTAAAACTACGAATTATTTGTTGTTTAAAATAAATGAAATATATATATATATATATATATATATATAATTGAAAATGTTTCTCCCACCACTTCTCCACTTCTTCAGCAACACACACACCGACGATATAAAAAAAAGGAGGGATTCCTTTCTCTTTTGTACCCCCCCCCCCCCCCCCCCCTCCCCTCGACCCGATTCCATTCATCTTCATCTTCAGATAGATGCCCTTCCAATGGGCAAGTTTTCCAACCCAAATCTGCACAAGAAGCAGATCGGGATCGGGGTCGGAGATGCCTCCTGGACCATCGACGGCATCGGAGTTGGAGTTGGAAATTCCGGAATCTTCTGTGACCGTTGCTCCCTCCGCCTACGGAGGCTCTGCGACCACTTCAGCTTCAAGTGCGCCTTGGTTTCCATCCTCGGGTTCGCCGCCTTCCTTTCCTGGATTTTCTGGATTCTCCCCGCCTCCAGGGGGGTTGACGTACGTTACGATGCGCCCGATTCCGTCCAGCGCAGCGGTATGGGGGCGTTTTCTGTATCCACGCTTCTTTTTTGTTGTTGATGCGTTCTCTATTTTTTTTAATGTTTGTTTGGCGGGGTTAGTGAGTTTGAGACTGCTGCTGTCGGCTTTGATCGGAATTTTTTGGGGAAGAGAAAATCTGTTCGCTGGGGTTTTGTGGTCATAGATTTGTGCTATTCGAGATCTTCCGTTTTGATTCGGGCAGGGGCGGGGGAAGGAGTTTTCGATTGTGGTGGAATTTTTTTGTTCCTTTGTTTGCACGCTTGGCCGGTGGAAATCCTGTAGAAATGGTCATAGCTGCGATCTGGGATAGTTTCGAATGTTCCTGCTGATCAGCTTTTTGATGAAGGAAAACATTGGGAAATTCATACCAAATTGCCTGAAGTCATAGAAATGATTGACTCCGTGCATGCCCTAGTCAACAAAGGGCCACAATCTTTTAATTACTGATGATATGAGATTTCCAGCCGTCCTCTTTTTTAGATCTTTTGTACTATTACTGTTAGACTGCTCGATCTTTCCCCCCTTTTAAGTTTTCTCGATCTGCTATCATGTTTCTAATTTGTTTCAGCTACCGATAACTTGTGAAATCATTTGGACTTTCAGCTACTATTCAGGCATCCTTTAAGCTGCAAAAGGGTGTTCCAGAGCTGATTATGAATATTAAGAGATTGGAATATGACATATATGGGGAAATAAGTGTTCCCGATACGAAGGTGTTCCACCTTTTCACCCTAATATGACCCCATCTTTTCCCCCTATGAAATTTTTGCAGTTCACTGACTAATTTTTGAATAAACAGGTTGTTGTGTTATCTATGCACAAATCGGAATCCCCTGGCTGTACAAACGTTGTTTTTGGCGTCCTGTCTAACTCGAGTACTTCTCCAATCAATCCAGTTGATCAAAGTCTCCTAAGGTCCCTCTTCATCGAGTTGTTCCTTCAGCAATCAAATCTTACTCTCACTGCAGCTTTATTCGGCCAGACTTCTGACTTTGAAATTCTAGTATTCCCCGGTGGATTGACTGTGATCCCTGCAAATTCAGCTTCCATTTGGAAAATACCCAACATTTTGTTCAACTTTATCCTTAATAATTCTATCACAGAAATACAAGAGAATTCTTTTGAGTTCAGAGAACAGTTGAAACATGGATTACGCCTTGGTTCCCATGAGGTAAGAGTCTTATCTGGTCTATGCTTATAGTTGAGATCAAACTCCTGATAAACAAACTGCTAAACGATGAATGGATAAGCAAACTAGTGGTTTTACATTTATCCTACAATGGTATCTATCATGTTCATGGATGTGTTATCTGAAGAAAGCTCAGGTGTGTCATTGAAGAAATATTATTGAAAGCTATTACCTCAATTTTGAGCAACGAAAAACAACCTGCCTAGATTTCCATGCATTGTTTCAATACTTTATCATGTGATGTTCTTAATCACTTTTGATTATTCATCGCTTGGTTCTTGGCCTTATATTTGAAACCCTTTTTACAAGGCGTTGTATAGCCAGGGTTTAGATGAATATTTGACAGAATCTTTGTTTCTGTTCACCCTGTCAGAATATTTATGTGCAAGTTTCAAATAAGAACGGGTCAACGGTATATCCTCAAGTGACTGTCCATGCTTCTGTGATGTCCGACCTTGGTATTCTATTGCCCGACCGATTAAAAGAATTGGCTACAGTAATTGCCACCTTTCGGGCTAAGAATCTTGGACTGGACTATATGGTTTTTGGCGATGTAAAGAGTGTGAGTTTGTCTTCATATATGCGAGAATCTATTGAAGCTGCTTCTCCAACCCCTTCTCCAGCTCCATCACCTGGACCTAACGGAGAACCGCCTTCCCCCTCTTCTGCTCCCCCAGTCAGCCATCCTTATATTTCTAGACCAAAAAGGTATCCCATCATTCTTCTCCATGAATCAATGCACATTTTTTGCCTCCATGATATTCAGATAGTTGCATCTTTCAAATCTTGATTTATGTGGCAGACCTCCGGCTCATCCAAAAGGGAACCCCTCCCCTGCTCCAGCTCCAGCTCCTCATCTGCCTCCCAAGAATCTCAAATCACAGTTTCCCCCTGCCTTTCCACCTTCCTCCGGTGGGAATCTTGTGAGCTCGGAGGCTTCAAGGGTGTTGCCATTTCCTGCAGGTATACTACCAATTGGAAATTTTTGTCATTTGATTGAGCATTGATAATTTGCTGCACAGGAGTCCCTTTTTTATATTTCTTCTGCTGTTATTGTGTGTACGTTTGTGTCCATGTGCAAACATCACTGTTTAAACTAGTTTTACTTTTTCGATACTGCGATTGAAAAGGAAAATGAAAAAAAAAAATGTAAGGAAGGTGTCAAGAGGGAATGAAAAAGGAAAAGGATCAACAGTACAATCAGTGGATTTGATTTTAATTTCATGGAAGAGTTGAATTATAAAATAAATGAATTCTGGAGAAATTTACATGGCAGTTTGTTTGATGCATGACACAAAAAAATTTATTTGAACTTTGAGAAAATTACGGGTTATGTTCTTACCGTGAATAATTTGCTAAAAACCAGTATCGTTATGATAGTCCATGTGAGACATTGAGAATAAATCATTGCTGCTGACCCCAGAAGATTCGTGAAGATGGTAGCTTTGTGGAAGATCCCATTTTGCTTCGATGTTATAGGATTCTGCTAATTCCTGTGTAGTAAATTTTGTGAATGAGATGACAGTGTTCTCGTGCAGCTGTGGCTACTCAAAATCCGTATGCAGGGATCTGGGTGTGGGGTGCTTTGGTGGTCATATTTAAGGTCATGTTTTGACTAACACGCATGACCGTGTGGGAACATCATTCAGCCAGTAAAGAATCTGTTGCTGGGGAAAAGATTCCACACTAACTGATACCGGAGGCATCGAAATATCAAATTCTAACGAAGAGAAAGTTATGATTTCTGGGGTGCAGAGACATCAAAGGGAACTCTAGTTTTGGTAAGGTGTGAATATTTTTAGGGTTCCTTTTGAGGTTCTGCAGCCTCTGCCTGTCAACTCTGCTGTTTGATTTTGCACGGTACTTGAGAACTAGGATGGATTTTGTTATTAATGTTCATGGCATCTAATACTTGGGTGACAGAAATGTACAGGAGGAGTATTATAATTTTATAAAACCTTTTGAATCGATAAAAAAAAAAAAGATTGACGACTGATAATTTTTTTTAATTCTTTTTTGGACTGATAGATAGGATATACCTGTTTAGTTGTGGTGGTCATAATCCCATGCACTTTACAATGTGCTTAACTCCTTTGTTTTTGTGCTTGACTCCTTTGTTTGCATCATTCGACATGCTTAAAACCTAGTGCTATGATTTAAAGATGGGGGGAAGGGGAAACGGGGTGAAGTAGAAGATCAAGTAGGTAGTGCTCGGCGGAATCATTTAGCTGGCAAGACACCCAAAAGCACCGTTATGAAGGTCACTCGATTCTTCCCCGGGGGACAAATGTACCATCGCCCATCACCTTTACCTCAAGTTTCATCTAATTATAAAATACTTGTTTTAGTTTCTGAAAATGTTTTTAATCCCTTAAAATTTTAATTCCTGAAATAGTTTGAGGTTATTTTCTAAATCCAAAAACTTAAACCAAATGCATAAATAAGTTTTTTTAATATGTATTAGGTCTAAAATTTATTGAAACATAATAAATTCTAATAAATACGAACTAATTCATATGGATCAGCTTTCACTGTGTGCTCTGGGAAAGTTGGTCGAGGGGGCGGAATTGGTCTAAATCCAGACGAAGGAGATGAGTGCGATTGCCAAGAAGATCATCTAGGTTGAAAATGCCGATACGAGAGTTTTCATGGTCAGCTGCCGTCTCGATCGGCACTCCAATGGATTCCGACTGACATATCCCCCGAGTGTCGAAATCAACATGTCATAGACCTAATTCCGGGGAGTTTCCGCCGCTTGTTAACGCATTAAATTCGAGGAAACTTGTTGGCCTGAGGTGAATTAGTTTAATAGCTATTTTAAGTATTTTTTTAACTTTTTTTCCACAACCCCTTATATAAAGCAGAGCTTTTGAGACATGCTTATGTAAGATAGAATATATAAAATGGATCACGAAATGATTCCTAAGATACAAGGAATTCTATAGTGTTCGACAAACTTTGCTTACGTCTATTCTCACACAGAATTTGGATGATTATCACTAAATGAAGTATATTAGCGAATACATAAGGTAATGCATGATCGACCTTCTATAGCATAGACCAAAATATTCTACACCAAAAGTGATTGATTACACGTGTTAGCGTGACTCTGGACATTTCCCCAGAGCAGTGTCGTCGCCTGTACAGTAACTCGCTGCGATTTCCTTTCAAAACTCTTCGTTGGTGTCCTCACCTACACAGGAACTCGTTGTGACTTCTTTTCGGATATTTCACTCATGCACCGTTCTCACCTACATAACAACATATTGCGACTTATCTTGCGCGGTACCTAGAGACAATGACTTCCTAGCAAACCCCACGCGAGCAGACAACAACCCATGTCCAAGGTGTTCCTACACACACAAAACATAATGCATAAGCAAGTCAGTGTCTTGGAGGAACAACTCTTCATTCCGACCCCCTGCACGTTGATATGCCATAGCCTGCTGCCGGACCCTTCAACGCTAGCTGCAACTTCTAACCAATAGTATCTCGAGCGCACCAAGTCACAGAGCTTCACCAATGCTACCTTCTACATATCTCGTTCTTTCCCATATGTGATTAACATTCACGTACACACTCAAACTCTCTGTCTTTTTACACCACTTTTATGCACTCTTTCTTAAAAGATCGAATTCACCTTTTATATACAAGATTCAAAAATTTAAACGCATATAAAATTAACAAGAATAACTTTTGCACATAAAAGAAAATAAATAAGAAACTAGTATATAAATTCCGAATATACAATATAACCTTCATTGTCTAGTAAATATCTATTAGGGATTAAATCCAGATTCTGATTTAATTAAATTTTCAAGGATAACAGAAAATTTTGGGCTGAACATATCGACAACACTCTATAGTTGAAATAATTCAAAATTTACTTCTAATTTTTTTTTTCATTTAATCCAAGATATGTGATACATGGATGAATAATGAGATTAGTTTTCCAAACAATTCCCTTTTAGTTGATAATTACGATAAAGAAGGTCTTGCAAAAACTTCTATAAATAGGTTTTTTTATCTACTTCATTAGAAAATGTAATTTATAATTCTTATGAAATAATTTCTTTTAATATTGTTTCCATAAATAGGTAATTTGTCCGGTCGCTTTCTCCATTTCCATTGTTTTCCATTTTGTGTCAAGCAACTAACGGTGTGTTTGGATTTCGAAATGGAATTTTAGATGAAATGGAATGAGAAATGAGAAAAAATATATAATGATTAGAAAGGGAATTACTTGAAAAGATGGTGTGCTTAATTCAAGGATATATAAGATGAGAGATGAGCAAGGGAATGAGCATTATCATGGGCAAGGGAATGCATATTCCTTCCATTTCTCTTTAAAATTAAGGAAACATAATGAAATGAAAAGAAAACGAACGTGAAAAAGACGGATAAGATAAGGGAATATAATTATTTGTTGATTTCATTCCTCTATCGACCTTAAACCAAACATAGTGTAAATGTTTCTCAGTGAATAAAAGTGATATTGTCAATTATTATTTGTGTTATTTTGTTTATGTTACTCACGACCACATTTCACTGTTAATTTCTTTCAACACTTTGGTGAGTATTCCGTGTCCCGCATTTTCTTGTACAAACACTACTGTAATGAAGCTGATAGTGGGAAATATTTCTGTTGCTTTGCAGATGTTGGGGAAATTCAGCTATCGTGTCGAGGCTCGAAGGTGAAACTTGGACGAAAAACAGCACACGCAAGATTTACGTGGTTCGACCAAAACCGGCCTAAGTTCACGGGGAAGTCCTCCGAAGATTCCACTAGACAATCGAGATTACAAAAGCACCAAGTGTGTCTCTCACCCACCCGAGATACAAGAAAATTCTAACCCCGAATCCCGTAGAATATCCTCTACCCAGACCCGATGATTTTCTCTCACTTATGTCACACACTCACCGTGTCACACCATACCTAATAACTTGAGAAAACCCCTATTTATAAATATTCCTAACTTGTCCTCCAAGTTAGAAAATCTAATACAATAGGATCTAGATATTAGCTAGAATCATATAATATCTAATAATATCATATATTATATTTCCACAATATTACGTAATCTCAAAAGATTTCAACTATGGACCAAATCCTAACAATCTCCACCTTGGGCCGAAGTTACCGAATTCTCCTTCCCTAGACCTCCGGAGCCCCGAAGAGCTCACCCCTTCATCCGTCATGTCTTCCCGAGAGTGTTGTCACCACCTTTGACTATCGTTCTACCCTTCACACGATCGCAGTACTTGCGCTCCCGAGCAATCATCGTATACAGTGGCTTCAGCTCTCTCTTGCGCTCCGTACTCAGTACCTTCTTGGTACCCCGAGAAGTCTCACCTGTCGACTGTTGCCAGACCTCTCCACCTGTAACTTTAATCCGCTCCACCTCACTCTTGACATCACCGTCAATATAAGCATCACCACCGAACTTCCTCATCGATTTCACCTTGCTTGACACCCTCAAGCCCGTGTACCCGCGTTGCTAGCTAACGCTCTACCTCGACAAATAACCCCGGTTCCGCATCCCATCGAGCCACTGAGAAGTTATCACTCACGACTTTTCCGAGAAGATGATAAATACTTCTAATCTTCTTCGCCTTCATCAGCACAAAAGTTCCTCGAATAACGTTTAGGACTCCACCTCCTAAATAACATCGGCATCCCTCGTCATCCAAGGCTCCAAGGGAAATCAAATTTTTCTTCAGCTCCGGAACATGACGTACCCCTGTCAACGACCTAACTACACCATCATGCATCTTGATGCTCACTGTTCCGACTCCAGCCACCCGACACTCTGAGTTGTTTCCCATGTAAACTTTACCCGAACCAACTTTCCGGTAAGCTGAGAAGTACTCCTTGTGTGGTGTCATATGATGGGTACATCCAGAATCAAGAATCCATTGATCACCTGTAAGGTTGGTTGTGGCCGTAAGAACTTTATCGTCGCCATCCGTCGAGCTCGTCTCCGTGAATTCAGCTATGTTCCCACTCGACGACCCATCCAATTTCCCCTTCTCTTTGCAATCTCTTTTTTAATGTCCATTCTTTCCGCACCTCCAATACAATGCATGCTTACTAGACTTTGACCTCGATCTGTCACTTCTCCCACAATCTTACTCGTTCCTTATTACGAGCCCAATGTCGGAATAGGATTTCCCTTCACTGTTCTTTTTTCTGTGATAGAATCCCAACAAAGCACCAACGACATCCTCAAAGTCTAGCGTCTCCTTACCCATTGTTAAAGTCGTACGAAGATTTTCGTAAGCATCCGTGCTTGGTAACGAGTTCAGAAGAATCAATGTTGTCTTCTTCGTCGAACTTCACATCAATCCACAATAAATCGCTGATGAGTCGATTGAACACATTGATGTGTTGGCTCAAATCCGAGGCCGCCTCCATCTTCAAATCGTATAACTTCTGCTTGAGATAGAGCTCGTTCGACAACGACTTTGACATAAACCTGGACTCCACTTTCCACCACACCGCTGCTGGCGACTCCTCGTCCATCACGTCGTTTACAAGACAAAGCCTGATGGTTGACACCTTTTTTGCATCCATCTCCATCCAATCTGTGTTGCTCATGTCCGTCGGCTTTCTTTTCGCCAACGCCTTCACCATACCTTGCTGCACCAGCAAATCCTTCACCCTCCGTTGCCATAGTCCGAAGTTCCCAGTCCCGTCGAACTTCATCACATCGAACTTTGCAGACGAAATCCCGATCATCTACACGACCCGCTCTGATACCAATTGTTGGGGAAATTCAGCTATCGCGTCGAGCCTTATTGGTAAAACTTGGACGAAAAACAGCGTACGCAAGATTTACGTGGTTCGGTCAAAACCGGCCTACGTCCACGGGGAGGTCCTCCGGAGATTTCACATTGCAAAAGCACCAAGTGTGTTGCTCACCTACCCGAGATACAAGAAAATCCTAACCTCAAATCCCGTAAAATATCCTCTACCCTGACCCGATGATTTTCTCTCTCGAATGCCATACACTCACCACACCATACCTAATAACCTAGAGAAAGCCCCTATTTGTAGATAGTCATAACTTGTCTCTAAGTTAGAAATCTAATACAATAGGATCTAGATTAGCTCAGAATCATATAATATATAATAATATCAGATATTTTATTTCCGCAATATTACGTAATCTGAAAAGATCTCAACTTCGGAACAAATCCTAACAGTAGATGTCAACAGGGTTTGGGATCTAACATAGCCCAATTCTCGCTACTTGGCGCATGTTTTAGCGAGCAGCTAAGCTTCTTCTGGGAGGGCTTATACCGGAAAAGGTGGAATAAAACATAAAGCTTGTATTCGTCTGCGTTCGTATAGATAGTATTTCTTTTAGGAATATCTCTTCGCTTCAGGTATGTCCGTTTAGTTTAGCTTGAGTAACTGGCAATCCAACCGCCATGACATCCTTTTCGTCCGACGAAGACAATGATACGTCCGACACGGGTCTGTGCTCCTTGCTTTTCCCCCACACTACGATGTGAACTCCCGTGACGATGAACGCCGCAACAATTATGCTGTTTGGATGGTGGCAGAGAGAGAATTCAGTTTTCGAGAATACTTAGAAGCAAATCAGGGACAAGATGTGTTATGAGCAATACCTTCCCAGTCGGATGTTCTCGCCAAGCACAATTGTTTCGAGCGCTGCAGTGATTATCGTGCAGAGTGGGCGAAAGGAAGTGACGGACACCGACCCTCTTTCCTTTATTACCATCGCATGGGTGCAGTATGCGATTCTGGAGCACACCACACCCTGGATTGGGGTTAAAAGATTTCATAATGATGAAATTTTGTTAGCGGTTCTGGTTGGATCTGTCTTTAATGATTGATTATCAATGGTTCTCGCTATTGAGCACTAACAGAGTATACAGCGGTGTTTAGCAACAGAAATTCTGGGCCACAGATATCCGGGTTTATCTGTGGATCGACGGTCCGGATTCCACGCCCAAAGACGGAAATCCAGTATGGAGGTGACCACGAATACACACCAGGCGAAGGCTTGCTGGGCGAAGGGATCACCAAGCGACAGGATTACCAGGCGACGGTCAACGACAGGTCAGCGAAGTGATAAGCGAAAGTCAGACTGGGCGAACGAGGAAACTCTACGGCGAAGGCCAATGGGCGATACGATCGACCAGTCAGCTGTTAAGGAAGGCTCCAGAAGATCTCACGATTCGGAAGGAGATTGTTGCCAAGTTTTTTCGTATGGAAAGGAGATATTCCATGGAAGAATAGCAGAAAATGAAACGTAATATATGTACAATACATAATTACAGTATATACATATGTTTAGCTTAGTATAAATACCGTATATACATAGGTCATACGTAATATATATCTACAGACGGACATGTATTGTCAATTTATTATCATTTCAAGCAATCCAGCATTCAAGCTCCCTTTGTGCTCCTGCATTCTTGCTCACTCTCGAAGGCATCGTCGATGGCATCCGTAAGTGCTTCCGCTTATGGGTGTTCGTCCGTTGTCTTCTCCTTTTCTTTACTTTCATTTCATACGGCGACCACACATTCAACGAATCATCCGTGCACCAGTTGACCCGTAGTGCCTGAGATTTCCGACGTGTTCGGATCCGGCTTGCCCGCGGTCACTTCCGGAGCGAACACGCCTTTGGCGACCACAGTGGGAGCAACTAGGCTAATGCAATGCCAAGGACTCGATATGGTGGTAATCCAAACAATACCAGAGGCAATAGCTCCGATGGAGAAAAGAGTAATGATGGACGTGGCTCAAACCCATCATTGGCTGAAGAACTATCGGCCATCATGAGTACTCTCCAACTCTTGATAGAGAAGGTCGGAGCCATTGACCAGAAACATGATGCCTTCAAGGAGACAATCGACCATTTTTCAAAACTTTGGGACTGTGTCAGGGGTACCGTTAGGCAGCCCCATAAACAGAACGGTCGAATCAGCAACCAGACCTCAGCATGATTACTACTCACACAGAGCGGTAATCGCTGAAGGAAAAAGGAAGGTTGATACTGAGGATGTCCCTATCTTCACCAGCCTTGGGAAGACAACGTATAACAATCCGCCACTTGTGATAAACGAAGGTAAGAGAGTAGTGCAACAAGTCCATCATACAGCATAACAACCTCCATTCCGAAGAAGGGAAGAGTTCGTCAGACTCGTAGAAAATGAATTCGTTCGTTCTATCGAGGAACCACAACATTCCGAATATATCCCCCAACCGACACGGAGAAGAGAAATGACAACACCTGAAATAGTCCCACCACCAGAGCTTTCGCCTGAGATTAGAGACTATGTTACGCAACTGGTCGAAAGGGCGATTCCTGAGACAGACAAGGCAAATGAGATTCAGCTATATCGGGCCCCCTACCCTGATAATATAGATCAGGATTACCCTTTTTCAAGGGGATACCGTGTTCTTGAATTCGCCCGTTTCTCGGGCGAAGAAGGTATTTCGCCTGCTGAACATATTGCTCGGTTCACTCACCAGGCTGGGGAGGCTGCCGCTAATGGTTTCTGGAAACTACGCTTGTTTCCAAGTTCCCTTATGGGAACTACCTTTACGTGGTACATCAATCTTCCCCACAATTCGGTGAGAAACTGAGACGACATGCAAGTCCAATTCACGCTGGCCTTCGCTCAGACTGATCCAACAGTGACCTTACAAGACCTCACCCACATGAAACAACAGCAAGGTGAACTTGTGGCTGTATTTCTGAACAAGTTGAGGAAGGCACGGTTGAGATGTGAGACTTCCGCATCTGAGGCAGAGCTTATTGCTATCGCCTAGGATTCCCTCCTTCGCCTAAGGAAGAATTTCGAGGGAGAAGTGTTCGGAGATCAGAACGAATTAGCTAGAAGGGTTATCCAATATGGGAATCTCCTCAGGGAGAAGACTCAGGTGAAAGGGAGTCTGGTAGCGGGACCTTTGGTAACCTATCAGGCGGAACCAGTCGTAGACATAGACGTCGCGGAGTATGTGAGGGGGCAACCTCTGACATGCGACGAATTTGCAAAAAAAGAACTTTCGGGCCAAAGAATCTCCTAAAACTCAGGAAGAGAGAAAACACTCTTTCGATGAGTCGAAAGAGAATGAGATCTTTGAGTTTATGCCTCAAAACGATCGAATTCGACTGAAATCAGGCTATAGAATTCCTCGTACTGACAGAAAAAAGTCGAGGAACTTCTATAAATGGCATGGGTCTTTCACCCATACTACCAATGACTGCATCACGTTTAGAAACTTGTTGCATGACCTTATTAAGTCTAAGGAACTACGCTTCCTAGATTCACAAGATCAAAAGTTGACAGAGTCACATCCCTTTGACGATTTAATCGATGTGAACGCCTTTGATGTAAATTGTCTAACCCTCTCGTTTTCGCCAATGCAGGGAGGAAAAGATCAATCGCCTGAGACTGGTGAGACGCCCAAAGCCAACATGTTGTTCAAAGGGCTTGTGAGTAGAGGGATTCTGTAGTACCCTGTTGATTTGAAGGGGATGCAACACGATCGTTGCCGCTGGCACATGGATTCCTCGCACACCACTGACAAATGCCATACCTTCAGGAAATATTTGCTGAACGAAAGGAAAGCTGACTGGTATGACCTCAACCGCCTTGAAGAAATGATGGTAGGAATCCATAGCGGTCCAAGAGTATACCAACGTGGGGATAAACACTCGGAAAAAAAGAGTCATCCACAGAAGGGAAATATAGGACTCTACACCCCTGAAGAACTCATGAGACAGGGGCTCGAGGGAGAAATTGAATCTGGGCGAAAAGAAGCCCACACAAATAGAGTCGCCAGGCGACGAGTCTCAGATCGCCTCAGGCCTCAGCAGGCGAAAGACGGCCCAGAACGACAAAACCACCCTCGGAGCGACGAGGAGGTGATGAGAAAGGGTACCCTCAGTTTCTAACAGCCAACATGCTCTGTTACAGGTGCAAGCCAATAGCGGTTCATAAAGTGCTCATTACTCAGATGTGTTAGCTCTGTTGTAACCAATACTTCCTGCTCCTAACGCGATTAGCGTCTGAAGGCAAGATCAAGCTGGAGAAGACCGATCCTTCGTTAGGTAACTTGTCTAACTTCGAATTCACTCGTTACTCGAAGACTTCACCTGGGAAAAATTTCATAAGGGGTTATGACCCACATAAAAGGGAGTTTGTTCTGGTTAATAATCGCCTGCAATCCCTCAGGAACTCCCGCTTTATCCACACACTTGTCCTTCCAAATATAGGGACATGGCCAAAAGTGGGGATGGGAGCAGCCTCAGGTACTCACCGAGAAAACTAGGAAACACAGATATAGAAGGGCGCGACGTGCTGCAGAGAAACGTGCCAAACCAGCAGTTCTTGACGGACATAAAAACGAGGAGTCAAGCGAAAGCAATGTCGTGTCCAATTCGTTGAATGACTACAATCCACTTTAATCCGGGACCCCACCCGAGGCGAATAAAGCTCCTTGCAACGTCCTCATGCTATAGGCTGAGTTTGCCAAGAAGGAAGACGGTCAGCCGAAAGGTAGTCCAGTTCTATCCTCTAAATTCAATATTCCTACTGAAATACCACGGAATTGTCTATACAGTTGGTTTACATAGCCCTATATGGCGATGCGGAAAGACATGTTTCCCCTACATATTCGGGCAGCAATCAATAATGTGGTGGCATGCCGAGTTCTCATTGATAACGGGGACCATCAACCTACTACCCCTTGAAGCTTATAAAAGCTTAGGAGATGACATAGCTGAGCTTGGAGAAACTGATGTAAGAGTCAGTGGGTTCAATGGAATTACCTCCTCTAGCTTGGGAGTAGTTTCTGCTAAACTCCGAGTAGGAACGCATGAAAAGAAGACGGCTTTCTTTGTTATAGACATAAAGCCCTCCTTTAATGCTTTGCTTGGAAGGGATTGGCTCCATAAAGCAGGCGCCATACCCTCTACTCTTCACCAAGAACTTCTACTATGGGGAAAACACGGTTTGGAAGTCGTTTTTAGGGAAGCGAACGAGAAATATAACATACCTTGTGTCTGCTCAGGAGCAGTTAAATAGGTGAAGGACATGACGTTAAAGCAGAGATATGCTATGGGAAACCTAAACGTTGTCCCTCTAAGTGACACAGGCTACGAGTTCCTGGTCTCATACGACGAACCACCCGTGACGCCACCTAAAAATCCAATTAGTCCGATAGGATGGGGCGATGAGCTACAGCTCGAAAGCCAAGCAAGATCTCACTCCACTAGAGAAATATATGCATGAAGCTGGGATACGGTATGACAACAGCACTCAGCAAACTGAGACGGACTTGGAGCCCGAAAGACTCCTCAACCCATCCTCATCCAATGGAGAGTGAGCAAACCGATCCAATAGCTGATGTCCTAGAAAGATTAGCCAAATATAGGACATCTAGAATAAATGAGACCCGATGTAACTCGTCTCCTCAAGCATGCCAGGACATGCTAAGTATTTATTTAAATAATAAAGAAGTCCCTGATACTCCGTTACCCTTTGTGATCCGTTGAAAGAAATAAACTTGGGAACGGCTGATTACCCACGTATTACATATCTCAGTTCGCTCATGAACGAAATAGAGGCGCACAGTATAAGCAAAGTCCTTCAAACTTATAAGGATTGCTTCGCTTGGGAGTACACCGAGATGCCAGGTCTCAACCGGGATTTAGTCGAGCATTGATTCCAACATATAGAAACATCAAACCCGTGAAGCAAACCCCGCGAAAGATGTCGCAGGAAGTAGCCCAAATGGTCTATGATGAGATTAAGAAATTGTTTAATGCCGGATACATAAGAACGGCTAAGTACGTCGACTGGATCTCCAGCATAGTGCCGGTTGTCAAGAAAAATGGAAAGATCAAAGTCTGCATAGACTTCCTTGATCTGAGCAAAGCGAATCCCAAAGACAATTACCCCATGCCTGTCGCTGATGATCTCATAGATAAATCGGCAGGACACGAGCTAATGTCCTTTACGGACGGGTATTCTGGGTATAACCAAATTTTCATCGTTGAAGAAGACGTTCATAAAACTGCATTCCGATACCCAATAGGAATATTCGAATGGATAGTAAGGCCTTTCGGGTTGAAAAAAGCAGGAGCCGCCTACCAGAGAGCGAGGAACTTAATCTTCGCCTCACTGATAGGAAAGACAGTTGAGGTATATATAGATGATGTTGTGGTGAAATCTAAAATGAGGCAGGATCATCCTTCTCATTTAAGCGAAGCATTTGAAAAGATGCGAAAGCACAGCCTCAAACTCAATCAACTAAAATGTGCCTTTGGAGTGCAAAAGGGGCAGTTTCTTGGTTTCCTTGTGCACCAATGAGGAATCGAAATAGACCCTTTGAAGACCCGCGCCATTTAAAATCTTCCAGCTCCACAGAGCAAGAAGGAACTTCAAGCCTTCCTCGGCAGGGTAAATTATATCCGCTGATTTATAGGCAATGTCGCATCTAAGACAAGTGCCTTCCCGATAATCCTCAAAGGAAAACAGAAGGGACAGATAAACTGGACATCACAACATGAGCGAGCGTTCCAGAATTTAAAAGACTACCTAGTCAATCCGCCTGTGGCACCACTAAGTGCGGACCAACCGTACATTCTGTATATAGCAGCATCCCAGTCCACTATTGGATCAATGCTAGTGCAAGATCACGACGGAGTAGAAAGGGCGATTTACTATCTGTCGCGCCTACTCACAGAAACAGTGCAAAGGTACACCTCAACAGAAAAGATATGCCTGGCTGTATATTACTCAATAACCAAACTAAGACACTATATCGGGTGTAACGATGTGTAAGTCATCTATAAGACCCCGGTTACCAAAGTGGTCTTTGACAATCCCTTACTTATGGGAAGTATAGGCAAGTGGAGCCTAGTGCTCTCGGCCTATCTATCATAAACCGCAAACCTTAGTCAAAGGCTATGCTTTAGCCGAATTCATAACTCATTATGGTGAAGGCAATCTCGATTCCACACTCGAGGAAGATCACCCGAACAAAGGATGGACCTTTTGGTTCGATGGGTCCTCTAACAAATTCGGAGTTGGCATGGGCGTCCTCATTAAGACACCATGGAAAGCAGAGACTAGAGTGGCTTGTCACATCAACGGAAAAATAACCAACAATGAGGCAGAATACGAAGCCTTAATTTTAGCTTTGCAGTTAGCATTAGACTAGAGAATGGAAGCCGTAAAAATATGCGGTGATTCTCAACTAATAATTCAACAACTTCTTGACCAGAATGAGTGCCACGCACCCAATCTGGGGAAATACCTACGCAAGGCGAAGGAAATCTTCGCATAGTTACGTAAAGCTGAAGTCATTCATATAAAACGAGATGATAATCAGGAGGCCATCCATTTAGCGCAATGCCCCTTTGGATTGATTAATGACTCAGAAGTACCCAAGAGCAAAACAACGTTGTTTGATTAACGACTCAGGCCTGCCAACAATGTGGGCCAGTAAAACGAACAGACATGAATGCTGTAATAAAACCATGGCCTTTCAGGACATGGGCATTAGACACCATGGGAGAAATGTACCCTCACTCAACTAGAGGGGACACTTACGTACTTGTTGCCATCGACTACTTCACCAAAATGGGTTGAGGCGGCAGTGTATAAGTCGATTAACCAAAAAGATGTGATTCAATTTATCAAAGACTTCATTATTTACCGATATGGATTACAGCAAAGCATTGTCGTGGACAATGCAAGAGTGTTGAACGGCGAACATATAAATGAATTTGCTGATGATTTTGGGTTTAAAGTGCTCAACTCAACCCCATACTATGCTCAGTCAAATGGACAAACGGAAGCCTCTAACAAGCTCATCAAACGAGTGATACAGAGGACGATTGGAGATAACCCACGAACATGGCATACTCTGCTCCAAGAGGTGTTGTGGGTGCTCCGTGTTACAAAAAAAGAAAGCATTGGTGTCGCCCTGTTTAGCCTCGTCTGCTGCCACAATGCGATGCTCCCAATAGAGGTGCGGTACCAATCGGTTAGATTCTTCAAACATTTTGGAGAATACGAGGGGTATGATGAAGATATGCATATGGAGCTAGAAAACCTGGAAACCGCCAAGATCAATGTGCTAAATCATTTGGAAGTTCAAAAAAGGAATATCGTCCGCTACTACAACAAGAAGGTGATCCCTCGATCATTCAGCGTGGGCGATCTGGTATGGAAACTACGATTACCCGAAGGAGTTCGGGACTATTTCCAAGGGAAATGGACACCAAACTGGGAAGGCCCTTTCCGGGTAGTTGAGTCACATCTTGGGAAGTCATATCGCCTAGGGGGCTTGGTGGGTCGCTCCATGACCTTAAGTTCAATAGCAAATACTTGAAAGAGTATAGGCCAATGATGTGGGAAGCACACAAAGGTGTCATTTCAAAACGTTTCCCCACCCTGCAGGGACAAATACAAACGTAAGGAAAAAATCAAATGTGAGGCAAGGAATACAATATGAGCTTCAACCGGTCCTTCACACCGGCAACTATGTTTCCTTCGCCTAGAAATCAAGGGCCTTACCCCAATCTCTCTCATACACCGCCTTTGCATGGTCAAGGGCAGCACGTTCAGTCGCCTCGTTCGCACAAACAACAGCAAGATCCGCAGACGTAGCATCCAACTCTCCCTGGAGGCGCTAGATAGCAACTTACAGCTCTTCCCTTCGCTTCAGAAGGAAAGCTCCTTTCCAGAGAGCTCGGCTATCTGAGCAGAAGATTGAGGCGGTCGCGACAGGGCAGTCTCCCTCTTCTTCTGCTCTGCTTTTAGTGCAAGAGCCTCGCGCCGCTCTTCCCACGAGCACCAGAAAGATCGCCGAAGGAGGGTGATCAGAGTCTTCAACTCTGACGAACCAGCATCCGCTCGTTCATGCTCGCCCACTACGGACAGTAGCTTGGCAAAGTCCCCCTCAGTAGCAACCCTTCGCTCGACGAGGATAATGGCAAGATATGCAAAGTCAAAGAAAAGACAAACGAAGGCTTTCTTAAGACACTCACCAAGGTAGCTTGCGCATGTGAGCCTTGGGGGCTTTTGTCGTCTCAACCAAGGGGGGCTCCTATCACCTCACCCTCATGTGGTTCCCTCGCATCGCCTGAGGTTAACTCCGCTATTTGTCCCGAGGATGTTTCAGTCTCCCAGCCCTGGAAGACTTCCGTTGCTTCGCCTGGTAGCTCTTGGGTGACGGCGACATTACTTGAGGAGGCTTCTGCCTCAAGATTCGAAGAAGGAGGCAAAGCCTCGCGCACTACTTCGCAGGGGGGCTCCTCTGACTCCGGCTTAGCAGGTTGGTTATTACCGCCTAGCAACGAAGAAAGGGTGATGTCATCTGGGATATCATCGACGACGATGGGATCAGAAGCGACGACACCTTGATAAAAGAAGAGGCGTCAAATGCAAGGTCCCAACCAAAGAGCAGACAGTATGCTACGAACAATACCTGGTGCGTTTTCGGATGGCGCCTGTTCAATGGGACGATCAGAAGAAGCACTCAGCAAAACTAAGGAAGCAGGTCTGTGTGACGATTTCTTCTTCAACCGGGCTCCTCGTGATGATGAGCCCGCGCGGGAGGACCGCGCCTACTTTGCACCTGTTACAAACGAAAGACCAGTGTAACACCTGGATACTGACTCAATAGAGGTAAAGCTGGCCAGACATACCCGAAGGGAGCGTGTTATCACTAGACGACCGTTTCCTCGAAGATGCTTCACCTAAAGCAAGAGGAGCTGGAGGAGGGGACGCCTTATCCTCCTCAATCAACTTTTCAGTTGAAAGGTTACCTCTAATTGCTTCCAGACTCCATTCCAGGCCATGGAAAAAGCCGCAGTTCGACCGCCCGAAAGTGCAGGCTGAATCTCAGCCGAGTGAAGACGTAGCTCCCAAGTCTATTCAGCCACCCCCGATTCCATTGGTATGTACACTTATCCAAGGGCCAGTTCTTGGACTTGAAGAACGGGACAACAAAAGACTGGGCAAAGCCCAGCTGACGGGCACAAAGATGGGGATTGTATACCTCAAAGATCAGCCCTTCGGAGTCTACACCCACTAATTCCCTGGTGCAGAAAGCCGGGAGGAAATGCTTGACTACCTCCAAAAGCGAATTTTCCCACTCTTCAGGGAAAGGGCGCCAGGAGACTACTTCACCGTTGCATCCATTCGCTAAGGCTTGGATGCAACTGACAATGCTGGAAGAACCCTGATACTGAGACGAACCCGCTGCGATGACCTCATCCCGGGTGAGCATGGGTTTAGAGTAACTATTGAACTCGGGAAAGTAAAAGATGATCCATAAGTATAAGAGTCACAGAGGGTCACCTGTCGTACAACTGGGGAAATTAGCTGGGTCCTTGGTCGTTTGATAGATGCTACGATAGATCAAGCATAACAAGAAGGGAGCAAAGGCCACAGGCTCAGGCCTATCCGCATTGGCAGCCTCAACAAGGCTGGTGGCCACTCGAACCATGAACTGACCCGGGTGCTTTCCTTCGTTACAAAAGGTGAACTTGGACAGCCATTCCAAGTAGAGCTCAAATTCCTCCTAGAGTCCTCATCTATCGTCCTTGAGATGACCCGCAGCAACCTTGCTAACCCGCTCTGAACGGTTGAACTTCAGATTGGAACCAGTCAAAAATGCAACGTCCTCTAAGGTGACCGACATGGATCCCTTTGGAAAATAGAAGCAGTTAACGACGGGGTTCCAAAATGAGAGGAACCCAGTAACCACAAAGAGGTTGGGCCTGATGGGGGAATGGGAAACTTCGATCGGTGTCTTGTTTCCCATCGCTTCCTATGCAGCGCCTTTCTTCTCCATCTACTTGGAAACCCAATCCTGGACGGCTTTGTTCCGAGTTGTAGGAAAGCAACGGAGGCCTGCTTGAACGGACGGCTCCCATCCTGTTGGTTTAAATCGACGACGGAACACCGCGGGCAACCTGCTGGTATAAAGGAAATCGAACGACGAGTTGGTAACGTACGGACCAAGGGTTTTCTTGTCTGGAATAGTGATACCGAAGTCTGACTATGCCGCATGGCAAGTGGAAACATGAGATTGCCAAGACTTGGCGATGACATGTTGACTTTGCAGTATCACCGTCTATATGGACCGGAGGGTCAAAAGATGACGAGGATGAACGGGGGTCTTGAAAATCCGAAAAGACAAGAAAGAGAAGGATTTCTTAGTGCGGGAGCGAGAAACCATAACCCCTCAAGGACTTTATAACTCCAGGAACCAACAAAGGATAAGGACCAAAAGGTGCATCGCTTCGCGACTAAGGCCCAATATACACGTCGCCTCGATTACGGGGCGGGCGACATCCAAAGCATCGCTTTGCTTGGAAACTGATGACGATTCAATTGTCATAAGTGGGCAAGCGAAAAGGTTCAAAATAAATAGACATTTATTCTCATTCAAATCCAAACGTTACATGGGTTTGTTTGATAGTAAGTGTACACGAAACAAAAAAATAATCCAGTAGACAACGTTTCCGTTCATCAGGAAATGGCTCTATTGGAGGTATTACAAATGCTCTACATTCTTTAAGGGTTTCTCCCCAAAACTGAGCACGCACCCGATTCATCAGCAAACGACGGCATCGCATGAAAGGGCCCCTGGCATCCGAGATGTCGGAAGGAACTTCACGCAATGCCATGGAGTTGAAAACCCGGTGGCTCGGGTCCTCTTCCCTTCCAGATGGAACCACCGTGTAGTTGGAGACCACCCTCATAAAGTTATGGGTATAGGCTTCCAAACAAGCTAAGGTGAGGGGCATAAGTTCCGAGTGGAACACCAAAGGAAAGACAGGAACTTCATGACTTAGCTATTTTCACAAGATGATGGTTTGTGTATCAGAAGACGATACGAGCCCTTCAATTTATAGCAAAGTCGTGAGCGGTAAAAAGACTTTGACGGGAGAAATTATGACAGAGATTTCGGGGATCGCAACAGTTGTCCTGGAGATCTCAACCGATACGATTCGGGGTTATCGACGGTCAAGGGTCATTACTCGCCTGCACACGTTATCGAGGCTGTAGGGAATGATTAATTGGTCTTTTTCAAGGCGAGACAGATAAATCAGTCTACCTTGAGGGGGCTTATATGTTTAGCAACAGAAATTCTGGGCCACAGATTTCGGGGTTTATCTGTGGATCGACGATCCGGATTGCAGGCCCAAGGACGGAAATCCAGTAAGGAGGTGACTACGGATACACACCAGGCGAAGGCTTGCTGGGCGAAGGGATCACCAAGTGACAGGATTACCAGGTGGCGGGCAACGACAGGTCAGGGAAGTGACAAGCGACAGCTAGACTGGGCGAATGAGGAAACTCTACGGCGAAGGCCAATGGGCGACACGATCGACCAGTCGGTTGTTAAGGAAGGCTCTAGGAGATCTCATGATTCGGAAGGAAATTGTTACCAAGCTTGCTCGTATGGAAAGGAGATATTCCATGGAAGACTGGCAGCAAAGGAAACGTAATATATGTGCAATACATCATTACCGTATATACATAGGTCTAGCGTAGTATAAATACTTGTTCTTTGGCATTGTACACGTCAACACCTCTCTACAGATGGACATTTATTGTCAATTTATTATCATTCAAGCATTCCAGCGTTCAAGCTCTCTTTGTGCTCCTGCGTTCTTGCTCACTCTCGAAGGCATCGTCGATGGCATCCGTAAGTGCTTCCTCTTAGGGGTGTTCATCCGCTGTATTCTCATTTTCTTTACTTTCATTTTATACGGCGACCACACATTCAAATAATCCTCCGGGCACTAGTTGACCCGTAGTGCCAGAGATTTCCGACGAGTTCAGATCCGACTTGCCCACGGTCACTTCTGGAGCGAACACGTGGCGAGGAGCCACTCATCCCAGCCGATCACCCACACGCTCATGTCGCGTTCCAGGACGAGCGAGACAGTGGTGCCTTCGACTGCTCCCATCAGGCATACCAGGGCAGTGAGCGACAACTCGGCAGGATAATTCTTCAATGTAAATGACTGAATTGGCCAAAATCATGCACTTATGCTACTTGGTCACAACAATGGATACATACACACATCAGACGAATTATGCCAATGAAGTACTTGAAAGATGAAGAAGCCAGTCCAGCCGCAGCAACTGGCAAGCAGCATTATGGTGTCGGGGACAAAATTCTGGCTGTCGGATTCTTCGGCGGCTGATCCTTGGTGATTCGACAGGCCTTTCGACTTGATGAAGTCAAGAGCAGGGCCCTTGTACAAGGTCATCACCATCGCGCCGCCGACCGTGAATGTTGTTTCGAGAACTTTGGCCAGCACATTCACCTTTTCCAGCCTGACAAAACAAATACTAGTCCTTGGTCTCAGTCGACTTCGTTCGACACTACAAAGAAGATGATGGGTTGGGGATCTACCTGAAGATAAGTGGCAGGAAAATGGTGACGGCCGGGAGGATGTTGGTTGTCGCCGCCGCGAAGGTGGCTGAAGTCGACTTCATCCCTATGTAGTACAAGTTTTGATCTAAACCCGACCTATTTTGGGAACAAGAAAGTAACATTTAGATGCTTCGTATTACCTTCAACTTCGGTCTTTGATGAGTGGCATTTAGCCTTAGCAAAATAGAAACAACTTAAGAGAGGATAAAATGGGTGAATGAGGCTGATTACTCGAGGAAGCCAAGTGCCAATACACGAAAGAAGATCAGCAAGGTTGGCTTTGGCCGCATTTTCCTAGAACGCAGCAACAACAAGAGAAACACGGTTGGAGCTCATTACAGTATTAAGTGCTCAGGATCTCTACTAAAGCACTAGTTTCGAAGAGAGAGAGGAATGTATGCACCTCTCGAGGAGGATGGCAAAGGGGGAGATAACGACGGCGACATGACGGTAGACGGCAAGGATGAAGTGGTTCTTACCGCACTTGAGGGAGAACTAGGTGATGATGTACATCCCAGAGTAGCTAAACTGGAGGAAAATCATGGCCAGTTACTAAGATGTGACCAATGTTTAGTAAACGTTACTAAAATGTTTAGTAAATTTGGACTTCATTTACACTCATTCAACAAGAGAAGTGACCAATAACGTTTAATATGTGTTATTCTTTATGAACGGGTCGTGTCCAGTGTACCATATACTTGACCACCCCCAAGTATAACTAGGACTTGCATCCATCGGTCTAACTGGACCTAAGTTATACTCGGTGTTGATTTAGATGTTCATGTCACCTCTAAGCATTTATCTAATCAAAGACAATTTTAGATTAGCAAATAATTAATATATGAGACTTTACCGTAAATTAATTACGAGTAGAAACGTAATTAATAAACAGTAAATACTTGTCTTTATTAACAACCATTCACATGCATTATAAAGTGTTTTGACACATATGTGCACACACTAACACATTCAACCTTGAAAAGCTCTTAGACGTTTAGGCACCAGCGAGGACTTCAAGACCATCATGATCTTCTGGTTTTTTCTACTTTCTCAAACCTGCAAAATACACAACATAATGGAGCATCATTAAGTTAGTTCTACCCGCGAATTTACAGCTAAAACTTCTATTGATCTCAGAAAGGAAGGGGGAGGGGTGGGGGAAGCAACATCAGCAGCATCTCCATCACGACAATTGAATTATATCAAAACCTCACTCGATTCCAAAACCTGGGGTTTCCTTGATAATTGTTTAGCAACAGAAATTCTAAGCTACATATCTTGGTGAATTCTGTGGATCGATGGTCCAGGATGCGGGTTCAAAACGCACGAGGCCCTTTAGAGAGGTAGCTGTGGAAATATACCAGGCGAAGACTTGTGGGCGAAGCAGTTACCGAGCGACGAGGATTACCAGGTGACGAAGAGATCAACCAAGGCATCCGCAGCCGCAATCGCTGAAGGCAGGTCTTGTATGCCTCGCCGCCTCAGTTCCAATTGTGCCCACGGTTAAAGTCCATCAAGGAAGTTGAACAATCTGTCTGCCTCGGACCTGTCCGCAATTTCCAGCATCAACGACATGAAGTCCTTCACCTATTCCCTCACGGTGCTGATTTGTTTGAGGCTCTTCAGCACCTCCCTCGCAACCCGGCTCGAGTTACAAGGTTGGAATTGGTCTGCCAAATTCATTCTTGAGAGTTGACCAAGTATCGATCGGTGGACGACCTGCACTCAAGTCATTCGACATCCTAGTCCGCCACCACAACTTTGCATCCCTCATAAGATACATAGCCGTTATCGACACTTTCTCGTTCTCGGGCACCCTTGTCGCTATGAAGTATTACTCCACATCCCATAAGAAATTCTACAATACTTTCACATCGCGACACCCGTTAAAATATTGAGGCTCGGGAATCCTGACCCGTGAGCATACATCTCCACCAATCGTAGGAGAAACCAATGTTCGCTTGAGGATCGCTATCTCGTCCTCTAAGTCTTCGTGTTGGCAATATACTCTGTCCACCATCGCACTCAGTGAGTTGAGCGTTGTCTCAAGCTGTCCCATACCGACCATCAACTCATCTAGCCGAAACCCAGTATACCATATCACATACCCCATTACGTGCCCAATCATGGCCCAACCTGTCTCCTAACTTCGCCCGAACACATCCTCGCCTCCAAGTGGCAGCTCCAAAATGGTGGAGACCACAGTAACGGTGGCCACGAGATCATCTTTCCAATGTCGTTCCAAGTGGTGACAATCAAATCTTATGGAAGACTGTTCATGCCGAAAAGATCGGATTCGGGCCAACTAAACACGTCGGTAATTGTTAGGGACTAAACAATGTTTAAAGAATATGGTCGCCAACTCTTTTAGAAATACAGTGATAAATAGAACAGAGAAAAGATTGCATTAACAAAAACACTTACTTCCATTTTTAGAGAGCAAAATACAGTAAGACAACTCAACAGCCCTTCGGAGTCTTTGAATGACTGTCTTTTTTTTACAAGGGAATACTACAGAGATTCCTAAAGATTGCCTAGACATTCTAGGCTAAAACTAAAATAAAGACAAAGAGTCAGATATTGTGGTTGTTCTAGTCTTGCCTTCTACTTATAGAGAATCTTCAATGACGATTATTCTTGATCTTCAACTTCCGTTTGATAGTTACCTCTAATTTCTGCACGTTTTAATTGTGATCTTTTACCTATAAAATCTTATCTATAAGATTATCTACAAAGTGGTTAGATTTTTTCCATCGGGGAATCCTCCATCGAGACTTAGATTTTCTCAATCGTCGGAGAGAATACTCCATCGAGACTGGATTATATTTTCTCCAGGGAGAATCCTCCATCGAGACTAGATTAGATTTTCTCCAAAAAAATCCTCCAACTGAGTTAGATTCTCTCAATCGATCATCGACAAAATCAGATTTTGCAATTTTTATAGTAGACTAATTTGGCAAATTTCGACTTAGCTTTTATATTCGTCGATTGTGCTACACTCAAATCACAGTTAACGGCTCAAAATTATCTGGTGTAAACAATGACATCAAGCTTCATTTTATCAAAGAATATCACGATATCTGATGTCGTAGGATTTTGATGAAGGTAAAGAAAGTTTCGGCCAGAGTTTGAGTTCTTTCCCCTTCATTTATGATTTATTGCCCCGGTAATATTTGATGCAATACTTCTATTGTGCATGCCTTTTATTAGTTTTATAGGTGGATTTTGGTCTAAACCTATCCTAAATGGAAGGATTTGGATAAATCTTTGATGATGAAACTTTGGATTTATGAAAATGTGAAGACATTGCGACTAACTATTTTAAGTTTATGTTAGAAAAACTATAAAAATTCGTCTAGATTCGGAAATTGGGGACTACTAAATTGCATACGTACATCACAAAGCAAAGGGAAGTGTTAATCTTGTGTTACATGAGTTTATTAGAGCTCGATTTTGAAAATATCATCACATCATATTAATATAAAACAATCTCGAACTCATTAATATTTAAAGCCTATGTTTTAAAAATTGTTGGGCAAAAATACAAACAATCACATATTTTTTAATGTTCCGAACAATTTCTAAGCCAAAATCAAATTCAAGAGAGAATTTGGTGTGAGATATACGAGATTAATACCATTCTCGGGCTCTCCTTGAAATAAAATGCCCCCATTAGTGTTTGTATCTTGAAGTGGTGTTTTTTATTTAGTTTTACAGCAAATTTGGGCAGCCGCTGATGCCGAATGAGAGTGCGAAACCATTATTTTGATATTCAAGAATCAAAACAATCCCTTGAATATATGTAATTATTGATTGTTTGTCTTGAAAGAGAAGGGTGCATGCTTGGTTGTACTCGCCGATAATGCACTCCCCCAAGTATTCTTTAAAAGAAGAAAGTCCAAAGGAACGAATTACTAAAAAAGGGATTATATGAATCCTCCTGACATTTGTCACATTGGAAAAGCAATGAACATGTCAATTTAATGCCGGGATGACATAAGAGCTTACATCCTTCTTGTATCCCATAGAAAAAAAAGTGTGTTGCTCAATTGTCCTTGGGAATTCATGGGGTCAACTTCAAGGGATCCGATTATGATCCCATACACCCACACACACTGTGTTTCACACACGTTTCCCATGTCCCTATTAAATGAACAACTAGAGAATAAATAAAATTTAAAAATTCCCAAATTCCCAGGTATCAATCGATGGAACGACAACTAACTATAACAACAAAGTCCACAAGAAAAAATCTGCCCCAAATAAAATAAAATAAATAGTGAAAAGGAGGAGGACTTGCCCACATCAACAAATAATAAGAAAGACGACACGACACCCTCGAGATTTTCACCTTCAAAATTTCTTCTTCGGACACGACTAAGCTATATTCCATATATCAGTTATCGGATGCACCTTCTACAAAACAAAACAAAAAGAAAAATTTGAACTTGTATATGATCTACCGAATCTGTACAAACCGTAAATCTTTCTTCTTCTTTTCTTAGGAAGTTTTAACATAACATATTAAGAGAAAACATTTCGAAATGGTCGAATGATAGTAGTGGAAATGGTCGCAAGATCAAGTGACTGGTTGAGAATACATTGCACCCAGATTTAGGTTTTGGGTAAAAAGACCAGCTTTTTTGCACCGCCCACCAACGGAAAGATAAAAAGGCAAAAAGACATCCTCAATTTATTTTCCCTAATAAAAAGGAGGAGATATTATGAAATAGATTTTTTTTTTCTTTTTCCAAAGAACATGATGATGATGATGATTTTTTTTTCTTCCATCCTAATATGGATGGCTATTGGGTTTTTGAGTAATGTGAAAAAGTAGCAAAAGCTATTGTAAGAGGGGTTAGATTAGATGCAGTGCACATGGGAGAGGAAGAGGTTAAATTATATGATGGGGTTGGGGGGTAGCTCCCTCATATTTCTCCAAAGGGTTCTTTTCACTTTAGATAGGCATATTGGCACCCCAGCTCTCACCCACACCATCCATTCAATCCCTAATTTTTCCACGATGCACACATAAAAGCGATATTCTTTTAGTTCGTAATCCTAAAAGCGTGACCACATTTTAATGTAAAATCGGAAGCACTGACTGAGAAAGTCGGGCCATAAAAGTGAAAAAAAAAAAAGAAAGAAGGCAAGTTGATCCCCAAAACGAAGAAGAAATGTAAGAACAACTCTTTCACCTTTGTAATGAAGTGGAGGTATCTGTTCTTATTCAAGATGAACAGGTAAGAAAAAGCAAACGATACTAAAGATGTAGAGTTTCCTCCAAAGTCAATGTTGTAGGAAATCCATTTCTAGAATCTTTCTGAAGTTATGAGTACAGATCTAGGACGAATTACTTTTCTCTTTGACAAAATGGCTTTAATTTTGAGTCAACTTTTTATTTTGTCGTTAATTTAGTTTGTTATATAATTTTATCACCAGCTTTTATTTCTATTTTGATTTTGGTCAATCTAAAATTTGTCGCGCGAAAGTCAAATAGGGCTTAATATACAGTTTTCATTTATTGACTAAAAAAATTAGAAAAATGGTATATAATATTGAAACCTCTCATATATTATTTTATTTTAAAATTTTGATGGCCAGATCAAGTGAGTCGGAAGCGGAAGTTGGACGATAGTTATCGATGCTGTCATAAACACACAAATTGATGAAGGTCGAATGACTGCTCTATTGGGAAGTCACTGTTACGGATAAAGTGGATTATGATGCAAATGAATAAGGAGTTGGAACTCCTATATTAAGGCATTGTTTGGCTTATTTACTAAGACACTGGTAAGACTATATTAAGACATTATTTCGCTTTCGTTAGAAGGAACTCAAGATTGGCCAAAATCAATATGAAAGCAAAAGTTAGTGACAAAATTATATAACAAACTAAAATAATGATAAAATAGAAGGTTTACTGAGGTCATAAATATATATTTTACTTTTTATTTTTATTGAAAGTAAAAGAAATTATTTTTTCCTTAAACACAAATAAATATATATCTTTATAAATGATTCCGAATTAAATCAACGGGTGCAAGATTATTACAAAACGTTTTAAAAGGAGAAAGATTTGTGTATTGATAATTGGTCTCATGCGTGTGGAATATTTTTAAACAGTGTTGATTTTTTAAAAAAGAAAATTAAGTTTTCTATGGAAAGAACATGAATTTATCTTCAGTGTGGGAGGTAATTTATGTTCTTTTGGCTTGCGTTTTGTTTTCAATTTTCTAAATGAGTCAGGGATTGAAATGAATAAAATCCGAAAACAAAGAGTGTGCCCTACCTTGTTAGGCACAGTTGCACTTTAAATTTGTTCTTTTGTATATTCACCAACACATGTACCCCCAGGAACAACGTAACATTCCTAAGTCTAAACTTTTAATTTCGTGGGTGTGATGTGACGTGAATAAATCCTACCGGAGGAATGATAATGTCAATTAAATATGAGGTTGAAAAGACAATGATTAGCTCCCCCTCGGAAGTTTCGGAATCGGGCGGATAATTAAAAAAATAATAATTAAGAATAATTAATTACATTGGAAAAAAGGAACGAGGATCCACACACTCTCAACTCCAACTCCTCTACCATGATCATCACATTTTCTTTATTTCTTAACGTTTAAATGTACTACCTAAATTTGGTTAAAACTTGTCACCCACTCACAATAATCATTGGAATAATTGTATATAACATAGCATTTTGATTTGTATGACTTCAACTCAATGTTACTTCCACTTATGGGGTGAGCAACGGGTCCCGGTAAAACTCGGAACCAGTCGGAACCGGTACCATATGGTCGGTATCAAATCGGTGTATTAATACGATTCCAGGTTCTCACCTTGAAACCAACCTAAAGAACTTGGAAACTAACTTAATATAATTAATTCATAAAGATAATAAATTTAAAATTATATTTATAAATTAATTATATAAAATCATTAAATTATGATTTATAATAATCGATGTTAAAAATTCACCCTAATTTTCTTAGTACTTGGCACTAATTTTCCTCAATCAAAACCCTCTTGTCAATAATATGACTTATTATGTCCATTTTGATGCACTTTTTTCTTTCGCACAAAAGTTTTCAACTCTCCTATCTAAACTACTTCTAGTGTCAACAAACCTTAAATCTAATTTATCTCGTCACTCAAACTACTCACTTCAGCATAATTGGACACGAGAATTGGAACCAGAACTGTCAGGGTATGTTATAGGGTGGTTCTTTGATTCACAGGTAGGTTCTAGGATCTAAAAAGACATAGCCGGCTATTATAGGGTAGTTTTCAAGTTCGAAAGCTTATCCACTTGGAACCTGCCTACTTCCACTTCTAAAACCTTAAGAATCATTTATTTGATTGTATAGTTAGAAATTATATTAAAATAAGATTTTGGAAGCATTATTATTTAAGATCTAATTTTCATGAGAGTCGGATCATTACGAAATTTTTATGATTAAACTGAAATACAATATCGAAATTATCGCTATTATAATCATAAAATTATATGAGGTTATTTTCAAAGTTAAATATATATTTTTTTCGTATATGAACCTATCGCATGGGTTCGGAAGGTAGGGAAAAAACACAAGGGTGGAACTTCTAATAATTTTTTTTTTCTAAATGTCATTTTTAAACTATTTTTTTATATTTACGAAATTATTTGTTGCTTTACTTATTTTGTTAGTCATGAAATAAACCGTCGAACCAGTGGTTGTATTTGTTTTAAGAGAGAACTCTCCGATTAAAATTATAAGACCAAACCAAAAGAGCATAATATGTTTCTCAAAGTCGTGGTTTAAAAAGAAAACGAAATGAATCACTACTCAATTTTTTAAAAAAAAAAAAGAAAAAAAAACAGATTTTGAAAATAAAAAAGAGAAAAAGAGAGAGAAAAGACAATGATGAATTAAGAGAGTTCCTTGACCAACATGGGGTCGGTCCAAGTGATAAGGAGCTTGAATACGCTTAAGAATGTCTCGGCTTCGAAACCTACCGTACTTTGTCACCCATGTTGAAAGAATCACCCACCATAATCAGGTATTCTACCCGGGTCGAGTCCGGATTAGTCGGAGCAAAAATCCTGAAACCGAACGGGTAACGAAAAAAAAAGGGTTCCTTGATTAAAAGCGAAGCAACCTTTTTAGCAATTCCCCATACGCCTTTCCTTTCCATGAAAGTTTGAAATTCAAAATCACTTGGCGGGCGAGAGATTAATAGAATTAGCCACCATAAAAGTTGTCTTACGCAGGGAAAAAAGGCGCTGAAATTTTAAAAGTAGGTCAAAAGGATGACATTTGACCTTCTGGCCCACACAGTTCTTAATTGTTGATGCATTATTTGTATATTCGATATAAAAAAATAAAGAGCATAATGAGAAGAGCAATTTATGAGCTTGATATTCCAAAGTCCATGATCTTATCTGATCAGACGGAGTGGATTAAGGGAGTGGTTGGGAACAAACCATGTCAAGATGAGATGGAACTGGAATTTCAGAGGGAGATCTATGAACATATGTTACAATGGATTTGAATTGTCGCTGTATATGCAAAAAAAAAAAAGGATAGGATTGGAAGTTCAGACAAGATATATGTGGGCAAATGAGTCATGCCCATATTTATGAAATGATTCTGTCACTCCATATTCTCTTTTAGTAGAAATTGATGCTTATATTATATGAAATAAATCATCCCACTCAATCAGAACCTAATCAGATTACGGATACTAAGCTGCAACTATTTAATTCATATTCAACCTTCACAATGTCATCATCTGGACCAATAAGAAAGATCAGGACACTTATAAAACAACAATCATCGCCCGTATTTGAAATACATTCATGCTAGCAGATTTAGCCGACGTCAGATTTATGCCACACATGCTGAATGTGATACTGCAATACCATGAAAAATGTGAAATAAACTGAAAGGAATAAGGTGAAATCACGGTTATCGCCTTTATCTAATGTTTCGTAATTAATAATAATTTTTCATTATACAAATTAAATTATAAACAATCCCACGGGAAACCAAAACTAACTCTGAACATGAAGATGCATATGCTTGGAATCTGACTCCTCTTGGGACCACACAATTTCAATACCATTGTGTTACACTAAGAGGGATGAATTAGTGTTAAAGTTCAAGTAAGGATTTTTAACTCCTTTTCGACAAACCCCGTAGCGGAAGAAAGTTTCCGTAAAACAGAACCGTAGAGACAGGTTTCTGTAATGCAGATCGTACGAATGTAATTGCGATTTATTTGATGGACGCGAAACTTTTATAGTGGTTCGGCAACTTGCCTACATCTACTCTTCACCAAGAATTTGGATGGTTATCACTAGGACTTAATGTAGTAGCGTTTACAAAAGGTGATACGTGATCAACCTTTTATAGCACAGACCAGAAGGTTTTGTACTAGAGTGACTAAGTTGCACAACACAAACCAGAAGGTTCTGTACCAAAGGTGATTGATTTTCACAGCACAGGCTGAAAGATTCTGTATCACATAGACTCGGACATTTCTCTCAGGCGGTGTCCTCTCTTGCACAGCAACCCGCTGCGACTTTCTTCAAGATTTTTCACTCCGACGATGTCTCCACCTACACAACAACCCACTGCGACTTCCACATAACGTTTCAATCCGGCAGCGTCCCCACCTGCACAGCAACCTGCTGCAACTTCCCTTGTGCGATCCCTCGAGACAGCGACTAAACAGACACAAAACCCCTGCCCAAGGTTCTCCTACGTGGTCCCTCAAGACTACGGCTAAGCAGACATAGAACTCATGCCTAAGCTTATCCTGCACACACAGAACGTTACGCCACAGAAGCTGGTTAGTCCCTCACCTTCTGTGCTCTTGGGGTATCCGCCCTTCTCTCCAGCCCACTGCACGTTGGTCACGTCAGCAACCTGCCGCACGCCTCCACCAATGTCTCCTGGAGCCTCTAAACAAGAGTCCTTCATGGCCCCCAAACCGCTCTCCGAGAAGACTTCACCAACGATGCAGCCTTCTGTAGCTTCGTCCTTCTTGTGTGACTAACTAAGCTCAAACGAAAAGATTATAAGTTCTCAGCACACTCTCTGGATTTTACACAATAATACAACAACAACACCATCAACACCACCAGAGAGGTGTGGCTGAGTGTCCCTAATTATACAAAATGTCTTAGGCTAAATACATAAGGTAAATCTCGATCAATCAGCCTTTGCAAACAAAGACAAATGATTAGATAGGATTACAATTTAATATTTATAAAAATGTCACACCCAGACATGTATTCTCTAGGTAATCATATCATATCAATTAGATTTTTATTTGATGATTGTTTTCATGAATACTGCGTTATAGAAGGTTCTGGCTGAAACTGATCAGCATCCTTCTACGAATGAAAATAATTCAAGATTATTTTTCATAAGTACCAAATTTGATTTCATTATGTCCAGGACATTTAATTGAATGAATTTAGACAGATGAAGTAGTTAAACATCCCAAATAACGGTTCATTTATGATCAGATTGATTCATAAAAGGCTGTAAAGAACCTTGCAGAACCTTATCTTAAATAGGTGATATATTTCCTTCCATGAAAAATATAATTTCCTTTGTGATTAATTGGAAACGTAACCATTGAATTCGATCAGAGTAATATCTTGATCAACTCCTTTTCATTTCGTAATTAAACATTCATTTAATAACAAAAATATTTCTTACAGAAAGTTCTCAACATAAGTAGCTTCAGTAGGGTAGATGTTTAACTTCTGTTACACAGAAGTTCAAGGCTCATCATCAAAACCTATTCAACAATCTCCCCCTTTTTATGATAACAAAATATTCATTATTGAAGGAAATATTTTTGCAAGTAATTCCCCCTGACTCCCCTTAGATAGGTGCGAGTACGATGCTTGCTTTTTACAAAACCATTTGGTTTCTGTTAAATAGAGCATATAAGCTTCTATTATAAAAACAAGTTATTTACAAAGCACAAAGCTTATGTGATATGTACAGAGTGTGAAGCTTCTATATTTTAGCTCGATAAAAATGATGAGTTTTCACTTTTGCACTCCCTGCAAAGGTGACATATTGGATCACGATTTGCATACCCGACAAAAGGTTGATTATAAGCTATAAGTCTCATAGCCTTCTACACCCTAGAAGTTATAGAATATCAAAGATATTTCTACAATTGAATACAGAGCGAAGTACCCCCCCTCAACATAAATTTCTCGCCCTTTTTGTCACATAAAAAATGGGCAAAAAAAATATGATAAAGAAGAGAGAATTTCTGCAGAAGGTATTACAATACGTTCAAAACTATTGTGCAGAAGGTCTAGTTCTTGTAAAAGGTATAACAAAAAGTTCACAACCAACATGCAGAAGGTATGTCCTCAAATGGCACTTATTACATCGAAACTTTTAGACCATGAAAATTAGTTTTTTGTCCAAGGAACACAAAGTTCAAGTAACACATGAGATCACTCTGCATCATCAGAAGAGACCTCTTCAATATTGTTACAAAGAAGCTTTTCTTGGCGCTCCACCATGCGATTCAAGTCCATGACCAGTCATTGGAATATGCAAATGTCTTCCCCATTAGACACAGCTTGTTGATGTATATCCTTGAGGGGTGATTTTTGGTTTAAAGGAGAGACCATTCATTAGATGATCTGGGTTGTCTCTATGCAGCAGATGCTTTAGTTGCAGAGGGTCAAGCAGAAGGTGCAGCAGCATCCTATCTGTTACAAGCTTCTCCTGTACAGAGGAGAGCGACAATGAAGTCGTAGAAGGTTTAACCTTTTGTGTATCTTTTAGATAACACTAGTTTTGAAAATATATTTTAATATATTTCCTAATATGAGCTTCTAGACAAATCTTGAAGCCTTATTCGAATTTAAATTTGTGTTTAGGTATATAATTTGTTATACCTTCTGTTGTGTAGCATACAGATGTTTTTACCTTCTGTTGTGAAGTGTACAGATGTTTATACCTTCTATAGTAAGTTTCTACTTGATAAAGCACTTACTAAACTTTATCTTGTCTTATGTAAGACGTTATATCGGATGGTAGATTCCTAGTTTACTTCTGAAAAGGAAAAACTTTTCTTTATCCAGAGACTTAGTAAATATATCAGCCAATTGATGTTATGTGTTGACGTATCCTATGCAACAGAACCTTTTTGGAAATAGCATCTATGTTTTGTTATATTGGAATAGGCGAAGCTCTTTTTACATTTCATCACGCCAATGCAGAAAGGCTTTATCCACAATGCATGATAAATTCTGAGAAGGTATCTCAAAATCTCCAGTGTGGTTGATAACAGAACTTCTTGTTTGTACTCCACTATTGATGTCTCCAATGATTTGGTCAATATGATGACGTTTCTGATATAGGGAAGGTACTCTAATATCATTTTGTTGATTATTCTGAGCTGGGGATGATGCCTCATGAGAATTTTCAACTATTTGTTCAGGTTTCCTTTAAGAATCAGGAACAGAAAGTTTGGAACCTTCTATGTCTTCCGTAGAAGGTTTTGGTTCTATAGAAATTTCTATAGGTTCAAAAGATATTACAGCTTTTGTAGTATCTTTTGTAGGTGAGTGAGTCATTAATTTTTACATTACTAGATTCTTCTATAGTTGATGACCTTTTGTTAAGGACTCTATAGGCTTTGTTAGATAGAGAGTATCTTAGAAAGATACCTTCATCTGACTTAGCTTCAAAATTTCCTAAATTGTCCTTAGAAGGTCTCAAGATGAAACATGGACTTCAAAAGGCATGAAAGTAGGAAAGGTTTGGTTTCTCCTCTTGTAAAATTGATAGGGAGTTCTCTCTAGTATGGGTCTTAGTAGAACCCTTTTAGAGATATAGAAGGTTGTATTAACAATTTCTGCCAAAGGTTCTGTGGAACATTTCTCTCAAAAATAATGGTTCTAGCTATGTCTATAAGTGTTTGATTTTTCTTTTTTGCTACTCCATTTTGTTGAGGAGTATACGGTGCAGAAAAGTTGTGATCGATACCAAGTTCGTCATAGAAGGTAGCGAATTCATGATTTTCAAACTCATTACCATGATCCGTCCTTATAGCTTTTACAGAAGATCTAATTTCATTTTGTAGTTTCTTAGCGAGATTGATGAAACTTTCAAAAGCATCCCTTTTATGAGTTAAAAATTTAACCCATATACATCTAGAGTAGTCATCTACTACAATTAGGCAGTATCGCCTACCACCAATACTTTGAACTCTGGTAGGACCGAATAGATCCATATATATAAGTTCTAGAGGTTGTGTCGTAGAAACTTCATTCTTAGACTTGAATGAAGATTTGGTTTGTTTTCTAAGTGAACATGCTTCACAGAAGCTGTCTTGCTTGAATTTGATGTTTGATAAACATTTTACAAACTCTTTTCGAGCAAGCTTGGATAATAATTTAATGTTGGAATGCCCCAACCTTCTATGCCACAGATGGCTCTCATCTTTGACAGATAGAAGGCAACTTTCTATAGCACAAAAGCTCTCCCGTGTCAAGGTATAGATGTTCTTTTTCCGATTTCCAATGAAGCGAACTTCATTGTATAACCTTTTTCACAAAGCTGGCTAATGCTCAATAGATTATGTTTGAGTTCTATGACGAACAAAACCTCATCTATAACCATGGAGTCGGGACTTCCAATGGCTCCTTTACCGGTGACAGAACCTTTGTTATTGTCATCAAATTTAAAAACCCTCCATTCTGTAGAGTTAGTTGAGAAAATTTTGAGGGATCTCCGGTCATGTTCCTGGAGCATCCGCTATCCAGATACCATTCACTTTCAACAACTTTTGTTTGAAAGCAGGTATGACTTTCATTTTAAGTTTCTGTGTGAGCAGTGAGGCACATTAGTGCTTCTTCTTTCTTATCATCAGAATCATCAAGATCTGCCCAAGCAACCATTGCTTTCTTCACTTAAACTGTGTTTTTTCTTCTCTTTAAGTAAAGGACATTCTATTCTTTATTGCCCTTTCTTTTTGCATTCAAAGCATATGACCAACTTAGGATCAATTTGCTTATCACGATTTTGGCTTCTCTTATTGAAGCGTTTCTTGGTGGCGAACCGCAGAAGGCATTTTTAGCAATCACAGCGAGTTCGTCATCCGAATCATTCTACTTCATCATCAGAACCTTCGGTGAGTTCTTCCGATGCTCTGAAAGCGACTGTGTCTCTCTTTGTATCATATTGAGAAGATATTTCCATCTCATATGATATTAAAGAGCTCATTAACTGATATAGTCGAAGAGTAGAAAGATCTTTACCTTCCTCTATAGCCGTTTTCTTGGCTCCCCAAGGTTTGGGTAAAATACGTAGAACCTTTCAAACTAGCTCAGAATTTGTAAGGAGTTTGCCTAAATGTGTTAATGCATCAACTATGAGGTTGAGTCTCTGGAGCATCTGTTTTACAGATTCATCACCTTTCATAGTAAAATTTTCGTATTGATGAATTAAGAAATTCATCTTAGTTTCTCTAATCTGGTCTGCCCCAACGTACATGGTGACAAGCTTATCCCAGATTTCCTTGCCCGAAGTTAAAGCAGAAACTTTAACAAATTCACTCTCACACATAGCACTAAACATTAAGTAGTTTGTCGTTTTATTGAGTCGTTTGACCTTGAGGTATTCCTATGTGGGACGACCATCTTGATCAATTTATTGGTTCTCTGGATAGAAGGTGGACCATCTTCTATATAGGACCATAAGTCATCGTCAATAGCATCTATAAATGCACTCATACGAATTTTTCAATAGGCAAAATTTTTACCATCAAATATGGGAGGATTCCTAATATGTGGTTTTGGTACATGGTAGTTATCATCCATTAGTTCAATTCGTATAAAGTGTTAAAACTTCTAAAGAACGGAACGTTAACGACTATAGCGTAGAACCTCAACAATCTCAAGCTTCTGTTAGGTATAAATCAGTTGTCAAACCGACAGTCCAGCCTCTGTCAACTAGAGCACGAATGTCAATATGACTAATCTGAAATTTCCTTTCTAGTAGTAGCTGTTGAATTCTCGCAGAGCTATAGGCTTCTGTAAAACAGAACTATGATACCAGGCGTGAATAATAATATGGATGGTAGAAGCTTTTGTAAGATCTCAACAAGCGATTACGTCTCTATTGGACAGAAAACTTATACTAGTCATTGGATTTCTAACAGAACGTAAAAGCTTCTGTAGAATTACAGTAATAGAGCGTACGTTTCTGTTGAGTAGCAACCGCATAGAAAGTACAAGCTTCTATATAATCTCAACAAGACAATTCAGTCTTTGTTGATCAGAACACTTATATCAACCTTTGTATTCTAACAGAGCGGAAGCTTCTGTTAAACAACAATATGATTCTGATAGAGCGTAAGATTCTACAGAATAGTAGTAGTTTATTTCTCACAGAGCTTAAAGCTTCTTTAGGATGCAAAAAGTCAATTCAATTTCTCTTGAGCAGAACACTTATATCAATCGTTATATTCAAATTGAGCGCATGCCTCCGTTGAATAGCAATTGGATTCTGATAGAGCATAAGCTTCAACAGAATAGTAGCTGTTTAATTCTCACAGAGCTTAAAGCTTCTGTGGAAGTGAGTCTGGTTCTTTAAAGTAATCAAGTTTCTGTCAACCAGAACAAAAATACCAATTAGAGCAATCCAAACATATACTAATGTAATCTGTTTGGATAATATGCAGAGACGAAAGCTTCTGCAGCGTAAAGTGTGTAGCTGTTACAAGCTTCTATGGGATATACAACAAGCGATTACACTTCTGTTGAAACACGCTCTGATACCAATTGTTACACTAAGAGGGGGTGAACTAGTGTTAAAGTCCAATTAAGGATTTGTAACTCCTTTTCGACAAATCCCATAGCAGAAGAAAGCTTCTATAAAACAAAACCGTAGAGACAGGTTTCTGTAAGATAGATTATACAAATGTGATTGCGATTTCGGACGCAAAACTTCTATAGTGGTTCGGCAACTTGCCTACGTCCACTCTTCACCAAGAATTTAGATGGTTATCACTAGGACTTAATGTACTAGCAATTAGAGAAGGTAATACGTGATCAACCTTTTATAGCACAGACCAGAAGGTTCGGTACTAGATTGACTGAGTTGCACAGCACAGACCAGAAGGTTCTGTACCAAATGTGTCAACCCTCTACGCCACAGACCAGAAGGTTTTGTACCAATGCTGACTAATTTTCACAGCACAGACCGAAGGGTTCTGTACTACAGTGACTCAGTGCTCGTGTTAACATGACTAACAAAAGTAACCGGTTGTCGGACGGGTGTCTTCTCCTACACAGCAACCCGCTGCGACTTCCTTCGAGACTTTTCACTCCGGCGGCTCCACCTGCACAGCAACCCGCTGTGCCTTTCACAGGACATTTCACTCCTGCGGCGTCCCTACCTACGCAGCAACCTGCTGCGACTTCCCTTGCGCGATCCCTCGAGACAACGACTAAGCAGACACAAAACCCCTGCCAAAGGTTCTCCTACGTGGTCCCTCGAGACTACGGCTAAGCAGACACAGAACCCCTGCCCAAGGTTATCATGTACCCACGTTACATTATACCTCAGAAGCTGGTTAGTCCCTCACCTTCTGTGCTCTTAGGGTATCTACCCTTCTCTCTGGCCCACTGCACGTTGGCCACGCTAGCAACCAATGTGTCCTGCAGCTTCCAAATAAGAGTCCCTCGTGGCCCCCAAGCCACTCTCCCAGAAGACTTCACCAACGATGCAGCCTTCTGTAGCTTCGTCCCTCGTGTGTGACTAACTAAGCTTAAACGAAAAGATTACAAGTTCTCAGCACACTCTCTGAATTTTACACAATAATACAAAAACAACACCAACAACACTACCAAAGAAGTGTGGCTGAGTGTCCCTAATTATACAAAATGTCCTAGGCTAAATGCAGAAGGTAAATCTTGATCAATAAGCCTTCTGCAAACAAAGACAATAATTGATTAGATATGAGTACAATTTAATATTTACAAAAAAGTCAAACCCAAGCAGATATTCTTTAAGTAATCATATCATATTAACTAGATTTTTATTTGATGATTGTTTCCATGAATACTGCGTTACAGAAGGTTCTGGTTAAAATTGATTAACATCGTTCTGCGGATGGAAATAATTATTTTCCATAAAGTCCCAAATTCGATTTCATTATGTCCAGGACATTTAATTAAATGAATGTAGACAGAAAAAGTGGATAAACATCCCAAATAACGGTTCATTTATGATCAGATTGATTCACAAAAGGTTTATAGTAACCTTGCAGAACATTACCATAAATATGTGATATATTTCCTTCCATGGAAAATATAATTCATATTATGTTTATTTAGAAACGTAGTCCATTAAATTTGATTAGATTAATATCTTGATCAACTACTTTTCATTTCGTAATTAAACAATCATTTAATTATAAAAATATTTCTTATAAAAAGTTTTCAACATGAGTAGCTTTTGTAATGTAAATGTTTGACTTCTATTACACAGAAGGTCAAGGCCATCAGAACCTATTCAACATATTGAATTTGTGTTATTGTCATTAATTGTTCATCACAGTGGAGATGCGCCAAATCAAGAGGAGAGGAACCATCTCAGCCTCCCCAAGATTCCCTAAAAATTTCTGAAGAGATCCAAGCCAAACCATCTTGTACACTATTATTACTATTATTATTATTATAACACGTACGTACATGACATAAGTCACGTACATCCGTACATTATTCGTACATTAGTTGTACATACGTACGAAAAATGTACAAAGACAAAACATGTATATCTTCTCTTATTTCATATATATGTACAAGAATTTTACTACAAACCCGGAGTAATGTACGAATAATGTACATTCATACATCATTCGTACATTAGTGGTACATATATACGAAAAAGTACAAAGTCAAAACATGGACACCTCCTCCTACTTCGTACATATTTCATACATATGTACAAGAATTTCTCAGCAAACCTAGAGTAATGTACCAATAATGTATGTGTACATTATTGGTACATTACATGTATATATGTACGACAAATGTACAAATTCAAAACTTGTATAACTCCCCTTATTTTCATACATACAAGAATTTCCCAACAAGCCCAGAGTAATGTACGAATAATGTACATATACAATATTCGTACATTAATAAAATATATGTACGAATAATGTACAATTGCAAGACATGAACACCTCCTCTTATGTTCGTACATATTTGGTACATATGTACAAAAACTTCCACTCAACTCCATAGTAATGTACGACAAGTGTACGTATACATTATTCGTACAATACTTGTACACATATACATTTAATGTACAATGTCAAAAGATGTACATCTCGTCTTATTTTATACATATTTCATACATATGAATAAAAATTAGCCTACAAACCCATAGAAATATACGAAAAATCTACAAATGTACATTACTCGTACATTAAATGTACGCATGTACGAAATATATACAATGTCAAAAAATGTACATATCACAAGATTTTTCGTACAAAATGATACAAATAAACAAAAATTGTACGAAATTAGTGTTGGTGCTTACGTCAAATGTACGAAAGTCACATTAAATTTCGTACATTTATACAAAAAACTGGCGTCAGCTTCGTACATGACGGAACGTGTCGAAGGCGGGACGTTAGCCCCTTCCTAAAGGAAGGCTATTTTCATGGGTCGAATTCCTTTTTTTATTGTGTACAAAGAAGACGAGCTTGAAATTCCATAAACCACGAGATGATAATATCAAATGAACGCAATAAATAGTACAATCAATAGAACATCATTTTTGTAATCGAGGGCCCTGCCAAGTTGGACTTCTCTCAAGAAAGTTTCTGCTTAAAGGCATAAAGAGCAACAAACATGAGGCACTTAGGTATTTAAAAAAGAGTCCACCATTCTGTTTGACAAAAATGAAACACAACATCCATGACAACAATTCTATTATGCGCCAAGTGAAACACAAGACCAAAGTGACCAAAGTTCCCAATAAAAAAAACAAATTATCTATTTTTCTAACACACTGGCAAACTTTTTGAATTGAATGTACTTCCCAGTCTTTTTCTTTCTCCTCTGATTTTTCCCCGCTTAAAATTGAAAGGCCATCCTTTGATGGGGGCAAATAAGACATTTCCTTAATTGCATCCCAACACTTTTATGCAATGAGCCCCTACTTTCCTTTTTTCTTTTATGTTTTTATGGCATCCACTTTTTTCTCACAGGGGGTGGTAATGACCAGAGAGAAGGGTGGGGGGGGGGGGGGGAAGGCCTTTCGACAGCAATCGCTCCTCTTTTTTGAGAGGATTGCAGCAGCACTTCAAAAGACAATAATTCAAACCACCAGACAAACGACGAAGAAGCGACAACAAAACAACTCTCATCCCATTTGATACCCCCCACACACCCTCCCTCTTGCTCTTTTGCTTGGTTTATGTACATGTTACACGGTGTGTGATCCGAACCCGGAATGAGATAAGGTTTTGGGGGTAGGTCGGGAATAGATCGAACTCCCGAGCACTGCCGGCCGGGCGAAATTGCCCCCGCGGCCGTCCTTCGCTCTTGTTTATAGCATCTGCAAAAGGGGGAAAAGGAAAATAAAAGGAAGAGCCCCTCTTAAGATTCTGTGTCACAAAACTTGCCGTCCATTCGGTTCTGCACGGCCCTGATGGCGGCGACTCTGGCAGCGGTAGCTGCCCTGCTCGCTGCCAACACCGCTTTGTTCACCTGCTCGTCCACTCGCCGGAGATGGATTGCGTTCTCAGCGAACTTCCGAGAGGCCTGCAACCGGGGAATGTGATGAAATTCAGGCAACACAATCTCAACAGAGATGAGGTTACCAGACCCGAGAAATGTACCTGAATGACGCGAACAAGTGCATCTGTTAGCGGAGGGATGGGATTCTTAAGATTTCCCAAGTCCCATTCCCCGCATTTAGTCACTCCGCTGCGGAAAGTATACAAGCCATAACCTTGCTTGCAGCCTTCATGCCATGAGCCCTCATAACAGTGGCCGTTGGCGAACTGATAAACTCCGAATCCATGCATTTTGTCATTGAAGTACTCCCCGGCATATTTATCGCCATTCCTGTAAAAATCGACTAACACACATAAGCACAACTTCGAGATGAATCCTGGACTGGTTCTAGAGCCAGAACAACAATGTTCAGAGGTGTGATCTACCATCAACCAAACAATGACCGGAATTTCAAGAGCAGATCTTTGAATTCCTAGTGCTCCATCAAATCGACCAAACACAACAAAATGAGATCACCCGCCAACCAGCGCAATCGAGAAATCAACACCAGGATTGGCATCGATAAACAACATCGAACTAACCATCGGTTATACCTGAAATAGTAACAACCCGAGCCATGTTTCACGCCGCACTTGAACTCTCCGACAAAGCAACTCCCATCCTTACAGCTCTGGACGCCGACGCCATGGCTCTGACCGTTCCACCATTCCCCGGAGTACGAATCCCCGGTGAAGAACCTGTAAGCTCCATAACCATGCCTCAACCCATTTCTATACTGACCTCTATACTTACTACCCCTAGCCCAGCTCTCGATCCCGTACCCATCGTACTTCCCGTCCACCCAATCCCCCTCGTACCTCCCCTTGGCGAAGTAATTGTAGACCCCGCTCCCGTTACACCTCCCCTTGTGGAACTCCCCCTCGTAGAAATCCCCGTTGCTGTAGAATTCCACCCCTTCCCGGATTATCTTCTTCCTCATCTTCCCCTCCACGGCCACCGCATCGGATTCCCCCTTTGAGTCCCCAATGTACCACTGGACCGACTTCGAGCACCCCCTCGAGAGGCTCAACCTCTTCGCTTTTGCAATGCAAAGGCTCTTCAGGATCGAGAGGTCACGGTCGACGAGCAGCCTGTTGCGCGAGATGAAGTAGAGCACCACCGCGATGAATATTAGGGATATGAGAAGGTTCTCGGACGAAGGCATCACCTCCTTCCGCCAACAGAAGAACGAGACATAGAACGCTGTCGAGAAAGCCAGAGCGGACACGGCGGCAGCAGGACCGAATCGGATCGACAAAACACGGCCGGCCAGACTCCCCCTTGTCGGACGCCCCTTCTTCTTCTTCTTCTTCATCATCATCATCTTATCGACGTCCTCTTCGTCGTCCCCGTCGTCGATGAGGTGATCCTCAGCAACGGAGGAGAGGCTGTGGATGGAGGAGCGGACAGTGGGGGAGGATCGGAGGAGGGAGGATTTGGACCGGGTCAGTAGGGCCGTGGCGTGTTGGTGGCAGTCCATTACGCGGGAAAAGAGAAAGAGAGACGAGCCGGGAACCGGACCTTTACTTGGGGAAGGGAGTGGTGGGCGGGGGGCGGTGGTGGGACGAGGAGGATGACGGCGGGGGAGTCATCCGGTGGGTGGGTGGGTTTGGAAGGGTGAGAAAGACGGTTGCGGAGGATTGGGAGAGTCCCCTCCCTGAGAGGTTGGAAAGGGAAGGGAAGAAGGAGGAGGGTGGCTTTGAAGATAAGTAGCTGCAGAAATGAAGGATGAAGATGATGATGATGATGATGATGAGGAACAAAGAAGTGAAGATGGACAGAGAGAGAGAGAGAGAGAGACAGACAGAGTTAGATTGATGGCGTGTACCTAGAAATCCTACTTGCCTTTTTTCTTGAAGTACGAAAAATTCATAAAAAAAAAAATACAATGAAAACAGATTTCATTTAGGTTAATTTCAATATGACAGCTGGGGGGAGTTGCTACGCAGAGTCGAACTCAAGATTTACCATTTACTACATGGATGATTTAACCAGTTGAGCTATTATATGTCTTGCAGGAAGAATTAAATAAATAATAATAGACTTCATCATAAGAGTATAAGCGGCGGGGTTGGTGATAATTTCCCAAAATTCTCTGAGTGGGGTTAGAAACCTCACCCCCCCTATAATACGAGTTGCGAAAGTCGGGTTATCAACTCCGTCACTATTCAATGTGTGAAAAAGGGCTGTTTATGGTTACCAAAAAAAAAAAAGAAAAGAAAAAGGGCTGTTTACATTTTAACGTAGTAAAAAAAGAAATTTATAAAATAAAATAAATAATTTTAAAATTTTCAAAATAAGTTCTTCAGATGGAATTTGTTAAAGAATGAAGACGAATTTATAAAAACCCACTTAAAAAAATACTCTTAAAGTGTCGTACTTACAACGTTTAATTTTCCTTTTTTATCACTTTTTCTTATTAATGTTATTTTCTTAAAGTTGAATTTTATAAATTCAATTTTCTATTTAAACGTATTCGAATTTTATAACTCTAATTTTAAGGTTTGATTTTTTTTAATTTCGAAACTATATATCTTATTTACAAATTTGTTTCCTCGATTTACACTATTCGGAAATATAACTCATTCGAGAAGTTCATTTTTTGTAATTTTAACACGCCGTACCGACGTTATTCCCATGTTTTCACAAATTCAAACCTCATAAAAATTTTAAAATAAAATGTATTTTCGGTTTTTATCTATATACTACACATAAAGAACCGTTTTGGTTCTACCTATTTTTGAATTTCCTAATAAAAATAATTTACAGATATTACTACAAAACAACCATAAAAAGCCGTATAAGAACATGTGGATGTCCGAATAAATATTTACGAGATTCATTTAAAAATAATCTGAAATGAATCCTCAAAGTAATGTATCTTGAAGAAAGAAATTAACAAAGCCACGTACGTTCAACTAAAATTAATCGACTTAAATACTTAACAAGATCAATCTTTTTGTTGAAAAGAAAAACAAAAACAATCCAAAAGAAAAAAAAAGGGGGGGGGGGGGGGGGGAAATGAAGGGCTGGGTGGGTTGATGATATGGCACGTGGGGGGAGTGGGGAAAATCCGTTGGATGATTAATATGCTTAATATTTGCTGCTGATGCCTTTGCTGGGGTTCACCAAACTACTTCAGTCATGTCCGATCAAGAGAGGCAGGCAGCGTCATCCTCGCCCTCCCTCATGTTTGTCCGTGGAATGGCCGGCCGTTCGGACAGACATGATTTTATTGTTTCTTAATCGCTGTAATGGCGTGGACTGGTTTAGTATTAAAGTGTTTCACGGAATCCAGTAAGAAGTTTTAAAATTTTTTGAATAACGTCCTCGTTTTGATGTAATAAAATTAATATTTTAAATATTTAGCGTTACATGTTTCCATTTTACAGAAACTTTTTTTAAATAATCTTTACTATATATATACACCCTCTCCCTCCCCCGGTCTTCTTACGTTCAACCATCACGGATTGATTACCTAAGTTTTACGATTTATTCGTCCCATTTTCCTTCTATAAGAAAGATGAGGGAGAGAGGGAGAGTGACAATCATGTAATGTTTTGACAAATCCTCTCTCTGGACACGCAATTTATGATTAAGCGTGTGATGCTTAATGTAGACTCCCCCTCACCTCCTTTCTTACTCCATCCATCCATCCATCAAATATTATTATTTTTTTTTAAGAAAGAGATATTAATGTCCTGATGATATTATATCTTCTCTCAGAAGGAGTTGTTCTTAACCCTGTTCATACGTTACTCTTTTTTTTTTTTTTTTTGAATTTCTCAAGGCATTTCTCATACTCATACTCCTACTCCTACCAACAACTACCTCGGACCAATCCCATTCATTCCTTCCTTTATCTAAAGATGTTACCCAGTGGAAGCGCGTGCATATAGGACATGTAATCCATCCCAGCGACTCCTACTACCTCCTAGAAAGTTTAAGCCACAACTACTACTACAATCATAAAATCCTGGAAATGAATTTTAAAAAAGAAATATTTACACATGAACAGGATGCTATGCTAAGTTTAAAAATCATCCATTTTTAAGTCTATACATTTTTAGTGTTTCCAAATCATTTTCGAAATCTCTAAACTCTTAACGTGATCTCGTAATTTATTTATTCATTTATCTCACCATGCTTTTGCTAAATAAAGCCCCGCGGGGGATAAATTCCGAAAGGAAAACGGGACTGTCCGAAATCCTGATCTCTCCCTCTCCCTCTCCCTCCCCCTCCCCTCCCCCCGTTCTTCCCTTTTCACCCCATTTCTGTTTTTTGCTTTCTTTGCGTGGACCGACGGAGGGATCCTCTTAGGGCTTCCCTTGATGGAGTCGTCCTCCTCGGGCCAGGCGGAATTCGATTACCTCTTCAAGCTCCTCCTCATCGGCGATTCCGGCGTCGGCAAGAGCTCCCTCCTCTTGAGTTTCACCTCCGACACCTTCGAAGATCTCTCCCCCACCATCGGTATTCCCCCTCCCCCCCCCCCCCGGCTGTTTAACTCATTGCGTGATTATTGGTTGTTGATCTGGGAGATTTGCTTTTAGCCTGATTGTTTCGTTCAGTTGGGTGGTTAGAAATCGGGAACGATGTTCTGTTAATCGCTGTAGCTCTGGTCGATTGGTGGTATGGTGATAGTTCCCTGTCGGGTTGACAATGATGAAGACCCGCAGTTTCGATGATTTTGTGTCCAGGGCTTAAACGGGAGCCCTTTTTGGGAGAGACACTTGCTTCTATGACTCGTTTAGCTCGGAATATTCCGGTTGGATCAGAGTTATTTACAAGGGGTTAAGGTTCTCTTACGTCAGCTTTCTTTGTTCACAATCTTTCAATGTCAAAACCATGCTTGTAGTTTTGCTTCATAAGTTTCCTGGCTTTCTCGCCGGAGATGCCATAGGTTGGAGGTGAGGCTAGAAATAGCATCATCTGTTGTATGGTCAATTGAATTTAAGATATTAAATTATTTCCCCACCTAAAGTTCTATTTAAGCCTGTAGGAAATGTGTTTAACTTCTGGGATTTTTCATTAGAAATTTCCCTTCTATTTTTTTTGATAAGTAATTCCCTTCTATTTTTCGTATAAGAGAGCCGGCATGGCATGGTTTTCTGTGGTTCATGAGGTTGATTTGTCTGTTTGAAGGTTGAGTTGAGCCCGTTGTATTGGCGAAGATGTTAGATCTTCTAGAATCACGTTGAATATTTGCCCCAGTATCATTTTGCGGCTTCAAAGGAGAATGATAACCTTGGACGTTTTGATTTTGTTAGGTGTGGATTTCAAGATAAAGTACGTTACAGTGGGTGGGAAAAAGTTGAAGCTTGCTATCTGGGACACAGGTAATATCTCATCTTATTCTTAACTCCTCTAATATAATATCTTATTGTAGGTTGCTTCCCCGGCCGTTCTTGTTGTAGAAATGAAGTCTTGTTTCGAGTTGTATCATTTGATCTAAGTTGAGATGTAAATTTCTTGATATGGAGTAATTAGCAGATGTACATCTAAGCTCTTAGTATTGATAAAAGAGCAAGGTCTTAATTGCTTTATTTTGCGGAATTCACACTTTTGAACGAGGCCAAAAAAAAAAAAAATACCAGTGCTGTAACCAGGGATTTGCATTGTCTCTAAATTTTATTCACTTTTTTTTATTTTTGTCTTTAATTCCTCTCTTTCTGGATACTTTGATTAACCTTCGGAAAATTCTTCCTGGTAGAAAATAATAATTTCTGTCATTATCAAGGCATTTGTCAAACAGATACAAATGCTGCATTGGAAAATTTACCGTGTCTCACATTTTCTTCTTCAAGCCTGAACTTTATCAGGAACTGTTTGAAATGAAGCTTTAAGTTGTTTGAAATTTAAAGGTCGAGTCAGTGCTCGAGTTTATGAATTTCTGGAGATGGATAAGGGTATGACTTCTTTTACTGGAAGGATGCTCACGGGCAACCACTGACGCTGGATCTTTTTAACTATGAAGAACATGCTTATTGTTGGTTTTTGTTCCTTATGTTTTAGACGTTTTATTTTACAAGAAGTATTCCTTTTCTATCACTCAAACTGTTTGGCATAACTCGCCTTCTGATATTGCAGCTGGACAGGAAAGATTCAGAACCCTCACAAGTTCATATTACAGAGGAGCTCAAGGCATCATAATGGGTCTGTAATTTTAACTTATTTTGCTTGCTTATGTTTCGTTGCTTTTAAGTTGATTGAATTGAGGTATCCCACATCTGTCTCTGTTTCGTATTTGATCGTAGTAGATAAAATACTGATTCAGATTGGCTAACCTGGAAAGACCATCTATCTAATGCCACTGCCAATCAGATTAAATGTTTATGAGTATCTGTCAAATACCTGGATCTGTTGATTTGGCAACTGGAGCACATCATAGTGTTTTTTTTATGAGTACATCGTAGTGTTTTCTTCTCATTCTCATTTAACTTTGCTCCTTACCCCAGCTATAGCAGGAAGTGCTTTTCATAACAGAATAGGTGCCTTGATTTTAAAAAAGGTAGACTTATATCATCAAGAGTTGGATAGGGTTGTGTTGTCTTGATGTGATATGCAATAGTCTCATACATGCTTGTGTTAGGGTACATCAGGTCTTACTTAATTTATTTGTATGACACTGGTATGATTTGTTGCGGCAACAAAGAAGAACCCTCCCAGATAGTGCAATTGGGGTGTGGCACGTGCATGGGCTGGTTCATATATTAACCATTTTCTTCTCTGACGAAGCTAATATGGAAGAAAAATTACTTATTCTCTCTGTCTTAGATCAGATTATAACTTCTAAAGTTGTATTGTCATTTGCGTTTTGTTTCCCAACAGTTTCTTCTCCGTGGTTTTCCTTCTCTGCTGCAAGATATTTTGTTGTTTCAGCCAATTTTCATTCCTTTTGAATCTTACAAGTCAAAATCCATGACTTTTTGACAGTGTATGACGTGACAAGACGGGAAACATTTACAAATCTTGCTGAGATTTGGGCAAAAGAGATCGATTTGTACTCAACTAATCAAGATTGCATCAAGATGCTTGTTGGCAATAAAGTGGACAAGGTATTTTTTCCCCATGGGACAAAATGAACCCTGTTGATCAGTCTAGAATCTTGGGGGATTTATCTGCTAAAACTCGGAGATTGCATTTTTAATGACGCAATCATCTGATAACGGTATGGTAGTAGTTGAACTGAAAAATGTTTGATACCTGTTACAGGAAAGCGACAGGGTTGTATCCAAAAAAGAGGGGATCGACTTTGCTAGAGAGTATGGGTGTCTTTTCCTCGAATGCAGTGCAAAAACCCGGATTAATGTGGAGCAATGTTTCGAGGAGCTAGTCTTGAAGGTATGATAGCCAATGCATATGTTTCAGAACCACTTTTCTATGATGTTATCTGATATGGATCTAATTATTTCGGTCTCTTTACATGACGTAGTGGAGGAAAGCGTTTTAAGGGGAGTGATGCCTATCTCCAGATTCACTATTCTGAGTAAACTCTTATGATGATCTCTTGCAGATTTTGGAAACGCCAAGCCTTCTTGCCGAAGGATCTGCCGGAGTGAAGAAGAACATATTCAAACAGAAACCACCAGAACCAGATGCCGCGGCCAGCAGCTGCTGTTGAAAATCCGCCAGTGAGGCCGTGCATCCGTGGCTGACTATTTTCCATCATATCCCCTCGTATTTGCATCCTTGATTAGTAAAGTATAACAATCTGTGCGGGTCGTTGTCTAAATTATAAAGAAGTTTCGTTCGTCCTTTCTCTATTCGGTTTGCCCTGTACATTATAAATTCCTATTAGTATCACGTTTCGGCCAATTTCATTAGTCATGGAAGAAGACAATGCTCTAAAAGTCATCCAAGAAGAATTCTTCGGAGCATAGACGGCATTATTCTACAAAACAACTGGTTGCGTTCATCGGAACAAGTAGTAGTATATCCCAAGTTCCAATCGGCCCAATACCACGAACATGTCCCGGAGCAGAAATGTCTAACGCTAACGGCCTTAAGTATGACTAAGTGACTCAAGAACACTGCCCTGTTCACTTCCTTTTAAGCTTCTCCTTCATCCTCTCCACCGCAGCCCTCAAGGTGCCCTCGTCTTTGCAGAATGTAAACCTAACCAGGTTCTTGCCTTCCTCGGGGTTCAAGTAGAACACGCTGGTTGGGATTGCTACCACTCCGACTTCCTTTATCAAGTACTCGCAGAACGCGACATCATTTTCCAGCCCAAACGGGGTGTGGTCCACAACCACAAAGTAGGTTCCGCTTGAAGGGAACAACTTGAAGCCGACTTCCTTCAACCCCTCCACGAGAATTTGCTTCTTTGCCAGGTAATCCCGCCTGACTTCAATGTAGTAAGAGTCAGGTGCCCTAAGGGCAGCGGCAGCTGCCCACTGCATCGGAGTCGAAGTTGCGAATGTGAGGTAAGAGTGTGCCTGCCTCACTCCCCATGTCAAATGGGGAGGGGCAATCGCCCAGCCAATTTTCCATCCCGTCAATGAGAAAGTCTTACCCAAAGAGTTCAGGGTAATGGTGCGATCATACATTCCAGGAAGAGACGCCATAGAGATGTGATCCATCTCGAAGGCCAACTTATCGTAAACTTCGTCCGTGAAGACCAATACGTCATTCTCTGCACAGAGACGTGCAATCTCGTTGAGCTCATCCTGAGTGAACATTTTTCCTGTCGGGTTGTGAGGAGTGTTTATGAGAATGGCGCGTGTCTTCTTCGATATAGTCGATCTGAGCTCACTCAGGGGAACGGCAAAATCAGGTGGACGCAAAGTGATGCATTTGATGTCAGCACCCACCATGGACAGAGTGGCTTCATAAGAGTCGTAAAAAGGAGCGAAAAGGATGACCTCATCGCCTGGATTAATCAAGCCCAGCATAGTTGCAGCAATCGCCTCGGTGCAGCCGGAGGTAACGGTCACTTCCTTCTCAGGGTCAACATTGAGGCCTGTGTCCTGCTTAAAGCGAGCAGCAATAGCAGAGTTCAAGTCCGGAACACCATATCCACGAGCATATTGGTTTTTCCCATCCCTGACTGCCTGGATTGCGGCTTCCTTCACAAACTCTGGGCCATCGAAATTCGGAAATCCCTGGCCAAGGTTAATTGCTCCATGTTTGATGGCGAGTGAACTCATTTGGGTAAATATTGTGGTTTTGAACTTCTCCAAACGCTTGGCCACCTGAAAATGATCAAGGAGATTATTTTCAGCAACGGATGGATGCACATAAATCGGTTCTATCAAAACATATCAATATTAAAGAAGTGACTTTTCTCCGTAAGATAGCTAATACAAGGGCTCCTCCAGAATTCATTACTACAAGGCTAAAGAACAAGGACATTCTGTCAGCAAGCCATAAGACACAACAGGTCCGAGCATCTCAAATCTCAATTTGCAATGACCGCCGAGTAGTACAATCAGATTCACACAGCAATTAATGCATGCATAACCATCATCAACAACAACACACAATTACCATAGTGTGGCTTTCAAAACATGTTTCTAAACCTTGAAATCATCTCCTCTTTGGGAGTAAATACTAAGCCTCAGCCCAGGTAATGGAAAATGCTAGAACATCCAGCACTCTGCCATCATACTCCGATCCGAAAATGGCACCGGAACACCAATCCATTCAGTCAACTTCCGACCGGACCTCTCCGATCAAACCCCCAATCTGTAAATCCAGAATCCCTTCGATCCCAGATACCTTTGCCGCCAACGCAATACCCTAACCCAACAACCCCACCACCACCCCAACAACCCCACCCCCCCCCCCCCCCCCCACAAAACAAAAACACACACACACTCACACACACAACCCTCCCAAAATTTCCAAGGTTTCTAACAAGACCGCCATGTCCAAGACACGAATCCAACAAAATGGGGTTCCTTATTTCACCTAATTCAGACAACCCAACAAAAAATCTATGGGGAAAAAAGAAACCGTTACCTGGGGAGGCTTGGGGACAATCTGGGCAGATCCACTGTCGTTCAAGGTGGACTCTTTCTGGGCGGGAGCGGTGGAGGAAACCGCCGCCATGGTCGTAGTGATCGATGTATAGGAGGGGCGGCGGGGAAAGATGGGTAGGTGGAAGCAATACCGGGAGAGGGAAATCAACGGGGCGTTGGAGGCGGACTTTATAGAGTTTGGGAGGAGCATGTCGTAGGTTGTCCAGATACAATGTCCCCCCATTCGACTCGTTACCAAAAAAGGAGGAGAGGAAGAAAAAACTTTTGAGATTGATGGCAGAATCGGAATATGACCACGGCCGGTACGAGCATTTCTCCCTACTCACTCTCCCCCACGAGAATTAATTCGGTCGCCCGCAGCTGCTCCAGCTCTAAAAGGTTTGTCTGAATTTACATTTTGATTTAACAAAAGTTTCCCAATGCGATTCTGAATCACAATATCGCGACATTGCCTTTATGGAAGGAATTTTGCAGTTAAAAACCGCATCATTGATATATAAAGAAGTGTCACGACCAGAGAAATATTTTTCTAAGTATACGAATATTGCGGTTGCAAACCTTGACACTAATTAAGTGTCGCATTTGGAACACCGACATTCAAATATGTAGAAATTTTTTTTCTAAATGCCCTAGTGTTACAGTTGATGATCACAATACTCTTTGGGTGCAAGTGAAACGGTCCCAAATTACTATATACCTTACCTCCCCAGTGTCACAGTTAGGAACCACATTTTATTTATCATTAAAATGTGGTGACTTCCAATCCCGACGTATGGGCAATATCAAGAAAATTTTACAATTATAATTTTTTAAAAACTAATCATATTATCATAAAATGCCCCTCCAACTCAATCCCGTTCCCTAATCCATAAAAAAATGCAAAGAAAAATATCTAAATTCCCCTCTATCATATTCAAATAGTATGTTCGGTATATTTGAATGTTTTAGCGTATAAGTTTTTACTGAATTAATAAAATAATAAGAATAATAATAACTATTTTTTACATAAAAAGTATTTGGCAAAATAACGATTTCTTGCACTATTGCCGACTTTTAGCCCGAGCTTTAAAATATTTCTTTTATGGCCTTAAATAATCTTTTATGACCTTACTAAAATGACTTTAGGATCTCTCCAATTTTCCGTCAATATTATCCTATGTGGTTTTTCTTTAATTATAAAAATTTCTTACGTTGACACACATAATATAGATTTCTCGCTATGGAACTGGTTTTGATAATGAGCCTTGAACTTCTATGAAACAAAAGTCAACCATCTACACTATAGAAATTACTCAAGTTGATAAATAATTATTTAGTTACGAAATTAAAAGGAATTGATCAAGAGTTTAATCTGATGATTATGTTACCAAATAATTACAATAGGAATTTTCCATTAAAGGAAATATATCACCTATTTATGGAAAAGTTTTACAAGGTTGTCTCTCTCGATTGATTTGACCACCAAGGAATCATTATTTGGGACAATTATCCACATCATCTGTCTAGGTTCGTTGAATTAAACATCTTGTACATAATGATATCAAATTTGATACTTATGGAAGTTAATATTGAATTACTTCCATTCGCAGAAGGTTACTGATTAGTTTCAGGCTAGAACCTTCTGTATTACATTATTCATGGAAATCTTGTCAAATTATAATCTTATTGATATGATTTCATTTTTCAACGAATATTTGTTCGAATTGTAATATTATCTAATCTCTTATTGTCTTTTGTGTGCATAAGATTGATTTGTCAAGTTTTACCTTCTGCGTTTAGCCTTGAATTTTTTGTATAACTAGGGAGCCAGTTCGGCCATATTCTATGGACGTGTAACATTTTAAAATATAGAGAGTGCGATGTGGGCTGGTAATAGTTCGTTGTTTTGAGTCTTGTTAGTCACAAAGGAGGGATGTTAGCTGCAGAAGGTTGAAACATCGGTGAAGTCTCCTGGGAAAGTGACCTAGGGGCTACGAGGGCTCTTGGTTGGAGGCTGCAGGAGATGTTGGTGGAGGTGTACGGTTGGAAGCTGGCGTAAGCAATGTGCAGTGGAAGGGCACACACCCTAAGAGCACAAATGTGAGAGACTGATCAATTTCTGTGGTGCATTCTGTGTGTTCAAGAATCTAGGATAGATGTTGTTGTCTGTTTACGTGAGGCTTGCCGCGTGCTTGCGTAGGGCTTATTACGTGCTTGCGTGAATCGCTATCGCGATGAGGTCGCGCAGGTCGTGTGGAGCTATCGGAGGGAAAATCCATCCTTGGACATGGGTTGTTGTCTGCTTGCATAGGGTTTGCTAGGTGCTCGCGTGGGGCACACCATGAAGTCATTGTTCCAAGGGGATTGAGCAACGAAAGTCGTAGTGAGGAGCTGTACAGGCGATGACATCGCCCGAAGGAAATGTCTAAACACCTTGTTAGTCACGTTAATGCATGCACCGAGTCACCTTTGGTACAAAACCTTCTAGTTTGTGCTGTAGAGGGTTGACACCTTTGGTACAGAACCTTCTAGTCTGTGCTGTAGAAGGTTGACACCTTTGATACAGAATCTTCCGGTATGTGCTGTAGAGGGTTGACACCTTTGATACAGAACCTTCTAGTTGTACTGTGTAACTTAGTTACTTTTAGTGCATAACCTTCTAGTCTGTGCTGTAGATAGTTGATCATGTATCACCTTCAATATTCGTTACTACGTTACGTCTGAGTTATAACTATTCAAATTCTGGGTGAAGAGTGGATATAGGCAAATGATTGAACCACTATAAAAGCCTCGCGTCCATCAAACAAATCGCAATCATATTCGTACGTTCTGTCTTACAGAAACCGTGGGGTTTGTTGAAAAAAAGTTAAAAATTCTTAATTGGACTTTAACACTAATTCACCCCCCACTTAGTGTAATACTGGCCCTACCTTTTGACCGATTTTCTTTTGTAGCCCAAACTTTAAAATATTTATTTTGCGACCTTAAATCAATAATATGAATCATATATGGCCTTATTACAAGGGCATTGCTCACTTATTCGATTTGATGTCACTAATTATTTTACGTGACATTAATTAAACACACAATTTTTGACGTGGGTCGTTATTTTTCGTAGGAGAATATAAAGAATTTGTCGTCATTATTATTTTGAAATGACATGCGATTTGACACTCTTCATAGGGAATACAACACGTTTAAAGAGTTTATTTGTCTATTTTGATCAGTTTGGTTAGGAGATTTCTTTTAGTCTGTAGACGATTTATTTGATTAAATGGAACTTCTATTAAAAAAAATCGATGGTTTTGGTAGGAATATTTTATATTCAAGTGAATCCGTTATATTTCGGTAATACAAAAACAATTAGGTTGATGATGATGTATTTTGCGATGAACTAATTAAGATGTCAGTTAAATAAAGAAATTGAATTACATAGTAACTGGTTCATAGTTATTTATGGTTTATGATCATTATTTTATCATGATTAAAAACTGTTGCTAGACGGTCACATTAGTTTGTTTAAGAACTTACACTACCTTTGTGTATAGAACCTTGAACATTGTACGGAATAACACGTTATTACAAACAATATATTAAGTTCTAGTGAATACTATAATTTAATCTGGAATTAGAATTAATTGGATCGTTAAATTATTCTGGATAATTTTATTTCAAGTCTTAAAAATTTACTTCCGTTCGTGAAATCCAACAATTGAATGATAAATTACTAATCTTAATTACAGCAATCACAAATAGAAACGTACATGTTGTTAATGCTCTTGAAGCAAGGCATGGTTACATTAACCATTTCTAACCTCTCCTCGTCCTTGTTTGTCGCGTTGTTTATAGTTGTTTCGAATTTCAGGGGACTGTTCTTCTGGGGCTGAAGCATTGCCTTCATCATAACCATCCAAACATAATGAAGATCAATGCCTTTGGAGGACTTGCGTTTGTTGTGGGTGGATTCTCCTGTGGGAGATCTGTGCCCGTTTGAATGATGTTCGGGAAGACTCATGAAGCCAGATTTGTATTGGGGCAATTTTCCTTTGATGCAATCATGTAATCTATCTGCTCTGATGTTTCCAAAGAGTATTTCTGCGGCTTTGTTTCTCACGAGAAGAGGGAGGCAATCCATGTCGTCCCAGACATAGAGCTGCAATGAGGAGACATAAGGCACATGATAGGCAGTAACTTGTCGAGAAAACAATAACTAGGAATAGGTTCATACCAAGAAAGGTCTGAATATCAAGCCAATTGCATGAAGACGGTTGGGGCTCTTATCGCAATACAGGAGATCTGAGCCGTGCTTCCCTGTGGGATCCCTGTGGCAAATTTAAACCAAAATGGTCAAAACAAAATTCAACCCTACCCCCATGGAATGTTCAGAAACTAATTCAAGTTTCATATAACCTGCTGTGCAGTCCCAGAGGAGAACCACAAAGTTGACAGCCAGTACAAATGAAGTCTTCGGCCAGACTTGTCCCATGTATGCTATCTAACCGGCAACTGATGAACATCATCTCCTTCTCAACTTCATGTGCAGTAGTTGAGTGCAATGGAAGAAAGATTTCACCGATGGATGCGTGAAACGTTGCTTTGTATAGATTACTCTGATGCAACAATTCTGCGAGAGAATTACAGTCCCGGCACTCTTCCTCCGGTTTCCAGTTTCTTGACAACTGCTGCCTCTGTTCAGAAGTGAATGAGTCTGATGCATGGTGCTAAGTAAAAGTGATTGTACAATTCCCAAATGCTAAGGAAAACAGCGTAGAGGAAATCACAGAATAGCCCGTAAAAACTTAAGATTGGGTTAAATAAGGAGCCAGTGACATCCCCATTATCCATGTGGCCATAAAATGAGACCATTAAGCAGGTGTAGGTGTTTAACAACATGAGAAAGGGCTGATGTAGCAAAAAAAAAAGTACCAGAATTGTAGCAAAAGAATATCTCAAAACCATTTGAGCCGGCCAAAGTCACTAGAAGAATAATGGTTTAAGAAAAGTGGGACGACAACATTGCAGTGTAAATGAGCACTACAAAGAAAATACTTCCAAATCGGATTAGAAACACAAAAATAGAAATTATTTCTTAATCATCAGACTCATATGTGAAAGCGCATGAACTACAAAAAAAAAAAAAAATGATATTGGATCTCATGAAACTAATCAAATGTCCGAATTAGAGATAAGAGAAAAATTACCTTGAGATGGACTGATCCATTTGTCTTCACCCATCCAATTACTTTCTTCAGTTTATCCTTTGCAGCGATCCCAACTTTACATTTCTGGAGCAGCTCATCCACCTCTATCAAGGAAAGCCAATAACAACAATTAGTTTTAACTGCTGACAGTGCATAACTGATTAAAAGCATCTGTATAACCACCCAAATTGAAAGTGTGCTCATCACATTGATGAAACTGTGATACTGCGTTGATCCAATTCTAATTTATACATTCATCAAATTTGTAGTTGCACTCATGAATTTATCCTTGCAGGTTCAGACAGTATTCATAGTGACAATAAGCAAGAAATGCCCGTGAAAGTATCTAGCCCTGAGAAAAGTTCAGAAATCACTTGAAATTAACTTCCCAGATTAGGATTAGCCACGGAAAGAGCAAGACCCAAAGAATTGTCATCACATCAGCCAGTTCGAAAGGCACTAAAGTGGCATTACCTCCCGAGAGCAACTCATGAGGGTGAACCAATCTAACAATGGACGAGCAATGAACAGTCCTCGCCTCAACACCATGTCCAAATTTCACAATCTTGACATCTGATAGAAGCAAAGCACGATCATCGAGGATCACAAGCAAGTGGACAGTAAAATTAGGGAAAAAAAATCAACCGCACTTTGAAGCAGAATCACATCGCCGGGGGCAGCGGAGGACATCAAATGCTTCTGCCAGATCGACACAAAAAACTGCGGCCGTGTATCATCACCGACACGGAAATCCATCCTAATCACGTCACCGCCGTTCGGCGACTTGTACTGCCGCGCGGCACCATCAATCATCCGCCCGCCGTTAGAACTCCAGACTGCAGCGTTCTAACGAAAGAGGGAAGCCGGGTAGGGTTGGGATAGGGCCTTACCTGAACGGGAGTGAAGCGGTGGACGGCGACGACGAGCTGGACGAAGCAGCCGACGTTGGCCGGAGCGTCGGAGAGGTCGATCAGGGGACCGTACCACCCTATCGCTGACGTCATCTCGAGGAGTTTACGCCTCGGATTTGCGCGGGAAGTGCGTCACCGTTCGGCGCCTTTTAACACCCACGTATATATACAAGTTAGAAATAACATAATAAAAAAGAAAAACTCATTTAAGCAATTGCTGGCATAATTTTGTTTAACACAAGTTTAGAATAATACTTTTACTTTATTACAAAGATCATTTTTCAAAAATATATTTAGAAATATCAAAATATTTGAAATCAGTTTTTTAATATAATAAAAAAATCATTAAAAATAATTTTCAAAAATTTTAAAAATAAAGTATAAGTATGATTTTGATGATATCATGGATTAACTGATCAAATTTGTAGAACAGCAAAAACTAAACCTTCTGCATCAACCTTCTTCTATTGTAGAAACCTTCTTAGGATAACATATTCATTTTCTATGTCAGACTTTAGCTGGCCGTTCGCTCATCAAGCAGTTCACTTTGGGATCTGTGTGTAAGGATTCTGTAATCTAAAAAAACCTAATCTATCATTTTATTAGTTGTAAAAAATCTAAAACCATTACACTAATTCACCCAAAGCGTTTAGATAAAACCCTCTCCATAGAGCTATCGATAATTTTTTTAATAGATGGTTCCGCGTCCGATTATCTATGGAGATTTAGGATTTCAATCTCACATATGGAAAAAAATGTGACGGGGAGAGTTATACCCTTGTAGGCCAATTCCAAATGAACTGTAATACATGACACTCACCGATATCCAAACTGAATCTAAATACCTCTAATTTAATGGAATCAAAGAAAGTTCCTCCGATTTCCTCCAATTCTCACTGCCCAAACAAGGAAGTGGCTAAACTCCTGTGGGAGTAAGCTTCCCTTGTTATGAAACAATAACCTATTTATGAAACAGTACTTTACAAAGTGGTTTGTAATTTTTGAACATTCGTTCGTAAAAATCCGATGGCTTCGTAAAATCTCACGGGCTTTATTTTGTAAAGTGTGAAACGGTGCTAATGGGCTTCGTAAAATCTTACGAGCCTTTTCATAAAGTACGAAATTATTCGCAAAATTTTATGAATGCATCCTAAAGTGCTAAGAAATTTCGTGAAGTACCAACAAGCCCACAAGCTTAATAAATTTTACTAAGCCCATTTGCTTGTTAGTAAAATATTTCGAAAGATTTTGTTCATAAAGTACGAAACTGTCCAGTGATCTCGTACCTAAAGTAGATGGACCAAATTGTAACTAACATATTGTTGCCATTGGGGACCTATTTGTAATTTCTTTATTCCTCTTGGTTTTAGCTTCCCCAAGAAGAATCACTCAACTTATCCATTGTCAGGTGATCCTCCCGATCCTACTTGTATGTCTAAAAGGGTCCGGGGACTTTTGTGAATCATGTTTTTGAGAGAATTCTATTTTGGCGGGGAGAGGTACGATCCCATCATCATTCCTGGCATGATGATTTCATTTTGAAGTTGTCCAACATGTTAGGGTTTAACTGAATAAGGTTAGGGTTTGGTTTCCCTTGGTTACTGAATTGTCCAACACGTTAGGGTTTGGTTTCCCTGGATAAGGTTTACCGGAATTGTCCAATAGTTTTTATATGTGGGTTGGTGCTTGGGATGTCGCATATCTTCATGGGCTGGGTATTTTATGGAAGATGGTTGAATGGAATTAGAGTTCATTGCTTCTATTTGGTCGCATAATATCTTATCGTGAATTGTAATTTTCTGATACTAATATTTCATGATAGGAGGTGTTGAGTTTGCAATTATCGAATGGAGTGAGAATATTTTTTATTTACTTTTGAATTTAGGTTGAATGAGTTTGTCTAGATTGACTGTGCCGTGGGTGGCTGGTTTATGATCCTTCTTTGCGTGGGAGCATCAAGTTTGTTCTAGCAATTAGGGTTGGTTTATTTTGACTTATTTGTATGTATTGGGTACATTGAGTCCGGTGCGTGGGTTGTTCTTGAGCTGTAATGCCGAGATTTATGACATTGTAGAAGTGTTGTTTTATTACCTTATCCTAAGTCTGGTCAGAAGTCTATGTAATCGGGATGTAACGAGGCTTGTTATATTTTTCATGAAAATGGGTTTATTTTTGCATGTTATGAATCGACAATGGAAAGGGACGTTAAATGGGGGTGGTTTTTGGGTTTATGTCTTAAGTTTCCTTACGTAGATTAGTAATTGCTCCGAATTTTGTATAATGATCATCCTATTTCGGCAAACATGGATGCAGAAGACGTTGCCTTTGAAGATGAAACGACAACAAATGTTGATATTGATGTTGGCGTTGATAAGAAAAGAAAAAGGGATCGAAGTCTGGCACTTGATATGGTGCGTAGTATTTTTGAATGATGTGATTACTTGTTTGAAATGTGGGAAATATGTTCCGAGATTAGGCATGTGATCTCGTCGTAGGATTACATACAAACACGATGCAATCCTAAAAAGTTGATTGCCTTATTTAATTTTTTTTTGACGATGAAAGTGTTGACGGTAATTTATGATTTAAGTGAATACTGTATTCAAGTTAGTAACGGAAATATCATAAGTGCAACGTTAAGAGAGGTAGATCTTCAAATCTGTCATTTAAGGTAACAGTTTCTATTGTCATTTGGTGTAATCATTTGAAAGAAATGAGAAGAAGAAAATAGTTTGCATCCTAAACACTTGAATTCCACCAAATATTTATCCCTCGTACGAGCAGTAGCTCTACAAAAGGTTTCTTCCATTCTACAGAAGGTCGTCGGCAGTACAAAACCTACGTTTTGCTAGAATCTTCTCCCTTCCAATCCAATCCTTTTACACAACTCCCAACAAATTTGGTATTAGAGTACAGAAGGTCATGTTTGCATCCGCTGGCAATATGTTCTTCACGTTTTCTCCCAACCAAATCCCCATCTTCGACAGTGAGTGCTTCGACTATTGGAGTTCTCAAATGGAGACCGTTTTCCTTTCGCAAGATATATGGAAACTTGTGGAGGAAGGCTACGGAGAAGTTCAAGAAGGAATCTCTCTCTCAGAAGGTGACAATACTATCGCAGAAGGTGTCATCAACCCCATAGAAGATAAGCAGAAGGCGTACAAGGAGAACGTCACGAAGAATGCCATGGCTCTGCAGATTCTGCAACAATCCGTGAGCAAAACCATTTACCCGAGAATATTCGGCCTGAAGAAGGTGAATGAAGCGTGGGAAATCCTAAAGAAGGAGTTCAAAGGGTCAAAGAAGGTAATCTTTATAAAGATGTATAACCTGTAGAGAGCCTTCAACAATCTAGCCATGAAAGATGCAGAAAGCGTCAAAGACTACTTTTCAAGGATCGTGGAGATCCTCAATCAATTGAAGAGTTGCGGAGAAGTCGTCTCGGATCAAAAAGTTGTGGAGAAAATCCTCAGAAGCTTGCCACATAAGTTTGAGCATGTGGTAACCATGATTGAAGAGATGAAGGATCTTGTAGAAGTTTCCATCTATGAATTGATGGGTTCTCTAGATGCCCATGAGAAGCGGGTCGACAAATACACAGCCCTGATGGAGCAAGCATTTCAAGCGAAGTTGAATGTTTCTGAGCAAAAGCAAGAACGTTCTAGAAACAACAGAAGGTCCTACGGTAGATGACGTGGAGGCAGGTCTCGTGGCAGAGGCAGATGCTATGTAGAAGGACGACCAGAAGGTCAGCACAGAAGCGGTCATGGAGAAGCAGAAGCAGGATGCCGCATCTACAGAAAGAATAATCATGAAACAAAATATTGTCGTCTTCGGTGCATGAGATGTAAGTTCCCAACTCATTCAGATCGTGATTGTTGGTACAAAGATAAAGAGCAAAAGCATGAACAAAACATGAGGACAGAAGCTTGATAAATTTCTCTAAGGAAGATGAACCTTTTAAAGTTTTCTATTCTTCCTCTAACTCCATGCAAGACATGAATGATATATAGTTCCTCGATAATGGTTGTAGCAACCATGTCATAGGGATCAAGAAGAACTTTATGGAGCTTGATGAGAAATACAACTCGCTCTTGAAACTTGGAGATAGTAAAAAGTTGAATATAGAAGGTAAATGTGTTGTTTCAGTTTTTAGTGCAGAAGGTCAACCGAAGAGGATGCACAACGTCTTCTATACTCTAGAAATCACCCAAAACCTACTAAGTGTGGGACAAATGATGAAAAATGGATATAAGTTGGTTTTTGCAGAAGGTCAATGTGAGATAACGGATAGAAACGGATCGAAGGTCACGGTCGTGAAGATGACGTCCAACAATTTGTTCCTGTTAAAGATGACTCCTTGCAGCAATGTGATTATCAAAACTAAGGTTGTAGATGATTCTCATCTTTGGCATCTCAGGTATGGACATTTGAACATCTCTATTGAAGCAGAAGGATATGGTGGTAGGACTACCTTCTATACAAGCTGCAGAAGGTGACATCTATGAAGGATGTGTCTTCGGAAAGCATCATCGTCTTCCATTCCCAAACACATCATGGAGAGCTCAAGCCCCTCTCGAGCTGGTTCATGTAGATAATTGTGGACCGACTCAAACTCCGTCTCTCAGTAACATAAGATACTTTCTGTTGTTTATAGATGCCTATACTGGAATGATTTGGCCTTTTATTATTCTTGAGAGGAAGTCAGATGCTTTTGCCACCTTTATGAAGTTCAAAGCACTTGCGGAGAATCAAAGTTGATACATGATTAAGACCTTGAGGACACATCGCGGAGGAGAGTTTCTATTGAGACCATTCTTGGACTATTGCCAATAGAAGGGTATACAGAGGCAGTTGACTGTACAATATTCTCCACAGCAGAATGGAGTCGTAGAAAGAAAGAACAGAACCAAAGTGGAGATGGCCAGAAGCTTGCTGAAGGGCAAAGGTCTACCCAACAAGTTCTGGGCAGTAGCTGTTAACACATCTGCTTACCTTCTGAATAGATCTCCTACAAAAGCAATTAGGGACAAGACACCATACGAAGCGTGGCACAGAAGAAAGCCCGTGGTAAATCATTTGAAAGTATTTGGGTGTATTGGATATGCACTCACACCTTCTCAAGGAAGAGAAAAGTTTGATGAGAAGGGTGAGAAGTTGATTTTCATCGGATATGGTGATGAATCGAAGGGATATCGTCTGTATAATCTGATCACTGGCAAGTTATTTCTGTCAAGAGATGTTGTCTTTGATGAACTTGCAGCTTGGAAGTGGTAGGAAGATACTTCTATGAATAAGATGTTCCAGTATACAGAAGTAGTGGCAAAAGCATCTGTACAGAACCCTATCAGAACAACAGAAGCAACAACTGAAGTTATCGTACAGAATCCCATTGGAACAACAAAAGTTAGTTCTTCTAGAACTATTCCAAAAGCAAAGGGTCCTATTAGAGATACTCTACCGAGGAGGTATCGATCATTTATTGAAATTTATGAGCAAGCTAACTTTGCTCTTGCTACATTTGAGTCACAGAACTTTGAGGAGCTAGCTAGAGAAGAAAAATGGAGAAATGCCATGAAGGAGGAGATGACTTCTACAGAGAAGAATGACACGTGGTCATGGTCGATCTCCCAGAAGGAAAAGAGGCTATCGGCTTGAAGTGGGTCTACAAGACCAAACATAATGAAGATAAAAGCGCGTAGAAGCATAAAGCTCGCATCGTAGCAAAAGGCTATTCACATAAGCTTGCAGCAAAAAGGGTTATATGCTATCTGAAAGGCACACAGAAGGTCAGACTGAAGTATACAAAAGAGTAGAAGATGTTCTAGTGGGTCATGTATACAATAATTGGGTAAGAAGCTTGGATAATCGCAGAAGCACATCAGGCTACTTGTTCTGCATTGGAACAAAGCCATTTCATGGACTTCAAAGAAACAAAGCACCATTGCCCTTTCATCTACAGAAGCTGAGTACATCGCAGCAAATAAAGCAACAAGAGAAGCTATTTGGCTTAGAAGGTTACTTGTAGAGTTACAACAAAAGGTGGACGAGCCAACAACAATCTTCTGTGATAACCACTCTGCAATTGCTATGACCAAGAATCCAGTTTTTCATGCAAGGTCGAAGTATATAGAACCTCGTCATCATTTCATCAGAGAGATGGTTTCGCATAAGGAGATTCTTCTAGAGTTCATCACCACCCATGATCAACCAACAGATGTTCTTACTAAGGCGGTGTCTTCGGAGAAGTTTCATAGCTTGCCTTCGTTCTACAAAAAATTCATTCGTGGCTTCAGTTCGATCATAGCCCCACTCACCGACTATTTAAAGGGCGAGAAGGTCGAGTGGACACCAACTATCCAAGCTAGTTTGATCCATTTGGAGTTGGAATCGAAGGAGTTTTGTGGCAAGAGGAGAGACCAATTGCCTACTTTAGTGAGAAGCTCAACACCGCCAAGGTCAAATACTCGACATATGATAAGCAGTTCCTAGCTATCATTCGAGTACTCGAAACATGGAGCCACTATTTACTATTTCGAGAGTTCGTACTGCACATCGATAATCCAGCTCTCAAACTCATCAATGGTCACAAAGGAAGGGCATGTGTTTCGACGTTATCGGAAAGGTATGTTCTCTATTCACTACTATCGAAATCTTAAAATCCTCATAGTCACCGCTCTCTATCCTTGACTTAATCGATATCAAATACTCATCTTGGCCTTGTTCTTCCGCTATTCCAATTATCATCCCCTTTCCTTCTCGCATGCTCATGAGAATTGTTCCGTATTCATTCTCTGCAAGCCAGGCATCAAGCTCACTAGCCCTCTCACACAACCCCATTCATCAACATCAAACTCGGCATCGAACAATTGTTCCCACTCAATGTATTAGCAACAACATTGGCTTTCCCTGGGTGGTATGATATTGTATAATCATAATCTTTTAGTAATTTCATCCATCAACGTTGTCGCATATTAAGCTCATTCTAGGCAAACAAATATTTGAGACTCTTATGATCCGTTAAGATCTCAAATCTCACCGTAAAGGTAATGCCTTCATATCTTGAGGAGATATACCATCGCAACCAGCTTTGGGTCGTGCGTCGGGTAATTTTTCTCATGAAGCTTCAATTATGTTGGCGCGTATGCTATGAATCTTCCATTTTGCATAAGCACACCCCCAAGCCCTTGGCCTGGTGCGTCACAATACATCGTGTAACCCTCACATTGATTCAGGATGATTAGTATTTGAGCGTTTGTCAGTCTCCATTTCAACTCAACAAAACTCTTTTAACATGCCTCGGTCCATGCAAAAGTTGTGCCCTTCCACGTCAACTTTGTCATTGGTTTCATAATTTTCGAAAATCCCTCTACAAATCAATTGTAATAACAATGAGTTCAAGAAAACTTCGTACCTCCGTCACATTTCGAGTTCCATGATACTGCTTCAATTTTTGTCTTGATCAAACCCAAATTCAGGTCATTTGATTTATCAACGCCATGCCAACACCCGACATATTTGTTAACCCAAAAGACAACCAAAAACTCGTTATATTTGTACCTTATCCGAAATGTTGTTTTCTTCACGTCTTCGTCCCTCACTCGAACTTGATGAGAAGATAGACCACAAGTCGATCTTAGAATACAAAACCGAGCTCTTCAATTGATCAAGTAAGTCATCGATCAACTATGAATGGATGTGTTGTGTCGTATCAAACAATGTATAAGCATCCTGGCTACCAATCAAAACCGTATATGCAATGACATTCTTCGATGAACTCACGACTACGCGAGTCATCGGATTCTCCCATTCCCGGCCCCTTTATACATTGCCCGATCCTCACATGGAACTTGATTCTACGTTCGAATGAATTCATCGTCTTGGTGTTTGTACTGAATGGAACACTCCTTCAATTCTTTTCAGATTGAAGTAGTAAAAGAAAAGAAAAATCATACAGGGAATCACAGCTTTTTCTCACCTAGATAGGAGTTTGTCAATGAAGCAATCTGGAAGATTGAAAGCTTATGTGCCTTGAGAAAAGTGATCTTGGTTTTCATTTTCGTAAATATGTTCTCCCATATCATGTCGAACGGGCAAGTTGAAGATACTTGTTGTTCATGTTTTACGAAAAAGACCATTTCACATGAGAGTTCACAATGTCAAGGAATTGCAAAGTAAAATATGGAATGATAAGTTGGGACCTAGTTTTATTTGGAAAGAATTAATTGATTATCGTCTTCGAGTATGAGAAGCTGATGATCCCACGAGCCGTTAAGGGAATGTTGAAAGACAGATGAAACAGAAATGCGTGACTCTATGCGAATCATAGCTGACATGCACAAAGCTAAGGATTGTATGCTTCAACAATGTATCCCCTTGCCTCGTATGCAACTAGATCTTGTGGATAGAGCAATTTTTGTGGTTCTGCTTTGCGTAGAAGCATAGTCATTTCATGGTTGTTTGGAAATACATGCAATTTAACGCGTCTTCATTGAGCAGTTAGATGAATCATGAAGTTATTTCTTTGTTCCAAAAATTATATCCTCATTTGTTAAAATTTTCACGATCTCTCTTCCAAAGAAGTGAGCTGAAATTTTGTTGAACCTTTATCTTAAAATTATTGCAGAACTTTGAAAAATAGAGGCGCATCCATATATACATTAGCCACAAAGGACCTCTGACTATTTTGGAAAGGAAATTAGAAACCTTAGTTGATTTCAACACCCCTTTAGTTGCACTAGTATTCTCGCCAGTCGACGCTTCAAACATGCTTCTATACAAAGGGTAGAGAAGGAAAGGGTCGAGCGTTATTGGCACTTGAGTCCAAACGAGGCAATTGGCTAGTAGGGAGAACATCTTTGCCGACTACTTCCCATGACTGCAGAAAATAAACTTCAATAGCCATTCCAACATTAATTTAAATTCTTCTAAATTCCCCCATCCTGCTGAAGGCTTTTCTAGATGTTTTGCAATCACATCTTTGATGCCTTGATGGCTGAATTCTTGATCACCGTATTTCTCAGTGAATCGAGGTTCTTTGCCATACACATATCGCCAATGATAAAAGAAATGTTGACTAAGATAATTGACAATATCTCATTGGGTGTGAAGAAGCAATTGTTGTATTCAATAAGGATAGTAGAGTAATGATGGCTGGAAGTGAGTTGCACCTCATTGGTTCGACTAACATTTGAATATGATTAAATATACCAAGCTTGTCCCACTTTTCCTTTCGAACTTTCAACCATTGGTCGATCCACTCTTGGAATATGATTTATGAATTGATAATTGGGAAGCAAAACATCAGATTATCAGTCGAATCTGATTCCTTCGACCAATTATGATTTATAAAATCTTCCTGATAAATAGGAACGGAAGTCGACTCTGGCATTAGATAATCTAGAGGAATGCCATCATTTTCGAATGTGGATGGCTTAAAGTATGGTATAATAGTGGCCCGTCCACCATCTGTTAACAAGGAGCATGTCTAAATCAAACGCAAGTCCCATGGTTTCTTGTTCAGCATGTTGAGAAGAATCTTCGAAAAGTTTCCCTTCTCCCTCAACTGGTTCATCACTGTAAAACAACTTTGAATGCATATTTCTTCAAGAGCTTATTCATTTGCCTAAGATCCAAACCACTGATCCCACGAAACTTGAGAAAATCTAGGTTTTAGATACCTGAGCCTTGGAGCGATTGGGTCATATAAGCCTTAGCTCATAATGAACAGTGCTAGGGCCTAAAAATAGAAACGCAAAGAGAAAGTGATGTTTTGGACTAGAGTGGGACAAAATGTTTATATAGTAAACTAATTCTAGGCCTATAAGCCTTAGCTCATAAATCATTGCAGCCGAACATGACTTAATTTGTCTGGTGTATAACTAAAGGGATAATTCCATTCAAACATCGAAGATCGAGATATGAAAACTGATAATGGACGGTTGAAGGAAGAGAGTTGATTATTAATTATCAAAGTACGAAAGCTGCTAATTAAGGATCAATAGTTGATGGTTTACAATTGAAGGTTGAAGATCAAAGATTGATAACGAGAAGTTCGAGTCCTTCTAGTTAGAGAAACAAGTGGGAAGTTCTTCTAAAGGGGAAAGATGTTCGTTTGACTGACAATTAGACTCATGATCGACTAAAGACATAAAATGTTGGTTTAAAGGTAGATTATAATTAGATCACATGATGATAGTTGTGAGGACTAGTGACCGATTTCTTGTTTGGAAGCAATTATAGTCTTCTAAGAATTAGACACGTGTTGTTGATGAAGAATTCCTCAAAAAGTTAAGGAATGGTAATATTTTTTAAAAAACGAATGGATTCGATCTTATACACAAGTGAGGAAGGTAATCAAGCATTTAGTAGTTATGTATTTATATAAATCTAGCCATTGTGTAATCGAAAAGGACATGACAATCATTCTAAACCCAAACGAACATTTTGGTTGTTTACCTCATTTGTAAACTCAATTTGGATTCATAGAAGTAAGCGAATTTCCCATTTCTTGTACACTCGCTTGTAAGTTCTGCCTAGCAGGCCTACTCATCACTTATGTAAAGTTGGCAACATTAAGAGAGGTAATAAGCTTTATTCCACGTTAACGTTGGTTCTTACAAAAATTTATTAAATAAGTCGATTAAACTCATAATTTATTAATTAATGTGAATAACTCAAAGTTTTTAACTCTAAGGCTGTGTTTGGGGATGGGGGAGGAAAAGAAAAGAAAGGAAAACCTCCCCTTCCCCCCAAATTCTTCCCTCCTAAAATTTTAAAATTTCATCCATTTTCTCTTCTTTTCTTTTCTTTTCCTTTCTACTCTTTCACTTCCAAACACAGCATAAATTTAATTTTCAAAAAACTCGGAATTGAAAAACTCCGAATATGAAAAAATGAGAAAGGGAAAAGGGGAGTGGGAGAGGGAAGTTTAACCTACTTATTTTATAATTTTTTTTACGAACTAACATTATCCAATAACATTCCTCGAGGTTAATAGGTCAACGACATAACATTTGATGATTTTAATGTGAATTAACTTTTTAGAGGTTTACATATAAATTAAACAATTTACTGAATCGGCCGATCTCTGACTGCATCGTCCTTCCATTTCACTTTCCAGGTCGAAGAATTCCCGGTTCGATTTCCATCTCCTTCCCTGCAATTACTCCGGGATCTCTCGCCGAGGAGGTAGAAAAGGACCGACAAGACAGCAGAAGGAGGAGGGCAGGGAAGATGTCTGGCGGCGGCGGGGAATTGCCGGAGGGAACGGTGGCGAACCTCCTGGAGCAGGAAACCCTAAAGTGGGTGTTCGTGGGAGGGAAGGGGGGAGTAGGAAAGACCACCTGCAGCTCCATCCTATCGATCCTATTGGCAAGGGTCCGTCCCTCTGTCCTCATCATCTCCACCGACCCCGCTCACAACCTCAGCGACGCCTTCCAGCAGCGTTTCACCAAGTCCCCCACCCTCGTCAACGGTTTCACCAACCTCTACGCCATGGTGGGGTTGTCATTCCCTAATTCCAAGGGCTTCTTCTTTTCATGCGCGGCCTGCTGGATAGATTCTTGTTGTATTGTCTGCATATACGTGATGGGGCTGGTAACTGTTTCGGGATATTTCCTGCGATTGATTTTATTTTTCCCTCCCCGTTTCTTTGATGTGGAATCCACCTGTTGTGTGAAATTGATGATTGCAAAGTCCTGGGTGGGATTAATGATTGCGGTGCTGGGCTGGCGCTTTGTGAGGAAGTTTCCCGAGTAGCCCATCCTTTATCTGAGATCTATCTGCAATTTCAGGAAGTTGGAGTTTTAACTTTCCGCTTTAATGTGGTGATCGTATAGTTGGCATTGTGGTTGTTGATGTTGTGCTCATGTTGTGACTTATTCCCAATTGGACACTATTTCTGTTGGCGTGAACATGCATCTTTTTTCCCAGTTCCCTCATTTTTTTTACCTAATTGTTGGAATGTTGTTTTAAGGTCTTCTTCCTTTAATGTCTTTTCATGTTTACTTGCCCTTGTTGGTGGATGTTTTTTTATTTCTATTTTCTTTTGACCTTCCAAAGGAAGTGGATCCTAATGTTGAGCATGAAGAAATAGGTGGTGCTGAAGGGATGGATAGCTTGGTTACCGAGCTGACAAACGCGATTCCTGGGATTGATGAAGCCATGAGCTTTGCTGAGATGCTTAAGTAAGAACTCTTATGATCAAGTGGCGAAACTTGTGTATTGGCTGTTGTTGTCTTCTGTGTGGCACATTGAATATATCTGTTATCTTCATATGCAACTGAGTCTTTTGTTCATTGTGAATATTGTTTGGTCTTCAATATTTTCTTTAATATGATGTAAAGGTCTTTAGTTTTGTTTACTGAATTAGTTTGCAGAGGAATCGAGTATTACTGTGTTATCCAGAAAGCTCACATGATGGGCAATGTGGATCTCCTGTACCTCAGATATTTGTTTTGGAAATTACAATCTGCCGGAGTTAGAAGGCTGGTGATACCTTGCAGAACCAGTGCTACTGCTTGTGGAGAGATCATTAGGCATATTTTACTCTTACATTTTTATTTTCTCTATCTACTTTTAAATTATATTTCCTAATCGAGTGTTCAGTTTCTTGAAATAGAAGGGGATTATTGAGGCTCATGTAACATGCTTCCAGCTGTAGTTGTTTCATTTTCTCTAGTGAGTGAAGGATTGTCCGTATCTCTCCAGATTAGCTGTCCTGAAGCATGCGAAGAATTTACATATGTTGTTGTCAAAGCTAATAATAGTAGATTGTTTCTGCATCATAAAATAGAAGTAAAATGTGTTGAATTTCTAGTTCAATAGACTAAAAATGAATATACTGATGCAGATTGGTGCAAACAATGGATTATTCCGTCATAGTATTTGACACGGCTCCCACCGGTCATACTCTGCGATTGTTGCAGTTTCCATCTACTTTGGAGAAGGGGCTTACAAAAATGATGATGTTGAAGAATAGATTTGGCGGTATGCTCACCCAGGTATGGCTTACTTCTGGTTAGTCCTGTTAGAGGACATTTCGCCAAAGTTAAGCTGAGTTGATTTTTATCGGGCAAGTTTTGTTCTTTGTTCTTGTACAGAATTGGTGCCTTTCTATTCTATTTGGGTTGCCCAGAAAGCCGAAAAAGTTTATTTTCTGTTTTCTTATTGTTCAAATAATCAGTGGTTAGATTATGATTATCAAATGAGCAACTAACTCATAATCCTCAGAAAATTGCCAAAGGCACTATTCAGATCGCATGCACCAAATCAGTGAATAATTTCCAGAAGTTCTCCAATATGTAGCCACACATTTACCTTAGTTTCAAGTTTCAGTGCAGTTGTTTCAATTTGTCGGGGGAAATCGACCTAGCTGCTGCAACTCGCATCCTTTCTTTACCACTTAAACGTGATTGGTTGCAATAATCGTTTCTAGAGCCTTTACTTATACATCAGCAAGAACATCTTAAATCTTTCAGTTCATCTCAACTTGGATTGTTCAGTGATACAAGATGTCTACATTAGGAGTTGCATTGAAACTGTGTAATGGTTTTTCCTGGAAAGAGTTATAGCTAGAAACTTAACTTGAGATTGAAATCTATGAAGGTTGGTTCAATAGATGTTGTATGGTTTCCCTGTTGCAATGCTCCTATCTAAAAGTTTATGGGAGATTTTACTTTACTAGAATGTCTTTCAGATACTTGATGAATCCTTTCTCGACACTACTCGTTCTCTCCTGTATGAACATTCTGGGATTTAACATTGTATCCATGTCTTTCATACTTTTGATACCACTCACAAGATGTTATAACCTAATCTTTTGTCAGAGTTTAATGTTTTCTTGCTCTTTTAGTGCTCTTCTTGACCATTGAAACCATTTTCACAGATGACCCGGCTTTTCGGTATGGGTGATGAATTTGGTGAAGATGCTTTATTGGGAAAGCTCGAGGGAATGAAAGAGGTGATTGAACAAGTAAACAAGCAATTTAAAGATCCGGTAATTTTCAATGTCATGAAATTTTACGCTATTAACTCTTCTCAATGTTTTTTTCATCGAAAATGGCCTGCTTATTTGATTGATTCAATTTGTGAATGAGATTCTCTCTTTGGCTGCACTATGCCTTTTACTTAGTGAGTAATGGAAACCGAGCGTTTCATGGTTCAAAAATGCCGAATCTTATCTCTTGTCATTGCGCAGGACCTAACTACATTTGTTTGCGTTTGCATACCCGAATTCCTATCCCTGTATGAAACGGAAAGACTGGTGCAAGAACTCACCAAGTTTGAGATCGACACTCATAACATTATTATCAACCAAGTACTTTTTGATGAAGAAGGTATAATAAATCAATTTGTCTTTGTGATTTTACCTTGTCAGTGGTTGTGAGACATATATATACACCTCACAAATATTTGTGCAATGTTGCATGTATGTCTATTATTTTCAAGTTGTCGCATTTGTCAGAAGCGCCTCACATGCCAGGTGACTCAGAGTATTACGTCGGGCGCTGTGTACTAATGATTTTGTGGATGCAGATTCTGAGTCGAAGTTGCTGAAAGCCAGAATGAAGATGCAACAGAAGTACCTCGATCAGTTCTATATGCTCTATGACGATTTTCACATAACCAAGCTTCCTTTACTACCAGAAGAGGTAATGTTGATTGCCGGGTCTTGAAGAAATGGTAAAACTAGTCTCATCTATTCAATTTGTGGGAAAAAGGCCTGAATAACTCGGGTGATCTTATGGTCCTGCAGGTTACAGGAGTCGATTCCTTGAAAGCATTTTCTGGTCTCTTTTTAAAACCTTACCAGCCATTGACCAGCAGAGGGAACGTAGAAGAGTTGGTGCGGAGAATAAGCACATTGAGGAAGCAGCTGAAAGATGCCGAAGACGAGCTCGAAAGACTCAATAAAGGGTAACAGTAAGGACTAGATCTTTTGCGCCTCTTGGCCTGATGTCTTTCCCTTTTTCACGTCTCAAAAATTTTTTCCGCTGGGATATTTCCGTCAAGATCACAGGCAAGTTGAGCTCTAGCTAGAATAAGGACTGCATATATAGCATCTGCATTCTGGTGTACCAAGCACGCTCGTACTTGAGGATGTTGAGACATTCTGTTGAGAACGGTCGATACAATCAAATTTTAAGATCAGATTAGATCAGAATTCTGAGAATCCTGCTAGTAGGTATGGCCGAATCATCAGCTAATTTTAAACAGTAAACATGTCAGTAATGCATGAGACCGAGAGCCACAAATTTTGATCATAAAAAATATCGTATATAGTCGTTTGATCACAGGCTGTCTTGAAGAGTACCGACATAATCATCATCATCACACAGGAGATGATCATCTATCTGTATCTTACATTAGCTTCAGGAAATGACCCCGCATCGAGGTAACAACAACCTGGGCAAAAGGAACAGGGCGACGAGATTAATCACATCAATTACTGCCCCCCGTGTAGTGTTGAGATGAAAACCACGTCTTTCTCTTCCAATGTGGTGTCGAGTTGACCACTCGGCTCTCAATCATAGTCGTTTACGAGGACGAGGACACCGGGTCGCCTGCATAGATACCGGATGGCTTTGTTAAATAAGGGTATTGACAATAGAGACCATTGTGGTCCAACACGACTGCAGTAAACAAGGCTCTTGTGATCCAAACTCCGAGGACAATGCCCACTTTAATACACAGCATCTAGTAATTTGGAATAATCAGCGGCAATTTTTCAATATGAGAGAGTTAAAAGTTGGTAGTGCTGCAATAAACGGAAATGCTTGACACAGTATCCCCTTTGATGAACATCTCAGGTCTCTCCTTGATCAAGTTCTTCTGAACCCAAAGGAGCAAATCCCTCATCGTCAACTGAAACGCCAAAATAAATTTGCACGTTAAATGAGAGCCCTTGGCAACTTTCTCAACGAATCCCATGCATCAAGGAATACAAGCAGGCACTGACGCCCACGGAACCAGAACTATGCCAATTGCAAGAACCGCGATGAAATAATGTTACAAGGGGATCGAAAAGAAAAGCTTACAAGAAGAAAATACTTAGGCTAACACAAGAAACTCTATTAGACAACTACCTACCCCATTTCTGTTTCTTCCCCTTATAAGTAAACAACTCATTTTCCTTCTCTCTTTGGTTTCTCATTTTTTAGGATCATGCCTCTGCAACTTCAGCGACTCTGCAATTTTTTTCTTGTAATCCACTCATATAATTAATAGGGTTGATAACCCTAGTCCTTACCCTTTGAGTTGTTCACGCATCAATTCATTCCCCTTCAGAAAATCCTTGTCCACAAGGATTAAATTATGGAAACCTTAAGTGTAAGACGTGGAAATTCCCAGGTTGCATCGTTATCGTCTCCATCGCTCCATTTGACAAGAACTTGTGGAGTAGCTCGATTGCTTCGACGCACCATCTTGCGTTTAAGAATGGTAATAAGAATTGTGTCACCTTTGACACTTCGAGGAACCTCCGAGGAAGCTTATATACAACTTTACCAATTCTTTCTAAAATTTGGTAGGGACCATAATAAAGCGGAGAGAGCTTCTCATTCCGAACTTGATGGATACTTGATTGCCTATACGATTGAAGTTTGAGGAAAACCTGTTGGATCGTTTATGTGCACTAAGAGGGGCGTGAATTAGTGATTGTAACTTTTTCGCCCTTTCTCAGTGTAAGCAGAAGCGTACTGTATCATATCAGAGCGTTCTGATGTGATATAATGGGTACAAATGATACATCAGAGCGTACTGTATCGCCTTAATCGACCTACGTCTACTTTCCACCGTAGAGGTGATTCTACTATATAAACATAATGGGTGCAAATGAACCTTTTGCACTAGGCTTTGGGTATCTCAACAAGAGATATTTAAATTCCTTTACAAAAGAAGATCACTTCTGGGCAACGAGCAGCTCCTCACATAGTGGACGCCTTCTCGTTTCCAGCAAAATGATGCTCACACTCAGTAGTTGATTGCTCCAAGGCTTTCCACACAGCACGTTGTCGCTTAGGTGTAAGCTTGTCTATCAAAGCACAAAGACAACGTTGTGTTAGAGTATAAATCCTCACAAATAATTCCTTACAGTGACAGAACGACTTCTCAAAGAGCAGCCCATTTCTGGTTCACAATAGAGGAATGCTTCAGCACTTAATAGCTCCGCAGAGTATTTCCACACAGCTTTTATCTCTTCTCAAGATGAGCCTGTAAGCACTCGAGAGACAACCACAAAGAGTCAGAGAACAAAAAGGATAAAACATGGATTGGTTCCTCACCCAATGGAACCTGAAATCTCAAACAGCGAAGTCGCAGTATTCGTCCTACACTCAGTTCGGATGTGCACGGTTACCACAGCCACGACTCACTGCACTGTACACCCAGTGCTTGGGGTGAAATTTTCAGCTCCGGCGGCTCCCACACAACCTGCTCTACTGTCCCTCTTTATCAGGAGGTCGAGACTTCTGCACAGCACTCCTGTGCTCGGGTGAACCTCTTTCCACTCCGGCATTCCCAACTCCTGCTCTACCCTGCGGGCACGAGACTTTTGGCGCCCACCCGCAAGTGCGTGTCTAACTGCTCAAACTTTCGTAGGCTCGAGACTTCCCTGTGAATAGACACAACAAGAACGGCTTCTTGCCGATGGGTCAGCAATTGGTTACTGCGATTAGCACAGGTATTCACCAAGCTTCTCTTAGACGATTCTCCAAGCGCTCGTTGAACGCACTGAGGACACACAATCCCTCTCACGACGACCAAGGTGGCACATAGCCCTTGGCACTCCCACACGCAGATTGCGAGAGGTAAGAACCGGGCGATCATGTAACACCTTCCGTTCTCCGCCGATCACACGGCTCACTCAGCTCCTCAAATCTTCACATAGATCACACAGGCTTTGGATAACCACACAGATCACATAGATTCGTTGTAGAATGTATGAATGTCGTCTGGTTTTAACAGGGAATGAATCAGATAATTTGTTTTCCAAATACCAGGTTTTAGCAAGCTGTAATTAGGATCAACGGACTGCTGCTCAACAGTCACAACGACCAAGAAGGAAGGAAATCAGCTTTCCTAATTCGAATAATTTAATCCAATCATTATCAGAATGCTACCTAATTGTTGTTTCAATCATTAGCTATGACAGAACCAGAATAACTATATTCCTTAATGACCGTTGAGATAAGATAGGAAATAACTTATTACTATAATTAGTAATTCTATTTCCAAATCACTCTCAAGCATTGCTATCTGATCCCCACACATGATTATCTGAATAAGATAATATAATTAATCATTAAATATGATAAAATTACAACAATCAAGTTGGAATAATAATTATTCCTTCATTCTGGTAATTGTAGCTCAGTAATGCAATACAACTTTCCTGTAGTGTAGCCACACACTTTTCAAGCGTAGCAACACACTTCTCCAGCGGTACAACAACGCATTTCTCATCATCAAAACTAAGGTTAACAAGACCCAATCCCCTTCCTTAAACTCACGATCTAATCTATGGGAATCCACTTGTTGTTTCATCTTATGTTGAGCTCGTTTCAAATGGTGTTGAAGAAGCCGGATCATTTTCTCGTGGTCTGGAAGGAGTTTGTCCACAGCAAAGACTTGTATATTTCATGGTATGTGAGTAGGGACATGAATGGAGGTGGGTATCCATTTAATGTTTTAAAGGGTGTCATATGGATGGTGTTGTGATAGGAAGTATTATTAAAAGGACCTAAGCTTTATTTAATTATAAAGATGATAAGTTTATACCTTAAACATTTGAAAACAAATATATTCTTGTTGAAGTTTTTACAAAATCAATCAATCTTTACGTTACATTATGAAAAGGAACTTACAAAACACAATATGAACTTTCCTATTTAGAAAAAAACTAAGTACAAAATCCCAAACAACTCCCACTTGACTCTCTATACACAACTATTTATAAAAGCCGCTTTTGCTTTCTTACGTCTCATCTCAACGTATCATCTTTCGCTTTTGGATTGAGCATTATTATTCTCCCACATACTTCATGACATTCTTAATTTCAGCCATACACTTATCAATGACTCGAAATCCTCTCATTCCAGCGAAGAGGTTCCGAATCCTCTCACCCGACCCTCGTAACACATATTAATGGCTCAGAATCGTCTCATTCCGGTGAAGCGGTTCCAGGTCTTCTCACCCACCCATCGTAAATGCGGATCCTCCCATCCGACTTTCCTTTATTAATTACACAACGCTCAGATCCTCTCATCCGGCGGCATATACAGTCTGGGTCCTCTCACCCGTCATTTGTGGCATGGATCCTCACATTGTCCCCTTTTCCGCCTCTTGGCTTCTTTCGTCAACTTCTCGCTTTTGATCCCCTCATCCGATTTCATTTATATCCATATCATTTTCATCTTTTCCCAACCTCCACGCCAAATGTATTTTATCTTCTAAATTGTTACTCACATCTATAAGATCTTATTACATACGCACAACCCAGGCTCGTCCTCACGGGTAGCCTTCAAGCACTCTCTTCTCTAACACTACTATCTAACTCCGCCACAACTAACGTTATACACACAGGAACATCACATGACCAAAGGTGAAAGTAACAAGAAATATGAAGTGTAAGAGAAGGGAGAGGGGTCATACCTCTCTGCCCCTTCTACGCCCTCCCGTTCGTGACTCGCTTTGCCGTATTCCTGTTTTTTTTCTTCCTTTTCTTCTTCTTCTTCCTCTCTAGTTTTCTGCTCCTTCTCCTCCTCCTTTCCCTTTTCCCTCGAACTAGATTGAGAATGAGAGTCAATCATCTCCCTTCTCTCATCTTTTTCTTTTCTCTTCCCTTGTTCGACCTCCTACTTCTCCTTTAAGTAGAATTGTACTTAGTGTCTCCTAATCATTCCTTTGGGACCCATCATAAAAACTTAATTGATAAGGTCTAGGGCTCTTAACTATCATTGGAGTAAGTTTAGGTCCAATAAGAAGACGGTCGTAATTGTTGACCATGTGGTCAACGCGTCTTGCCCCTTGCTTTGTTGAATGTAGCTTCTTTCGTATGGCCACACCAAAATCTCGTGTGGCTGCACGGATCTTTCTGTCCAACGGTACTCCCCTCGTGTGGCCACACCGAATCTCCTTGTGGCGACACCAACCTTCCTATCCACGTTCCCTTCGCCTGACCGCTTCGCTTCGCTTGTCAGCTTCACTTCGCCAGACAACTTTGCTTCTAATGTGGCCACTAAATCTCCGTGTAGCCACACCGAACTTTTTGTTCATGTATGTCCTCGTGTGGCCATATCGAATCTTCATGTGGTTACACCAAACTTTCTGTCAGCACGTTCGTTGAGAGGGAGGAAGGGCGGCCCCTTGGTTCCTTGTGTCCCCTTGTACGCATACACTATACTCCCTTCTTTTGCACTTACATTAATCCTCATTATATATTCAATCATTATATACAATCACATTTACATTTGTAAATCTAGAAAAAGACAAGTCATTACATTCTCCCCTCGTTATGGAATTTCGCCCTCGAAATTCTTATTCAAAGAAGGTCGGATACTTAGTGTCCATATTGTCTTCGGTCTCCCAAGTTTGTTCCTTGGTTCTAGCCCCTCTCCATAATACTCGTACCAAGGGTATCGTTTTCCATCGAGTGGTTCGTTTTCCTTTTCCCATTATTTGGACCGGTTCCATCTCAATACTTATGTCTTCATTTATTTCGATGGGCATTGGTTCTAGTCTCAGCTCCAGATCTGGCTCGTGTTTCCTCAATATAGATACATGAAACACGACATGGCAATGGGATAGCTCCGGAGGAATGGACGCTCGATAAGCCATTTAACAATCTACTCCGTGATTTCATAGGGTCCAATATATCTCGGACTGAACTTATGTGCCTTGCCGGCTCGAAACATAGACTTCATCGGAGATAACTTAAGAAACACTTGATCGCCTACCTCGAATTCTAGAGGTCTCTCGGTCGGTCTGCGTAATTCTTTTGCCGATTTTGGGCGGCTATCACTTCTGAAGTCTCTCTTATTATTTCCGGCTCATTAAACTCCCTTTCTCCTGGTTCATTCCAGCATAGAGGTGACCTACAATTTCTCCCATAAAATGCTTCGAATGGTGCCATTCCAATGCTCGCATGATAGCTATTATTGTACATGAATTCCGCCAAAGGTAGTGGTCAACCCAACTCCTCTTCCACTCAAGAGCACATGCCCGAAGCATGTCTTCTAAGGTCTGAATCGTACGCTCCATTTGGTCGTCCGTTTGTAGGTGGAAAGTCGTACTCATGAGTAGCTTCATACCTAAGGCCTCTTGTAAGCTTCTCCACAATTTGACCGTGAATTTTGGATCCCGGTCGAAAGTTATAGTGTGTGGGACTCCATGATACTGTACTATTTCACGAACATATATCTTGGTCAAAGTATCCAAGGACCGGCTGATCTAAATTGGAACAAAATGTGCTGATTTCGTAAGCTGATCAACGATTACCCATACAGAATCCAAGTTTCAACCACCCCTAGGTAAGTTCGTAATGAAGTTCATGGCGATATCTTCCCATTTCCATTTAGGGACTGCAAGGGGCTCTAATAATTCACCTGGCCTTTGATGTTCAATTTTCACCCTTTGGCATGTCATACACTTGGATATTTCCCTTTTCATCTTTGGCCACCAATAATATTTGCGAAGGTTCCGGTACATTTTTCGTTACTCCCAGATGTACGCTATATGTACTTTTGTGAGCTTTATCCAATAATCTTTATCATACTTCCTTTACGTCCGGAACGCAAATTCTCCCCTGAAATTTCAAAAGCTCGTCTGGTGTGAATTCAAAATGCTCATAAGGCTTAACCCCTCGGCCGTCTTTCGCCAAATTCAAGTACTCATCTTACATCAGTGTTTCAAGTATCATTCTAATTATGTCCAGTTTAACTTATCCCCTTGCCACACACAACAAGCCATTCGATTCTTCAAGTCGGATGTCTAAGGTACATAGTCGTTGAAGCTTCCGAAACTCCTCTATCATGAAGCTCATGAGGGTCATATGCTTGCGGCTCAAGACATCCGCCACTACATTAGCATTTCCCGGATGATACGAGATGGTGCAATCAAAGTCTTTTAACAATTCCATCCACCATCGCTGTCTCATGTTTAATTCTTTGTTGCGAGAAAAGATACTTCAAGCTTTTATGATCTGTATATATTTCAAACTTGTCTCCGTACAAGTAATGCCTCCATAATTTCAATGAGAATACGATAGCCACAAATTCTAGGTCGTGTGTAGGGTAGTTCTCTTCATGCTTCTTTAATTGTCTCGAAGCATAAGCTATCACTTTATCGTGTTGCATGAGAACACAACCCAATCCTTGCGTGGAAGCATCATAATAGACCACAAAACCTCCAGATCCATCCGATATAGCTAATACTGGGGCTGTGGTCAACCTCTTTTTCAATTAATCGAAGCCTTCCTCGTACTTATTCGACTATTCAAACTTAGTATTCTTCCTTGTCAACCTTGTTATAGGGCCAACTATTCGAGAAATTCCTTCTACAAATCTCCGATAGTACCCGACCAATCCCAAGAAACTACGAATTTCAGCCACATTCTTTGGTTAAGGCCACTCTCACGTCTTCAATCTTGGCTGGATCAACCTCTACTCCAGCTATCGATATCAAGTGTCCTAAGAAATACACTTTGCTCACCAAAATTCGCACTTAATCAACTTTGCATACAATTTGTGTTCTCGTAAGGTATTCAACACTGTTCTTAAGTGTTCCTTATGCTCTTCTCGGCTCTTAGAGTACACAAGGATGTCGTCGATGAAAACTACTATGAAGCGATCCAAGTACGGTCGAAGTATCTCGTTCATCAGCCCCATGAACACCGCAGGTGCATTAGTCGCTCCAAACGACATAACTCGGAACTCAAAGTGGTCGTACCTCGATCTAAAAGCGGTTTTCGAAATGTTCTCTTCACGTACTCCTATTTAATGATATCTCGACCCCAAGTCAATTTTCGAATACACCGCAGAACCTTGTACTTGACCAAACAAATCATCAATATGCGGGAGGGGATACTTATTTTTAATCGTAACCCGATTTAACATACGATAATCAATACAAAGTCTGATCGTCCCATCCTTTCTCTTTACAAACAAAATCGGCGCATCCCAATGCGATACACTGGGATGTGTGAAGCCTTCGTCGATCAGCCCTTTAAGTTGCTGCTTCAACTCTTTAAGTTCCGTTAAACTCATCCGATATGGAGTTCGTGAGATGGGGGCTACCCTAAGCACTAAGTCGATAGCAAATTCTACTTCCTTCTTTGATGGCGCCCTAGAAGTTCTTTCGAAAATACATCTTCGAACTCACAAGCCACCTCAATGTTCTTCAGGGCTGGCAACTTTCCGATTTTATTCATCAACACTGCTTGGAAAGCTCCATGCCCTGTCTCCAAAAGATGTTGGGCGTGAACTGCCGACAGCATCAGAAGTCGTCCCTCCCCTTCGTGACCTATGTACAAACAAGGTTCCTGGCCTTGAACTTGCAACAAAATATGCATCTTCTCCCAGTCCACTTGAGCATGGTTTGAGGGCAACCAATCCATGCCCAAAATCGCTTCAAAATCATGGATCTATAACACTACAAGGTTAGCCACACTCTTCAATACAACCACTATAATCTCGCATCCCCGACACACTTCATTTGCTAGTACTTTCACACCTGTCGGTAATGTTGTACTCAACACATTCTACCCCTTTGAAGTCGGTCGACAATACTTTCGTACACATTCAGTCGATACAAAAGAATGACTCGCACCAGTATCATATAGCGCAAAAACAGCCACCCCATGAATTTGAACCCTAATTACGATCAGTACACATGATGCACTCGCATCCGCTTCTGTAACAACATTTAGCCTCGCTGTTTCAGTTGGCCAATAGTCGTTTCATGGATTGCGTAGGTGCTGGTCGAATTCCGCCCCTTGGTCGCAAACTCGTAGATCCAGTAGTTACAGCCCATTGTGGATAGTTTCTTCGCATATGTCTCGGCTGGCTGCATTGATAACATATGGTTTGGCTCGTCGTGCATACATACCCGTAATGATATTTTCCACACTTCGAACTAAGGAGGTCCAATGGACTTGGAACCTTGACCACCCCCTTGAGAAAACGACCTGAACCCGACCGGCGGTCGAAGAGTAGGTTCGTCACAAAGTCCATTGCAATATCTTCCCACTTCCATTCGGGTACAGGCAGTGGTTCCAACAATCCCCCTGGCTTTTGATGTTCAATCTTTACCATCTGGCAAACGGTGCACCGGTTCACATACCTAGCGACATCTCTTTTCATCTTAGGCCACCAATAAAATTGTTTCAAATTCCGGTACATTTTCGTTATTCCTGGGTGCACACTATATGCCGTCTTATGTGCCTCATGCAAAAGCCTTTGCTTTACTACTCCGTCTTCCGGAATACAGATTTTTCCTTGGAATTTTAGCAATCCATCAGCCGTTAACTCGAACCGTTCATATGGTGCTGTCCCAAGCCCTTCTCGTACAATCATCAAGTACTCATCATGAACTTGAGCGTTTCTAATCATTCCAATCACTTCCGGTTCCACTTGCCCCCTGGCTACATATAGAATTCCCTCTGATTTTTCCAACCGAATGTCCAAATTGCTCATTTGTTCGATCATCCTCGATTCTTCTACAATCAAGTACACGAGGGTTACGTATTTTCTACTCAATGCATCTGCCACTACATTAGCCCTTCCAGGATGATACATAATTGTACAATCATAATCCTTCAACAATTCCATCCATCGGCGCTGCCTCATATTCAACTCTTGCTGCGTAAACAAATACTTCAAACTCTTATGATCAGTATAAATCTCGAATTTCTCTCCATACAAGTAGTGTCTCCACAATTTCAACACAAACACCACCGCAGCTAATTCCAAATCATGCGTAGGGTAGTTTTCCTCATGCTTCCTTAATTGTCTCGAAGCATAGGCTACAACCTTTCCATTTTGCATTAACACTCCACCAAGGCCTTGTGCCGAAGCATCACAGTATACCACAAAACCACCCGTTCCCGTTGGTAATGTCAAAATCGGTGCGCTGATCAATCTTTTCTTCAATTCTTCAAAGCTTGTTTCACATTTATCTGACCACTCATATTTGACCTCTTTCCTCAAAAGTTTCGTTATGGGAGCTATGATTTTCGAAAATCCTTCCACGAATCTTCGATAATAACCTGCCAATCCCAAGAAACTTCGAACTTCTGACACACTCTTCGGGCGTGGCCACTCTTTTATTGCCTCAATCTTCGAAGGATCCACTTCCACTCCTGTGGCCGATATCACATGGCCAAGGAATGCTACTTTCTCAAGCCAAAATTCACACTTACTTAATTTGGCATACAATTTGTTTTCCCTCAATATCCTCAACACGATCTCTAAGTGTTCCTTATGTTCTTCCCAACTCTTGGAATATACGAGGATATCATCTATGAACCCCACTACGAAGTGATCCAAGTACGGTCTAAACACTTGGTTCATTAATCCCATAAACACCGCTGGCGCATTTGTCAATCCAAACGGCATTACTCTGAATTCATAATGCCCATAATGTGTTCTGAACGCGGTCTTAGGAATATCCTCTTCTCTCACGCCAATCTGATAATATCCCGACCGGAGATCTATTTTCGAATATACGAATGATCCTTGTAATTGATCAAACAAGTCGTCTATACGAGGTAGAGAATAACGATTCTTAATCGTTCTTTGGTTCAACAAACGATAGTCTATACACAATCTCATACTACCGTCTTTCTTCCTTACAAACAGTACAGGTGCCCCACACGGGCTTACACTAGGACGTACATACTTCTTTTCTACAAGTTCCTGCAATTGTGCTTTCAACTCTTTTAACTCAACTAGACTCATTCGATATGGAGCACGTGAAATAGGAGCTATCCCAGGAAGTAGGTCGATCTCGAACTCTACATCACGCTCCGGTGGTAATCCTGGTAGCTCTTCCGGAAATACATCCGCGAAGGCTCTTACCACTTCTATTTGCTCCAACTTCGGAATTTCAGCTTCTTTGTTCAGCACCAACGCAAGATACACTTCATGTCCTGTCCTCATCCATCTGTACATTCGTACTGCAGATACCATCAAAATTCGGCCGTATCCTCCATGGCCTATGTACTCACGGGACTTCCCTTCTCCGTCCGTGATCAAAAGTCGCTTCAATTCGCAATCCAGTTGGGCATGGCTCGAAGCCAACCAATCCATGCCCAATATCACATCAAAGTCACTTATCTGCAGCACGATGAGATTAATCACAAAACTCAATCCCGCAATCATCAGCTTACATGCGTGACATGCTTTCTCTACCTCTAATTCATTTCCCGAAGGTAACACCACATGCATCCGTTTCTCAAGTTTCTCAACCGGCCATTCATGCAATTCCACACACCTTTGTGCCACAAACGAATGCGTTGCACCAGTATCAAACAATGCATGCAGTAATTCACCTTGAAGTTGAACCGTACCTGAGATCACTCCTCGTGAGGCATTCGCCTCATCCTCAGTAAGCGCATTCAGCCTAGCATTATCCACTGGTCCGCTCACCGATCCTCTGGAGGCCGTCACTGTCGGACCAAGCCTCATGCCACCTCTTCCTCTGGGAGCACTCATGCCAGTCCTTCGGCTGCTCACCTCTCCACCCCTTTGAGGGCAATTCCTCCTCAAGTGGCCCGGTTTCCCGCATTGGTAGCACAAGGGCTCATTGGTTACGCATGAGAACCCAAAATGTTGTTTATTGCACCGAGGACAGGTGGGAGGGCCGCTCATCCTGGAGCCTTGGCCTCCCCCTCGGTTAAAGCTTCTCATAGGCATAGGAGGACGCGGAGGCCGTGACACAAATCCTCTCTGACCCGAGAAGGATCCACTCGGCCTAAATCTCTTAGGGGGAGGCATTCCGCCCTCCACCCTTCTCTTTGCCCTTTCAGCTTCCTCCACCTCCTTCACTGCCTTCCATGACATTTCCGCATTCTGAGCCCTCTTGTACACTTCCTCATAAGTAGTCAAACAAAGCGTAGACACTTGCATCCTGATATGGGGTTCCAACCCCAATTCGAATTTCCTTGCCCGACTCAACTCGTCCATGGCAGGTCCGTAGTGAGACAGAACTGTATACCTTGTCTCATACTCATCTACCGACATATTTCCTTGGCTCAGTTGAGCAAACTCCAATGCTTTATCCGTCCGATAAGAAAATGGCAAGTATTTGTCCAGGAATGCCGTCTTGAACATTGTCCAAGCATCCTCACTTTGGCCCATCTTGGCACTCCCCTTACTTGCCTTCCACCAAGTTTCCGCTCCTCTTTGAAGTGAGTATTCGGCTAGGCACAATTTCTCCTCGGGTGTACACACAAGGAGTCGTAGATCTTCTCCACATCATTGATAAAATCTTCCGCCAACTCAGGCCCTTCGTCCCCCTTAAATTTTGGAGGATCCATCTTCCGATACTGTCCCATAAGGTATGCCTTCCTCTTCCCCGGAAGAGAATGTTCCACTTCAGTGAACTCACGTACCGCTATGGGCACTCCTTCATCCGTCATTTCCCTATCAAATCACCATTCAAACATTTAGTCATACATTTCATTCATTCCAACTTAGGCGCACATTTGCAGCCTCAATACACACATTTCAAATTCAATCAACCCCCTTTTTAGGTATTCTTTTACGGCACCATGCCTTTAGCGCACCAAGCGCTTGTTTCCATCACCTTCCGTGATGTTTGAACCTCAAACTTTCCGAACCAAACACCCATTCATGTGTTCTCATACACACATAATTTGACAATTCCGAACCCTTGTCCATTCACTTTTTCCTCAATACCAACTCATCCGAATCAACTCCGAATCAATCCAAACAAGTACATACGCATGCGCATGGCACAAGGTGCATTTTTAATGCAAAAATCAAATCAAATTCCACCCTTACCACTCCAAAACGATCCTAAGCTCTGATACCACTTGAAAGGATCGAAACAATTTGATTTATGCAAAAACATTACATTTACATTGATTAGCAAAAGATTCGTTACATGTATGCGAGCTACACGCTCAAACTTTTCAAAATCTTGTTAATGTCTCTTCTTGCAAGAAGCGCAGCCCAAAACACACTTCTACTACCTGCAAGAAACTAGAATTCATTTCATTTTAACCCCCCATAAAGAACCACAAGGACGGCACACACCATCAAAAGCTAACTGTACTCAAATAACCATTTTTTTTGTGCAACATAGTCATCAGTTTTCAACCCATTCGGCCTTCACCTTTCCTCATCAATTTCCATTCGTGTCTGCCATTTTAAACCTCTTAGATAAGGTAGGAAGACACCCTTAAAATCTCAAAACCATACTCCAAGTGCATTTCCCCTTAGGCTAGTGAAACCATGTACCCGTCTAATCATCATTTCGACCATTTTTCGTTTTCTGTACATCCCAATGATAAACCAATTCGGCTTTGACCTTTCCCCATTATTTTCCACTTTTTTCTACCACATTCCTACTCCCTTTCAAGGTGGGAATGTGGCCACAAATTTTCACGTTATAACTCCTTTCCTACAGCCCCTCATTTGAGCTCAAGTAACACTCATTATTCTTGCCCGTTTCAACCGAATGTCACCCCATTCGGTCTCACCTCCCATCCACCCCCGAGCATAACTTTTCCGTGCTTTTCTAGCACGAGGGACAGCCCTTCTAGGCTTCCGTTCCGGCTTTACAACGCCGCATAATTTCCAGCCCTTAGCCGATTTGATTTCCATGGCCAAAGCCACGCGATTCCGCTCTTAGAGCGCGAGGTGAAGCGCAGCCACCACGGGGCTCAACGCTCTCCTATTCCATACCTTAACTTCACTCATTTCCAGCCCCTAAGGACCGCAATCATTCCCCTCAAGGCTCGCCCCAAGCGCAATCTTTCGGTAAGCCAACAACCACACGCATACACATACTCAACATAGAGGGGTTTGGGTGGCTCCCCTCCACCTTAGGGGCTCGGCCACCCTCTAACCCTCTCCGAACACCTCCCAAATCACAGCCCATCCACATCAAAGAACCTCAACAGCATGCACCACAACTAAGCTTAAAAGCGGAGGAGGGATGTAGGGGTTACCGGCCGGTTGCACCTCGACACAAGTCGGTGAGCTCCGCCCTTCGCTGCACCACTTCAGCCCGCGAAGGTAGCCTCCCTTCGGCCCTTAGCCTTTCACAAGCTCGGCGCCTATTCCTTCTTGATCTCGGATCCACTTTTGTGAATCGAATCGTCTTCCTTTCCTCTTCTTCTTCCTCTTCGCCCAACTCCCCCTTTTTCCTTTTTCTTTCTAAGTCCTTTGTGAGTGTGTGTGTGTGTGTGTGTGTTATGTGGGGAAGGAGACGAACTCCCCCCCTTTCAAGAGGGTTTCACCGCCTCATTTTCTTCATGAGGCCCCCTTCATCCTCTTCCATTAGCAACTAGGGACCAAATTACCATCATTATAATTTGGACTCCCACATCATTATTTAAATAATATCTTTGGTTGACTAGTCAACTTGATCCCATGGCCACAATTCATCCTTGGAAGCTTTTGTTCATTTCATCAACGGTGGGTATTGATTTAAGGGCCACATAGGCGCCCATCCTCGGAACCCCTCTGGGCCCCCTCTGAGCCCCCGTTGGGTCCCCCTGGACCCCCTCTGGATCTTCTACTGATGCCGCGACCCTGGAGCTTCCTCTGTCGGCGCAGGTGGGAGCAGACGACCCTTGGGCTGCTTAGAGCGGGCGTCCCTTGGTAGTCTTTGGCTGCTTGCATGATGTACACATGTAAATGACATGCATGCCCCATGCCCCTATAAATAAGAGATGTAAGGGGGCTGGGCGAGAGACATTGTAAGATTGAGTTGAGTAATACAATCGGTGCCTTCGGCCACATCCTTGTGTTCTGGTGAGCGAGTCCTTGTCCGTGCAAGCGTCCTTGAGTGCGAGCGAGAGCGATACACGAGAGTACGTGAGCAAACACTTGTGAGTGTGGGCGGGGCTTAAGGGGAATCCAAACGAGAGGGTTGGTCGTGCTTCCGAGGGAGTTACGACGCCGCCAGGGTCGAGAAATTTTCTGGGTTTCTTGCGTCCCTTGACATGAAAGTCCTCGGCCTTTGAAAGTCCCCTGACTTGAACTTCTTCCTCGGGGGCAAGTCTCTGCCTCTAAACATTCTTGGGGCATTCTCTACAATTTCCATAACTTTCTTATTCCTCAACGCTTTCTCTGTATTTTGAGCTCGGCAATAGATCTCTTCATATTAAAGCATGTGAGAAGCAATGTGCACATGAATGTCGGGGTTCAGTCCAAGTTCAAACTTCCGAGCTTTGCCCACGACATCAAGAGAAGGCCAATAACGGAATAGCGTCGAAAACTTGCACTCATATTCGTCTACTGACATATCCCCTTGCTTTAATTATGCGAATTCCATTGCTTTCTCATCCCAAACTGTAAATAGGAAATACTTTCCCAACAAAGCGGTTTTGAACACCTCCCATGCATCTACGGAGTGTGACTCTCTTACATTGTTGTAGATAGCCCAAATCGAATTTTTGGAATTTTGAAGATTGAACGGGACAAATCCCGATTTAATGTTCCGTAAACTGTTTTACAAATAAAAATTAAGATTTAAAATCAAACTGCTAAATCAAAATTTCAGTAGGTTGAAGTTTTAGATTTTTCTATTTGTTAAAAAATCCATAAGCATGATTGGATGATCAATTTTAAATTAGTTACATGCAACTAATTGCATTTTATCACACTACTTTACAAATATGTTTGTTTTTCATTAGAATTTTACATTAATAAAACAAAGTTTTAGTACTTCAAAATTTTATTATATTTCACATTATTAATTCCAAAAAATCCCTAAATATAGTTAGGTTGCTAATTTTTTTAAAGAAGTTAGTTACATGAGAGTAATTTCTCATTACATTTTTGTTTATATGAAGAAAATCTATTTTCTTCATTTTTAAACTTTTAGTGTTTGCTTTTCTTTTTTGCTTTTGTAAAAAAAAAAAATTGAAGATTTAATAATTTTCCTTTTTTACTGGTCGGGTTGGGCTCTTTTGTAAGATAAAATTAATTTAGACCAATACGTGACTTCGTACTTTTCCACTTAACACCTGGACTAATCTAAAAGAAAAAAAATAAAATCTCCTTGCCCACCCGTAATTCTTAGATTTTTATTGAAGGACCAAGTGAAATTGGAGACATCGTAAAATTAAAGGACCAAGTTGGGATCTCACGCCTTTTTAAAATAAAACTAGTCGGACTAATATGAAAGGATAAAATAAATCAAAGGACTCAACTAAAGATTAAAAAATAATATTAAAAGAAATCACACACAGCACCCCTCCTTCCTCCCACACTCTCCCCACATTGGTATAAAAAATATTTCTGTTGGGGGAAGAGGGGTGGTTGAAACAGAAAACAGAAAGGAAACATAATTCCGTCCCCCGATCGCTCCCTCCTTGAACTCCGCTCCCTCTCCTCGATGCTTTTGGATTTTTCTGGTCAATCGCTCGGAAGAACGACGTCCTCCACCCACTCCGATCCTCCACCCACTCCGATCCTCCAGCGGCCTCTTGTTCTGCCGATCGTTCCTCCTCTAGTCAAGGTAAGCGGAAATCCCCGCGGAAACCCCCTGACCAGCTCTCCCGGACATCATCAAACGTGGTCGAAGTTCGCGAAGCTCAGCCGACTCCATCATTTCCTCCATGATTCTTTGATCAAAGTTTGACGACCAGCTGAGCTTTAGTCTCTCTCCGACATTGCGGCATTCCTGCTGCAATTCTTCAGCAAAAGATGTAACGAGATGTGAAAAAAAAGGGAGTCATTTCTGATCCAGATACACACTTATTATTGCTGCAATTCCATCGCTCTTGTTGATTTACTCATGATCCGTTGACTTCACGATCAACGTTAATCTACTTATACTTGATCGATGCATTTGTCGTTGCCGCTCCTTTGAAACACGTTTAGTTTTCTCCTGTTGGACTGATCATTTTGAAGTCAGCGTTTGGTGTACCTATACTAGTTTAGCTCATGAATCTCTTCATCCACTTGTTTTAATTTCATTCCTTACTATTGGCTTGTGCTCCCTTCCATCTAGTTGTTATAATTATGTTGTTGCTGTCATTAGTTTACTCAAAAATAGGTTTTCGCTGCTGTTGACTCTGTTCATACAAGTGATTTCCGCCATTGTTCATCTAGCTGATTTGCCCTGTGTGCTTATGAATCTCGTTGTTGATCGCAATTCTTGTTGTTAACTTTTGCAGTATTGTTGTTGTTTCTTCACGATTACTTTAAGCCCGTTGATAACCGATTTCCGAAATCCTCAAGTCGTCGCTGTTAGTTTGTACTTCAATTTTATTAGAATCAATCGATCTCTTGTTGCTGGTTGAAATAGTTATCTTCGTCACTTTAACTACTAGACTGTCCATGCCCGATTTTGCTGCTATTTTTGATTCATTCACCCCTGATCTCATCGCCGATTCATTCTTGCCTTCACGTGTTACTAATTCATCCTCACTTGAGAGATTACGTTGCTATCGGTGATTCCTCCTTGTTTGATAAATTTATGCTGATAGACAATTCTTTCTACTATAACTCAATTTGATGATAGGCCACATTTGTTTAAGCTAGCAATTTCATTGATTGCTTTGTATCCTGTACTTGTTGTCGGTACATATTTCAACTCATCTGGTTGTTTCCCCCTTGTCCACCTTGATGTTGACATGATCACTCTTCATCGTCTTCATCGCTGTTTATGCTCGCGAGCTCTTGCTCATGTTGCTTTATTTTAATCAATAATCTCTTTGGTTTAAGCTTCGATTTCAGCCGCTGATTTTGTTCATGGCCTAATTGTACAATTTCGAATCTTGCAAAGTCCGGCCATCTCGATTTCATTATCCAGTTGCTATAATTTCACTGCAATTTATGCAGATGTTGCTACAAATCCGAGTTTATTGTTGTTTTATTTGTAAAGTCGCTAGGACAGCCACATAATGCTATTGCGACCTTAAGTTCACGGTTGATCTGCGTTGCTATATTTTTTTTCGTTACTGGCTACTCTCCATTGGTTTTGTCAAGGGTCTGTTTGTATTTTTAGTTCATTCGTCTTGCCGTTGCGTGTGAGTCCTTCATCACCGTGTCGCTGCAATTTTAAGTTTGATTGTTAAGCTGGTGTGACTGGAGTAGTTACATGTTGCTGCAACTTCAAATTTGATTTGCATTTCAAATTTCTTACCTGAATGCTTCGACTTTGCTGCTGATTTGACCCGATTCGCTGTTGTTCCATTATTTTTTTTTTTGATAAGTAACTGTTGTTCCATTATTTATTCCATTCATATTCGTCTACACCTTCGCTGCTATTTCATCCTAGCCTTTTCCTTTACATTACCAGTCCATGTTCGAGGACTCGATAAGACGATCCTCTGAGACCCATCACATTTGAAGGATTTTCGAAATACGCACGTAACAGACTGCGTGGATTTTTACGCGTGTGTAAAAACCGCGATGATTCAAGACTTTAAAGCGGCCCCAACCGTCAAATTTAAGGTACATGAGGAAAGGTGTTGGCCTTCCCAACTTTCTATTTTTCCACTTGTAACTGTCTGTAGGCCCAGGTGTATAGGCCCACGGTCACCACCCTTCCCCGCCTACTTTGATCTAAATAATTCTATGTGATTGCGCATGTGATCATCACATATGAGTTCAGGTCCAACGCCCGAATTGGGCTTAAGCCCCTAACCCTTTTTCGCATGTTTGAGTGAGAGAGTGAATAATTAGGAATCCCCGAAACCTCTTTGGTTTTTCCGACTTTATACTATTTTTTTTAAATAAAGTCAATGGCGACTCTGTATTAGCTTACTTAAGTTAAGCAATAAATATGTTTTCTACGGAGCCACGAAGGATCACAATCCTCCTTTTGTTCCCTTCCGGATCATGCTCCGCCTTTCGCCGGTCGTCCTCTAGACCCATCCTAGTAACTTAATTGATAAAGTCTAGGACTCTTAACTATCATTGGATTAATTTTAGGTCCAATAAGAAGACGTCCGTAATTGTTAACCATGTGGTCAATGCGGCTTGCCCCTTGCTTTATTGAAGGCAGCTTCTTTCATGTGGCCACACCAAAATCTCGTGTGGCTACACAGAACTTTCTGTCCAAGCGTACTCTCCTCATGTGGCCACACTGAATCTCCGTGTGGCCACACCAACCTTCATGTTCCCGTTCCTTTCGCATGATAGCTTCGCTTTGCCGGAGAGCTTTGCTTCTTGTGTGGCCACACTAAATCTCCGTATGGAAACACCGAACTTTCTGTTCGCGTGTGTCCTTCTCGTGTGGCCACATCGAATTTTCGTGTGGCCACATCGAACTTTCTGTCTGCACGTTCGTTAACAGGGAGGAAGGGCAGCCCCTTGGTCCCTTGTGCCCCCTTGTACGCATACACTATACTCTATTCTTTTGCACTTACATTCATCCTCATTACATATTAAGTCATTATATACAATCACACTTATATTTGTAAATCTAGAAAAGACATGTCATTACAATTATACCACCATTATACAAGTGAAAGCCACCTCATCCACTTCGAAGGACAATCTTATGTCATAAATTTGAGATACGTTTTTGAGCATAGGTTAACTACTTCCGTTTGCCCATCGGTCATAGGATGACAAGATGTTGAATACTTTAGATGGCCGCCTTGGATGCTGTAAAACTCCTTCCAAAAACATTATCAATAAACGCTTGAGCAACCACTTGGGCAATATATGGGTGTGGTCGTACGAAACGAGAGTACTTCGGTAGATGATCGACTACCACTAAGATTACCTCCTTTCCATTTGACTTCAGTAAACGTTCAATGAAGCCTGTTGAAATATCACTTCAAATTGCAGTCGGGATAGGCACATGTTGTAGTAAACTCGGGTATGTCGTATTATCATACTTGCACCGTTGACATGTCGAGCATTCACGGACAATTTGTCGTACTTGCTTTTCCATTTTTCGCTAGTAGAACAATGCAGATACTCTTTTCATGGTTGTTGTCGTCCCGGAGTGTCCCCCACCTAGTGATTCGTGGAGTAAGAACAAAACTTTCTTTCGCATTTCTATGTCATTTCCAAAGACAACTCTTCCCTTTCTTGTCAAGATACCATATCACCATGCATAATGTTATTGTCGATGTGGTTGCTTTATGCTTTTTCTATCACTCGCTGCAGATCAACGTCTGACTTCTAGCTTTATTTAACTTCATCTAATAACGATGGTTCAATGGTGGAAAGAGCCACATTTAGAAGCTGACCGGTAGTCACTCTTCATAAGGCATCTGCAGTCTGATTTTCTTGCCCCTTTTTGTAGCTAATCACATTATCGTATTCCATAAGCTTCGTTAACCACCGCAGCTGGCTATCCATATAATGTTTCTATTCTAACAAGAATTTCAAACTGTGACGGTCCGTCTTGATTGGAAAGTGTCGCCCCAAGAGGGAGTGATTCCATTTAGTGACAGCATAAACAAAGTCCATTAATTCCCGCTCGTATACCGACAATTTTTTATGACGAGGAGATAATTCGCGACTTAGATAGCTACAGGGTGGCCCGCTTGCATTAGGACTGCTTCAATACCACCACCCCTTGCATTTGTTTCGATTTCAAACGATTTTTTGAAATCTGGAACCGTTAAAGTTGGAGCAGAAATCATCACCCGATTCAAATCTTCAAAAGACTTTTCGGCTGCTATATTCCACTGAAAGTCGTCATTATTCAACAGATCTGTAAGTGGTCTACTAATTCGTCCATAGCCCTTAACAAAGCATCAATAGTATTCGGTAAGTCCCAAGAATCCTCTTAGTTGCTTGACGTTTAAAGGTCGCGGCAAATCACAGACAACTTTAATCTATTTATCATCAGTGAAAACGCCCCCCTTATCTATAAAGTGACTGAGGTACTTAATCCGCGTACACCCAAAGCTGCATTTACTTAACCTGGCTAGAAGACTAATTTGACGCAAAATATTCAGGGCAGCTCTCAAGTATTCCACATGCGATGAACTGTAGACTAGAATATCATAAAAAATACTAGTATGAATAGTCGTAAATAAGATCGAAAGATATCATTCATTAGACTTTGAAATGTCGACGAAGCATTTCTCAACCCAAACGGCATACCAAGGAACTAATAATGGCCATCATGAGTACGAAACGCTGTCTTGTAAACATATCCCGAATGTATTCTAATTTGATGATAATCAGACCGCAAATCAATTTTCGAGAAAAATAAGAACCATGTAACTCATCCAACAGCTCTTCGATTATAAGAATCAAGAACTTATCTTTCACGGTGATTTTATTAAGTTCATGGTGGTTAATGCGCATCCTCCATTTCTTATCGTTCTTTTTCACTAATACCATCGGAGAAGAGAAGGGGCTCGTACTTGGTCAAATATGCCCGTTGTTCAATATTTCACATACCATGCCTTCTACCACGTCCTTTTGTATCGGTGAGAGTTTATAAGGCCACATGCTCACAGCCTGCACCCCCTCCTTTAAGGGAATCTGATGATCATGTGAACAACTAAGAGATAGTCCCCTAGGCTCTCCAAAGAGATCCTTCAATTTTGCCAAAAGTGATTGCAACTCCGAATGAGAATCTAAAGAATTTCCCTTACTAGTTAATGTCATCGAGGCATCCCTCGATTCTGAATAGAGAATGGAAACCATACAACATGTAAAATTATCCGACGACATTTGACCAATGATCAATTTCTTAAACTTCTGTTTAGCTAACTGTTTGACAAATTCCTCTGAAGTTCCCTGTAAGACGTGTCATTCCTTCAATGACAAATTACATAGTAAGAGAGCGAAAGTTCCAAGTAATCAAGGTAGACGATCATTAAACTCCCAAGACAAGCTCACATCCTCCAAGAGGCATGACAAATACGTCTGCTGAAAAACTATATCCCTGTGAAGATAATGTGAATCCCGAACACTTCCTTCTACACATAATGGATTCCCCATTAGCCACGACTACGGGCATCGGCATTATCTCTTCCATTTGACATCCAATTCGTTTAACCACAACCAAGTCGAGAAAGTTGTGTGTCGACCCCGAATCAATTAAGACATGTACAACACGTATTTTATAATTTCCCTGCAATCGCATGGTCTGAATTTTGTCTAAGTTAAAATTTCGACCAGAGCACTCAAAGACAAACATGGAAGACTTTCTTCAACCACATCTGTGATGGTGATATCCTGTGATCACTCGATTCCTTCTACATCTTCGTCTCCATGATTGGTAAGAGTGAGGAAATGTAGATGGCGAAATGCACACTTTTGCCCCAGGGAATACTTCTATCACCCATTTCGACTAGGCTCAATTTGGTTCTACCAATGGGCTTGTTAGCTTTGAACGACACGTGCAGCGCTCGGGGGAAGTAAGTGTTGCGATGGTCGCAGAGGTAGGTTCTCATGTCCTTTAATGAAGGACGAAACTCGGGAATGGTCGGCTCTTCCAAAATCTGAGCATAAATAAAGGATTGCTCCAAAGAAGAAGGACGCAACAACTTAATCTTCTTTCGAAATTCTGACCTTAATTTGTCGATAAATAAACTTATCGCATATTCCATCAGAAGTGACACTTTTCCCAACAACATGTTTCAACCTTCCATGCATTCCTAGATGCTCCATGTTTGTTACAAGAACTTCAACTCACCTATTGGGTCTTCATATGCTTGGCTTCCAAAAATGGCCAATAGGGTGAACACATGTTCCTCCCACTGGGGATATCCCCTTGTCTGTCGATTTTGGAGGTAGATTTGATGTGATTCCAGAGCCCTTCCATGTAAATGGATGGATGCAAGCTGAACACATAATTCGGATGGAGTACGATCTGTCTCGAAGAAATGCTCACAATAAAATACCCACCCACGAAAATCAGTGCCTTCAAAGGTTGGAAACTCTAAGTGTGTCGGCTTCGAGAAGAAAGCTGATGGGGACCTTATAGTTTGATTAGGATCCATAAATGCGGGAGGGTACGATATGTGTTGGTGTGTATTGGGAGGTATGATACTGGGCAATATGGTCATGTTTGGGGCAATCGATGATAGAGAGAGTTGGGATATGACAAATTGTGGGGACTGTGAAAAGGTTGGTGGGAAGGAGGGAGGTTGGTGAAAGTGGGTGGTTAGTGTCGAAAGAGGCAAATAAGGGCTGGAAAAATTTGTTGGGAGGTAGGATAGAGTGCGAGTAATTGGTTATGTGCCGGGAGCTGTCCGACATGGGATTTCTGTACTTGATGAAGTGGCTATGGGCCCTATCGAGATGGTTGCCGGAGACAGAGTTTCTTTGGGTAGTAGCTTTCCGCGAACAGCAGCAATTGTGTTTTCACCTCTGAAGTTATGTCGTGCATATGCTCGTTGCAACCCCAGACGTACTCTTTAACCTTATCAATAGCTTTACGAAGCTCTTGCAAACGAGTTCCGTCTGCTATTGCCATCTCAAGATCGCTGCTTTGATACCAGATGTTATCAGGGATCGAAAATAAAAGCTTACGAGAAGAAAATACTTAGGCTAACACAAGAAACTCTACTAGACATTTTCCTCATGTGTCTTTGGTTTCCCATTTTTTAGGCTCATGATTCTGCAACTTCCGCGACTCTACAATTTATTTTTTTGTGACCCACTCATACAATTAATGGGGCTGAGAATCAAAGTCACTACCCTTCGAGTTGCTTATGCATTGAATAACTAGGCGTAATGCAAATATTTGAATCTAAATTCGATCGATCGCGGGCGACCATGTGACATATGCTTAGCACAACTGAATCCCTTTTACCTTCTCGAATACGATTGGTGGCTCAACGTCGACATCGTGAAATTTAACCGAGTCACAGAGAAGCTGCATGATCCAATAAGGCAAAGGAAACATCACGAAACTGCATGATCCAATAAGGCAAGGGCAGAAAGAAAACAAATAGTGAATTGGTGGTGGAGGGATTGACAAACCTGAATTCAATGTGAGATGCATTTTGCCTTCAAAATGTTGAGTGCCCTGAATCGGGGGGTGGTTTGTCGACGTTAACCCTTTCGCTTGGTATGTGGTTTTTGCACCTAAACAACGGGCATTGGTAAAAAATTAACAAAAAAGGGGTAGCGTGAAAAAAATTACGAAATATATTATCGAAAAATACTGACATTTTTTTTAATTAATAAAGTCGTCACTCAACTTATATTAACAAATTTTGAAAAGTAGCAAGTGTCGAATTCTCCTAAATTAAGCACAAGTGATGGTTATCGCTTCAAGATGATTTTAATTATTTCGCTTAATTTTTTCACACACTCCATCTTTACTCTATTTTTTCCACAACTAGGTTTTTTGGTGCAAAACTCCTTGGTATTACCTTTATTTATTGAAGTACCTACGAAATATATATGATATTTTGCACACTTAGTGCTCGAGGTTAGCTACAAAATATATATGATATCTTCCGTAGGTTAGTTTCGAAAAGAATTTAGGAAATACGATTTGAGTTTTTAAGTTTTCCAAATTACATCCCCTAACACGTCGTTCGAGGTTTGGGTGCCCTTGGACTTATTCTTGCTGTGGCGAACTCCCTGTAAAGAATTGTGTTACCTAAAAAATCGGTTCATCATAACTGAAAATCCAATGTCAAGGAAAAAGACAATTCATCATATCATTAAATTTGATTTTATTAGTTCTCTTAATACGAGTTTTCATTAAATAATCAAAGTACATCGACAAGGTAAGGCAATTAATAATCACTCAATTTCATAATATTTTAGAGTTTTCCTAGACATTTGACTAAACATAAACAATTTTTTCCTGATGATTTGTCCAAACTTACTAACCATATACAATATTTGCTAGAGCACCAACTAAAGGAGTACGAAGAATCACGATATAGTGACATGACGACATAACAAAACGGTGAAACGGGCTAGGAGACTCACGATATGGCGGAGGGGTTTGCATGACAGAGAAGGTTGCACTCGTGTATCCCTCTTTTATGCTCTCAAAATTTGCTCTTTATTGTCTCCTTTTTTCGCTATGTATGGTGCCACGTATCATAGTACACTTAAGATATCGGAATCCGGGAAACAGATCTTCTATAACAATAAGTAAATATATTCGTGATATAATTAGATATCTCCCAAATATTTTCCCCAGGAGATATATTATCTCTCCTTCCGTATATTTTACGAGCGAATCAAATATTCTCCAAATCGTAATATTTTTTTACTTTAGGCCACAAAATCCTAACAAACTCCACCTTGGATCAAAGTCCATATACCATATGAGGAATTGTAACTCCATGTACTAGTCTTCCCTAGATACTAACTGTGAATATCACCCTTCTTCTCCTCTAGGCTCCGACAAGCCTAGTCAATGGAACATCCAAGCCCGCCTACGACGACCTTGACTACCCATGTCATTTTTCTTCTCAGTGCTTGCGACTTATTACCCTGCTTCTCCCATGGCTGAATACTCCTCTTGGAAGGATTCATGACGCCTTTTAGAGACCCAACAATAGTAATAACAACATCCCTCATAACATGCAAGCCCTTCAATCGACTCCCAAACATTGAGGGCTCCACTTGAAGTAGAGAATTTGTACCATTTGGCTTCTAAAACATTCACGAAAGTAATATTTCTCGTGATGTTAGGTACATGTCGAACATCTGCCAACTCTCTAACAACTCCATCATTCATTATGAGACGAACCGTTCTCACGTCTGTAACCTTACACTTGTGACCGCTGCCCAAGCGTACCTCTCCACCTGTAGTAGAACAATATGCGGTGAACATCGCCTTATGAGGACTCATATGGAAAGTACTCCTTAAGTCGAGAATTCAATCCTTGTTTGATGGTCTCTCTGACTTGGTTTCGGCAGCTTGCACCTCGCCAGCCATGAACATATCTCCATCTATGGAATTATTATCGCTACTATATATAACAACCTTCGATGACGCTTGTAATCCTTCATCCTTCTTTGCCAGCTTCTTGTAGTTTTTCTTTCTAGCATTTCTTACCACAATGGAAGTACTTTAAAACCGCCGCTACCTTTGGATTTGGTCATGTGCACTGTTAATGCCTCCACCATGGGTCACCCTGCTTCACCCGTCAACTCTATATCAATCAAATCCTTTGATAAAAGGGAAGACTGTACCTCATCAATAGGAGAACAGTTTTACCATACAAGAACGTCTTCCTGAAGCTCTGGTATGAAGCGGGCAGTGAACATAACAACAACATCGCCTGGATCTCCTCATCGAACTTGTTGCTGATCCTCTCCAAATCCAAATATGCAGACAACCAATTATCTAGGTAGGATTTAACGGGCTTGCTTTCCATCATTCTCAGCATGAAAAACCTTTGTCTGAGAAGAAGTTTGTTGCTCAGTGTCCTCATCATGTACAGACTCTCCAGCCTACTTCAAAGCCTGTCCATTATCGTCTCCTTGAGTACGTTCGTCGGAACCTCATTGGACAGACACGGCTGAATCACCAATAATGCTCTAGCGTCCATCTCCTTCCTCTAGTCAAAAGTAAACTTCGAAACGCTCTTCGACTGATTTGCAACAGTCTGCTCCATTCCACTCTTTACCAGCAGCGCCCTCATCTTAACTTGCCACAAGCCGAAATTCATGCTCCCATCCAACTTCTCGATCTTGAACTTGCCATCGACCATTGATCTCGATTATACACAACCAAGCTCTGATACCAATTGTCGGCATACATAGAAGCCCTTGGAAACCAGTCGAACCGGATTCGATCCTCGATCGGAAGTTAAATAAAAATAAGGAGACAAAGAAATTTACATGGCTCGGTCAATCGACCTACGTCCACGGGCGGAGAAGAAGATTTCACTATAATGATATATTACAAACTTTAGGTGGAGACCTCCAACCCATTCGACCTACCCGAGTATAAGATATCGCTTTCCTGATAAGAAATTAACCCGATGTGTTTCCCGTGTTTCCTCAGCACATACACTTTCTTTACCACCATATTCTTTGCACTCGCGTATCCCCGTTCTATGCTATCAGGATTTGCTCTCTATTCTCTCTTTTTTCGTTTCATATGATGCCACCTATTTATAGTACATCTAAGATATTGAAATCCAAGAAACATAATCTTTTATAACAACATGTAAATATATTTGTGATATAATCAGATATCGCCCAATATATTCCCCCAGGAGATATATTCTCTCTCCTTTCGTATATTTTACGAGCTAATCAAATATTCTCCAAATCATAATATTTTTTGATTTCGGGCCACAAAATCCTAACAAGCTGGCCGAGGGAGGGGATTCGAAGGAATTAAGGCACTTTGGATGGCATAGGGGTAGCCTTCAAAAATTTTTTGTCCGAAAGGAATAGATTGGGATGAAGCGATGTTGTTGTTTGAGACAACGAGACTGGTTTGACCCCTATCTAACCCTTTTGGGCAAAACATTTTCCCAAGTGTATCTATGTCATTGTTTGGAACACTAACTTTGTCATAATAAGGTAAAGTCGTTGTTTACACAAACTCGTTGTTTGGGACAACAAATTTAAGAAATTATAACAAAGTCACTCTTAGGAATAATGATCTCATTGTAATTTTAGTGTCGCGTAAGTAAGGGGTTGTAGTTTGAGAGTTTGGAAAAACTGAATCATATTTTACAAATTAATTTCGAAACTAACAGTGCGGAGTTACAAATCTCTGAATTCCTTATAAAATCTTGAATTTATATACAATATTATTATCTGTCGTAGTTCTCTCTTTTTCATGTTATACCTTGTAAAATATTTTTTTATCAATATTATTTTATCGCTCGTGGTTCACCATGTCCAAGTTCTACCCAACGGTTCTTCCCCGAAGTAATAACGTGTTTAGCTATTTGTTTGATATTAGTTTCTTTTTGTAGACGACATTCATTTCCAAAGTGTTATAAACAATGATCATACTAAGAGGGGGTGAATTAATGTCTTTTGTTTATATTGCATTTTCTGGATAATTAAAATATTATTTCCCGATTTGCGGAAAGGAACTGTCTGTATCGTACAAAATCGTACTCAAGCAGCTTAAACAACGAATCATAATAATAAAATTAAGTAGCTGTAGAGATATTCTAATAACACAACACAATCACCGTTTGGGTGGATGTGACCACAAACGCACAAGAATGTTCACAACACATAAATAAACAACACGATAACTTTTATAGCGGTTTAGCGAACTCGTCCTACGTCCGTCTCACCTAACTGAGTGATTTCTACTATTAGAAATTGGCACGTTCAACAACTCCTATAAAAAGGCACTTCTCCTACATTGAGGCACGACGCCTCCCGTACCGAGATACAGTTACTTAATTTTGTGATTCATTGCAAAGCAACCTAAGTGCTAAGGATGGAATTTATCGATGGCGGCTCTACAACTTGCACAATCTCCATGAGACAGGGACTACGCGGCGAGCTCCACACGAGCACATAGCGATTCCTCCGCAAGCAAACATCGACCCCCCGTCCAAGATTGGATTTTCACGACAGCAGTCTTCCTTTTTTATAACACAATAGTATTTATTGGGTGTTATAAATACTATTGTGTTATAAAAACGTATTATTATAAATAGTAGAATAGCATTAAATCAAATCAAGTAATTGATTTTAGATTGGCTACGGTGGGTGATTCTTCAAATAGAAGTGGCTGCATAACGACGTTACGCCTTATCATAACGTGGCAGCAACAGAGTCTTACGTGTATCTTCATGTGATAATCCTACCTGGAAAAAAGATCACAACGTCGGACAAAATATGTCTCGTCCCACAACAGCAATGAGGAGTATGACTGGGTGTCCGATGTGGCACTATTAAGTGTTCAAATTAAAAAAAAAGTTGAAGGAAGGTCGGGGTCCCATTGTTGTTTCTTTTCCAAATGTATTTCCCCAAAACCTAACCCTAATTGTTTCTTCCCCAAATGTCAGTGAAAGCGATTGACACAAAATCATTGATCTCCATAACATAGAGCGACGACCATCAACAGCACAAGATAAAAGACGAAGGTTTCATGCGTCCCATTTGTCACTCCTTTGAATCATCTTTGACGGCCATCTGTGAGTTGAAGGTAAGTCGAAGGACCTTGTTCACGGCTTGTTTTCATCATTGTCCGTGTAGGTGAGTAGTTCATTTATTGTACATTGATTATTTGTTCTTTTTTCCCTCATCCCACGGATGACTCGGGTCAACATCAATTTGCATATCGGGGGCACAATGTCTTTCGCTGGATTTTGTTCATATAACGGAGGAAGTGTGATTAAGTTTGGAGCCGTAGATACCGACCTTCTAGGGTTCTTAACTTTAGTTGTTTGGGCCAAAGCCTTGCGGTTTGTCTATGGTACATAAAATGTGGTATAGGTTTCCCGGTCATACTTTGTCTAGCATGAGGGAAATTATTGGAGATGCTGAGGTATTGAAAATGGTTGAAGAATGTGATGATGGCTGGAGAGTTGATGTTTACTGTGAAGGAGAGGAAATGAATGGTGCTGATGAGTTAGATGAGGTTGCTGGAGATAACGATGAGCATGCTGATAAAGAGGATGAGGAACAAGAGGAGATGCAAGAGGATGACGTTCATGAGACTGTAGATGAAGTAGATGTTGATGTACCAGATGTAGAAATGACAGGGCAAGGGCGTAGCAAATGTAGATGATACAAGTGTTGATGTGGAATGTGAGTATGAGACATCCGAAGATGAAATTATGGATGATGATGGGGTTTTAACCATAGTGGAAAGATGGAAGAACTTGCATGAGTTGACTGAATACAACCCCAACTGTGATAATAAATTAATGGAGTGGAAAATAGAATGTGTTTTGAAACCCCAAGGCCGATGCACGAAGCTGTCCAATTCTATGCTATTGCAAATGGGTATAATGTGTTCTGGAAAAGGAGTACGGAGTTTAGGCAGGAAGCCTTTTGTGTGAAGGGGTGTTCTTGGAGGGTACAAGGTTCTTGAATGAAGAAGGAGAACACCTTTGTTGTTAGGTTTGTATTCAATGAGCATAAGTGTAGCCGTAGTTTGAGTAACCGGCAAGCTACGACTAATTGGTTCGCAAATCAATTCATGCAAGGGCTTATTCGCAAGACTAGATGTACAGCTAGGGATATTCAACAACAAGTAATGGAAAAGCATCACTTGGAAGTCCAACTGATGAAATGGCACTATTGAAGATCATTTTAGAGATCTACGGCCGTGCCTTAATGCTCTTAGACTGAAATACCTCAGGTCGACATTTGAGTTGGTTTGTGACCTTAGTCTTTCAACTGGATTGTACACAACATTTAAGAGGCTATTAATATGTTTTGATACATTTAGGAGTGGCTTTATCCAGGGTTCTAGGCGATTTATAGGGTTTGATGGGACTTTCTTAAAGCATCGGTGTGGTGGTATTCTATTAAGTGTTGTCGGCCGCAATGGAAACGATGAAATGTTTCCCATTGCTGGGGCTATTATGGAAGGGGAAATCATTGAAAGCTGGGCATGGTTTCTAGAGTTGCTTTTCAGAGTTTCTTGAAGTGGATAGTGGATAAGGTTGGACTCTTTTATTTCAGACCAACAAAAGGTAAATGAATTGGTTTTGTATCTGACTTGAGTTTTGCAACTAACTTGTGTCTTGTATTTGACATGATTAACAGGGACTTGTACATGCAATTGAGAATCTTGCACCAGTCGCGGAACATAGGAATTGTGCTCGGCACATTTACCAGAATTGGATGGTGAAGAAGCATAAATGATTATTCTTAAAGAGTCGTTTCTACAAGATTGTCAAAAGCACAAACGAGCAAGAGTATGCAATTGCTTTGAACGAAATGCGAGAAGGTAGGGATGGGTTACTGGGGTCAATTGAGGCTGTTGAGGACTTTCTAAAGCAGGGACCAAAGCATTTCTGTAAGGCACACTTCACGTCAAGTAAATGTGGAACAATCACAAATAATATGTGCGAGACATTTAATTTGTACATAGCTGTTGTAAGGAGATTACCTCTCATAGACATGTTAGAGAGAACTAGACGACTATTAATGGTGCATCAATGTGAGAAGCAGAGTATCGGGGATCGCTGCCATGATCATTTATGTCCCAACGTTAGGAAGGAAGTGGACTTGGCCAAAGAAAATCCTGGAAGGTATGTTGTCAAACCTTCTTTAGCTCAGAGATTTGAGATGTCGATGACTTACAATGAAAATGATAGATATTTGGTGGATTTCAATAGCCATTCTTGTAGCTGCCGTTATTGGGATTTGCATTCTATCCCTTGCACACATGCCATAGCTTGTATAAATTACATGAAGAGGGATGTAGAAGATTATGTAGATGACTGTTTCAAGATCCAACAATTCAAATTGGCTTATGGACTTGTTTTGGAGCCCTTGGAGGGTGTGAAGTTTTGACCTAGGGATCACTTGGAACCAATCAGACTACCGTCTTATAAGAAGCTTCCTGGGAGTCCAAAAAAATACATAGGAGAGTGAGTGAAGAAGAGGATCCAAAGGCATCGTCGCAAACCCCAGGACCAATGAAGATGTCGAAGAATGTACAGGAATGAAGTGTTCCATTTGTGGATTGGACACAACAAGAGAACTTGCAAAGGGGAAGGATCATTTCAGCAACCCCCATCTTCTCAGCCAGAAGCCAGTTCTCAGCCAGGAGTCAGTTCTCTGTCAGGAGCCATTACTCAAGGTACATATGACTTCCCTAAATACTGTAATGGCCTACGATGTCATTTATATTATTGTTTGTCTCGTTTCAGACAGAGTAATGCGGATGACATGCAAAATCTATGAAATTCAAGGACATAACCGGATGACATGCTAGAGTAGGAACATCTCAGCACCAAACATGTCATCTTTAGAGGATCCCACTGCAGCCAACTTTTGAATTTGTCTCCAAGAATAAAGGAAGATAATCGAATAAGCAGGGGAGGGATGAGTAGAAAGCAGGGAAGGGACCATTAGAAAGGCAGTGGAGGGACAAGTTGAAGGCAGGGGAGATTAAAAGATATTTGTGTTCTAACTTTTGACAAGCAGAAGGAGATGTGTGATCAGTCAAGTTAGTTTTTTGTTTATGCCACAACCATCTGTTGGTGTTTTGATGATGAACAATTACTTTTTCTGGTATGCGTCCATGTTATGTAAATTTTGACAATAATCTGCAATGGCCATTATCTGATTATGCAAATTTCTGAAAATTAGTACTAATACATTACTTCCAAAATCCATAATCCACAATACAGAAATTCAAGTTCAAATATAGATCACCTAGTACTGAATATATCAACCTAACTGAACTAAAGATAACCGAAATTGAAGGCCAGAAACATCACCACCAACAATTGCAAAACTTTTATTTCAACCTTCAATTTATGAACTGCAGATTTCTTAGATTCATCAACTTTTTCAACTTTTCATTCCATCTTACAAATATGCTCCGCATTAGCTTGACATTTCACCACCAATAATCGTAAAACTTTTATTTCGACCTTCAATTTATGAACTGCCAATTTCTTAGATTCATCAACTTTTTTCAACTTTTCATTCCATCTTACAAATATGCTCCGCATTAGCTTGACATTTCTTTTGGAGCAAATCAATCTTTTCCTTCATAAGCTTCTTCGAATCCAAAAGCTGAACCATCACTTCCATTTGTCGAATTGGAAAATCCTTGTTGGCCCATTCAAAGAACCCACAATCAGCTTCATGATATTAATTACAAACAACATAAATAATGACCACACATAAAATCAGCTAGCATACCTTCCAGATAAAAACATACTGACAAACCATTACCTTTCAGTACGCACACCTACAAAAACTACGGCTTGGATTTCTCTTACTCCATAATGTGTGCAAGGCGACCCTCCTACCGTGGTTACAAACACGTCCACCCATACTGAGGCTCGAGTGGACAGATCCGGCCGAACATCCACCTTCACTCATTTTTCAAATGGACGGAGATGAGAAAACCTACACTTACCACATATGAGTCTTCAATTTTCGTTAATTTCAAGGCCGCCTGCGCTACTACTGCTGCTGTGTTCCAGTGCCACCTTCCTTCTTCTAGCCAATTTAGGTTTAGGACTCCAGTTTTTCGATTTGGGGAAGACCCATTTACATTGACTAGTGGGACGTGGCATATTTTGTTCGACGTTATGATTTTTTGTCCAAGTAGAATTGTCACATCAAGATACACATAGGACTCCGTTATTGTCACGTCATGATAAGGCGTAACGCCGTTACAAATTGGCTAGGAAAAAGGTACAACACATAATTGCAGACATGTTCATATAACAAAATAAAATGTTGACAGAGAAGAAAGTTCGACCAAACTTAGGGCTACAAATGTATTTTGTCAATCTCAATTTGGGCCCAAAGTTATGTTCGTTCCTTAAATGTTTTTGCAACAAATAAATTTGACTTAAAATTCAATATTTATTTTTTATGTCACGTGACATTTTAAATAAACCACTTTTTCCTTTACTAGTAGTCCCATTGGCCACCTATCCTCCGTGATGACCCCTATATATTGCTTCTTCCCCAGTCACGCCTTCCCGACTACTCCTGTTGCGCCTCCCTCGGCTACCCACTGGATGGGGTTGTGGGAAAGTGAATGAAGTTTATTTAGAACCACACTTTAATTATTCCTCATTGCCTAAAAGACTTCATATTGAAGGGCATCATTAGAGGGAAAAATAAAAAAGGTTAGATTAAAGTTTGAGCTATTATGAATAATTGTGAATGCTATTATGACTCCGAGTAGTAACTGCTGAGACTCTTCGCCCGCCGAGACTCTTCATCTACCAAGACCTTTCATATACCTAGACCCTTCATCTACCGAGACGTTTCATTTGGATATACTATAAATAGAGGGTCTTGTAAGAAGTATTTTGTACCTTTGATCAAAATCAATAAAGAAACTATTTCCCCTTTCTACGTTCTTTCTCTTGTATATTCTCTCAATCTTTTTCATTTTTATTTCGTTATTTTACAACACATTATCAGCACGAAGTTCTACTGAAAAGCGAGGAAAGAAAAGAAAACGACGATCGTCTACAAGATTCTTGACGAATTGAGAGGGCGCTAAATCAACGATTCTATGGAGTTTGTAAGCGGTAATCCTACATGCTATTTCAATATTTTTATTACATTTATCGAAAAATTTATTCGCAAAATCTCGATCCCCCGAATTGGATCCACGATTCTCAGAAGCGGATTCACCATCCCCAGAAGCAGATCATCGATCATCAATTCCTAGAAGCGAATCATCATTTCCCAAAAGTGGATACTCGATTCCCAGAAGAGAATCCTCAATTTTCTTGCTCCCAGAAGGGCAAGACACTGCGCAATTAGTCAGTAAAATGGAGCTTCCCGAAAGCGAATCCTCCACCAATGAAAAATGCACTTGTCTCGTTGACAGCGAATCATCACATACTATTTTGAAAAGCAAGAAATTCTTTACCATCTTGATAATGAATGAAACAAGTGTTAATATGATATCTCGAAGTACAAAAATCATTGAGGGCTCCGGAAGAGCAAATGTCTTATTATCGAGAGGAAAAAATATTTGTATCAATAATGCGTTGTATTCCTCTAGATCTCAGAGAAATTTATTGAGTTTTAAAGATATCCGCATAAATGGACATCACATTGAGGCTTCAAATGAAAATGAAAAAGAATATTTGTGTATTACAAATATCATCTCGGGTAAGAAATGTATATTAAAAAAACTACCTGCAGTTTCCTCTGAACTATATTTCACAAATATAAGTGTTGGCGAAGTACATGATGTTACAAACCAGAAGTTTGTCGATCAAAATAATTTTACTACATGGCATGATCGATTGGGGCATCATAGAGCTATAATGATGCGAAGAATATTTAATCATTCGTTTGTCCATTCATTGAGAAACCAGAAGATTTTTCTCCCCAATGAATTTTCATGTGCTGCTTGTTTCCAAGGGAAGTTGATAATTAGGCCATCACCATCGAAAATCAGGGTTGAACCCTTAAAATTTCTTGAAAGAATACAAGGTGATATATGTAGACGTATTCATCCACCATGTGGACCATTTAGATACTTTATGGTATTAATTGACGCGTCAGCAAGATGGTCACATGTGTGTTTATTGTCAACTCGTAATCAAGCATTTGCAAGATTACTTGGTCAAATTATCAAATTACGAGCTCATTTTCCGGATTATCCAATAAAATGTACTTGTCTTGATAATGCCGGTGAATTTACTTCCCAAGTTTTTGATGATTATTGTATGTCAATTGGGATAAGTGTTGAACATTCTGTAGCACATGTTCATACACAAAATGGCCTTGCAGAGTCATTGATAAAACGTCTTCGATTAATTGCAAGACCGTTGCTTATAATAACAAAACTCCCGATACATTCTTGGGGACATGCTAGTTTACATGCGGCAGCGTTAATTCGCATCAGACCTACAAATTATAATGAGATATCCCCTTTGGAAATGGTTTATGGTCAGGAACCAAATATATCTCATCTAAGAATTTTCGGGTGTGCGGTATTCGTGCCTATTACTCACCACAACGCACAAAGATGGGACCCCAAAAGAGATTGGGGATATATGTTGGATATGAATCACCGTCTATAATTAAATATCTTGTGCCATTGACGAGTGATTTATTTACGGCACGGTTTGCGGATTGTCATTTTGATGAAATGATATTTCCAACATTAAAGGGGAAAAATAAGCAGTTGGAAAAGGAAATAATCCGGCGTTATCATTATCTCAATGATCCTCGTACAAAGTAATCAAAACTCGAAGTTCAGAAAATTATTCACTTGCAAAACTTAGCAAATCAATTGCCAGATACTTTTACTGACCCTAAGAAAGTGACAAAGTTTTGTATTCCAGCTGCAAATGCTCCAATAAGAATTGATGTCCCTGAAGGACAACCTAGTATTGCTAATGAGCCTAAAATGCAAGTGAAACGTGGCAGACCAATCGGTTCCAAAGATAAAAATCCTCGAAAAAGAAAGGAACTAAAGGCTCAAACTGAGGAAATAATTACTCTAGAAGAGCGTCCAGTCATTGAGAATATGATTTAAGAAGAGTCACAGGTACTTGAAAATGAAGAGATCACTTTAAACTATGTTTTGACTGGAAAGAGATGGAATCGAGATAAAATCGACGTCGATGAAAATTTTGCATATGCTATAACATGCAATATTGTAAATGAAGACGACGATCTTGAACCAAAGTCTGTTGAAGAATGCAGACAAAGAAATGATTGGCCAGAATGGAAAGATGCGATTGAAACCTAGTTAAAATCACTCGCAAAGCATAAAGTTTTTGGACATGTTGTCCGTACACCTGAAGGTGTAAATCCGATCGGTTATAAATGGGTATTTGTAAGAAAAAGAAATGAGAAAAATGAGATTGTCATATATAAGGCACGACTTATTGCCTAAAGATTGTCGTAGAGACTTGGTATTAATTATGAGGAGACATATTCTCCCGTGGTGGATGCAACAAAATTTATATATCTGATAAGTTTATCAATTCATGAAAAATTAGAGATGCGATTGATGGATGTCGTTACAGCATACTTACTGGCTCTCTTGAGAACAACATATACATGAAACTCCCTGAAGGATTCAAAATGCCAGAAGTATGTAATTTCGATCGTTGAGACCTTTACACGGTGAAATTATGCAGATCTTTATATGGATTGAAACAATCTGGATATATGTGGTACAAACTTTTAGTGAATATTTGTTGAAAAAATGATATCAAAATGATCCAATATATTCATGTGTGTTTATCAAGGGATCTGGATCACAATTTCTAATAATTGCGATCTATGTTGACGATCTGAATATTATTGGAACCACTGACGAACTGTCTAAAACAGTTGATTATCTCAAGAAAGAATTTGAGATGAAAGATCTCGGGAAAACAAAGTTATGTCTTGGCTTGCAGATTGAGCATTTAGAAAATGGAATTTTTGTCCATCAATATGCTTATACATCAAAGGTGTTAAAACGATTTTATATGGATAAAGCGCATCCACTGAGTAGGCCAATGGTCGTGAGGTCGCTTTATGTAAATAAAGACTCATTTCGACATCGAATAAATGATGAAGAACTAATTAGTCATGAAGTACCATATCTTAGTACTATTGGAGCACTAATGTATCTTGCTAGTCATACTAGACTTGATATATCGTTTACTGTAAATATATTAACAAGATATAGCTCATCTCCTACAAGGAGACATTGGAATTCGATAAAACACATATTTAGATATTTTCGAGGTACAACGGATATTGGTTTATATTATCCTTGTACGCCTGAAGCAAAATTGATAGGATATGTAGATGGAGGATATTTATCCGATCCTCATAATGGTAAATCTCAATCAGGTTATGTATTCACATGTGGTGGTACTGTTGTATCTTGGAGATCAATGAAGCACGCTATTACTGTCATATATACTAATCATTCTGAGATTATAGCTATTCATGAAACAAGCAGAGAATGTGTATTGTTAAGGTATGTTATATATCACATTAGAGAATCACGTGGTTTACCTGTAAATAAAAATGTCCTGACGACATTATATGAGGATAATGCTGCTTGTATTGCTCAAATGAAAGGAGGATATATCAAAGGCGATAGAACAAACCACATATCACCAAAAAAAATTTTCACTCACGATCTCCACAAGAGTGGTGATATTGACATTCAACAAATTCGTTCTTTAGATAATCTAGTAGATTTATTTACAAAGGCTTTGCCTGCGACGACCTTTGAGAGGCTTAGACATAAAATCGGTACGCATAGACTTGGAGACCTACGATGAGGCTATGAAGAAGAGAAGTAAAAATATTGTACTCTTTTTTCCTTGACCACGATTTTTTCCCACTAAGTTTTCCGGGTAAGGTTTTTAACGAGGCAATATCATAATGGTCATTCAATTGGGAGTATTATGAATAATTATGAATGCCATTATAACTCCGAGTATTAAATGTCGAGACTCTTTGCCCGAGACTCTTCATCTACCAAGACCTTTCATATATCGAGACCATTCATCTATCAAGACGTTTCATTTGATTATACTATAAATAGAGGGCCTTATAAAAAATATTTTATACATTTAATCAAAATTAATAAAAAAATTATTTCCCATTTTTATGTTTTTTCTCTTATGTATTTTCTCAATTTTCTTTTTTCTTGTACAATTCTTTTATTTTCTTTGCTTGGATTATTTTTATTCGTCAAATAAAAAGCCGAGGGCACGAGTAACATACTCGCATTCCTCGTGTCGTCAAATCGTCGTCCTACTCGTCAGTCTGCAGAGTCTTCGCCGCCCGCCGGAGCAGACGGCTGGCTCCGATGGCCGAATTCGGCCGCAGTCGCCGCTGCAACAGCCACAGGGATCCCCCCACCGCAACCATTGCCGTGTCCACTGCCAGGATGCTCAACGTCGGGGATGCCGTCGAAGTACGTCCGACTCACGACTCGTCGCATGTGTCTCCGTCATCCGATTTCGTCTTCGAGGATGCGAATGTCCGAATTGTATACTCGTTTTGTCGGACGGCGAGAATGCAAGTGTTTGAGTCCTGCGTCCCGCGTTGCATGTGATTTTGGCCGCGAGTTTCAATTTTTGGGATGCTTTTACGTCCTCGAAGGGTTTTTCCTTTCTCAATGTGAATGCTGCTGGTTTAGGAGGCCGCTTTTGGAATTTTCAGGGTTTCTTGAGCGAGTTTGTTGGTTTGAAAATGTAGGTGAGGAGCAAGGACGACGGTTTCCTGGGCTCTTGGCATAGTGCAACTGTTATTTCCTGTGGTCGTTGTAAACGCAAGGTTAGGTATCTCGACGTTCTCGAGGACAACGGTCGTGATCATCTAGTCCGTAGCGTCAGTGTCTTGCCATCACTAGATGGGCTTCCTGCTGATATTGATCTCCACAACTACCGTGGTCTCATAAGGCCACCCCTGCCGGACCCCCCACCACAATGCCCGAGTTCCCCTTCGACTGGTCTTTTGGAGTTCTCGTACGGTTTGTGCGTTGATGTTCGCTACAGGGATGCTTGGTGGGAGGGAGTGATTTTCGATGTCTGCGACGGTGCGTCACAGAGAAATGTTTTCTTTCCTGACTTGGGGGATGAATTGCTCGTCGATAATGGTGATATGAGGGCTACTCAAGATTGGGAGGAGGGTACAGGAAAATGGCGAGTTCGGGGGGACTGGCTCTTTCTTCAGGTTATCGAGGAGTACGAGCAGGAGTGGCCTCTCGCCGTTTCCATGAAGCAAATATGGTATGATTTACGGGAAAAGGAAGGTTTCATAGGTTTGGAGTGGACTTCAACTGATGAAACTATGTGGCGGAAGCTGGTGCTAGAGACAATAAAAGAAAACCTTGACGTTGCTGCAGTTGGTATTATCTTCCATCTTCTGCTTCCCCCAGCAGGGTGTTCAGGAGGAACGCTTGCTGCACAGATGAAGTCACCAGAAATGGCTGGCAGCAGATATGTGAGGTGGTCTAGCAATGAAGATAGGATAATGTCATTAGAATCATTAACTGCTGTCCAGGATGCTTGTGGTGTCCCAGTTCTTGATGGTCAAGAAGCTCCACTAATGAATTTTGGGAACCTTGACATCAGTATCAGTAATGATAAGGGTAGTGAAGATAGCTGGCACCCTCCAAACCCACCTTTATCTGCCGGATATCATCCAGAGGCCATCGTGATGTTCTTACAGGAGGAACATCGGAGATATTTTATATCCAAGGTACGAGCACACCTTTTGTTTTTGGGCTGGAAAATTGAGGTTAGAAGAACGTCAAAAGGCCCAATTTTTCGGTATATATCACCCAGCAAGAACCTTTACTACTCTCTTTCCACTGCTTGTCAAGAGCTTAAGGAGTCTCAGAGGGACTTCTGTCATCCAGACTCAGAAGGTGCAAGCTACAGACTGACAACTAGGGGAGGCAAGTTTTTTAGAGCTGTTGTGGTAGCCTTATCGAGGTCTAGGCTGCCTGACTTAAGGTCCTGTGCTTCTGAAACACGGGTGGGTGATACCATCATGCAGACTAAAGGGTCCATTAGTCAGAGCCCTGACTATGGTGGCACTGTTCGAGAAGATATTCAGCTTTCTGGGTCAAGTGTCCCCAAAATTAAACCTTACTTTAATCCCCAGGCTGTCCTGGAGTATTACGCACATCTCCGTGATCAAATTTGCAAAACTAGACGCAAGTTGCTAATATATAATCTTAGGAGGCATCTCTTAGCTGTTGGCTGGAAGCTACTGTTCATACCAGGATCAGTGCGCAAGATGGTCTACATTTCATCTGAAGGAAGATTGTTTAACTCACTTTCATCTGTATGCAAGCAATTCATTGATGATGAGAGTTTTGATTTTTCTACATCGAGAGCACACGGAATGGTTTCAGTTAGTGTATGTAATCGACTTCCTGAATTTTGTGACCAAGAGCAGAAATCTCGCAAAGTTGAACCTAGAGAAATTACTGGATGGGGTAACGGAAAACCACGTGTGAATAATAGATGCAGAAAGAGGAGATTGACTGGAGTCAATCATGTTATATCTCTATTCAATATAACCGAAAAGAAGGGCCTTGCAGACACTTTAGCTAGTGCAAGGATTCCTGATAAGGGGTCTGATAGTAGTGTTTCTGGTTTAAAATGTGAATTTGTGGGGGGAAAGGAACTTAAGAAATTCAACTCACTTGCAGCTACGGATGTTCACTTCAGAACTTGGGAATTTAGAAATAGCATAAGGGTGTCCCCTCAAATTGGTCCTAGTGTAGCTCACCACAACCCACGAACTGTATTATCTTGGTTGATAGACAGCAATGTACTATTACCGAGAGCAAAAGTATTTTATAGTAGGGAACTGAGCCATGGCTTCACAGCAGAAGGACGAGTCAACCGCGAGGGAATTAAATGCAGCTGTTGTAGCATTTTGTTTACTTTACGTGGCTTTGCTTGTCATGCTGACAGAAGACATGGTAGAACATCCTCTTGTATTTTCTTGGAAGATGGAAGATCTTTGCTAGATTGCCAAATTCAAATGTTACGAAACAAAAGAATTGTTGGCTTCTCAAATAAGCAATATGACAATATCAAAAGAAAAGGGATTGGTGGTAGGAGTGATAACATCTGCTCAGTCTGTCATTATGGGGGGAAATTGATGTTGTGTGACCGGTGCCCGTCTGCTTTCCATGAAGTCTGCCTTGGGCTTGAGGTGTGTCAAATTTTTTGGGCAAGAACTCAGTGGTTTCTTTCTTTCTTTCTTCTTTTTTCAGCGATTACTTTTCTATGTTCCTTAAGATATGTCCTTGCTTGTTATACTTTGAGTACCATTTTCTTTAGGAAGTTCCAGATGGTGACTGGTTTTGTCCATCCTGCTGTTGTTGCATCTGTGGTCAAAGCAAAATCAGGGAAGAACATGGGAATATTCTTACTTGTGATCAGTGCAAGCAGAAATGTGAGATAGACTTCATTGTTTGCATTTTGAAAAGCCTAAACTTGCATTCCATAATGTTTCTTTTATAGTGTCCATATAGTAATCATGCCTCTCTTACTTTTTGCTGTTATTCTGGTGTAGTTCACTTGCATTGCCTGAACTATAAAGGATCTACACGGGTGACACGATATCAGAAAAAAAGCTGGTACTGCAGCAAGAAATGTGCGGAGGTACTTTTATTGTGAATCTTTTGCCTTTTTGGAATCAGATGATATTATTACATATCTTACTGGTATTATTTTCCAAAGTAACATCTGCATAATGATGTAGAATAATTGCAGATCCCTTTGAGATCGTACTCTGTACTTCTGTTAGGTTTTGTGATATTTATTAGTGATGAACACACCTTTGAAGAACCTTATAAGCACTCATACCTGAACGCAAATGCAGTCTCTTGTTGAAACTTTTTCAGCATTGCATTTGCAGATATCTGTGGGTCTTTTGGCACTTTCCGGGAAGCCTGTTGAAGTTGGGCAGGGAAACATGACATGGACATTGTTGCAGCCTTTTGAGATTGATATAGATAATGCTCGTGCTTCCAAAAGTGATTATCCCATTGAAATTAACAGTAAATTGAATGTGGCTGTTGATGTAATCCATGAATGCTTTGAACCCGTTGAAGAATTTCAAACAAGGGATCTTATTGAAGATGTTGTCTTTAGTCGGGGGTAAGGTATCTTCATCGTCTACAATATCATTATTGCCTTGTGTACCTGTCAGATAACACCGCTATTGTATTGCTTTTCCAGGAACATTTCGTGTGATCATTGTTTCAAATATCCTCCATCTGGGAAAAAATCACTATACTTACAAAGTTGTGAAAACGTATTAATTAGCACTAACCGTGTTGGCCTACCATTTTATATTTTATGACCTTTGTGTAGAATTGATTCCCCTGTTTTGGATATTTTATTCTTCTTTAAACTTGGCATTTCTTGAAGTATTTCCTGTTGTTTCTGTCATCTGAAACAAATTCTTAAGATCGGTGTTTCTTTTAGAGGATAACATCTAAGTAGTGTCAACTGTCAAAATATGTAGGCGTGACACCTGAATATTTGCAAATTAATGACATCAGTTGCAGTGCTATCCTATGTTAAAATTGGCATGCTATCACCCTAGAGAAAGAGTGTAATTCCAAACAAATTCCTTCTTTTGATATTCTTTTGACCTGAGTTGTTTCCTTTATAAGCTCTGAAATTGCCTCAACAGGATGCCCAGGGCCAACGACCGTTATTTTGTAATTTCGGCTCTGAAACTGAGTGCAACTTCCCGGTAATTGCTGTTTGACTTGGCAGGTCACCCTTAGGTCGTCTAAACTTCAGAGGATTTTATACCGTGCTCTTGGAAAGAAATGATGAGCTGATTTCCGTGGGTTGTGTCAGGTACATAAAATGCATCATAGCTGCCTTTGTCGGTAAGGTTGCAACTGATCTCTATCAAGGCTTGATCACCATATTCACATGCAATATTTTCTCCAATTGCAAGGGTTCATGGAGGTGATGTGGCTGAGGTTCCTCTTGTTGCAACCAGGTTCCATTACCGCCGTCAAGGAATGTGCCGAATTTTGATGAACATGCTGGAAAAGGTAATGTCCGTCTTCACTCTTTTCTAATTCGTTTCTTGGATGGATCTCTGGCCTTTCCCAATCATTTACCCTACCAACAATCCATTCGGGACTCTGCTCACTTTTGTTTTACATATATATAGCGTTATGAGGTTCTGATAGTTTTGAAAATGGACTTCTCTTGCTGGACTGTCCATTTGGTCAATCCTACTTATTAATAGTTTTGCTTTGTGATCTGAAATTCGTGGAATGATGTAGAACTAGATTTTGCCCAACGTACAACTTGAGACGGCAATAACAATAAGTTTATTTTAATTCCTAAATGGTTGCCCGTTTAAGATTTGTGGGTTCTTCTTTTGAGTGTTTGATGGCATTTCATTTCTCCTTGGCTAGTTGTTATTGTATGAATAATCACTTTTTCCCCCTTAAGCGGGTAGGTGTAAGCCTTTTTTGTATGAGGGACATATTTCATATATACTAGGATCAAAAGCTTGTGCTACATGATTTGTCAGAGAGAAAAAATGTTTTAGACTCGTGGTGTAGCTTAATAGGAAGTACTACGACCAACACCACTCTGATGGGTTCTCAACAATCACATTTCCCATGCTTATTGAGTATCACTCTTGCCATTGTCGCACTCACTTAATCATTTTCAAATGCTTGTAAAACACTTGGTATTGCTCATAAATGGAGAAGAGGAATGAGAGGTTCCATCTTTGAAAACATTTAGCCAATTGTAGTGGCAATGTGTCTCCACAAATCTATGTGGTATTAATCAGTGTTCTTGAGGTGCTAAGGCGCCACCAAGGAGAGAAGGGCTTTCATTGCCGAGGCGCTAGGTGCTAGGCGAGGCGCTCGCCTATGCCAAATAGAAAACATATGCTTTATCAAAAAACATAAAATCAGTTTATGCTACAAAATGTAAACATCAAACTCAGTTCTCAGGCAGAATACAATATATATTCTACAAATGTTACAATGGTGTAGTTCAGTCATGGAGAATACTCCCTTAGAATCTGATGTGAATCATACCCAAAACAGTTGGAGAATACGGTAGGTGGTCGCACAATAGGGCGGCGCAAGTGGCTGGGAACGACAAGAAGCAAGGTTTGTGGGAACTCAAAAGGAACAGGGACTGGCCGCTCAAACGGCGGGTGCCGATGGCAAGTTGAATCAGGAGGGTAGACACAAGGGGCTGGGAACAACGAGGAGCATTGTCTGTGGGGACGAGGGAAAGGGGCTGGGCACTCAGACTGAAGAGGATTGTGGGTTGAATCGGTTTGAAGGGGAGCGGCTAGAAAGAAATAAAGGTGGGAGTGGCCAGGGGAGAAAGAAATAAAGGTAGGGTTAATTAACATTACCAGGGGTGGGGGAGAGGGGAGCCTAGAACATCCTTTCCAGCGTCCAAACGCCTTGACCTAGACGCGCCTAATGCATGGCACCTGCTCAAGCCCTGATAAGGCGAGAAGGCGCAGCGGCGCCTTGACATCACTGGTAGTAATCTCCTGTGGCCTCATTGATGACTTCATTACTTGTTATAAACCTAGTTCGAGTTAGTTGATCCATTAAAGGATAAAGCTTTTCAGGAGTTAGTTTTCTTCATCCATGAGATTTGAACTTGGGACTTTGCTTGAGGCCCATGAGATTTGAACTTGAGACTGTGCTTCAGGTGAAGTAATGCCGAATCATTTGAACTAATTGAATGTTTCCATTGCGAACAATAAGTAACATTGTCCCTATAGAAATACCCAATATGCTTAGAGATGGGCATGGAATGGAGTGGACTCGGAGTCATATAACCTTATCCGTTTGAAAAATTTACTCCTAGCCTGACTTCATCCCTTATTGGGGTACAAACACTTGAGGTTTGTGCAGATTTACTGTTAGTCTTAAAAAAAATATGCGAAACAGGGTTAGAATAACAGCGAATTAGGGGCGGTATTCAAGTAATTTCTTAAACTAGAACCCTAGCTTGTTAAAGTTTTTCAAAATTACGGCAAATCCATACAATCCTCTCAAACTCTTTCCCCATTCTCCTCTCCGTTGGAGTTTATGGACCTCATTTTTGCTACATATTGTCCCATTGTTTTAACAGAAGATCAGATTGTTTTAAATCGAACCCTGCAATGTATGTGATTTTGTCATTACAAAGAGAGAGGTCAATGCATGAAAGAATTGAAACAAGCAATAGATATTTGCATAGGAGGGAAGTTTCTCTATGCTTATTAGGAGTGAATTTGTTTTCTCCCGTTGGTAATGTTACAAGACATTGCTTTTGATTCCGGAACGGTGTTGTGCATGAACTTTTCGCTTTCTTTCTCCCTTTTGCAGAAGCTGAAGGAATTAGGAGTACAGAAACTGATACTACCAGCGGTTCGTAGTGTGCTGAACACATGGACTCAATCCTTCAAGTTTACAAGGATGAAAGCTGCAGATAGACTGAAGTACCTGAAGTATTCGTTCCTGGATTTCCAGGATACTATCATGTGCAAGAAACCTTTAATTGAATCTTCTCCCTCAGAAACAGTGAAAGGTACTTCTCCATGTCTAATTATTGGGATTTATCCAAACGTTATCCTAACAAAAGGTACGACTGAATGTATTGCAAGGAATTCTGCCAGTAGATTGTGATGGTTTGATGGTATCGCCTGACAAAGTGGAATTGGATGGGTCGAGTACTTTTTCTGAGGTGCTTCAGGTGGAGGATGAAGAAAGTGAAAGTGTGAACCAAGATGATGGGGTTCATGTCTCTAATGCACTGCCTGACAGGTGATTAATCTTCAACATCCAATTACTTACACCCAGAACCACAGGCTGTTAAGAAGGTATGCTTAAAGGGTGGTGTGGTCATCATGCCAGAACGATCGATTGAAGATAATAATGCCCTTTAGGGAATTGGAAATCTGTCCATCTGATCAGTGTGAAAGGTTCCTTGCCCGTATGGTTAAATATCCCGTGCTGCAATATATGGTGGTTTGATTTGTAAAATGACACTATAACCATCGTCGGAAGTAAGAGGCGTAAACCACTAATAAATCCATTAAGACTATAGTATTTTCTCGACTTAGAACGATAGCTGGTAATGTTATATCCCATTGTCTATATCATGCCTAACTGGATATATGTTATGAAAATGAGGCATTTGGTGTAAGTGCAATGAACCTTTTTACCCATTATGGCTACTCAGATTTCCGTCAGCTTGCCAGAGGAAACCTTTCCTATGGTCTCTGGTGTGCACCTGGCATCTATCATTCGATGTCCTATTAGTATAGATAATTTGTGAATTGGGTGGTCATTCTCGGGACCAGACCTCTAACCTGCTTGTTTTAATATCCACCAGTTCATCTGCACTCCCTTCTGTCGGCGATGGGTTGGCCATTTGTTCAGATTCGAAGGTAGTTGCATGTTTCACCTGATAATTACTGCGGTGATCATTCTAAGAGATCATATTTTCATTTGGCCACGCATCCTCAATTCCATTTGTTTGTCCTCACAGATGAACCTTCCACCCCTGCAACTTGATGAGGAGCCGAGGTTCAAGGAGGCGATCCCGGGGCTATCACCTGCGAATTTTGATGAGAAATTCGAATACTCTGTAGCAGCGCCTCTGGAAAACTACTACAAGCGAAGGCGGAAGCATTAGAGTTTGCAGGAGGCGTATGTGGCCCATTTCAGCTCTAAGTGTTTCCTTCCTCTATGTCAACACTTGCACTTTGAAATCTGAACGTTCTGTATGAATATACTTACATGCTATAAATAAACCAGCATACTGGTGGTTTGACCCAACAGTGTCTTCACTTTTTACGGTTTATAGTCAGAGAACTGTAACTCCCACCATCTTAGAATCTGGGATAAGCCGCCAGCTCGAAAGCTCCTGCTGAATCCAAAGTCAGATGGAAATGCAATCGTGGTATCGTTACTCATTCTTTCTATGGCTTCTTGACCTTATGTGCTGCATGTCGCAACTATCCTATGATTGCAAAATCAAGTGGTTGTGTTATGGGTACATAGTTTATGTTAATGACAGGTGGAAGTCTGCTCCAAGAAAGAATTCTTAATCACGCTGAAATGATGACATTTTGCACCTAAATGATGGCGGTGCGTCTAGTTTGATTGCTGTTGACGATGAATATGGAAAAAATTCAGCAGCTGAGTATGGAGCATGTTTATTTGGTGTGTATGTTGCAATCTAAGGTTATGCTGAGCGTCAAAGACTGGGAATGGTCAAAACTGAGCATGTAATTTGTTTATTTCGACATTAAGCGGTGACTAATTCTTTTTTTATAAATAAATAAAAAAAGAAACCTTTGGTTTGTTGGTTGAGTGATGTTCTGATGAAGTTCTACCTATTTGATAAACTTTTACAATGATTTAAAAGTGTGTTAGATTTATCGAAGTTAATACTAAGTTTTAATTGTGGGAATTATTTTAATAGGGGTGACTTTAGGTTAGAGGACATTATCGATTGTGGCCTGGTCAACGGGGCTATATGTTCTCGCAACTGTCACATCTAAATATCAATGCAATTATTCTCGCATTTGTAATGGCACTAAACTTCATCAAGGGATTTTTATTTACATTATCACTTATTCAAGGCAGTTGTAGTAATTCAATTTGATTGTGATCAGGTGATTTTTACTTTTTTTTTCTCATGGTCTCATAAAAATAGTGAATTTTTTTTTTTTTTTTTTTTTTGCTTCTTGTCACTTCCACCTAAATCTAAGACACTAAAACATTTTATTCATTCGGTCACTCGGGACAAAAGCAATACGCTGCTTCATGGTACAATCAATACTCCCAGATTCAAAAATAATTTTTAAGTAATATTTATGTTACGCCTCTAAGTAATATTTTATACTTACAAATTTATATCATGCGGTGACGCACGTCCTCTGTATATATATTGTATGGAAGGTCGGCATTGACTCTGACGGATATTTGTACAAATCTCAGCCATGGATTTGATCGGTCGACTAATTTTTTTTTTATTTAGTTTGAGATCACGATTAGAGATTATGTTGGTATCATATCATATATAATATGAATATGGAATCCAACACCATGAGAAACAAATTATAACAAGAAAGGACATGTCTAAATACATGCCATGAGACCTTTGGGTGTGCTGCCTCCTCATCCACTAATCCGCACATTTTGACCAACCCTCAAGGAAATTTTTATTTACAAAAAAATTCATATTCAACTGGTCCATCCCTACACGTTACTTTTAAATTAATAATAAGACGGGAAGAAAAAAACACTTAACATTTTACAAATAGTCGTATTCGAACTGGCCTCAATATTTTCGGCTGCACGTCACCATCAAAGTAGTTTAAAGGTCAACGCTTTTGCACCCCCTTCCCTTCCCTTCCCTTCCCTCCCCGGAGTGCATTTCATCATCAAAACACATTTCTATGTATTTCCCCAACCCTTTCAATTTCATTATTTACAGCTCTTCTTCCATATCTCCTGTCTGTCATCATGGGAATCTTAGCCTTCGTTGCTGCGCTCGTCGTCTTCTCGTCCTGCGGGATGGCCTCGTCGGCAAAGTTCACAGAGTTCGTGTACCCAAACTTCACGGCCTCAAACTTTGTTTACGTGGATGCCTCTGGCGCTTTCCTCTCCTCCCGTAACGGCACGTTCAATGCCGCCATGTGCAGCCCCCAGGGCTCCCCACAGGCTTACTTCTACCTCTGCATTGTTCATGTTGCGTCGGGAGAGGTCGTCTGGACGGCTAATCGTCGCAGTCCTGTCTCCAATACCGGGACGATGTACCTCACTTCTGCGGGCATCAGGATAGTTGATGAAGGCGGGGGCCTCGTGTGGTCAACTCCGGTGCTTGCGTCCCCTGTTCGGGCGCTCATGCTGCACGAGCTGGGGAATTTGATCTTGCTTGGTCAATCAAACAATTCGCTGTGGGAAAGTTTTGAGAATCCGACTGATACTATCGTGATGGGGCAGCAGCTGGTGGTGGGAACATATCTGTCTGCGGCCGTGTCTGGGGTTGACTTGTTGCCGGGCGACTACACGGTTGGCCTGTCTACTTCAGATGCAGTATTGCAATGGCTTGGGAAGACATACTGGAAACTCTCCATGTCTCTCATGGCAAGCGTCAATTCCAATTCCGCTGTCGATTACATGATGGTAAACACAACAGGACTATATCTAATGGGCAGCAGCGGCACTGTGGTTGTTGTTCAAGTGACTTTGGGCTTTTCCAGTTTCCGAATCGCCAGGTTAGAATCCTCGGGAGTGCTTACCGTTCGTAGTTTCACAAACGGGCAGTGGAAACAGGATCTGCTGGTGCCCTCTAATCCCTGCGAAGTACCTGATACGTGCGGCAGGATCGGGTTGTGCTCTGTCACTGCGGGATCTAACTTGATGTCCTGCTCGTGCCCTGCTAATTTCCATCAAGACTCAGGAAACAAGAGTGGTTGTTTGCCGCTCAACGATTCTTATACCTTATATTCATCTTGCAGTTCTACCAGTAACAGCACATCATTGAACTTGTCGAGCATCTCGTTTGTGTCGATTGGACTTGGCTATGATTACTTCACGGCTGATTTCTCTGGCCCAACGATAAACAATGTCAATCTGTCTGTCTGCCAAAGCTCATGCTTGAACGACTGTTCTTGCCTAGGGTTATTCTATAGGAATTCATCTGGTTCCTGCTACTGGATTGAAAACAAGCTCGGTTCTGTCATGTCAAGTGTTACCGGTGAAGACACTGATCTATTGGGACTCATCAAAGTTGTCAATGCCGCTCCTTTGTTTACCCCAGTGATAGAAACCAGTGGCCACGGCGAAACTCGAGGGCTTCCTATCGCTGCTGTCGTTGTCATACCTGTGGCTGCACTTTGCCTCATGATTGCATTGGGATTACTTGTGCGGAGAAGATGGAAGATGAATGTTGCTCACGAGATGAAAACGGGTCACCAAAGTATGTATTCCTCTGATGAACTCGATGCCTTCCACATCCCGGGACTACCAAAATGTTTCGACCTCAGGGAGTTGGAGGTGGCAACGGATAATTTTAAGACCAAGATTGGATGCGGCGGGTTTGGGTCCGTGTACAAAGGCATCCTCCCTGACAAGACCATGGTGGCGGTTAAGAAGATTACGAATCTGGGGTTGCAGGGGAAAAGGGAGTTCTGCACCGAGATCGCCATCATCGGGAACATTCATCACGTAAACCTGGTAAAACTGAAGGGGTTCTGTGTACATGGGCGAGCAAGGTTGCTAGTTTACGAGTACATGAACCGGGGGTCACTCAACCACATCCTGTTCGGGAACGGAGGGCCTGTCCTGGAGTGGCAGGAAAGATTTGCCATAGCAATCGGGACTGCACGGGGGCTCGCGTATCTACACAGTGGGTGTGAACACAAGATCATCCATTGCGACATCAAGCCTGAGAATATCCTCTTGCACGATCATTTCCAGGCAAAGATATCTGACTTTGGTCTCTCGAAGCTGCTGGCCCCTGAGCAGTCTAGCCTTTTCACAACGATGCGGGGAACACGAGGGTACCTTGCGCCCGAATGGCTAACAAACTCTGCCATTTCAGAGAAGACCGATGTGTATAGCTTTGGGATGGTTCTGCTTGAAATAGTTCGAGGCCGAAAGAACTGCCTTGTGAGAACCCAAAGCCACAGTCTGGAGGCAAACAGTGGTGGTGAGGGCTCCTCCTTGACATCTGCAACAGAACTGGAGTATTTCCCTCTCATCGCTCTGGAGATGCACGAGCAGCAGAGATACCTGGAGCTCGCCGACCCAAGGCTAGAGAACCGGGTGACGAGTGAGGAGGTGGAGAAGCTTGTCCGTGTGGCCTTGTGCTGTGTGCACGAGGAGCCGTCCTTGCGGCCAAACATGGTGACAGTGGTTGGAATGTTAGAAGGAGGGATCCCATTGGGTAAACCCAGAATAGAGTCACTAAACTTCCTACGATTCTTCGGCCGGAGATTCACTGAATCTTCAACCATCAGGGACGACGATGAACACGACACTTTGCTCTATCATCAGGTCAACGCTTATCTGACGAGCACGGCTTCCAGTTCCCCGTTAACGGCCTCTTATATCTCTTCCCAGCAAGTTTCCGGGCCTAGGTGAGATTGGGACAAGCAATCCTGCACAGCTTTTGTTTCTGCAGCAGCGCCTGTCTGTGTGCCTAAATTAAGGATGTCAACGGCATGCGGAAACATTTTTCGATCCTTATTATGACGAAGCTCATATTAAGGATCGTTTTCGATGCTCATCTTTGTTTCAAATTGGCAGACCTGACTTTATTGAATACAGATACAACAGTCCATTACAGCATCAGCTGTGGAAAACATTTGCAAAAATTGAGAACATCGTGGTCGTTCGAGGAGCTTGTTCTTGCACTCTGAGGAGATCGGGTCTGCTCCTACTGGGGCAGCTTGTTGAACTTGCGATAACGGAACTCGGCGAAGGTCTTGGTCGAGAATTTTGCGGGGTTCTTTTCATCGACAATCTCCGGAATAGGGCCAATGACGGCATCCGGGGGAGGAGCACAGAACACGGCCCATGACATCCGAGTGCTGTCCTTGTTCACCAAGCTCCTGTGCAGCACGCTCTTGTATTTCCCATTGCTCAGCACCTGTGAAAAACTTCAAATCCTCTTTATCTTTCCTTTAAGCTAGTGAGGGGAGAGGGGAGATCCAGCAGCTCAAGTTCACTAACGTTACCTCGATCTGATCGCCAATGTGGACGAAAAGAGCTCCGGGGAGATAATCCACGGCGACCCAGTTACCATCCTTCCAGACCTGGAGACCGGGGATGTCATTAGGGACCAGGATGGTGACTGCAGACATGTCGGTGTGAGGCTCGACCCCGAGAGCCAGCTGCGGCTGTGGGCAAGGAGGGTAGAAGTTGATCTTCATCTCGAGCTCGATCAGGTCACCCCCCAAGTGTGTCTTGAGCGTGTCCTTCTCCAACCCGAGTCCTTCCGACAGTAGCTCGAGGATCACATCGGTTACTTTAAGCAACTCCCTGTTGTATTCCTCCGTGACTTCCCTGAGATTCGGATACAATCGTCCGTGACATTATTATAAAAATGGTTCAGGAGGGCGTTTCTTCACGCGGACCTTTCATCGTAAGAAATTATCATAACTAACCTGTAAGAAGGAGGATTCTGTGGCCAGATTTCGTGGTTGACCCTGGAGGGAGGAGACATGACATGGAAGAAGTAATCGATCCACTCGATCTTCTCGTCGTGGTTCTTGGTCATCTTCGTCCCGTAGCCCTCGAAGCTGCCTTTGGAGGGATCATTGGCGTACTTCTCCTTTTCGGACTGCGGCTGCGAGAAGAACTCCACCCCGACATCCTTGAGACGCTGGATGAGCTCCAGGGAAATCCCGTGGTCGGTCAGGAGGAAGAACCCCCACTCGTTGCAGGCCCTATACAAGGCGTCAACGGCGTCCTCTCGGCTACCCTTGAGGGTCACAACGGGGACGGTCACCCCCTCGATGGCCTTGCTGTTCTCGGGGCGCTCGTGGGCCGGACGCACGAATCGCGACGGGAGGACGTCGAGGCCGGTCGTGGCCAACGCCTGAATCCTCTCCACTTCCATGGAAAAGCAACAAACGGGATACAGGACAAAACCTGCAAAACGGAAATATGAAGCTTTAAATGACCTCCCTCCTTCCTTGGCTGTTGTTACAACTTTGTCATATATATGTATACAGCCAAAAAAGGGAAGTTCTGGCATATAAAACAAGGGTCTTCTGACATTTGGAATGGTTGGTGTACTTGAGAATGTAAGATATAGGTAAATTCGAGTACAATTTATTACAAACACTAATAGAAACGGACACGTATAGAAAAATACAATAAGGCATGAATTATTATTAAATGGGATTTGGAATTGCACCTGTTCATCTACTCTTCTTCCGGTGAAGGTCACGTGGTTAGCTTCTAGCTCTTAGGAGACTAAACGACAATAACATTTTCTTGGGTTAGAAGATGCGGGTGTTATTTGGTACACCCGGGGGTTATGGGGTAGAGCTTTGCAATGAAATACGAGTCATAGTGGGAGTTTTTTTTGCCTTTTAAAATAAGGTCTCGTTACCGATGTAGCAGTGGACAATGAAGTCACGTGGGAGGTCTCGTGCCGAGTCAATGAATGTAGTGGACAATGAAATCCCAGCCATAATAACGGTGGTTTATTTCAATTTTACCCGGAAATGCTTTGACGCGCAGCAGTTTCCTGGACATTCGGTGTGCGAGAGTGGTATCAAATCCACACAAACTCTAGATAATAGATAGGAGTAAAATAATAAGAATCAACTTTATATCAGAAATTTGAACTTTTTATTTTACAATTGAGTCCTAAAGAGTCTTATCTATTTGTGAATTGGTCCTCACAGGGCAATAAAAAAATTTTCCCTAAATATCAAATGAAGACGAACGATACTAATAAAGAAAGATTTTCCGTTTGTTTCTTACGTCTTCTTTTAACCAATAGAGTAAGTAGTAAATTTCATACTAGATTTAACTTGAAAAAGAATTTCTCAAAATTCACTCTAGAGTCATTTTTTCTTAATATCTTATAATAACACTTTAATAGTTTATACGTTCAGAAGAATCATTGTCAGCCCCGAGGCAACTGGTTATTAAACGATTCTTCTATGTCGCAACAAATTTCTTTCCCTTGAAGGCCTTATATAGGCAACACTACTCCGCAACAAGGTGTCGACCAATAAGTCTAACCATTAGTTAGTTCCAACTAAGGTCATGCCTTAGGTTAGTTTCAACTTACTTTTGACTATCAGGTGTTTTGGGGACAAATAAAGAAAACTTAACTCGAAGAGATGTGAGGGAAATTTTTCTCTATTCAGTTTGTCTCCCCAAATATGGTTAGAGGATTGTGAAATATATACACGAAACTTGGTGTCCATGCTCTGTTTTCCAACTCAAAAGAAAATGAATTTGAATATTAAAAATAGATAAAAGTTGGTGGTCCTAACGACCAATAAATTATAATGGTCCTAACCTTGTACAACTTTTTGCCCCCGTTTACATCACTTTGGGAGATTCCTTCACTATTGGTGTTTGTCATCATGGATGGCATTTCGCTAATCAAGAGCCCCTCCTTTATCTGAGCTTATTGTTCTTGGGCTCTCATCCTTATTTCTTTGAATCATTGTTACCATGTTTTATCTAGGTTATCACCAACTTCACTCCAAACTTCAAATGCATCAGCCCGGAGATTAAGTTCCTAGTTTTTTGTTTTGCACAAGTCATCTAAAAGATTCAAAACTATTTTCAATCCTTGTTCTCCCACAATTGTATCTTTAAGATTGTAGGATGATGACGCTGGTCATTCCTCATTGAGCATATAATAATCCTCCCTTTTGAATAATATGTGCTCTATCACATCGTTAAAGAACTCAACTTTGATGTCTTCCTTACCGTTTTATTCTTATAATACTTTTGTCATAAGCCCTAGCGATCAATGTTCTATCGTCGAGGTCTACAAGATGGTTACTTTCAACGCTATCCTCTAGATAAGAGATTGTAAGATGTTTTCCTCTCTTATTCCTCTTAGGTTGTCCTTGGAAATTAACTTGGACTTTTTCCTTTAAAAATCACCCGTTTTCACCTTTCTCGTAGAGACTTTTTCGACAAAATTAACTATCATCTTACGAGAATTTTTTTCTTTGTTTCTCATTTGGAGTTGGTGGAAATCTTCTCCTTATGATTAACCATTCCCTCTTGAAAATCCAACTTCGCCCTCTTATAGAATTGATAAAAACCTTCTATTTCATATCACCCATTCCCTTACGGGAATCCACAGCTTTCAACTTATTTGAACTGTGGAATGCAATATGCCCGGATCACTTGTACTACCAGTAGAGTACTTTTATAACTGTCATTGGGTACGCTTTCATCATCATGCTCACTCCCCTTTTAGTTGGGACACGCTTTCCTAAAGTAGCCTTCCTTCTTACAACTCGAACATATTTCCTTCTTTCTAGAAGGAACATATTCAATATCAAACTTATAATAGTTGAACCATTATTACAATATCAGAAGTCTAGTTTGCCTAGCCGCATTGAGATTCATATTCATAAACCTTTTGATATAGGTTGAATCTTTTCACATCAAGAATTTCTTAAGTGCTAAGAAGATGTAAAAAGCCTTCATTCTATATTTTAAGGTTAATACCTCATTTTCATTTATTGAGTATCGAAGCTCATAGCCATTGAAACTACCCGACCAATACTTATAAACGCGTTATGAATTTCTTTCATTAGTTTTTAGTAACAGCTTCCCAAAACTCATAGAAGCATTAATTTTCAAAACTAACTTGTCCTTATTATAAGGTAATGAAAATTGAGGTAACCTTTTAACCTTTTCCTTAATTCTTTGAATGGCATAAATTTCTTCTATCTTCATGTCCAAAGATTTTGAGAAGATGTTTTCTTAGAAATCCTTCTTAAATTTTAGGATAAATTTTTCAAAAAATTGCGGGAATAGTTAACAAATTCCTGGACTTGCTTTCTATCCTCAACTCTTTTCAGAAATTTATTGATTTTCTCGTCAATGTGATTTTTGCAATTTGATTTTTCACTTTCCTATTTCCATTCTTAGAAAATCAATTGACTCCTTAAATTATTCAACCTTTCTTTTTGATAGAATGACACCTTCTTATTTTAAGACATCAGTCACCTTGTTAAGGTGCCTCATGTTGTTCATTTTCAATATGACTATAAATTAGCATATTGTTTATATAAACTAGAGAAAATATTCAAATATGCTTAAAGGTGTTTTTCATTTTGCGTTGAAACGCACTTGAAGCATTCTTCAGGTCGAACGATATTACCATCCATTCAAACATCCCTTGTGGAGGATTGAAAGTAGTACGATGAATTGAATCATCTTTCATCTTGACCTACTAGTAACCACTCTTTAGGTCAAATTTGACAAAGAATTTCGATTAAACTCAAACTGGTTCGATCAATGAAATCTTAAGCAGCGGGAATCTTACAATCGTCGTTCTGAGTAGCTCGATTGAACTCAAACTAGTTCGTCCCACTCATCTCATCATCATTGCATCAACCACACACGAGTACAAGTTACAATCACAAGCAAATGCAAGGCGTCAAATGCAAGTAAAAGTAACACCTCCAACAAAAGCACATGTGATGCAATGCAATGTGATGTCATGCATGCAATGCAACTTCCTCTCTCTCATTCTTCTCATTCATTTATCAACTCTACTCTTCGGTGGCGGTCGACGGTCCATCGGAACCGTCGGTCATTACCCTCATTAGACGCCCCCACCGCACTCCTTCGTTAACGAGACTCCCTCCACACCACGACAGCCTCCAAAGGGGTCTCTCGACTTATTCGAGAATTTATACTTGTGTATTCCCAAGCAACGGACCCCACGCCCATTATGACTCGTGTTTGGTTCACACAATTAATGCATATCGTGTGACCTCATGACTCTCATAATATAAGCCATCAAACACGTGTATGCAACTTCTTCTAACTTGTTCTTCACACTCATTTATCAACCCTTCACTTCGGTGGTGGTCGATAATACGATCGGAATCGACAGTCATTACCTAATGCATATGCGTTCAAGCAACAAGCTTACACTCATTTCAGGAGTTTTGTTCCTAGATAATGTTAGTCCGTAAATTATTTTGTCAAATACGGTACCAACTTTGAAAATTCGTTGACTAATATGGCGAAATCGGCCTTAGAAAGGCCTTTGACTAATATGGCGATATCGTCATCTCCAAACCGAAGTCGGCCTTTGTAAAGCCGACTTTTATATAACTTAAGTTTAAAAAATGCACCAACTGTAGTCGGCCTTTGTAAGACCGACTCCCTTCCTCAAGGAAGTCGGTCTTACAAAGGCCGACTTTGGTCTAACACAAGTTGTCCGTTACTAACAGTTTGTAATGTGAAAAAGAAAACCTCAAAGGAGCTACAGGATAAGACGGGACCCCCATCAAAAGCAAAGCTCTTACAACAAAAGAACAATTAGACAACATGTGCCCCCCACCCCACACTCATGAGGCGATGTTTTTTTACCTTCTTTGCCTTTTTCCACCCTTACTTCTTTCTTGAGAACTGTGCACAGTTTTGAATGGTCAAAAAGGGAAGAAAAAAAGAAGTTCAGAAAATTTAATAAAAGATAAAGCTAAATTCGTCCCCTACAAATCATCACTAGTTTCACCAAATGGGTAAGATAGTGACGGACAACTTGTGTTAGACCAAAGTCGGCCTTTGTAATGCCAATTTCCTTGAGGCATGAAGGGAGTCGGCCTTACAAAAGCCGGCTACAGTTGATGCATTTTTTAAATTAAGTTACATAGAAATCGGCTTTACGAAAGCCGACTTCATATAGCTAGGATGGTTGACATGAAGTCGGCCTTTGTAAGGCCGACTTCGGTTTAGGAATAATGAAATTGGTCTTAGAAAGGCTGACTTCCTTCACGATCAAAGTCGGCCTTTCTAAGGCCGATTTCATCACATTAGTCAAGGAATTCCAAAGTTGGTGCCGTATTTGACGAAATAATTTGCGGACTAACATTATTTAGGAAAAAAACTTATCATTTCCGCCCATACTTAGCTCACACGTTATGCTTATGCGATCAAACAATATAACCACACTCATTCCACAAATGTTCGGTTCTCACAATTTGCATAATCATTTCTCATGCATTCAAAACAAATTGTTAAAACCCATCTCATGACGGTAACCTCGTAAATGCCAACCCACATCAACCACACACACTCTGTTAAAGGCAACTCGACGACAGACAGTTATTATACATTATCACGCCTTCACATGCGTCATAAAATACGACAACCTCGAAGCACACGTCATCACATGTTAGGGCATGTTTACACATGTCACTTGACCCTGAGAACCATTATCTCTTTCTCAAATAATTCAATTCACTTTATCCACGACATCTAAACAACCATAACAACACCCATTATACCAACATGCTTAATACACACATCAAACAAATCCTTACTCTTAGGCGATGATAATATGACCGGCTCTAACTATTAAATATATAACTGTGTGGTCTCACTCGATATTGAACGACGTATCCACCAAGGCCCATCTCAGAAGCCTCGATTTCGAGGGAGGGGTATGGAATACACCTTGATTAGTTGTCATTCTCCCCTCCTTATTGGTTTCCAACCTTGCTAAGCTCTACGTTCGTCATCGAACACTCACTTTCCGGACACCCTGTTGGCTCCCTTTCTTCTTCCTCCTTTCTTTTCCTTCCTTTTTCTTTTCTTCTTTTTTCCTCTCTTTACCAAGAAAGACCCTCTTTTCTCTCTTGAACGGAAACTTATTTGGGAAAATTGGGGGAACAACGTGTTGTGGTCCTCTCATTTCCACTTAGAAGTGATTTCAATTTTTATTAATTAAGCCCTAAACTTCTTCAACAAGCTTTGAAAAGTATTCTCACACGTCATCCTTCATTCCACAAATGTCAACCTATACATGTCATTCTCGAGATTGCACATGTCATTCTTCTGTGATGTTCCTTTCACGAATCCTCCCATATTTCCATACACTTATTTCTCATAATTCGCCAGCGATCATAATTCCATTATTTTTAATCTCACTCATATGCCACTACTAACCATTGGATACTATTCCTCGGATCGCAATTCTAATTACTAATGTATGCCTATACACAATATCATCGGACCCACGCCAATGCTCCTCGAAATTAAATACTAATGTAAATGAGTCAGAACATCCCCTTTCCCTCGCCTCAGTATCCAATATCGATAGTACTTCGCGTACATCATCCAATAATGTGTCCACATAACTTACCACTATAATACACGACACTCAACAAACAACATACAATACATAACGCAAAGCACGTTACAGGAAACACCGAGCACAACATCCTCACACATAATACCTATCATGCCCATACATCACGATAACCTCGAATACTTGGGGACACAATTTTCAAGTTTTTATAGCTAATACATCATCCATGGTTAGTGCTCTATTAATCTTCTCCGTGATATATATACGGGCCATCAAAGACTTCGATATTTTTACGTTGTTCCCATGAGGGTTGCTATACACCACTCATTAATTGATTTAGGGAATAGTATCCTAGTACAGGCAATCATTGAAATTCGTGATAACCGCTCATTTATCCTTTCGAATACATGCTTTTCATAATCAATGTATAGAAATGTACCATGGGTAATTATTAGATTAAGATGTTAACCTTGGGCATAATTTGGGTTTAATTATATGGTAATTTGGCCTATAAATTTCCCTTTTCGCATTTACCATTTCATTGAACGTCCCATTGTCCAGATGTTGAAGTTTTCTCTGGACATACTAAAGGCTTAAACTTTTGCCAACTCATCACTTTGGGAGTTCACATTTTCATCTCGTTATCGTAGCTTCAAAATAAAAGGCGCAATCGAGTCCCGATACATTTCGTTATCTGACCCTATTTAAAATTTCTTGCTCCCTTTCAATTTTTCAAGCGTTTGCCACATAGGACTGGTTAGTCCATATGTTATTTCAGTTTTCATAGACTTATTTAAACCTCTTTCTTTTTCTATGGAATCTAACGTCTTGTTTATTATTTCACCTCCTTTTGGAGTCAGGTGTTTTCTTCCTTAGAGATTTTATATGTTCCGTTAAATAGCTAAATGACTTAAAAAGGCTATTTATATGTCTATTAATTTCAAAATTATTTGATTTAATCTCTCAAAAGAAGTCTAATTTAAAAGAGTTTTCCTTGGCACGATATCTTAAGGATTCAAAGACTTGAATTTATGAGAAGTTAGAAATTCTTCCGATGAATTTCATTGTATCGTAGTTTAATTTTGATACTCCAGAAAATCGGTACACCCAATAGCAAATCTAAAACCCTAATGATAGTTAGATGTTTTCCCAGACCAACCAACAAACCCAAGGTTTGGCCAAAAGGATGGATAAAGGAACCACGGCACGTGGAAAAGAAAAGAAACCCAACTACACTTCCCCCCCTTCTCATGGGGTAAGCATAGCGAATGATTGAAACTTATGAACTAAAAGTTAAGATGTGCAAAATCTGAATTCAAATAAATGCTAGCCTGTGTCTTCTTCACTCGTCAAAGTACCAACAACAAATATCCTTCTATTTATCAACCTTCTCAGCCCTTTTGTCCTTCCTTGTTGGTAAAAGGGGGATAAAATAATGGCAAAATATCGAAATTTGGCCCAAATTATCAGCCCATTTTCATATGTGTCCACAACTTTATTTTTTTTTATTTGTGGCCATAACTATGACTTCGTTTTATTTTGTGGCCGCGTCGTAACGTCGTTGCCTACGTGGACTAACGGCTGAAGGAGTGTGCGAACGTGGCCATCCTGCGTGGCAATTCTAAAATAAAGTCATAGTTATGGCCATAAAGTCAGGGTCGCAGATGAAAATAGCCCGATAATTGGGGCCAAAATCCGATATTTTGTCTTTTTTTCTAAAAGACAGGATGGCCACGTTTGTTGCCACGAGTTCAGCCGTTAGTCCACGTAGGTAAGATCCACCAACGACGTTACGTCGAGGCCATAAACAAAATCAATGTCATAGTTATGGCCATAAATAAAAAAAAAATAAAGTTGTGGCCGCAGATGAAAATAGCCCGATAATTGAGGCCAAAATCCGATATTTTGCCTAAAATAATAATAACCCCGTTTATACTCTTATTGTTAGATCGATTCCTTTTTGTAAAGGTCTAATGGTTTTATGTCCGTATACCCCCACGATGCAAATTTGTCCATGGGTTTGTTGAAGGTAATTTATGATCAAGATTAATGGGTAATAAAGTTAGTAACGGAAAAGTCATTTAAGTGGGTCATTAAGTAGCGCATTTAAGTAAATGATTAAATATGTCATTTAAGGTGTAGGTTTCTTTTGACATTTGGTTTTCCTACTCCTCCCTATATATAAAGGGACATGTAGGCATTTCATGTAAGTAAGAGAGAAAAAGAGAGAAAGTTTAAAGAAAGAGAAATTGTAGCCAAAACACTCCTTGTAGGTGCAGAAGCTCTACAGAAAGTTTCATCTATCCTACAGAAGGACGTCGGCAGTACAAAACCTACTGATAGCACATTCTCCCGTCCTATCCAATCATACACACATAACCCCCAACAAATTTGGTATCAGAGCACAGAAGGTCATGTCTGCATCCGCTGGCAACATGTTCTTCACTTTTTCTCCCAACCAAATCCCCATCTTCGAAGGTGAGCACTTCGACTATTGGAGTTCTCAAATGGAGACCATTTTCTTTTCACAAGATCTATAGAAAGTGGAGGAAGGCTACGAAGAAGTTCCAGAAGGTGACAACACTTCCGCAGAAGGTGTCACCAATCCCACAGAAGATGAGCAGAAGGCATACAAGGAGAACGTCATGAAGAACGCCATGGCTCTATGAATTCTACAACAATCCGTGAGCAAAACCATCTACCCAAGGATATTCAGCCTGAAGAAGGTGAATGAAGCGTGGGAGGTCCTAAAGAAGGAGTTTAAATGGTCACAGAAGGTAATCTCTATAAAGCTGCAGAACCTTTGGAGAGACTTCGACAATCTAGCCATGAAAGACGCAGAAAACGTCAAAGACTACTTCTCAAGGATCGTGGAAATCCTCAATCAATTGAAGAGTTGCGGAGAAGTCGTCCCGGATCGAAAAGTTGTGGAGAAAATCCTTAGAAGCTTGCCGTAGAAGTTTGAGCATGTGGTAACCGTGATTGAAGAGATGAAGGATCTCGTAGAAGTTTCCATCTATGAATTGATGGGTTCTCTAGAAGCCCATGAGAAACGGGTCAGCAAGTACACAACACCGGTGGAGCAAGCATTTCAAGCGAAGTTGAATGTTTCTGAACAGTAGCAAAAACGTTCTGGAAATAACAGAAGGTCCTACGGCAGAGGACGTGGAGGCAGGTCTCGTGGCAAAGGCAGAGGCTATGCAGAAGGACGACCAGAAGGTCAGCCCAGAAGCAGTCATGCAGAAGCGGAAGCAGGATGCCGCATCTGTTGAAAGAATAATCATGAAACAAAAGATTGTCGTTTTCGATGCAGGAGATGCAAGTTCCCAACTCATTCAGATCGTGATTGCTGGTACAATGATAAAGAGCAGAAACATGAACAGAAGCATGAGGACAGAAGCTAGGTAAAATTCTCCAAGGAAGATGAACCTTCTAAAGTTTTCTATTCTTCCTTTAACACCGTGCAAGATATGAATGAGATATGGTTCCTCGATAGTGGGTGTAGTAACCATGTCACAGGGATCAAGAAGAACTTTGTGGAGCTTGATGAGAAATATAACTCTCCCTTGGAACTTGGAGATAGCAAGAAGTTAAAGATAGAAGGTAAATGTGTTGTTTCGGTTTTTAGTGCAGAAGGTCAACAAAAGAGGATGCACAACGTCTTCTACACTCCAGAAATCGCACAGAACCTACTAAGTGTGGGACAAATGATGAAAAATGGATATAAGTTGGTTTTTGCAGAAGGCCAATGTGAGATAACAGACAGAAATGGACAAATGGTCACGGTCGTGAAGATGACGTCCAACAATTTGTTCCCTTTAAAGATGACTCCTTGCAGCAATGTGGTTCTGAAAACCGAGGTTGTAGATGATTCTCATCTTTGGCATCTTAGGTATGGACATTTGAACAGGAAATGTCTAGCTCTACTGAAGCAGAAGGATATGGTGGTAGGACTACCTTCTATACAAGCTGCAGAAGGTGACGTCTGTGAAAGATGTGTCTTCGGAATGCATCATCATCTTCCATTCCCAAACATATCATGGAGAGCTCAAGTCCCTCTCGAGCTGGTTCATGCGGATATTTGTGGACCGACTCAGACTCCGTCTCTCGGTAACATAAGATACTTTCTGTTGTTCATAGATGACTATTCTAGAATGATTTGGATTTATTTTCTTGAGAGGAAGTCAGATGCTTTCACCACCTTTATGAAGTTCAAAGCACTTGCAGACAATCAAAGTAGATATAGGATTAAGACCTTGAGGACAGATCGCGGAGGAGAGGTTCTGTCAAGACCATTCCCGGACTATTACCAACAGAAGGGGATACAGAGGCAGTTGACTGTGCAGTATTCTCCACAGCAGAATGGAGTTACAGAAAGAAAGAACAGAACCAAAGTGGAGATGGCCAGAAGCATGCTGAAGGGCAAAGGTTTACCCAACAAGTTCTGGGCAGAAGCTGTTAACACATCTGCCTACCTTCTGAACAGATCCCCTACAAAAGCAGTTAGGGACAAGACACCATATGAAGCGTGGTACAAGAGGAAGCCCGTGGTAAATCATTTGAAAGTATTTGGGTGTGTTGGATATGCACTCACACCTTCTCAAGGAAGAGAGAAGTTTGATGAGAAAGGTGAGAAGTTGATTTTCATCGGATATAGTGATGAATCGAAGGGATATCATTTGTATAATCCGAATATTGACAAGTTAGTTCTGTCGAGAGATGTTATCTTTGATGAACATACAGCTTGGAAGTGGCAGGAAGAGTCTTCTATGACTCAGATGTTCCAGTATACAGAAGCAGTAACAGAAGCATCTGTACAAAACCCTATCAGAACAACAGAAGCAGCAGGAGAAGTTACAATACAGAATCCCATTGGAACAACAGAAGCTAGTTCCTCTAAAACCATTCCAAAAGCAAAGGGTCCTATTAGAGATACACCACCAAGGAGGTATCGATCATTCACTGAAATTTATGAGCAAGCTAACTTTGCTCTTGCTGCATTTCAGCCACAGAACATTAAAGAGGCAGCCAAAGAAGAAAAATGGAGAAATGCCATGAAGGAGAAGATGACTTCTATAGAGAAGAATGACACGTGGTCATTGGTCGATCTCCCAGAAGGAAAAAAAGCTATCGGATTGGAGTGGGTCTATAAGACCAAGTATAATAAAGATGGAAGTGTGCAAAAGCATAAAGCTCGCATCGTAGCAAAAGGCTATTCACAGAAGCCTGGCATTGATTTTACAGAAACTTTTGCTCCTGTAGCAAGGATGGAGACAATACGTGTCGTTCTAGCCATTGCAGCACAGAAGGAGCTTGAAGTATTCCAGCTTGATGTCAAGTCAGCATTTCTTAATAGAGTACTAGAAGAAGAAGTCTACGTAGAGCAACCACAAGGATTCATGATGAAAGGCACAGAAGACAAAGTCTACAGACTGCATAAGGCTCTATATGGTTTGAAGCAATCACCGAGAGCGTGGAATTGCAGAATCGATTCCTATCTACAAAACAAAGGATTCTCTAGAAGCTCAGTAGAACCTTCGTTATACATACAGAAGGTTGATCCTGATTTTCTAATAGCATGTCTTTATGTGGATGATTTGATCTACACTAGCACTAGTATAAGTTCAAGGAATCAATAATGGAAGAACTTGAGATGACAGATCTTGGCTTGATGAAGTACTTTCTCGGATTTCAAGTGAAGCAGAAGAAAGGAGAAATTTTCTTTTCTCAAGAGAAGTACATAGCAGATCTATTGAAGAAGTTCTGTATGGAGAATGCGAAGCCAATTTCTACTCCAATGTCACTCAATGAGAAGTTACAGAAGGAAGATTCTACAGAAGATTTTGATTCGAAGATCTACAGAAGCCTGGTTGGTTCTCTTATTTATCTTACTCACACTAGGACTGATATTGTTCATTCTGTGAGTTTGCTGTCTAGATTCATGAGCAACCCCAGCAGAACTCATTTCACAGCAGCAAAAAGGGTTCTACGCTATCTAAAAGGCACACAGAAGGTCGGACTGAAGTATACGAAAGAGCAGAAGGATGATTTAGTGGGTTATGTAGATAGTGATTGGGCAGGAAGCTTGGATGATCGTAGAAGCACATCGGGATACTTGTTCTGCATTGGAACAAAGCCCATTTCATGGAGTTCAAAGAAGCAAAGCACTGTTGCACTCTCATCTGCAGAAGCTGAGTGCATCGCAGCAAATGAAGTAATAAGAGAAGCTATCTGGCTCAGAAGGTTATTTCTAGAGTTACAACAGAAGGTGGACGAGCCAACAACAATCTTCTGTGATAATCAATCTGCAATTGCTATGACCAAGAATCCAATTGTCATGCAAGATTGAAGCATATAGAACTTCGTCATCATTTCATCAGAGAGATGGTTTCGCAGAAGGAGATTCTTCTAGAGTTCATTAACACCCATGATCAACCCGCAGATGTTCTTACAAAGGCGGTGTCTTCTGTGAAGTTCGAGACATTCAAAGACTTCTTGAAGATCATAAATTAAGAGGGGGTGTTGAAGGTAATTTATGATCAAGATTAATGGGTAATAAAGTTAGTAACAGAAAAGTCATTTAAGTGGGTCATTAAGTAGCACATTTAAGTAGATGATTAAATATGTCATTTAAGTAGATGATTAAATATGTCATTTGGTTTTCCTAGTCCTCCATATATATAAAGGGACATGTAGACATTTCATGTAAGAAAGAGAGAAAAAGAGAGAAAGTTTAAAGAAAGAGAAATCGTAGCCAAAACACTCCTTGTAGGTACAGAAGCTCTACAGAAGGTTTCATCTATCCTACAGAAGATTGTCGGCAGTACAGAACCTACGTTCTAGTAGCACCTTCTCCTGTCCTATCCAATCCTACACACATAACCCCCAATAGGGTTTCTATATCTAATTTTGAGTAGCTTAACCAAAATATGGAAGTGTTTGAAAGAGATGATGACCAATGTTTGATCGCACTATCACGTACGTGTATAAAAGCCCTGATTAGATATGGCATGGCTATGATGGTGCAATATTTTAGTACACGAGTTATCATGCCTAACTTATGCATAGAGTCTAATCATGGAATGGTTAAACTCACTTTTAAGATAACTTAGGCCCGTCCGCCAGGAAGAAGCTAATCCAAGTCCTTTCCAGTACTAAGGGTTTAAGTTTGATGGTTCTTGTTGGGTCTCTCTCTCTCGTATTATCCTTTGTTTGACATCTCTATAAGTGTTTTTTATCAAGAGGCTCGAGGGGTTGAATTTTATGACTATTACGATGGGCATATCCGGGGAAGGCGTCACGGAGGAATACCACGCAGGATGAATGTTGGGTTGAACTAGAAGTAGTTAAGATTTATAGCGACCGGATCATGAACTGGGATGGGCACATATACTGTATCTTTCTCACCCAAGGGTGGTGTGATCCGTACATTTATATCCCAAGCCATTCTTTTTTATTGGTTTCAAAGGGAGTTTGAATTACAACACATTTTGTTGTCGACATGATAAATGAGTTGGGCCAATAAGATATTAGACCCCTGATGAAGTTAAATACATGAGGCCCACCCACACATATGACACTCATGAAAACCAGTTTTTGATTTATTGGTATCAATTATCATCATTCATCATACACATAATTTGTTGGTGGAACATGGAAGACGAAATGCCTAACACACACAAGATATATGTATGCCATGTGAATCCGGAGCCTCCTAGGAACAACATTTGACAAGATTGAGGTCTCAATACGACTGGTTCGATAAGATGCATGATGGTAATTCACAAATCACCTATTTTTTGTCATCACCAAACACTTGAGACAAGTACTTTAGGTCAAAGTCAATTCTTTTTGGATATATCAAAGAGAAGTAAAGATATACTAAGCGTAGTTCCGAAGCAAACAGCCCGACCAAAAGCAAAACATGAAAAGACACTTGAGAGCATATAATTACAATACCCCACCTCCCTCCCTCCCTCTTTAACTTGAAAGAATCCAGACTCATCCAATCAACGGACTCCCCGTGCTTTTTTTTACCATCACGACACCAGCGATCTGTTTGTTTTCTTTTCCAGACATTCAAACACAACCTACAAGTTTCTGTTCATAGTTACTCGTGCTAAACACATTTATTCAAAAAAATCCAATTGAAACTAGAGAATTCAATTAAAACATTCTAACTTTTAAATTAAAGTTGAGTAACTAATTATGCTACCATTTTTTTTGGAAATTTTTTATAAATACTAAAATAATATACTTGAAAATATGCTACATAAAATTATTGAATGGTATAATAATCGTATCGACATTTAGGAACAGCTAAAAAAAATTATTCTGAAATAATATTTTTGTTTAGATATTAGAAACATTTCGTAAAAATCGTGTTTGTGCGAATGTGTTCTTGTGCCGGTCCCCACCATCTGAAATGTCACGTCTTCAAACACAACCCTGTCATTGAGAAAAGACAAAAATACCCTCCGAATGCCTTTTTTCAATTTACCTATGGCATACGAGGTTTGTACGGATTTACCGTTAGTTTTTTAAAAAGTTTGCGAAAAATGATCTGAGTTTCGTAAATTACCAAAATACAGTCGAAGGGGCGCGTTTTGAAAATGCCCCTCTCAAATAACAAAGAGGGCGGATTTTCAAAACCCGCCCTTCGTGTAAAATGGCCGGGGCGGGTTTCCTTCAATACTTAAAAAAAAAGAGACTCTCGGGGGGCGGCCTGTAGTCTCTTAGTTTGCGGTTACTAATAGGAATCGAACCCAAGACCTCTTGCAATCTATAATGTTACTTTAACCAACTCAGCTAGAAGAACAGGTTTTGAAAACCCGCCCTTCATTTACTTATTAAAGAGGCGAGTTTTCAAAACCCGTCCCCCGAAACAACCCGCCCCATTCCATTTCACACGGAGGGCGGGTTCTCAAAACCCGTCCTCTTTGTTACTCCGGGGGGGCGTTTTGAAAACGCGGCCCCTCGACGGGTTTTGCGTAATTTATGAAACTTTGACCGTTTTTCGCGAAATTTTTTAGAAACTAACTGTTCATCCGTACAAACCTACCTGGCATATATCCTATCCATTCGTGACCAACTAATTTGTGTTTCCGCAGTCCGCATGCCCTATTACTTTCAAAACTTACAGCTTCGGATCTCAACGTTATTGCTCAACCACAATCATTGTTTGGCTAATGTTATTAATGTCAGTACGGGGTGGATTGTGTGAAACTAATGTTACTGGGATTCAATAAGTATAAGGTGTGCTTTTAAACTAATGTATTATTCTTGAAAAAAGAATCATATGCCGAACTATTGAACCGACTATTATTTAAGTAGTTTAAGTCAAGACTACACATTCTTTAATTTCAGATAAAATTGTGCGGAAAGATTGGAGACTCGTCCTTTTATGTTTGGTCAAAAAGGTTAAAAAGAGAACTAACGCAGCTTAGAAGCTAAGCACCAAAAAAGTGAAATATACTTGGATTGTTATAATCCGAAGTTCCTCCTCTTCTTTTTTTATATTTTTTCAATTTGACGAAGGAAAAAAAGAGAGGGGAAGAACAAAATCTTCAATAATTTCTATAAAATAAAAAAGGGATGATATAGTGGGGTTAACTACTTGTTTCAGTTTGCAGTTTTCTTCAGTTGAGTTCGGGTCCAATAGCGACCACCTTCAAAAAAATCCTGCCAATGTCGGAATCCAAGCGCTACACCGGAACCGTCAAGTGGTTCAATCCCCAGAAGGGATTCGGTTTCATCACCCCAGACCCCACCACCACCACCGTCAACAACAACAACATCTCCGACGCCGCGGCCGCACCCCAGGATGACCTCTTCGTCCACCACACCTCCATCTTGTCAGACGGTTTCCGCACTCTCTACGAGGGCCAGCCTGTCGAGTTCTACCTTGAGTTTTCCCAGGACGACATGCGCTCCAAGGCCGTGGATGTCTCCGTCCTTGGCCGTTCCCAGGGCGGCGGCCGTGGGGGCAGGGGCTGGTATGGTGGTAGGGGAGGTGGCCGTGGAGGAGGTGGCGGGAGGAGAGGGGGCTACGGTGGAGGTGGTGGCAGCGGCGGGGTGGAATGTTACAATTGTGGCAGAGTGGGGCATTTGGCAAGGGAGTGTTATCAGGGTCAGGGAGGCGGCGGCGGCGGACGTGGTGGGGGCAGGGGGAGGGCTGGACGGGAGTATGGAGGAGAGGGACGAGGGGGATACGGAGGCGGCCGAGGAGGGGGAAGGAGGGGGTGTTTCAATTGTGGGGAAGAAGGGCATTTGGCAAGGGATTGTCCGAATTACGGCGATAACTGAGAGAAACTACGGCGATGGATGAGATGCTGATGATGTGATGATTTCCTGGGATTCTTCTCTATACTCCGTTCATTTCTCACGGAACGTTCTTCAATGTCGATTCTTTCTTTTGACTGATACATTATGCAGATGATCCGATTCGCCTGATCCCTTTCTCTTCCATGTTTTCGAATAATTATTCATTGACCCCTCCATTCCCAGAAATTCTAGGGATCCAACGCGAGCCCTGCTGATTGGCAGACAGCGGCGGAAGGCCGTACCCTGCTGCTGATCCGCAAAGGGACAACATTCATTCTGCAGATCTTTTCTGGGTGTTTGTTTTTGGATTTATCTGTGGATTTTATCTGGTTGGCTTTCGATGTGCTCCATTGGTACTCAAGCTCGGTTTGTTGCTCATTTGGTCGCGGTCATCCTCGAGGTCGCATTCAGGGACTCCGTCTTTAGTAGAAGTTTATCTGCTAGAAAGGCGGGGTCGAGAGGAGCGAGAACCAAGTTGTATGGGTAAGGTGGGGGAGATCTGCTCAACTCAGCTATCTTACCTTATCCTTTGTGGATCCAACATTCCGGACAACCGTCCACCCGTTTTCGTCGAGCTCAAATCACCTTTATCCTAAAGCACGAGACATCATCTAAGTCGGACAAGAAAAGAGATCTATCTATAAGAATGAGAAAAAATGTTAATGTTGATCGGATGGGTAATAAAATAGCGTGCACTTCAACTTTTGACAGGATGAAGATTTCGACGCCCGATTCTCTTTTAATTTCCGACTAAGTCGATCGAACCTTAGTATATGATCATGGCCTCTGCAGTAGCTCTGACCTTTATTTTCCGAACTGTATGTTTACGGTGAAAGACACTTACTTTCATTACAATAGATTCTGGATTACAACACGGATGCAAGAACATAAGTGTGAAGCTAACCAAAGCAAAAGAAACAATCAAATGTCTTGAGTGTCTGAAGTGATCGTCCTGCGTTAATTACAAATTACTACCATGTTATATATATATATATATATATAACATTGGTGATAACCGCTAATAACCGTCTAATCGTCACAATCGTTGTTAAAGTACACGTTTGTATTAATCTTGGTCCAGAAATACTTTGATTGGTTTCAATTGCACAATCCGCATCGAAACAGCAAGCTTTGTTGACCGTGTGGACGTCTTCGACTATATGAGTGTATCTTTGGTTGGGTGAATGCTCTTAACCTCCTTTTGCTGTTGTCTTACATCTTACTAGTAAATTCTTCCAACAAGGACGTCGAGACTCGTAGGTTAAAACCCAACATGTAAACATTTCGTCTCCTTCAGCTATAAACCCAAATGTGGCTCTTACACTTGACGCACTTGTTTCATTTGAAAAAGCAACCTTTTTCCGTTGGAAATCGTAACACGTCGCGATCAAATCTTGAGAATCCATCGGGTTCAAGAAGAAAAAGAGAAAGAAGAAAATGGAAGAAGAAATATTTCCACGGATGAAACTGATTACAAACGTTAGACGCTTAATATGTCTGTGTCGTATTCCCTGTTTCCTAAAATAACAAGCTATATGTAGAGAATCTTCGGTTGTGGTTGGTGGTTGATTGACACTTGGCAGTTATCTTCAGATCTTCCACGTGTAAATTCTTCGATCCTATCTTCAATTTTCGCACGATCTTATCTACAAAGTTATCCATAAAATCAGATTGTTTCGGTCGACTCATTTGTTTGGATCAATTGGATTAGATTTTCTCCATCGACTGAGAGAATCTCCATCGAGACTCGATTAGTCCCGTCTTCTATGAAGTCTTTTTTTCCATCGACCAAGAGAATTCTCCATCGAATCAGATTTTCTCTAGGGAGATTACTCTAGGAAATCATCCATCCATAGAGTTAGATTTTCTTAGTCAATTATCGACTAAATCAGGTTTTGTCAGTGGAGATTTTTACAATACTTAACTATTATATTCGTCGATTGTGCTGTACTCAAATTATAATCGATGGCCCAAAATAATCTGATGTAAATAGAACCCCAGAAAATATTCACTTCTTCTACAACGCGGTTTCTTCTCCCCCATGCCAAAAGTTATCTTCGCAACAAACCAGATTTCAAAAACTCCGTAGAGATAACACCATGAATTTCATTATAACTGCGATGGGAAGGTAAGTATTTCAAGGAATACTTTGAACTTACTAAGTGGACGCCCATGGGTTTAGTGTTGCTCCGGAACCACTTGATGCCAAGAAGAAGGATGGGCAACAGTTAGCCGTTTTTCAAACCTTTGTCACTAAGAGAAAATAGAGATTCTCCTGGTTACCTCTTATCAGATTCTTCCAATTTGCCATAATGTTTTTGTCAGAGGCAGTTCAAACGAATGACAAACTTGAATTCCCAACTATTAGTGCCGATGTAAGGTTCTAAGACTGGGTTAATCTTTTGTTACATGTTTGCAAATAAAAATGGAAGGATATTGGACTGGGTCGGACATTTGTTGAACCAATGAGGTGTAACCATGATCCAATTGTTGCATTCCTATCCCTATGGAATCCCACAATGAATTGTTTATTCCTTCTAGAAAGTACATTGTCGATTACTTCGGCCGCCATGTCATTTTTTAACATGAAGTGATGTTTATGGGCAGAAGACCAAGATTAATCGAAGCGACTGGCGACTTCAAGTTTTCCAAGCTACGTATTACCGTCTAAACATTTTTGAGGAAGCGTTGCTCGACTGGGGAGATCGGAAGAATATGAGTTCATGTTGAAATGACTATCCAATTTTGTTTTCTGTAGTTGAGAGAAACAAGCAACGAAAGTTCCTTTTAACAAGCCAGGTGCTGGTCCTTCTTATGGATAATTGCAAGTGTGGAAACATCTCTATTTCCCTCAATTCTGTAACGACTTTAAGGTAAATCGTAAGGATGGTTCGACTCACTTTTACATGGTTTTTTTTTTATAACATCTTGCAATTCACTCTTTCTAAGCTTGAATTAGATTCAAAGCGTCCAAACGAGTCAACTCAAGGCCTTCAATAAAATCATAATCGATTAACTCATTACCTTCATGCAATTTAACTTGAATATACTTAAACCTCACTTTGATTGATAAACTTGCTTCGTGCCCATATACTAGGCATTATGGAGTTTGACAAGTTCCTTCTCACTCTCTTGGTCACCCGTAATGCCCAGAGTGTATCCAATAGCTTGTTATGTCAAAACGAGGATTATTGTCGATCATTTTATGAATATTATCTTTATCTCCGTGTTAGTCCACTGATTCTGTCCATTCGACGAGGCATAATATGGATAGGAGTTCGACTGATTTTGTCCATTCGACGGGATTATTGTCGATCATTTTATAAATATTATCTTCACATAACCACTGGCCATTTATACACAATTTTTCATCATTGATGGCCGGAAGAACTCGTGACTTTTAATCAACCAACACATATTGATTTTAGAGTGATGAAGACCACACTAACCCACTATGCATTTCCAACACTATAAGGATGGCGTCATCCATGTCAACATAACAGAGGTGAACTCCTTCATTATTCTTTCTATACAACACACCGTATATCAGCACATAAAATCTTGTTGACAATTTTGCCCAGCAGGTTGTCCTCTTCTTAGAACCAGAGAGAAATTTAATAATTAGTATTTTCCAATCGTTTTTGTGGAGCGAAACATATCAAGAGTATTAATATGCAAGGTAATGCCATCATCGACTAAGGTTGAAGGAAAACCAAAACAAAACCTTTCAATTCTTGCATCATCAATTGGTTATCCTGGTGAATTTATGAAAGCATGTTGTGCTAACAAATTGGGCCATAACATTTGCCTTGCGTGGTACATGCTCAAACGTGATTCGATGAAAGTTTTCTTTAAGGATTAAACCTTAGTAAAATATTATTGCAAGTGCTCGACGTTGCATGTAAACTTGTGTCATTTGCTAGATTGGATTGAGTTGGTCGTAGAAAACGTGTTTGCGGTGCAAAACACGATATGACGTGATTGGATTTAAAAAAAGAATGTAGTCAATGTAATTTAAATGAGAACAATGATGAAGAATCAACAATATAAAACACTTACTTTCTGTTGATATAATCTGGTTTTGATGATGTCAAATGTTATGTATTGTTAATGTGTTATTTAAGCGTACAGAAGAACAGGTCTTCGGGTGTGGAAGCTGCTCTCTGTTATTTGTGCAATACGTAAAAGAGTTATGTGGAGTACTTCAATGGAGAAAACGATCTAGCCATCAGAAATGGTATTCTGAGGACAAGATCTACTATCGAGTCCGCCATCTCTGTTACAGAGATGAACATCTTTGTCACAGTTGCTATAACTTTCCTTGCTGGATTATTTACTACAGTTTATAGAATGATATTTCTGTGAATGATGATTTCCTTATTGGAGATTGTTCAATATGTGAGTACGTGAGATATTTATCTCATACGTCCTTAAGTTAATTCTTATTGAATTAACTTTGGCATCACGTCTAGGTTCATTCCTTGGAGCTTAAGTTGTTTTGGAAAGATTTATTTCCTTAACTAATGTGATCCCATAATTATGGAATTTGGCTACAATCTAATGAGGTTGAAATTTCCCTTATATGATGAGAATATTTTACGATGGGAATGTTTTCATATTATGAAAACAAATCAATCCCAATGCCAAATTCGTGTAAGGAAAAGTGCTGATTCTGCTGTCATAGAAAATAACTTCTGAGCAGAAGACATTATATCTTATTGGGTGATTAATCTGGTTTATTGTAATATGATATTACTAAGGATAATGTTTTGTGTTCTTAGAAGTTTTCCCACAGGATCGTATCATGAAAAAAATGGCAAGTGGATCAACTAGCTGTTGGTGATTGATTGGGAAACTTCATTCTGCGGATAAGCTTAAATGCAAGAGTGAAGAAACATTTCGAAATTGTCTTTCTACCTGAAAGCTTACCAGAATCCTTGTGCCTTCACCGTTGCAAAAGCTGAGAGCGTCCGTCGTGCATTCACCGAGCCGATCACCTTTGAGAGAGCATCTTCTGTAGCTACAGATTGGTGCTGTAGTTGCTAATTCTATTTTGTGCAGGTTATTAGTCACACAGGTTGTGTGCAAGGGCAGGTGGTAGCCGTTAAGCCACGAGGGTAGGTGGTAACCGTCAACCACGGGCTCAGTGAGGAGCCGGAGTCAGACACGTTGGGTTGCATACGGGTTGAGTTAGTCACGTGTGTACGTGCAACTTGTTAGTCACATTTTTTATAGAAGTGTGCATCTGTAAAGTCCCTTGTTCTAAACATAGTGAATGCGCCCTAATTGGGGTAAGTGCTGGGAGAGTGGACGTAGGCATTTTTTGCCGAACCACTATAAATTTTTGTGTCACGCACATAAGATAACCAATCTCAGAACCTGGAATCTGTCCAGTAGATCCCGTCTCTGTAATCTGACAGAACCGCGCTTCTGTGATCGAAAAAGTATTAAAACTCTTAAGGCACTAATTCAATCCCCCCTTCTTAGTGCATTCATGTACCAACAGTTGGTATCAGAGCAGGCTCAACGATAAAAGCTTAACCGCTTGTTGAGAGATCCGATAGGATGCAAATGGGATACATGCACGCTGTTGGACTCAACAGTAACAGTCCACCATTATTTGATGAACAAAACTTCTCCAGCTGGCGGAGCAGGTTGGAGTTCTGGATTGCATCCCGTGAACCGAAGTTTTTAGGGATTATCCGAAATGGTCCTCTGCTTCACAGATGACATGATCTGAAAGTTGAGTATGGCAGCACAATTTCACTTTCTGATGAGGAAGCTGAAATCATCAAGCTGAATGCTATGCCTGTCAACTTTCTTCATTTTGCTCTATCTCCTATGGAGTACAACCGAATCTCTGCCTGTACCACAACAAAAGAGATCTAGGATTGACTTGTTCTAGCCCATGAAGGGACGGATCAAGTTAAAGAAACAAGGATAAATCTGCTGGTTCAGCAGTATGAGGCTTTCAAAATGAAACCTGATGAGTCTATCTCTGAAATGTATGATAGACTGAATATAATCATCAAAAGCTTAGCCCTTCTTGGGAAGAATTACATTAATGCTGAATTGGTGAGAAAGGTCCTCCGGTCTTTGCCCATGAATTGGGAAGCTAAGAAGATCGCAATTGAGGAAGCCAAAGATCTAACAACTCTTAGGTTGGATCAGCTTACAGATTCTCTCCTATCCTATGAGGAAAAGAAACGGTCATCTGCGCCTCAGACGACAAAATCTATTGCCTTTAAGGCATCAGCTTCTATTGATAATGAATCAGATGATATAGAAGCAGAAATAGATGAGGAGCTCTCCTTGCTTGTAAAGAGTTTGAACAAACTTCTTTACAAGAAACGCTTCAAACGAACTGTTAAACCAAAGTCTTCTAAACTAAAAGATAAAAAGGAACCAATATGTTACGAGTGTAAGAAATTGGGGCACATGAGGAATGAATGTCCTCTGTTGACTGAGAGGCAGAAGCCCTCTCGAAGCAAAAGAAGAGCCTTTTTTGGCATGGAGCGATGAGAAGGACAACGAATCTGAATCTGAGGAAGAGCAGAAGGCAAACCTTTGCTACATGGCTTGTTCCAAATCAGATTTTGATTCAAATGAAGAGGTAATCTCTACATCTATCCAATTTATCTTCTAATGATCTTAAAGGCTTTCTGACTGAAATCCTTGAAAGAGTAGAAGAGCTATCCTCAAAATATCGCTCGGTAAAAAAGCAGAACAAGGTTCTGCAGTCATAACTCACTTCTCTGCACAGAGAAAAGATTGCCTTGGAAAAGGAAGCTAAGATCTTCTGCACAGAAGCATCTCCTCTGATCAGAGAACCTCATCCTGAGGTGTGGGACGAGCTACTTGTTCGTGACAAAGTGGTTTCTCCACTAAATGAGTCTAACATAGGTTTATTACCTGAAAGTCAGTCTCATAAATGTCATAGAAACAAATCTGAATGTTCAGATGATGTATGCTATATGACACAGAAAGCATGTTCTGTGATCAGTCCCAAAGTTGTGCAGAAACAGAAGTCTGTGATGTCGCAGAAACCCGAGTCTGTGAAACGTTATACTTCTGAACAGAAGCGTACAAAATCTAGGATTAAAAAGCTTGTCGAATTGACAGAAAAGGTTAAATCCTGTCACTACTGTGGCATGCTTGGACATATGATTAGACAATGTCAGATCAAGAAGTTTATAAGCATAACCAATGCGATTCTCTCTAGGAACAAGTCACAATCTTATGGAACCGACCTAAAGTGGGTTCCTGTTGTAACTTAACTTGTTCTTAATCGCAGGTACGCTTGAAAGCTAAAGCCAGGAAGAATAAGTGGTACTTGGACAGTGGGTGCTCACGCCACATGACCGGGGATTCTTCTAAGTTTTCTAGCTTGAAATTACAGAAAGGTGGTTCTGTGACATTTGGCAATGCTAGCAAAGGTTACATCAAAGGCATTGGAACTATCGGTAGTTCACAAACAATGTAGATAGACGATGTTCTACTTGTTGCAGGATTAAAACATAGTCTATTGAGTGAGAGCCAACTCAGTGATAAGGGTTATCAAATAACCTTTAACACAAAAGGGTGTTCTGGATCCACAGATGGCAGAGTCTGCTTCGTTGCTGAACGAAGAAAGAACGTCTACATCGTCTCTCAAGACAATCTTCTGCTTTCTAAGAAATGCCTTGTTTCTTACAAGGATGAAACAAATCTCTGGCATAAGAAATTAGGACACGTCAATTTCCAATTATTGTCTAAGATTGCCAAAAAGAGCTGGTACGAGGTTTACCGAAGCTCTCTTTTGAAGAGAACAGCTTCTGCGAAGCATGTTCTTCGGAAAAACAAACCAAAGCTTCTTTTAAGAGCAAAGGTGACATTTCCACCACAAAACCACTTGAACTTCTACACATGGACCTGTTTGGTCCTACCAGAACACAGAGTCTGGGCCACAGACGCTATGCAATGGTGGTTGTGGATGATTACTCAAGATATACTTGGGTAAGGTTCTTGGCTCATAAGAGTGATGCATTTAGTGCATTCAAAAGCCTCGTCACAAAGCTGCAGAATGAGAAAGAAGCCTCTCTTAAAAGCTTAAGAACTGACCATGGTACAAATTTTGAAAACTATGAGTTCAAGTCCTTCTACAACATGAATGGCATAGAACACACCTTCTTTGCTCCTTATACTCCACAACAGAATGGAGTAGCTGAGAGAATGAATCAAACTCTTCTTGATATGGCCAGAACGATGATGTGTGAAAGCAAGGTGCCACAAAATCTGTTGGCTGAGGTTATTAACACAGCATGTTATGTGTCTAACCGTGTAAATGCACGAAAGACACTTGACAAAACTCCTTATGAGTTATTTAAGGGCAAAGTGTCTAACATCTCATATTTCCATCCTTTTGGAAGTCCTTGTTACATACTAAGATTTCCTAAGGACAATGTTGGAAAATTCGATGCTAGATCAAATGAAGGAGTCTTCCTTGGTTATTCTGAATCCAGCAAAGCTTATCGAGTTTTCAACAAAAGAACTCTTGTTATTGAGGAGTCTATTAATATCATCATTAATGATTTCCAATACACAGAGGAACCTGTCTTATCAGACAGACCAAGTTCACAGCTAACTGCTGCTGAAGTACAGAAAGAGAGCGATGTCCCTCTTAAGACTGATTCTATACAAATCTAGTCCATCATTAGACAGGATGCAAACTCTGAGGGCACCTCAGAGAATAATGATTCTGAGGAGAATCTCTTGGACAGAGTGCCCACTCTTTACAAGAAAAGACACCCCATGGAGCAAGTCGTTGGGGATGTACAGAAAGGGATACAGACGAGACGTTCTGTGAATCTCTTCTGTGAACATTCTGCGTTACTCTCCCAAAAGGAACCAAACAACATCGATGAAGCTCTTGCAGATCCTACCTGGATTATTGCCATGCAAGAAGAGCTTAATTAATTCGAACGAAACAAGCTCTGGACAGTTGTTCAGAGACCGAAGGATCGTTTTGTTGTTGGAACCAAGTGGGTCTTTCGCAATAAGCATGATGAATCAGGCACTGTGGTCAGGAACAAGGCCAGACTCGTGGCCAAGGGGTACTCTCAGTTAGAAGGGATTGACTATGATGAGACTTACGCCCCTATAGCGCGCCTAGAAGCTATTAGACTTCTGTTAGCTTATGCGTGTTATAATGATTTCAAACTATTTCAGATGGACGTGAAAAGTGCCTTTCTGAATGGTGAGATCAAGGAGGAAGTCTACGTAGACCAACCTCCGAGATTCGAGGATCCTAAGAAACATGATCATGTTTATAAGCTTGATAAAGCTTTGTATGGCTTGAAACAAGCTCCCAGAGCTTGGTATGAAAGGCTGAGCCAATTTCTTATTGAAAAAGGCTATAGAAAGGGAAAGGTTGATACAACACTTTTCTTAAAGGAGCACGTAACCGAGCTTCTGGTAGTTCAGATCTACGTAGATGACATAATCTTTGGATCTGCGAATAATACCTTGTGTAATGAGTTCGCAGAACTCATGAATGAAAGGTGAATTTGAGATGAACATGATGAGAGAATTAACATTCTTTCTGGGCTTACAGATTCACCAAACATCATAAGGTACTTTCATCCATCAGGAGAAGTACACTAAACAACTTCTGAAGAAATATGAGTTGAGCAACTCAAAACACTTGTCTACTCCCATGAGCACAAACGCTATTGTGGAGAAAGACGAAATAGGAAAGGATGCAGATCCTAGCCTCGATAGGAGCATGATAGGGTCCTTATTGTACTTTACTGCCTCTAGGCTTGACATTTTGTTTAGCGTCTACCTTTGTGCTAAATACCAATCAACACCAAAGGAGTCCCATTTAACTCATGTTAAAAGGATATTTCGATATCTTTCTAGGACTACAAATCTAGGGTTTGGTATTCCAAGAGATATTTATTTGATCTTTTAGGGTACTCCGACGCAGACTTTGCTGGCTGCAAAATCGATCGGAAGAGTACTTCTAGAACCTGCCAATTACTTGGAGATATGCTCATATCTTGGCACTGAAAGAAGCAAGCTTCTGTTGCACTATCAACAACAGAGGCAGGATATGTTACAGCAGCAAGTTGCTGTGCACAGCTTCTGTGGATGCGTCAACAACTTGAGGACTATGGTTTCAAGTTTGACAATATTCCGATACGGTGTGATAACACAAGTGCCATAAATCTGACCAAGAATCCTGTTCAGCATTCAAGGTCTAAACATATAGAACTAAGACATCATTTCATTCGAGATCATGTTCAGAATGGTTCTATCGATGTGGAATATGTGAGCACAAAAGCACAGCTCTATGATATCTTCACAAAGCCATTGAATTTTGATAAATTCTCAAAATTAAGAATGGAATTAGGGATTTGTTATCCCTTCTAAATGGATCTTATTAATCTTCATTTCGTGTGCTTTAATCTTGTGATTTGCAAAATATTTCCTTTCCATTTTTTTAACTTTTAGAAACAATATTAAAAATCTTTTTATTTTAACTTTTAAAATATTTTCTTTCCAAAAACTCTCTCCTCCATTTTCACTCCCTTATCTTTCTTTTTAAACAAACCTCCCTGCACACACATCTTTTCTCCAACCGGAAAACCCATTTTTTGTTCTTTCTCTCCCACGTTTCCCAAACCGCACTCCTCTTTTCAAAACCCTAACCTCTCTTCTCTTCTTCGATCTCATGGCACCACGAACCAGGAATCTTCACGTTACTAAGGCCAAGGCAAGGTGCTCCACTAGACTCAGCACTGAGTCTCTATCTGACCGAACCTCTCAGGAGACCAAGTCTTCACTACAAGGAAGCGACTCTGAGGTTGTCAGTCTCTCGTGAAAGGGGATGAAATCTAAGTCCCAGCACTCTTCCCCTGAGAGTTCCATGGCTCTGGATACAGAACAAGAGGTGACCCAGTCATCCATGAAGGAGGATCCTCCTGCACCAAAGCTTTCTGAGCCAGAAAACGATGACATGGTGATTTCTCCTGGAGGACAAGCTGAGAAGGAGGTTTCTACACCTCAGCGCGATAGCCCTCCTCCTGAGTCTCTTTCCCTGGCCATTGTGCCCTACGATGAGACTCTGCTTCCTCCTCCTCCTCCTCCCATGCAGAAGTTGGCTCCAACTTCGTCTAATGCTGAGGACAAGGCTGTGAGCCCTCCCGCGGTCGTAGTAAAGGAGAAAGGAAAAGCACAGAAACGCCCATCTACGGCACCGCAGGAGGAGAACAAAAGGCCCAGACGTATTACTCTGACCCTTATTCCTGAGATTGGGGAAACCGTTTTTGCTGAGGAAATTAAGGCTGTGTTAGATTATTATGAGTTTCCCGCTAGAGATCTTGAGGACAAGAAAATTGTTCCCAGTCGATTTATTAGATTCAGTTTCTTTAATGAGCATTCTCTTGGGCGACTAGAAAACCTCTTCCGTGAGCTTTCCTTTGTCAACTTTTGTGAGCACAGGAGCCATGTCTCTGCCAGTCTGGTTAGAGAATTCTATAGCCACATCACCTTTAATAGAGTGGACAAGCTGATCAAGTACATAAAAGTGTTGCTAAAGGGGAATGTCTATGTCTTCTCTCTTCTTGATGTATGTCGGACCTTCAGTGCAAGATACCACTCTCAGCTCCAGCTTCTAGAGATCTCAAAATCATCGGCGTATCGGAAGATAACAGGGGCTGAAAAGCCAACAAAGTCCAGCGTCTACCTGGAGAGCACGCAGCTGCCTCTGGAGCTTCGCATCCTCCACTGTGTTGTTATGTATTGCCTCTACCCCCGGACTAGAAGAATAGGTAGTATCATCAGAAAGACGTCATCATGATGGTGCATCTGCTGGAGGGACTTACTGTTAATCTGGGATCGATTGTTTTTGAGCATATAGAGAGATGTGTGACTCTGCCTGACAGGGGACTACCCTATGGTCATATCATCATGAAGCTCCTACAGATTTACTCCTGTGATACGACTCCCAGGAGTGATGATGACACCATCCATGTCAAGCCTTTCGACGGTATGACACTTGATCATATGAGCTTTGTTTTTACAGGGTCACAATGGATTCACAAGGGGAGCAGGGGTGAACTTTCCTCCTCAAAAGTAAAAAGTGTTGTTGCACCTTCCAAGCGTAAGACTCGAGCTGACACTAGCAAGCAGAAGAAGCTTGATACCAAGCAGAAGCACGCTTCTGAGGCATCCACTTCTGCTGATCCTAAAGAGTCACATAAATTGGATAAGTGTATTGCTTAGCAAAAGGAGATTAAGGCCCTGATTACAAAGCTGCTGGTAGATCTTGCTGATCTCACTCCATATATCAAGGGCAAGGATGGTGCATCCTCTTCTCCTGCTGCAGAAGAAAGTGACTACCAGTCCCCTCTGAGAATGTGGAAGCTGAAAAACTGAAAACTCTGGATCTGTTGTCTCAAAACTCACTCTTGTTTACATTTCCTGCTTGTTTCTATTGTGTGTTTGAAACTTAGTTTTTGATGACTTGCCTTCGGTTTTATGACATGCATTACTTTTGATGATGCAAAAAGGGGGAGAAGTAGTCTTCTGTGAGATTTAGGACAGGTTCTGCATTTTCTTTTTGTCTTGTGTTTCTGTTTGTTTGCAGGTCATGAAGACTCTGAGGAGATTTCCTCAGTGCGTTGCAGATCTCAGCGGAATTATTTTTTGCTTTGAGAAATCCTCGCCAGAACGATGCTTCTGGTTGAGATCAACTTGGGTTTGGGTAGAACTGCTTAAACTCAAGGGGAGTTAGAGAACTTTCTCTGCTCATATTCTGGTCAGAATATCACTTTTGTGTGACGTTCTGAGCTCTGATTAAAAGTTCGTCTTAGAACTACTCACCTGTTCAGTGGGAGCTATGACAGAATAGTACCTCTGTCCATAATGCATATTATTGCAACATGAGCGCTGATTTGATTAAATCATGCAAATGCTCTGAACGATTAGGTTAATGAACATTAACTAATCTCAAAACGAAAGTTCATCTCTGAACTAATCACAGATCTGAGCTAGAAATAATTTCGATCGAAATTAATCCGCTTAGATTCAGGGGGAGTGACTACAGAAAGTAGCTTATGTGTCAACCATCTTGCAACAAGGAAATCTGTAAGACTGTTAAACTCTTTAATTATTATTCTCCAAATGAGCATGGTTTTGACATCATCAAAAAGGGGGAGATTGTTGATATAATCTGGTTTTGATGATGGCAAATGTTAAGTATTACTAATGTGTTATTTAAGTGTACAGAAGAACAGGTCTTCGGGTGTTGAAGCTGCTCTCTATTATCTGTGCAATATGTGGAGTACTTCAACGGAGGAAATGATCTAGCTATCAGAAATGGTGTTCTGAGGATAAGATCTACTATCGAGTCCACTATCTCTGTTGCAGAGATGAGCACCTGTGTCACAGTTGCTATAACTTTCCTTACTGGAGTATTTATTATAGTTTACAGAATGGTATTTCTGTGAATGGCGATTTCTTTATTGGAGATTGCTCAATATGCGAGCACGTGAGATATTTATCTCATACGTCCCTAAGTTAATTCTTATTGAATTAACTTTGGTATCACGTCTAGGTTCATTCCTTGGACCTTGAGTTGTTTTGGAAAAATTTATTTCCTTAACTAACGTGATCCCATAATTATGGAATTTGACAACAATCTAATCAGGTTGAAATCTCCCTTATGTGGTGAGAATATTTTACGATAGGAATGCTTTCATATTATGGAAACAAATCAATCCCAATGCCAACTTCGTATAAGGAAAAGTACTGATTCTGCTGTCACAGAAAACAGCTTCTGAGCAGAAGACATTATCTTTTATTGGGTGATTAATCTGGTTTATTATAATATGATAATTATAAGGATAATGTTTTGTGTTCTTGGAAGTTTTCCCACGGGATCGTATCATGAAAAAAATGGCAAGTGGATCAACTAGCCATTGGTGATTGATTGGGAAACTTCATTCTGCGGACAAGCTTAAATGCAAGAGTGAAGCAACATTTCGAAATTGTGGTTCTACCTGAAAGCTTACCAGAATCCTTGTGCCTTCACCGTTGCAAAAGTTGAGAGCGTCTGTCGTGCATTCCCCGAGCCGATCACCTCTGAGAGAGAGCGTCTTCTGTAGCTGCAGACTTTTGGTGCTGTACTTGTTAATTCTGTTTTGTGCAGGTTGTTAGTCACACAGGTTGTGTGTAGGGGCAGGTGGTAGCCGTTAAACCACGTTGGCAGGTGGTAGCCGTTAAGCCACGAGGGCAGGTGGTAGCCGTCAAGCCACGGGCTTAGTGAGGAGCCGGAGTCAGACACGTTAGGTTGCGTGCGGGTTGTGTTAGTCATGTTTGTACGTGCAACTTGTTAGTCATATTTCTTATAGAAGTGTGCATCTGTAAAGTCCATTGTTCTAAACATAGTGAATACGCCCTAATTGGGGTGAGCGCTGGGAGAGTGGACGTAGGCATTATTTGCCGAACCACTATAAATCTTTGTGTCACACACATAAGATAACCAATCTCAGAACCGGGAATCTGTCCAGCAGATCTGGTTTCTATAATCTGACAGAACCACGTTTCTGTGATCGAAAAAGTGTCAAAACTCTTAAAGCACTAATTCAACCCCCTTCTTAGTGCATTCTTATACCAACACTTTCATTGCATTAGATTTTGATTACGACAACGACGCAGGAACACGCGTGTGAAGATAACAGAAGCAAATGAGACAACCAAATGCACTGATAGTTTGAAGTGATTGTTGTGAGTTTATTATAAATAACTACCACTACATATATAACACTATTCATAACTACTTTCACCAATCTTAGTCTTGAAATACTTGATCGATCTTCAGCTTCGATTGCACAATCTATATCGACTTGGCAAGCATCGTCGATTAGGAAGACGTCTTCGACTAAATGAGTATCTTCGGCTTCGGATGCTTTGAACCTCCTTTTGCTATTGTCAAACATCTCAGCTAGTAAATTCGTTCCAATAACAACGTCAACTCATGGGTTAAGTAAAACCCATGAGCCAAAATTAGTTTACTCTACAAGTATGGTAGTCGTGTGTGCACAACTGAGATTGATTCGATGAGCAACAAAATTGTAAAGCTTTCTGCCGTCGAAACTCTTTCCTGAGGCAAGACGACATGGTCCGTTGTCTTGTGGCATCAACTTTGTCACCCATACAATGTGGTTTTGTATTTCACTCCAAACTTAGGGGCTTGGGGTCGAGGCTCTTAACTTGGTTTCACTACTTTATGTATCAGTCTATTAACGTACTTTACGTAACACGTATCAACTTGTGCGAACGGAAAGTTGTTTTGTGGCTGCTGTACGAAATTTAAGTGAAATTGTTAAAAAATAAGACTCGTATTATCAACAATGAGGGAGTTTACAAAAGAAAAAGGCTTTTACAAAATTTACGGCCATTACGAATACAAACAAAGTGACAATCGAATGGAAGGAATATGGCGGTTGGATGGTGTTGGGACGGTTTTGATGATGAACCGGATCCTCTGTACTACAGAAGGTCGAACATTCTATTCTACAGAAGCTTCTATTATTAAAGACTTCTTGTAAGAATTATTTTTTGTAATTAAATGATTAGTTATCAATTATTTAATTACGAAATATGCTTAATTTGATTAAGATATTTATCTGATCAAATTACCCTGATTTGATTTTCAAATAATCATATTGGAGATAATATTTCTTATAGAAGGAAATAAGATCTCTATTTATGGAAATGTTCTACTAGTTGGTCTACAGACTTCTGTAAGCTCTTACGACCTCTATATGACCGTTATTTGGATACCTATCACCACCACCTGTCCAGATACACTCTCACGTGTGTTTTTATCAGGATGGAATTGACTTCAAGTCATTTGGAAACAAATCAACGATTGTTTCCATCTGTAGAAGGTTATCAAGCAGAACCTTCTCCGATACCTTCTGTGGTGCACTATTCATGGAAAATATATCATAATCTTATTCTGATTTATTTTCTATCTGAATGCTTGCACGTGTATATCATTCTGTTTATTATGTAAACTAACTTTTAATTTCTTATTTTGCAGATTACGTTTTTATATTTTCCCTTTTGTATTTTACTCTTTGAACCGTGTATATAAATAGCCATGCTCTCTCTCCCATTGTATCTATCAAACAATTCATTTTCTCTTCTCTCATTCTGTCCGGAGAGAGCGTGTGCTTGAGTTCTTTCATTCTTTCATTCGTTTGAGTTAGTCACACGAGGAGCACTACCGGCGGAGGCTGCATCGTTGGTGAAACCTTTTGGGAGAGTGACTCGGGGGCTCGAAGGACTCGACTGGAAGCTGCAGGATACGTTGGCTGGAGGCACGGTTGGAGGTCGTGTGATCAACGTGCAGAGGGTCGGAGAGAATGGCTGAACCTCGGGAGCACAGAAGGTGAGGGACTAACCAGCTTCTGTTGTGTAGAGCTCTGTGTGCAGGAACCTCAGGACAAGAGGAAGGTTGTCACCTCAGGACAGGAGGAAGGGTGTCACCTCAGGACAGGAGGAAGGCTGTCACCCCAGAACAGAGGGAACGCTGTCACCCCAGAACAGAGGGAACCCTGTTCAACCTCAGGATAGGAAGGCTGTCACCTCAGGACAGGAGGAAGGTTGTCACCCCAGAACAGAGGGCACGCTGTTCATCCTAGGACAGAGGATACGTTGTCCACCCTAAGACAAAGGGAACGTTGTCTACTTGCGTAGGGTTCGCTACGTACTCGCGTGGGGTACGCCACGAAGTCGTTATCCTTGAGGGATTGCGCACTTGTTACCTTGTTAGTCACGTTAACGCGTGCAACCTCCTGTAGTGCAGAATCTTCGGATCTGTACAACCTCCTGTAGAGCAGAACCTTAAGGTCTGAATCTACTTTAGTGCAGAACCTTATGGTCTGTACAACTCTCTGTAGTACAGAACCCTACGGGTCTGTGCATACATTTTCCTTGTCACTTTTGCTACAGAACCTCACGGTCTGTTCAGTAGAAGGTCGACTACCCTTGGTACAGAATCTTTTAGATCTGTGCTTCTCAACTAAGTCATTTTCCTATACAGAACTTTCTGTTGTGGATTGACATACTCGGTACAGAACCTTACGGTCTGTGTTATACCTTCTGTGATACAGAATCCTTGGATCTGTTCTATAGAAGGTTGATGTCTCTAGTACAGAATCACTTGATCTGTGCTATAGAAGGTTAACATATTCGACACAGAACCTTCTGGTCTGTGTTGTGCCTACCTTCTTCGATACAGAACCCTCTGGTCTGTGTTGTGCCTACCTTCTTCGACACAGAACCCTCTGGTCTGTGTTGTGCCTACCTTCTTCGACACAGAACCCTCTGGTCTGTATTGTACCTTACCCTCTACGATACAGAACCTTCTGGTCTGTATTGAGCCTAAGTTACTATAGTACTGAACCTTCAGGTTTGTGCTACATAACGAGCCTCTACGGCACAGAACCTTCTGGTCTGTGTTCTGCCACTCAAGCCTCTATTGAACAGAACCTTTGGATCTGATTTCAGTCGCAATCATTTGTGTAATTTGTACAGAGATACATTTGAGTGGAAACCATCCAAATATCTGGGTGAAGAGTGGAGTAGGCAATTTGCCGAACCACTATAAAAAGCTTTGTGTCCAATCAAACATTTTGCGAACATAATCAAACGTTCTGTTGTACAGAAACCTATCTAAGGTTCTGTGTTACAGAAACTTCCTTCCGCTGCGGGGTAAAACGAAAAAGCGTTAAAATCCGAATTTGGAGATTAACACTAATTCACCCCCTCTTAGTGTAACAATTGGTATCAGAGCGGGTTCAACAGAGGCTTAACAGCTTGTTGTAAGATCCTTGAAAAGCTCTTACCAGCTACACACCTTTCTCCACAGAAGCTATTAGCTCTGTGACTGTTGCTATTCTGTAGAAGCCTACGCTCTATCAGAATCAACCCGCTACTGCACAGAAGCTTTGAGCTCTGTAAAAACCGACTTGGTTCTATTCTGTAGAAGCTTACGCTCTATCAGAATTTAACCTTTGTTCCACAGAAGCACCTTGTTCTGTGAGAAACGATTTGTTGCTCTACTTTGTAGAAGCATACGGTACATTCTACAGAAGCAAAATTTCTGTAAATATCACATTTGGCATTTTGTTTCTGTTCTGCAGAAGCTTGCTGCTCTGCGAGAATTCAACAACTGCCACCTGAAAGCAAATTCTCAGCTCTGTCATATTGATACTCGTGCTCTGTTTAACAGAGGCCTGATTGTTAACTTGACGACTGACTTCTACCCAACAGAAGCTTGCTTCTTTGTTGAGGTTCTATTCGTCAACGTTCTATTCTATAGAAGCATAATACTCTATACGAATCGAACACATGGCTGAAAACTATAATGTGCCTAAACCACATGTTGGGAATCCTCCCATTTTTGATGGTAAGAATTTTGCCTATTGGAAAATTCGTATGAGCGCATTTGTTGATGCTATTGACGAAGACTTATGGTCTTATATAGAAGATGGTCCCCCTTCTATACCAGAGAACCAACGATTTGATCGAGAAGGTCATCCTACACGGGAATACCTTAAGATCAGGCGACTCACTAAAACGGCAAAGCATTTGATGTTCAATGCTATGTCAGAAGGTGAATTCGTCAAAGTTTCAACTTGCACTTCGGGCAAGGAAATCTGGGATAAACTTGTCACCATGTATATTGGGACAGACCAGATAAGAGAAACTAAGGTGAATTTCTTAATTCACCAATATGAAAATTTCACTATGAAGGCTGATGAATCTGTAGAACAGATGTTCCAGAGACTTAACCTTCTAGTTGATGCCCTAACTCATCTGGGCAAATCCTATCAAAATTCTGAACTAGTTCGAAAGGTTCTGCGTACTCTACCCAAATCATGGGAAGCCAAGAAAACGGCTATAGAGGAAGCTAAAGACCTATCTACTCTTCGACTAGATCAATTGATGAGCTCCTTAATCTCGTATGAGATGGAAAGATCCACTCAACCTGATATAAAGAGAGCACCTGTAGCTTTCAGAGCATCAGAAGAACCTACAGAAGGTTCAGATGATGAAGCAGAAGCTGATTCGGATGATGAACTCGCAATGATAGCTAAACGCCTTTTGCGGTTCGCCTCCAAAAAGCGCTTTAATAAGAAAAGCCAAAATCACATGGACCCAAAATCGGTCACATGTTATAAATGCAAAAAGAAAGGGCATTACAGTATAGAATGTCCTTTACTTAAAGAAAAGGAGAAACCTTCTCCTAAACATAAGTTCAAGAAAACAATAGCTTCTTGGGCAGAATTTGATGATTCTGATGATGAGGAAGCACAAATGTGCCTCACAACTCACACAGAAACTCAAAATGAACTTAATACCTGCTTTCAAATAGAAACTGTTGAAAGTGAATGGTATTTGGATAGTGAATGCTCCAGGCACATGACCGGAGACCCATCCAAATTCTCTCAACTGACTCTACAATGTGGAGGGTCGGTTAAATTCGGTGACAATAGCAAAGGCTTTGTCATTGGCAAAGGTACCATTGGAAGTTCTGACTCCATGGTCATCGATGAGGTTCTGTTGGTTACAGAACTCAAACATAATTTGCTGAGCATTAGCCAGCTTTGTGACAAAGGTTATAAAATAACTTTTGATCAAGACAAGTGTTCCGGAATCCTGAACAATGAAGTTCACTTCATTGGGACTCGTAAGAGGAACATCTATACCTTGACTCAGAATAGCTTCTGTACTACAGAAAACTGCCTTCTGACAGTCAAAGATGAAAGCCTACTATGGCATAGAAGGTTGGGAACTCCAACTTCAAATTGTTATCCAAGCTTGTGAAAAAGGATTTGGTTAAGGGATTACCCAATATCCGTTTTGAGCATGACAGCTTCTTTGAAGCATGTTCACTTGGAAAACAAACTCTTCATTCAAATCCAAGAATGAAGTTTCTACTTCTCAACCTCTTGAACTTCTACATATGGATCTATTCGGACCTACTAGAGTTCAGAGTGTCGGCGGTAGAAGGTACTGTCTAGTTGTAGTTGATGACTACTCTAGATACTCGTGGGTTAAATTTCTAACTCACAAAAGCGATGCTTTTGAAACTTTCATTAAGCTAGCTAAGAAACTACAGAATGAAATTGGATCTTCTGTAAAAGCTATAAGAACGGATCATGGTACTGAGTTTGAAAACCATGACTTCGCTACTTTCTGTGACGAACATGGTATTGATCACAATTTTTCTGCTCCTTATACTCCTCAACAGAATGGAGTAGCAGAACGGAAAAATAGAACTCTAATAGACATGGCTAGAACCATGATGTGTGAGAGCTCTGCTCCACAGAACCTATGGGCAGAAGCTGTTAATACAGCATGCTACATATCAAATAGGGTTCTACTCAGACCCATACTTGAGAAAACTCCCTATCAACTATACAGGGGGAGAAAACCGAACATCTCCTATTTCTACTCCTTTGGAAGTCCTTGTTTTATCTTGAGACCTTCTAAGGACAATTTAGGAAAGTTCGAAGCTAAGACAGATGAGGGCATCTTTCTTGGATACTCTTTGTCTAGCAAAGCTTATAGAGTTCTAAACAAAAGAACTTCTACTATAGAGGAGTCTATTAATGTAAAAATTAATGACCTTCCTACTATCATTACAAGAGATGTTATATCTCAAGAACCTATAGAAGATGCTGTAGAACCTCTACCCTCTACGAAAGAGAAGGGCGAACCTTCTGTTCATGAATCTAAAAATGATCTTGAACAAACAAATGATAATTCTGAAGAATCATCTCAGAATAATCAAAATGATTTTAGGGCACCTGCTCTATATCAAAAAAGACATCCTATTGATCAAATCATTGGTGACATCAATAGTGGTGTACAAATAAGACGTTCGGTTATTAATAGTGGTGTACAAACAATACATCCTATTAACCAAGTCTTAGAAGACGTCAATAGATGTTTTCTTCAATACGGTTCTCCTGATTAGAATCCGTCAATATAGAAATTAACTACAGAAGGTACAATCCTTTGTACACTTCACTATAGAATGTAGAATACTTAGTATACTACTACAGAAGGTACATACTTGTATACTTCATTACAGAAGGTACATACTTGTACACTTCATTACAGAAGATATAATTCTCTGTTTCTACACTACAGAAGGTACACATTCGTACACCTCACTATAGAAGGAAGAATATTAACCTTTCTATATAATAGAAGGTTGAATTTTATCCTCTATCAAACAGAAGGTACATACTTGTACACTTCATACAGAAGGAATAATCCTCTGTTTCTATACTACAGAAGGTACAACGTCGTACACTTCACAATAGAAGGTCGTATATTTAGCTTTCTACACAATAGAAGGTTAAAATCCACCATCTATCTTATAGAAGGTATAACGATATGTATACCTTAAATCTAACTTTGGTAATTTCCAATTAATTGGAAGTTTACATCTGGAGATATCAATTATCATCCAATAAAATATTTAGATATAATCAGAATCAAATAAAATATTTGTTCTGATCAATATCGTTTCTATTAGGAAATTAATAATCCTAATAATATATTTTGGATATAATATCCATAATATTTGACTCTTCTACACTGAAGAAGCTTGCAACAGAAGGTTATGAAACCACCTTCTGCGTTGCAGAACCATCAGATTTCCTATTATAATAAGGAAACAAATATTCCCCATATATTCTGATGCATGTCATTCATGAAATGACAGTTTTTCATCTTGAAAAATCAAAATCATGAGTATTTTGGGCGGGAGAATATTTTCTTCCCAAAAAGAAGGCATTCGGAGGCTGGTTAAAATCATTAACCGTGACTCTCCTTCTTCACACTTCATCTACAACCCTGAAACTTCCTTGTTCTTGCCCTAACCTCGAAACTTTCGATTTCTCTGTGTCCATGGCACCCAAAGTGAAATCCTTGAGGAAAAAGGCTAAGGCCGGAAGAAAGAAGGCTCGCGCCTCTGGATCGGAGAAGCCTGCATCATCTGCGAGCAGGACTCCACCCCCTTCGTCGTCGGAGAAACCCATCTCTCCTACGAAGGACCAGACCATTGCTGCCGTTGAGACTCTCGATGGCATGCCTCTCATCTCTACAGACGAAGGGCCCTCAAAAGTTCAAGTCTCCGTGGAAGATACAACCCAGAAGGAACCTCCGATCGTCATGACGGTGGAGCCCTCTGTCTTTGAGCCTTCTGTGCTTGAGTGCTCTGTTCCTAAGGCCTCTGTCAAAGGTTCTACTGCGACAAGTGATACACTCCCTGTCGCCCCTACTGCTGAGATTGCCGCGTCTGATGAGGTGGTGGAGATCCCCCCTGCTGATGATGTGCCTGGTGAGGCTGACACGGAAGTTCCTACTCCGGTCGTCACTGTCTCTCCTGATCTCAAGCTGAAAGGAGTAGCTTCTGAGCTTCAGAAGGCTTCGCAGAAGCCTGCGGCCACTCCTACCAAAAAGCTTCTCCATGATGCCATGAAACCCGGAGGAGTATCCTCTAGGACCAGGCTGAAACGGAAAGAGCCCGAGACGGTCAGTACCTCTATCATTGATATGGCTGCCAAAAAGACCAAGTCCCCAGAGAAACTTGTTCCTGAGGACACCTTCGCAGAGGACCTGGATTCGTATATATTTCCGATAAATCCTCTTGTCTCTAAGAAGGAGATTGAAACTTTTTTGGCCGATGATAAACTGCCTAAATGTGATGCTGCGGGTAGGCAGATTGCCACCTTTAAGCGGATCGATTTTAACTGGTTTGCGGCTAATGAACTTGATATTGCCCCTCTGCTGGATAGAATCGGTTTGAGAACCTTCTGTGAGACCTATGCAGAGCTGCCTGTCTCTCGTTTGAGAGAGTTCTATGCGAACATCACGTTCCATGAACAGGGCCCGCATGCCAAGTTCATAAAGACAGTCATTGAGGGGGTCACACTGGTATTCTCTGCCCATGATGTGAATCAATTGTTCTGCTGTGAGGAATATGATCCTCTAATGGACATGAGAAAAGAAGAATCCTATAGCATCATCTTGGGACAGAAGGTCCAAGCGACCAAGTACCTTGAGTCCACCAAGCTGGATCTCAAAACTCGTATTCTGCATCGAGTGGTTCTGTTCTGCCTTCTACCAAGAACTGGAAGCATCGACACCATCACCTCCAATGATGCGACGTTGATGGCTCATATCCTGAAAGGCACTCCCTTTAATCTTGGTTTGCTGATGTTCTCCCACATGAAAAGATGCTGCAATACGGCTGGGAAAGCTCTCCCTTATGGCCAGGTAATCGCCGGCCTTCTGAAATTAGCTCGTGTCTCTACTGATGCTTCTACTTTTCCAGAAAAGTGGAAAGTTGGCACTTTTGGACAACAAATTATAGCCAGCATGCATTATGTGAGGAAGGGCTCTACCTGGACTCTGAAAGGGAAGTCACAGGATTCTGCGCGTGATGATGATGATAAGCTTCTAGAGGCCAGAAGAATGCTGAAGCATCTTCTGCTCGACCCTCTGCTGCTAAGCCTGCTGGTCGGAGACGTCCTTCATCATCTGCTGAAGCTCAAGTCCCTGTGGATAACACTGCTCTCCTCAATCTTGGGGAAGACATCCGCGTCCTTCAGCGAATGGTCACTGACCTATTTCGCTTAGTGGAACGCCAGGACAAGCTTCTGCGCAAACTTCTGGAAAAGGATTCTGCTGAGTCTGAGGAGTGATCTCCTTAGTTGTTGTTTCTTTTTCTTTATGCATTTCTAGCTAGACCAAAAACTGATTTCTGTGGTCTTCTAGATTGTAATAAGTGCCACTCGTGGACACATTTCCTTTGAGCAGTATGGAATTGAACTTTCTGTCACACCTTCTGCACCACATTCTGCATGACGGTTTTGCACTCTCTGCTCTATCCTCTGCGAGAATTAAAACTACGTTCTGCATGTTGGTTATGAACGACATGTCATACCTTCTGCAAGAAATTTGCTCTTCGTTTTCAACCTACATTCAACTTCTTTTTGATGTGACAAAAAGGGGGAGAAACTTGTGTTGAGGGGGAGTACCTTGCTCTGTATTGGTTATAGAAAAATCCTTGATTTTCTATAACTAAATGGGTCATAGAAGGCTATACCATCTATGGTATAGAAGCCTATGAGACTGATACTGATACAGCTCATAATTGCAACCTTCTGCAGGGAATGCGATTCGTGATCTTTTTAAAGTCACTATTGCTGGGAGTGCAGAAATGAAATACCATCATTTTTGTCGGGTTAAATACAGAAGCTCCACGCTCTGTATAAATCACGGAAGCCTTTGTGCTCTGTAAATAACCTTCTTTATAACAGAAGCTTCTATGCTCTGTTTCACAGAAACCTTATGGTTCTGTACAAACGCGAGACACTTACTCTCATCAATTTAGGGGGAGTTAGGGGGAGTTCTTGCGAAAACATTTCCCTCAACGATGAATGTTTTGTCATCATCAAAAAGGGGGAGATTGTTGGGACGGTTTTGATGATGAACCGAATCCTCTGTACTACAGAAGGTCGAACATTCTATTCTACAGAAGCTTCTATTATTAAGGACTTCTTGTAAGAATTATTTTTTGTAATTAAATGATTAGTTATCAATTATTTAATTACGAAATATGCTTAATTTGATTAAGATATTTATCTGATCTAATTACCCTGATTTCATTGCCAAATAATCATATTGGAGATTGTTGGCCCAAAGATTACACTAAGAGGGGGGGTGAATTAGTGTTAAGTCCAATTAAGGAATTCTTAAACGCTTTTTCACAACCCTCACAGCGGAAGTAACTTACTGTAATTTACAGAGCCTTCAAGCTTCTGTAATTACGGAACGTGTGAAATTGACTTCGAAATGAGTCGTAGAACACAAAGGATTTTATAGTGGTTCGGTGAAATCACCTACGTCCACTTTCGGTCACTTTTCACTAATAACTCGTATAGAGATTACAGTGTAGAAGGTAAAACCTTCTGTGGTGTAAGAAAACAATTTCTTTGACCACGGGACGGTAAGACTAGCTTTACCAATGCAAGAAACACTCTTGCTATGTTTAGGATGTGTCTAGGTCGAATCACAAGGAAATCAACCAGACTTGAGCAAGCACAGAACGTTGGCTGGAAGCTTCAGCCTTCTGTGACTCTGTAGCGGGCTATTCCTTCTGTGGATCAGCGAACAGATCTGATGACGCTTTCTCCAAGTGTTTGGATGCCTCTGATATGCTTCTCTTTTTGTCTTTTTGGTTTAATCTGCAAAATAAATAAAGATAACACGACTACAGTAGGTTTCAGTCCCTCACCACTTACGCCTGCTGCAACAACCTTCTCTTCGACCTGCTGTACGCCCACCCGGCTTCACTGACAGCACTCCTGGCCAAGTCCTTCGGTTTTGCAGCCAACGACGCTAACGGAGTGGCTTCACCAAAGCACACCTGCTGCAAACGCACAGATAACAAAATAACCAACTACAGAAGGTTGGAGGTCCCTCACCACTGAACCCCTGCTACGGACTCCTTCTCTCCGACCAACTTTGTACGCCTACTCGCCACCAACGAACCCTTCCCCAGGCCCTGATGCACGCAGTCCGACGTCACGGACAAAGTTCCGGTCGAGTCCCTCAGATCTGTACGCAACGAAGTCACCGGAGCGGCTTCACCCACGCTCAACCCGCTGTAGTTACCTCCTGCGAGAACTCTCGCCTGGAGAATTCGTCCTGCACACTCACACACACGTTAGACACCCACTAACGCTGCCAAATGCCAAGACTTACCTCTGATGTATTTTTTTTTTATGTTTTTAGGTTTTTCTTTTATATAGAGGTTTCGTCCTCCTGTAAAAAAGGAAACTTATTTTGCCAAAAACGTAAAATGACCAGATTCATCCCCAACGTGTAAAAATCATTTAGGGACAATATTTGATTGATTTCAGATCAATCGAATCATCTAATCACGAGATCTCATCTTACAGAAGGTTATAGCCTAAATCGGTCAGCAACCTTCTATAGTTGGAAAGAAAGAATATTTTATTTCCAACTTGAGAAATATGATGATGGGGTCGTGCAAATATCTGGTTGGAACCTCCAGATTTAATTTTGTCTTATTTTGACAATTAAATCCCCAGATAATGCATTACAGAAGGTTCGGCCAGCAACAGCAACTTGACCTTCTATATAAGGAAATAATCAACGATTTATTCCCAAAAATAATTGATTCGTTCCAGACAAGTAAAACATTGTATCTGGACGAAATATTAATCCAAATAATATTCTTAAGAATATTCTCTTTTTGAATTAATAATTTAATTAAGATAATCAATAATTAATTAATAAATAATTTATTATTGAAATATCTATTTATGGAAATATTCTCTAATCACGTCTCTTGATCTGAAATGATCCTTGGAGGGTGAAGAAAATATTTTCGTGATATTTTTCCTCTCTTACGAAGCGTATCTTCGTTACAGGAGGTTTCAGCTTCTGTAAAGTCATAGCAGGTCAAACCTGCTGTTTGACTCATCATCAAAATCTTGTCAACAATCTCCCCCTTTTTTGATGATGACAAAACTTTCATCCATAGGAGATATGTTCATACAAGATGACGTATCAAACTCCCCCTAAGATAGAGATAGTAAAGGTTTGACACTTTATAGAAGCGTTTACTTTTGCAGAGTGCAAAAGCTTCTGTGTAAGCATTCAGCTTGTACAGATTACAGGGACAAGGCTCCTGTATATTTAGCCCGACAGTAGCATGAGCTTCTGCACTCCCAGCAAAAATGAGTTATACTCAAAATTTTGCATACCCTTATAGAAGATTAATAAACCTCATAGCAGGTTTGTCCTTCTATCCCGCTAAATATCACAAGAATTTTGTGGGTTTGAGATTAGCATACGCTATATCTCTGTGTTAGTTCTCCAAAATCTCTCCCCCTTTTTGTCATATCAAAAAGTATAGAAGGTAGAAAGCGGAGATCTAAGATCCTGTAGAAGGTATTCTCACAATAGACGTAGAGAATAAAACCAAACTGCAGAATATTAAAATAGTTCATCCCAAAAGGGGTACACATCATCAGTCACTTATTTAAGACCATTACAGTAGGTCTAGGGTGCTGGAAATTAAGCAGAACACATTACTGGAGATTGTCACGGAGGAGCTTTTCCTGACGTTCAACAGTAATGACTAACTCAGCGACCGTATCCTTGAGGACTTTAAGTTCCTCAGTCTGTGCAACAATTTGTCGCTGCAGATCTCTGATGAGATTAGGCAAAGAGGAGGATGAGCCTTCTCGAGGTTGTTCCAGGGTTGAAGAAGATGGAACAGTAGCTTTTGGAGCAGTAGGTCCACTCTTGTCAGAAGTAGCAGGTGCTTCCTTCTGCTGTTTCTCTTTCCCTTTGGATTTCTGAATCCAGCCTCCTTGAGTCCTCACATATTGCATACTTGCAATAATTTGTCGACCAAAATTTCCAACTCGCCAATTTTCCAGTGCGGTGGAAGGATTTGGATCAATTGTGTAATGAAGTGTACAAGTATGTACCTTCTGTAGTAGAATAATAAGTATTTTACTTTCTACAGTGAAGTGTACAGAGGATTGTACCGTCTGTAGTTAATATTTGCATTGACGGATTCTAGTCAGTAGAACCGTATTGACGAAAACATCTATTTACGTCTTCTAAGACTATATTAATAGGATGTCTTGTTTGTACACCACTATTAATAACCGAACGTCTTGTTTGTACACCACTACTGATGTCACCAATGACTTGATCAATAGGATGTCGTTTTTTGATATAGAGCAGGTGCTCTAAAATTATTTTGATTATTCTGAGATGATTCTTCAGAATTATCATTTGTTTGTTCAAGATCATTTTTAGATTCATGAACAGAGGGTTCACCCATCTCTTTTGTAGAGGGTGGATGTTCTGAAGAACCTTCTGTAGGTTCTAAAGAAATTTCTAAAGGTTCAAAAGATATTACAGGTTTTGTAGTATCTTCTGTTGGTGAGTCATTAATTTTTACATTAATTGACTCTTCTATTGTAGAAGTCCTTTTGTTGAGGACTCTATAAGCTTTGCTAGTCAGTGAGTATCCTAAAAAGATACCTTCATCTGATTTAGCATCGAATTTCCCGAGATTGTCCTAAGAAGGTCTCAGTATAAAACATGGACTTCCAAAGGCATGAAAATAGGAAATATTCGGTATTCTCCCCCTGTATAGTTGATAGGGAGTTTTCTCTAATTTAGGTCTTAGTAGTACTCTATTAGAGATATAGCAAGCAGTATTTACTGCTTCAGCCCAAAGGTTCTGTGGAACATTGCTCTCACAAATCATGGTTCTAGCCATGTCTATAAGAGTTCGATTTTTCCTTTCTGCGACTCCATTCTGTTGAGGAGTGTAAGGAGCAGAGAAGTTGTGATCAATGCCATGTTCATCACAGAAGGTAGCAAAATCATGGTTTTCAAACTCTGTACCATGATCCGTTCGAATGGCTTTTACAGAAGATCTATTTTCATTCTGTAATTGCTTAGCGAGCTTTATGAAGGTTTCAAATGCATCGCTTTTATGAGTCAAGAACTTGACCCAGGTGTATCTAGAGTAGTCATCTACTACTACTAGACAGTATCTTCTTCCACCAATACTTTGAACTCTAGTAGGACCAAATAGATCCACATGTAGAAGTTCCAAGGGTAGAGTAGTAGAAATATCATTCTTAGACTTGAATGAAGATTTAGTTTGCTTACCAAGTGAACAAGCTTCACAGAAGTTGTCTTGCTCGAATTTGATATTAGGCAAGCCTTTTACCAATTCTTTCTTAGCAAGCTTGGATAGCAATTGGAGGTTGGAATGTCCTAACCTTCTATGCCAAAGATGAGTTTCTTCTTTGACAGACAGAAGACAGCTTTCTGTAGCACAGAAGCTCTCCTGTGTTAAAGTGTAGATGTTCCTTTTCCGATTTCCAATGAAGCGGACTTCATTGTTTAGGATACCAGAACATTTATCTTGATCAAAGGTTATAGTATAGCCTTTGTCACAAAGCTGGCAAATGCTCAGCAGGTTATGTTTAAGTTCTGTTACTAACAGAACTTCTTCTATAACCATAGATTCAGGACTTCCAATAGTTCCTGTTCCAATGACAGAGCCTTTGCTATTGTCACCGAATTTAACAGAACCTCCGTTCTGTAAGGTCAGCTTAGAGAATTTGGATGGATCTCCGGTCATGTGCCTTGAGCAGCCACTGTCCAGATACCATTCACTTTCTGTAGCTTCTGTTCGAAAACAGAATTGACTTTCTATAAAGTTTTGAGTTTCTATGTGAGTAGTTACGCACATTAGTGCTTCTTCTTCCTCATCATCAGAATCTTCTATATCCGCCCAAGCAATCATTGCTTTCTTGGGTTTGGTTTGTACAGAAGGTTTTTCCTTCTCCTTTAGTAAAGGACAATCAGACTTGAAATGTCCCTTCCTATTGCACTCATAGCATCTGATCATCTTTGGATCATACTGCTTTTCACGTTTCTGATTTTTCTTGTTGAAACGTCTTTTGGAAGCGAACCGCAGAAGGCGTTTAGCAATCATAGCAAGTTCATCATCCGAATCGACTTCTGCCTCAATGTCAGAGTCTTCAATTGGTTCTTCTGATGCTTTGAAGGCTACTGAAGCTCTTTTTACATCAGATTGAGAGGTTCTCTCCATTTCATATGACATTAAGGAGCTCATTAGTTGATCTAATCGAAGAGTAGATAGATCCTTAGCTTCCTCAATAGCCGTTTTCTTGGCTTCCCAAGATTTGGGTAAAATTCGTAGAACCTTTTTTACTAATTCAGAATTAGTATAGTGTTTGCCTAAATGAGTTAAGGCATCTACTAGAAGGTTAAGTCTCTGGAACATTTGTTCTACAGATTCTTCTCCTTTCATGGTGAAATTCTCATATTGATGAATTAAGAAATTCACCTTGGTTTCTCTAATCTGGTTTGTCCCAACATACATGGTGACAAGTTTATCCCAGATTTCTTTGCCCGAAGTGCAAGTAGAGACTTTAACGAATTCACTTTCCGACATAGCACTAAACATTAAGTACTTAGCCGTTTTGGTGAGTCGTTTGATCCTAAGGTTCTCCCGAGTAGGACGACCATCAGGACCAATTTGTAGTTCAATCGGTAGAATAGGTGGACCGTCTTCAATGAACGACCACAAATCATCATCGATTGCATCTACAAAGGCACTCATTCGAATTTTCCAATAGGAAAAATTTTTACCATCAAACATTGGAGGATTCCCAATGTGTGGTTTCGGTATGTAGTAATTATCACCCATTTTTCAATTTACAGAAGGTTAGGCTTCTGTGCAGAATAACAGAACCTTTACGGTACTGTACTGATTCTTAACGCACGAAAACTTCTGTTAAATTGAAACGGATATTGCTGGCAATCAAATCTCCGTAAAATGGAGTAAAAATGCCAAGTAGTTTAATTCCGCAGAACCCTCAAGGTTTCAGCAGAAGAAAACAGCGCAACAATCGGTTATATGCGTATAGCAGGTATAACCTTCTATAGGATGTAACTAAGCACTCAAGCTTTTGTTGAATCCTGTTTTGATGCAACTGGTTGGTTCCTAGCAGAGCAATGAGCTACTGTAGAAGAAAGACAGATAGTGATAGTAACAGAGCGTCAGCTTCTGTATATCAGGAATCTACCGCGTAGCAAGTACAGACTGCTATAGAATCTCAACAGGCTGTTAAGCTTTTGTTGAGTCACAAGTTTTTGAATTCTACCAGAGTATAGTACTTCTGTAGAATAAAAATAAATTTGAGACAATTACAGAGTGTGAGCTTCTGTAAGGCAGAGACAGAGAGTAATAGAAGGTACAACCTTCTATAAGAAATCAACAAGCTATAAGGCTTTTGTTGAAACTACTTTTGTTCTAAATGTTGAATTCAAATAGAGAACTAAGCTTCTGTTGAATTCAGCAAGGTAGTAGTACTCAGAGAGCGTACAGAAGGTTCGAGCTGCTGTAAGATCTCAACGAGCGGTTAAGCTTCCGTTGAACCTTGCTCTGATACCAATTGTTGGCCCAAAGATTACACTAAGAGGGGGGGTGAATTAGTGTTAAGTCCAATTAAGGAATTCTTAAACGCTTTTTCACAACCCTCACAGCGGAAGTAACTTACTGTAATTTACAGAGCCTTCAAGCTTCTGTAATTACGGAACGTGTGAAATTGACTTCGAAATGAGTCGTAGAACACAAAGGATTTTATAGTGGTTCGGTGAAATCACCTACGTCCACTTTCGGTCACTTTTCACTAATAACTCGTATAGAGATTACAGTGTAGAAGGTAAAACCTTCTGTGGTGTAAGAAAACAATTTCTTTGACCACGGGACGGTAAGACTAGCTTTACCAATGCAAGAAACACTCTTGCTATGTTTAGGATGTGTCTAGGTCGAATCACAAGGAAATCAACCAGACTTGAGCAAGCACAGAACGTTGGCTGGAAGCTTCAGCCTTCTGTGACTCTGTAGCGGGCTATTCCTTCTGTGGATCAGCGAACAGATCTGATGACGCTTTCTCCAAGTGTTTGGATGCCTCTGATATGCTTCTCTTTTTGTCTTTTTGGTTTAATCTGCAAAATAAATAAAGATAACACGACTACAGTAGGTTTCAGTCCCTCACCACTTACGCCTGCTGCAACAACCTTCTCTTCGACCTGCTGTACGCCCACCCGGCTTCACTGACAGCACTCCTGGCCAAGTCCTTCGGTTTTGCAGCCAACGACGCTAACGGAGTGGCTTCACCAAAGCACACCTGCTGCAAACGCACAGATAACAAAATAACCAACTACAGAAGGTTGGAGGTCCCTCACCACTGAACCCCTGCTACGGACTCCTTCTCTCCGACCAACTTTGTACGCCTACTCGCCACCAACGAACCCTTCCCCAGGCCCTGATGCACGCAGTCCGACGTCACGGACAAAGTTCCGGTCGAGTCCCTCAGATCCGTACGCAACGAAGTCACCGGAGCGGCTTCACCCACGCTCAACCCGCTGTAGTTACCTCCTGCGAGAACTCTCGCCTGGAGAATCCGTCCTACACACTCACACACACGTTAGACACCCACTAACGCTGCCAAATGCCAAGACTTACCTCTGATGTATTTTTTTTTTTATGTTTTTAGGTTTTTCTTTTATATAGAGGTTTCGTCCTCCTGTAAAAAAGGAAACTTATTTTGCCAAAAACGTAAAATGACCAGATTCATCCCCAACGTGTAAAAATCATTTAGGGACAATATTTGATTGATTTCAGATCAATCGAATCATCTAATCACGAGATCTCATCTTACAGAAGGTTATAGCCTAAATCGGTCAGCAACCTTCTATAGTTGGAAAGAAAGAATATTTTATTTCCAACTTGAGAAATATGATGATGGGGTCGTGCAAATATCTGGTTGGAACCTCCATATTTAATTTTGTCGTATTTTGACAATTAAATCCCCAGATAATGCATTACAGAAGGTTCGGCCAGCAACAGCAACTTGACCTTCTATATAAGGAAATAATCAACGATTTATTCCCAAAAATAATTGATTCGTTCCAGACAAGTAAAACATTGTATCTGGACGAAATATTAATCCAAATAATATTCTTAAGAATATTCTCTTTTTGAATTAATAATTTAATTAAGATAATCAATAATTAATTAATAAATAATTTATTATTGAAATATCTATTTATGGAAATATTCTCTAATCACGTCTCTTGATCTGAAATGATCCTTGGAGGGTGAAGAAAATATTTTCGTGATATTTTTCCTCTCTTACGAAGCGTATCTTCGTTACAGGAGGTTTCAGCTTCTGTAAAGTCATAGCAGGTCAAACCTGCTGTTTGACTCATCATCAAAATCTTGTCAACAGAGATAATATTTCTTATAGAAGGAAATAAGATCTCTATTTATGGAAAGGTTCTACTAGTTGGTCTACAGACTTCTGTAAGCTCTTACGACCTCTATATGACCGTTATTTGGATACCTATCACCACCACCTGTCCAGATACACTCTCACGTGTGTTTTTATCAGGATGGAATTGACTTCAAGTCATTTGGAAACAAATCAACGATTGTTTCGATCTGTAGAAGGTTATCAAGCAGAACCTTCTGCGATACCTTCTGTGGTGCACTATTCATGGAAAATATATCATAATCTTGTTCTGATTTATTTTCAATCTGAATGCTTACACGTGTATATCATTCTGTTTATTATGTAAAGTAACTTTTAATTTCTTATTTTGCAGATTACGTTTTTATATTTTCCCTTTTGTATTTTACTCTTTGAACCGTGTATATAAATAGCCATGCTCTCTCTCCATTTGTATCCATCAAACAATTCATTTTCTCTTCTCCCATTCTGTCCAGAGAGAGCGTGTGCTTGAGTTCTTTCATTCTTTCATTCGTTTGAGTTAGTCACACGAGGAGCACTACCGGGGGAGGCTGCATCGTTGGTGAAACCTTTTGGGAGAGTGACTCGGGGGCTCGAAGGACTCGACTGGAAGCTGCAGGATACGTTGGCTGGAGGCACGGCTGGAGGTCGTGTGATCAACGTGCAGCGGGTCGGAGAGAAGGGCTGAACCTCGGGAGCACAGAAGGTGAGGGACTAACCAGCTTCTGTTGTGTAGAGCTCTGTGTGCAGGAACCTCAGGATAAGAGGAAGGTTGTCACCTCAGGATAGGAGGAAGGTTGTCACCTCAGGACAGGAGGAAGGCTGTCACCTCAGGACAGGAGGAAGTCTGTCACCCCAGAACAGAGGGAACGCTGTTCAACCTCAGGACAGGAGGAAGGCTGTCACCTCAGGACATGAGGAAGGCTGTCACCCCAGAACAGAGGGCACGCTGTTCATCCTAGGACAAAGGATACGTTGTCCACCCTAAGACAAAGGGAACGTTGTCTACTTACGTAGGGTTCGCTACGTACTCGCGTGGGGTACGCCACGAAGTCGTTATCCTTGAGGGATTGCGCACTTGCTACCTTGTTAGTCACGTTAACGCGTGCAACCTCCTGTAGTGCAGAATCTTCGGATCTGTACAACCTCCTGTAGAGCAGAACCTTAAGGTCTGAATCTACTTTAGTGCAGAACCTTAAGGTCTGAATCTACTTTAGTGCAGAACCTTACGGTCTGTACAACTCTCTGTAGTACAGAACCCCACGGGTCTGTGCATACATTTTCCTTGTCACTTTTGCTACAGAACCTCACGGTCTGTTCAGTAGAAGGTCGACTACCCTTGGTACAGAATCTTTTAGATCTGTGCTTCTCAACTAAGTCATTTTCCTATACAGAACTTTCTGTTGTGGATTGACATACTCGGTACAGAACCTTACGGTCTGTGCTATACCTTTTGTGATACAGAATCCTTGGATCTGTTCTATAGAAGGTTGACGTCTCTAGTACAGAATCACTTGATCTGTGCTATAGAAGGTTAACATATTCGACACAGAACCTTCTGGTCTGTGTTGTGCCTACCTTCTTCGATACAGAACCCTCTGGTCTGTGTTGTGCCTACCTTCTTCGACACAGAACCCTCTGGTCTGTGTTGTGCCTTACCCTCTACGATACAGAACCTTCAGGTCTGTATTGAGCCTAAGTTACTACAGTACAGAACCTTCAGGTTTGTGCTACATAACGAGCCTCTACGGCACAGAACCTTCTGGTCTATGTTCTGCCACTCAAGCCTCTATTGAACAGAACCTTTGGATCTGATTTCAGTCGCAATCATTTGTGTAATTTGTACAGAGATACATTTGAGTGGAAACCATCCAAATATCTGGGTGAAGAGTGGAGTAGGCAATTTGCCGAACCACTATAAAAAGCTTTGTGTCCAATCAAACATTTTGCGAACACAATCAAACGTTCTGTTGTACAGAAACCTATCTAAGGTTCTGTGTTACAGAAACTTCCTTCCGCTGCGGGGTAAAACGAAAAAGCGTTAAAATCCGAATTTGGAGATTAACACTAATTCACCCCCCTCTTAGTGTAACAGATGGTATGCTCCTCTACTAAATTCTGCCTTAGGAAGGCTAAGTCGGCGATGATCGGTTGTTGACGCGGTATGATGCGTAGATGGGTTCAAGACTTCTTCAGTATACCAAGGAAGAGGGCAAAAGCAATTGACCAATCTGTCGAATTTAGACTTCGTGATTGATACATTATTATAGAGTTATCGGATTTACTCGGACGTGCGTTGGATTCGGTAGTTATGCCAGCCTTTAATGACGAAGGGATCTCCTAACTTTCAGGAACCTTACTCAAATCATGGCTTAGTGTATTAACCATCTTAGTCATCGATTTTTCTTTGTTCCGATGTTGTGAGCTTTTGTTCTCGAGTTCACCTTTTTGAGCACTTCAACTCGAGATATTCCGACTCTTGAGGATCCCGAGTTTCATCATCTCATGACGTTCATTTTCTATTCATGGGTTCTTCTTCAGGCCAAATTTGAAAAATTATGTGCGCAAACACTGTCCTATATGAATGGTTGAAATATAAACTAAAAAAAATAGATAATTTAGATTTTTGTTATTATTTTTACCTCGGGTATTTTGAATATGCAGTGTGTCCTTCCGCTACTGATATATATATAATAGAAAGGAGTAATAGGAAGGCCTTTAGAATAAAATATGCAATATAAAAACTCAAACAGAAAAATTGATTTTATTAACTAAAAAAAGGTGGGTATAAGTAAATGGTTTTATGGTAGAACAAATATTCAGAGTGTGTTTTCAAATATTTTCTCCATAAAATGAAAATCATTTTTTTTTTCCTTATAGATGACGAGCCTGTGAATGGGCCGGGCTTGTCGAAGTATTTAAGGGAAACATATCGAAGAATCTGCGCAGCGGGGGATAAAAGAAATGTCTAGGCATATATTCAACCTCAAAAACGATGTCGTCCCATAAAAATGTTTTATTTTATAATCGCCTCATTTTATATGAACCCTACATAACAAATCCTAAAAGAAGTGTGTTCATAAATCTCCTTCTTCTTATAAAACAGAACAATTAGATAATAATAAAAAGGAAATGAAATATATATTATTCCTGCTTTCCCATGAAGTTTTTATTTAATGTTAAAATGAAAAGAGAAGGGGGGTGGGTGCATAGACCATGGTACTGTCGTTTTCTTGTAGCGACTTTAATGGCCTTCCTTTTCAAAAAAGTGTGGATTGATTTTCCATTTTCTTATCCCCCTTTTCACAGGAGGGACCATTTTACACTAACCTTCTTTAGATAAACCCTCACGTGCCTCAATGTTTACACGTAGAGTTCAGACAATTGAGAGGATTAGTTTATTTATTTATTTATTTTTTAAATATAAAGCACATAAAATGTTGAAAGGGTCTCCAAAACTGCTGTCAACTCCAACGTCCACAATACAAAAGTGATTGAAAAATCTTTTTGATGTAATCTTCGGCCTGCGCTGTTTTCATAGACTGTTTTAAGCCCAAGTATGACCTATAGTTATTAACTTATATGAACGAGGAGAGTGTAAAGTTAGAAAGTGAGGGGAAATGAAAGGTTACCCACGTAATAATCGATTTGCACGGACATATTCTGTCCCAGGAAATCCCTTTTGATAACTGAAGCCTTAGACCGTGGTAATGGGGAAAAAGATCATCCTTGGGTAAGGAGGCAATGTCTAAGTAAAAGATATTTGATGATTGACAGGGCATAGGAGGAAGAGGAGGAGGAGGTGCGGAACCCACCCAACTCGGTCGTCGCATTTCAAATTATGTTGTTGCCTTTGGACGAATCTCCCTTGTCCTTGTCTCCACCCCCACATCACATTCCTTAATTTAATATACATCTCCTCTTCTCCTCATTTGCTGCCGTTAGTCCCTTTTTTTTTTTTATCCCCACATAGCCCATTCACGTTACGAGTGAATAAAAGATTTTGGTCAAGACATCCCACGTGGCCGATGATATCCCCAGAAGGAACAAGAAAGAAAAAAATTCGAAGAAAGAAGTGTGGGAATAGCCGACATGAGAAAGTGTTGGAATTACCCAATTGTGCACATCGATGCTTTCTTTGTTTTGGACAACAACAAACCTATTATTGAAATCTTACGCCTTCTTAAATATCGAGTCCGTCAAACAGAATATTATCAAGTTACTTGAATTGAGGGTCATTTACTGCCTCATGCCGTTACGAGTCCAAATAATTTCCAACTATCGAAGCAAAAGAGAAAAGGGTCTTTGGGGGAATGTGAATGGGACTTGTGAGAGGGGGGAGCCCTACACACACTTGCACATGTGCAAGAAACCCTTATCCGGAAGAGATATGGGTCCATTTTTTTAGACTCGTTCATCGTCACGAATCTTGCCTGGATGCGACGCGTCATGTTGATCTCCACAGAACACGATTGCCTCTCTTCCGCACATCGTCGAGATTGGAACACGGCATGAGTTGAATAATGATGTCGTCGTCGTCAGTGAGGATTTAAAGGAAAGGAGATTTAGAAGGGAGAAAATAAGTAGACAAGAGAGAGCCTTCTTCACTAAAACTTCAACCCTAACGCGTCTTTCTTTCCGGGTTTACAGAAGGCATGTCCCTGACGAGAGAGACATGCTTTAGCATTTTCATAAATAGGATGCCCGTGAGCTTACCTTTGGAACTACTAGTGAGGTCTAATCTTGTCTTCTGAAGTTAAACCCCGAGAACGAACCCCTGATTATATAAACACCCACAAACGAGACATTGGACATCCCATGTTGAGCAGTTATTAGGGCAAGTATTCTGAGCAATTGATCTTTAAAAATGAATTTATTTTTGAACTGTTATATCCGAATGAGCTTGCTCGAGTCTCATTATATCCACCATTACTCACACCCTTAATATCTCCCGACGAGCAACTAAGTTCATCGAAATGATGACCACAGAAGAGAAATGGAAAGGAAATCAATTATGAATCATTTAATAAATAAAGAAAAAAAAATATACCTTAGAACTCCACTAGACTTTTAATAGTTAGAAAAAGTAAAGAGGATTTGAGGGAACTGCCGACAAAACGAGTGGCTGTCATGATGACGACGACGGTGGTTGCTTTCCTTTCTATTGCTTTTTTTTTTTAATTTTATTTAACGAGATTGCTTTCTAATCCATGTGATGAGCGCTATATGAGAATTCCCTTTCCATCACTAGTAAAAGTTGACCCCTTTTCCTTATTTTTTTCCCGTATAAAAAAAGTGGCTTTCATTATCGATGGAGTCCAACAAAAAAGGCTAGTTTTAGGAATAAGAGGAGATCGAAAATAAAGGAAAGGGAAAATTTTAGTATATATCGTTCAGTTTGGATGGACTCCTCTGTTATTTGCCTTTTTTTCCTTTCATGTGGGACAGAGTATATCACTATTAAGGAGACATTCGATTTCTTTCGTCTGATTCTTATCAAATTCCGAAATAAACGGTCGTAATAATGTTGCTTTATTCACATGACACAAGCCCGATTCAATCAATACCTTACGTGATTAGAGATTATATCAAATATCATGTAATTATCACAAGAATGCCCTTTTTTAAATCGATTCTCATATTTTCTCCCATGATTATTTTAAGATATCATTATAGTTTGTCGAGATTCGACACTTTCTCGTTTTTGCTTTATTATTTTTGTTGGTAGTGTTTGGTTTATTGAATACGACACAACGATAGATGATGGGAAACATAGACAATTTGCATCCATCCCCAATCTTTGTTTCGATTTCATTTGCATTTTAGTGATGTTGGGAACACATTAAAAAGAAAAAAAAAAGCAGTCGGACTGATTCCATAATTTGCAATATAAAAATTCGGATGAGGACACTCGATAAAAGTACAACTCAAGAGACATTTTCCTTTTTCACCATATTATTTTTTATTCAAGTACTTATAGTCAAATATGTAAGGGGAAAAAAATCCAAGCACAGAAAATGATATCTTGCCTTCACATTTAAAAGGAAAGGGAACAGCCGAAAGTGTTTCCCTAGGAAAAAGCATTGGGTGAAACATAATTAGTGTCGTCAATAATGATATGTTTATTTAGGGGACCAGATAAAGTCGACAGTCGACCATCCAATTTTGATTAGACTCAAAACGATGATGCCCATTTCACATCCCTTTCCCTCTTCTAATTCTTGTAATTGTTTTTTGTAAAATAATTTATAAGATAAGTAGATTAAATATGAAATTCATAAATTAATGTCATTAATTCTGAGTTTGTAATTAAGTGTTCATTTTTCAAAGAATTCTGAGTTTCCTAAAAGTGATTTCCGAGTTAACTTAGAGTTCACCTTATCTGAAGGCCCGTGAATAAGACATGAACACTGAATTTAAAACCCATATTTCACTTCTGAAATATTGAAACTCAGAGTTTGTATCTCAGAGTTTTTTTAAACTAAACTCTGAATTTCGTTACTGACATTAGTCTACGAATTTTAGGTTTGACCAACTTATTTCATAAATTATTTTGTGGACTAATGTTATTAAGTAACAAGGGTCTCTTCTACTATTGCACGAAACTTGCTTTGTGACGAGTGCTTGTTTGCTTGTCTGTTAAAAATATAACGTGGGTTTATTTTTTACATGTTGAATTACTGTGATCTTTATAATATAAGGATAGTATATAATTTAATTAGGGTCTCTGACTATGACCCTTTTCTTCATAAAAAAAAAATTAAGCAGAAGGAAAGAACCAAGCAAAATAACATAAATGCAAGCATGCCATAGTTATGGTCTTATCATTAGCGAAACTGAGGATTATGCCGTCATTTCCACCTCTCCAAAGGGAGAGGAGGGGAGCATCCTCTCTTACATCTTAACCCAAATAAAATAAAACAAGAAGAAACTAAAACAAATAAAATAAAAGGTAAGTTCAAAAAAAGAAAAAAAAAAAAGAAAAAGGAAACAAAAAAGCCATTCCCCAATCTCTTTTTTTACACAACACCTTTTGGAAAATATTGCATTATAATAATTAATTGTAGACCCTCTAATTGCCCCTTTTTTCGTTTCCATTTTCATGGAGATGGGTAAAAATTAGAAAAATACTAAACATTTCAATCACACTTTGTGTGGAGGGCATTGGTAGCACTTCGTGAACAGGCCGAAGGTGTCGATCTGGTGTATGAAGTTGAGCATGCTTGCCCACCCTCCGAACCCAAACCCGACCACGAGCACCCACCCCACCACGAAGGCATTTGCGGTGTACATCCCTCCCCATCCCCCGACCCACGACGGCGGCCTCTCCACCGCTTTCTGTAACAAGACACGGTCCAAACAAAATCACTACTTTAACGAAAGAGATGAAATGGTATAGCCGCGGAAACTTTTTTCAATTTCTTCTTCTTACCTCTCGTGCGGAAGCACGAGCGAATGTCACCATGTGAGCAAGGGCGGGGATTATGTACACGGTGAAGCTCACAAGGAGTGACCCGACTGTCGAGTTGATCGGCCCGAAGAATGGGAATATAATGGCGAGGAACCAGATTGGGATCACCACTGGGAGCCTCGCCACAGCCCTCTTTAGCAGGGTTTTCGTCTCGTGTACCCTGATGAACTTTTCCCACACGAAGTAGAGCGGCGTGCACGCGAAACCGAACGTTATGAACTGTCCCAAGGAAAGCAAATGATATGTCTTCAGTTGAGCTGAGATCAGGACATCATTAACTTAATATCAAACGGAACGAACAGTGACCTGGTGGATGAGCATGAGGATGACAGCCATGTCCCTAAACCCCGTCCTTGGGAGGAGGGACAGAGCATTGGCATGAGTTAGCAGTGCATCGCCGAATGCCCAGTACATGGCAGAGGCAGATGGTAGCGTAAGGGTCAGGACGTAAAGCGTCGCCGTCAGGTATATGATCTTGAATTTCTGGGGCTTCCACATCGCGTGCATGATCTCACTATGCACGCAAACAAACAACAAATTACAGCCGATTATATAGTCTTCCAAGTAATTTAAGTGTAAATTATGCTTTCAGTTTGTTCTTACACGGTGACAGCATGACCGCCGAATGTGTACAAGATGTTCGTCGCCCCGGTGAAGTAGAGGACCATTTTTGATGGTCCCGAGTGCTTCACTCCTTCAACCTTCCAAAATTTTGAAAAACATGGTTTGTGATCTCAATTTGCTCCTACAACACCTAATATTTAATGCAAACTTACCTGCCCGTGAATGAGGGCGGCAATGGTGAGATACCAAGCTGTATAAGTTGTCATCATCAGGCCGAGGAATGACCAGATCCTGTAGTTGTGGAACGAAGGGATGAAGACAGTGGTCGCGCAGCATGCACCGAAGATGTATGTCCATGTCCTCTTGTCGAGGTTGTCATTGATGTAGTATATGTTACTGCAGAAGCCGTGTGACAATCATCATCAATGACTCCACAATCAGATGAACACGATCAATCAACTTGCCTCGCACAGGCTATGAGTTGGATCACCGATCCAAACAACAGAAACGTGCAGTTGAAGAAGAGCCCAGCATTCCTCCAGTGTTTCCCGAGCAACCCGTCAAGTACTTCGAACCACTGCCGAAAGCATACGTCATTTCACCGACTGGATTCCCCCTCATCTACAAAAGTCGTGGTGAGAAAATCACCTGTATGACGTGGTTACGGAAGTCGACTTTCTCTCTCTCCTTCCTCATGCGATACTCGACATACAGCACACTAATGAGATAAGCCGTCCAGCTGCCCATCAGTCCATAGAAGAGCTGGAACAGGATCCCAGACAACATCCCGAGTTGCGAGAACGAGTATGGAAGGGTCAGGAGCACTTGCGCGACCTGCATTACGCAGCCAAAGAAAAAAGGAAAAACAGAGAGGTTCCATTCTATTCAATCACTTGAAAGTCTTACGAAATCCTTCTTTAGTTTCTAGTTTTATACCTGATTGGAAGAGCAGCTAAACCAGGCATCATAGACGGAACCGCCATGCCAGAAGAGCGTGGAGATCTTTTCCTTGGCAGAGACGCGGTGGGGGTCGCGTTCCTCTTGCTCCATTTCGAGGTAGTTGCCTGCGACAACCGTATCGACCTTCTGGGAGGCCATGGTTTAGTTTGGTTGGTTTCAAGGGGAATGGAGAACCTCGAATGGCTTAATACAAGAGCGAGAATTTGGAGAGGGCGAAGGGAATCGAAGGGAGTGACTGTGGTTACTGTCAATAGGTTATTTATATATATAGAAAAAAAGAAAACATTTTTTTGGGAATTGGGGGAAAAGAGGACTTCGCTTCAAATTCTAAATTCAGTAGCATTTTAATTTTATTAATCTTTATAAATAAGATTAATTTTATAAATAAATTCTTTATAATGTTTTTGTAAATAAAAAAATTATAAATTCTTTATAATGTTTTTAAATAAGATTAATTTTAATAAGGCTTTTATAGTGTTCTGTTTCTGATAATTTAATTCTTCTTAATGGGGTTAATGCATATCCCTATTTTATATACCATTTGGTTTTTGGTAAAGTTTTGGGCAATAATTGAATATCTCAAAAGGGGTTGGGTTTTGGGGATTGATAAGGAGATACATGACTTTCGGGATCGAAATTTTTTTACCTTGAATAAGTAAGATTAGATTTAATAAGTTAGAATTGTAAAAATCAAAAATTTTTTGAATAGGTAAAATTGAGATTCTGAAAACTCTTTTCTATTATTATTTTTTTAAACTAATAGTGTCCCGTCTCACTCAATCAGGAACAAATCCATTCATGACACTGTTGATAGCCACCAGCCCCATGCATTTTTCTTTCTTTTGGTGGGCTAATGTTTGGTCCTTAATTAAATCCCTCATATTATCTATTAATTTTAGTTTGACCCCCCAAAAAAAAACTAAGTCAAATTTATTATAAAGATCTGTGGATTCTCTTTTTATATAAACTTAAATCGGGCCTGTCCCCACTATATTATCCGAGCCGGCTGATGGCCTAAGAGCCAATTCGGGTTGTTTTTTTCCAAACGAGATGGACTGCCTGTCTTTTAAGTAACATGGGATCCTGAAAAAGTAGCGAAATCTAAGCACATTGGATATGAAACCTTAATTTCAGTGTGCCTCGTTAGATAGATTCATGCACGTCGACCGACCATCACTGGTGGTGGTCCGATCGATGGAGCGAGATTTCGGGATGCAAAGGATCTTCGAATCCCACAAAACATCATCGTAGAAAGGAGAAAGAAAAAAGAAGAGTAAAGGGACTGAATATAACGTGTCGAATCAATAATTGGGCATGAAGAAGCACCAGCGGGGATGACCTACCAAATTAAACAAAAAAACCACAATATGTTTAATTATCACATTAGATGGGATGGTGGATACATTGCATGCACACCCACCAATTTTTTTTTTTTTTTGTAGAAAAAGAAGGAAAAAGAAATGGAGATGTGGAGTGAATGATTGGGGTTCAATGTGGGGTTTGCCTTGGTGCCAGTCATGATTAGTACCACACGTGTGACAACTGTCTTTTTTAAATCCATTTTCTAAACATTTTTCTTTGTTTTGTAATTTCAATTCCCTCTATCGATCCGTCTTCTTGGATAATTGTTATTATATAATCGTATTCCTAAAGCTTTATTTCTTTTTAAAGATATTTTAGTTTTTTTGTGTGTGTGTGTGGGATACTCCTCCAATATTCGATTTTGAATTCTTTCGAATGAAGTGTAGGCCCATTCCATATTTAATCTGGGCTCAGGACGTCTCGCCGTGCCGCTTCCTTCACCTACAGAGTGGAATAAACAAAGATTGAATATGAAAATTGGTAAAAAAATATTCTTAAAAGTAAGTATCACACGCGAATTGCAGAAGAAAATCCAATGCAACATGGTTGGTCGGTTAGTCGGATGAGTATTGTTTGACCTTTTTAAGTAAACATTTACTTGAATTTTAAACTTACCGATAAGCCATAATCCGGAACCATCGTTCAATGTTGAGACGGCCGCTGGTCCAATGCATCTCGAAAGAGGGGACGGGCTAAACGGCCAATGGACGAGCTGTTTCAATGCCCAGCCACTATGACCTGGACGCAATAAGCTCGAGGGTATAGGCATTGTTAAAGATACCGTCTAAAACTATACCTCGAACAACAGCTTACATCATCTAACCAAGGCCAAATCAAAAGTACAACACCCTGATGAGCTTGACAATCGTAGTCAGACGGCGTTGCTTGTCTGTGTTGTATTCCTGTTAACTGTTATGTCGTAGAGCGACAGTGTTGAAATTTGTAATCTCATTAAGTGGTGTTAGTTGTAGGAAGTTGGGTATTGTTAATGGCCTAGAAATTACAAGGGAGTTAATGTCATAAGAAATAGGATTGAGTAAATACTTGCTCTAAATCTTTCCTAAAACTCTATAAAAGGATAAGAAATCTCCAAATAATATAAATGGGGAGCAAGCCATTGAAAAAGACCAAGAAAGCATTCTGGTTGTAAGAAAAGAAAGAAGGCTCCGTAGTTAGCCAAATTTTTTTCTCCAAATTTGTTTGTTCCTTATTTTCAGAAACACTTCGTTGTGTCGCAGTAGTTCTGCAAACCTTTCCTCTGATACAACAAAAGCATCACTTTTCAAACAACTCCAACAATTTTTGATATTAGAACGCAACAGATTACGGCTACATCTTCTAGCAACATGTTCATTTCCAACTCGCCTAGCCAAATCTCGATATTCGATGGAGAGCACTATGATTATTGGAGTTCGCAAATGGTGAACATCTTTCTCTCACAAGATTTATGTGGGAATCGTTGATGAATGCTTTGAAGAAAATGACCGAGAAGACGATGACTCGTCAAGTGAGGAAGAAGGTGCTGGAGCACAAGAAAAGAAGATAAAAGAAAACGTGATGAAGAATACGGTGGCGTTGCTGATCTTGCAACAGTCCATAAGTAAGACGATTTACCGGGGCTTTATGGCCTCAAGAAAGCGAAAGAAGCATGGAGCGTGTTAAAGAAAGAGTTTCAAGGCTCGGAGAAAGTGATTTCCATCTAGCTTCAAGGCTTGTGGAGGGATTTCGACAACTTGACCATGAAGGAGTTCGAAACGGTGAAAGATCTCTTCTCGAGAGTTGTTAAAATCATGAATCAAATCAAGTTTTACAAGGATAAGTTCCCCAACAAGAAGGTTGTGGAGAAAGTGTTGAGAAGCATGTCGCAAAAGTTTGAGCACGATGTTGCTGTAATTGAAGAAACAGCGAATCAGGGAGAATTTTCTGTGTATGAGCTAGTGAGTTCTCTTGAAGCCCACAAAAGAAGAGTAAGTAAGTACTCAACTCTCGTTGAACACGCTTTTCAAATGAAATTAAATGTTTCATAAAAGAAGTTCGAGCAGAAGGAGCGTATCGTGAACAACAGTAGAGAGTTTTCTGGTCATGGACATGGAAGCCGTTCTAGAGGAAGAGGTAGATGACGTACAACAAGCCAGTTCCACAATAGAGAAGACCATTCTTGGTGGAGATACGTGGATTGTTGTCTCAGGTGTAAGAGATACCAATATCCAAATTATTTGAAACTAGATTTTTACTTTAAAGATAAGCAGTAGCAGCAGCAGCCGCATCAATATCCCTCTAAAAATTCGACAATTTTTTTAAAAGAAGAAGAATCAAAACACATATTATATTCTTGTTTCAATGCAATGAAAGATATGAGTGAAGTGTGGTTTTTGGATAGTGGTTATAGCAATCATGTGACAGGAAATAAGAAAAACGTTGTGGAGATCGACAACAGCCACAACTAGCTATTAGAGCCTGGAGACGACAAAAAGATAAAGATTGAAGGAAAGGGAATCGTTGCTTTGAGAGCAACAAATGGTGAAGTAAAGCAAATTAATGATGTGTTTTATTCTCCAGGCATTGCTAAGAATCTTTTGAGTGTAGGACAAATGACGAAGAAAGGTTATAAGATTACCTTTGTTGGGGGTCAATGTTAGATCATTGACAAAAATGAGAAAAAGATCGCTGTAGTGAAGATGATGGCGGATAATTTATTTTTGCTGAAGATGAATTCATTCTTGAATGTCGCATTGATGAGTGAAGTTGTTGATGAAGCTCAGTTATGGCATATGCGATATAGACACTTAAATCACAAGGGCTTAACGTTGTTGAGAGAGAGGAATATGATTATAGGTCTTTCAAAATCAAACCAACAAACATGCATCAGTGAAGGATGTGTGTATGGGAAGCAGCATTGTCGTTTTTTTTAATACCACTTGGAGAGTTAAAGCCCCTCTTGAGTTGGTAAGCACATATGTGGTCTAACCCAACTTTTAACAATCGGTAATATGAGATATTTTCTGTTATTTGTTGATGATTACACGCGTCTGATATGGGTATACTTTCTTGAAACGAAATTGGAGGTTTCCACTACTTTATTTAGTTTCAAAGTGTTAAAGGCTATAAGAAAAATGTATTGTGTGTATATATTATATTATTCAAAGCATAACTACAAGCTTTCTATATAGCATAGAGCATAACCCTTAACCAATATTCTACTCGATGTGGGACAATAACCTAATGAATCTAGACAAACTTTATGTCTAAATACACTCTAACACTCCCCCTCAAGCTAAAGCATATATTATATATGCATAGCTTGAATAAACATAGGCAACGCCGATAGCTGTAGCAGGCAACACGATAGTAGTAGGGACTATGTGGCAATGTCGACAGCACTAGGAGTAGCATCAGAAGCAGCGTCGACGGCAATAGGAAGCAGCATCGATCGCGACAGGGGCAACATCAGCCGTGACAGGGGCATCATCGACTGTGGCATGAGACAACGTTCGACAATGGCAGTAGGCAACATTGGCAGCAACAGAGAATGAAAGACAAGGATAACAGCAACCCTAGACGAGCAGCGCATGGTAGAAAACGAATAGCAACAGGTAAAGAACCCTTGACAAATAAGTAAAGGCAAAAGAATCTTAGGCGAATAGGCCTGGGCAACAACAGGTCAATAACCCTAGACAAGCAAGGGCAAGCAGGCATAGCAGGTAAACAACCCAAGTAGGTAGGGAAACAATGGGGAGCAAGGTAGGTAAAGAACTCAAGTATAGGTAAAGAACCCCGGACGAGCAAGGTAGGTAAAGAACCCAAGGCGTGAGGCGAGGGTAGCAGCAGGTAAAGAACCCATGTGCGAGGCGAGGGCAGCAGTCATAAGGGCACAACAGGCGAACAAACAAGGGAAGTCGTAGGTGTAAAGAACACAAATAAGAAATGCATCATTAGGTAAAGAGAGAACATTAGGTAAAGTGAGAATAAGGTAGCAGTAAGACACAAGGGCAGACCAACAACATGATCCTAGGGTAGAGGGGCTGGCTACCCCCTGGGTCCCAACATCGACCTTGCTCTGATACTATGTTAAAAGGCGATAAAAAAAATATACTGTGTGTATATATTATATTATTCAAATAATAAGTACCAGCTTTATATATAGCATAGAGCATAACCCCTAATCAATATTCTACACGATGTGGGAAAATTCACCTAATGAATCTAGATAAACTTTATGTCTAAATACACTCTAACACGTTAAAAGGGTTGCTATATAGCAAAACCATTCCCATATCGGATTGAGAAAAGAGTTCGGCCTAGTATATATAGCCTAGCGGGTTACTCCCTCTACGACCAATTGGTTTTAGAGTGGAATCCCGCTGGGCTTGTATGCTGGGCTCGGCATATGGACCGGTCCGATATTTTAACATGGTATTAGAGCCCGGTTAAGCCCAGTAAAAACCGATGACGGGCCCCCTCGCCCGTTTACGGTGCAACCCAAAAAGGGTGCCCGTGTGTGGTCCGGTTCAACCCCGAAAGGATGCCGGCTTGTGGGCCCGTATGTGGGTCGTGTGTGGTCTGGTCCAACCGATAAAGGGTGCCGGCTTGTGAGCCCGTATGCAGGCTTGGGTTTTAGGGGTGTGTTGAAAGGGTTGCTATATAGCAAACTCAATCCCATATCGGAAAGAGAAAAGAGTCCGGCCTAGTATATATAGCCTAGCGTGCTACTCCATCTACAACCAATTGGTTTTAGAGTGGAACCCCGCTGGATTTGTATGTTGGGCTCTGCATATGGGTCGATCCGATATTCTAACACAAAGCTAATGCAGAGAAGAAAAGTGAATATCAAATAATGACTTTGAGGACGGACCATGGATGAGAATTGATTAGAATGACATTTATGAGAGGAAGAACAAGACTACTGTTGAGATGGCTCGAAGTATACTTAAAGGCAAGGGTCGTCCAAATTCATTGTGGGCCGAAGCTATGAGCAAAACGCCTTACAAGCATGACATCAGAGGAAACCTGTGGTTGATCACTTGAAGGTATTTGGATGTGTAACATATGCTCTTTTGACGAAGAAGAAAGAGAACTTTGATGAGAAGAGTGAGAAGCTAATCTTTATTGGTTACAACGAGAAATCTAAAGGTTATCGTTTGTGTGACCCAAAGACTAACAATCTTGTGATTTCAAGAGATGTTATTTTCGATGAGAATGTAACGTAAAAGTGGGAGAATGAGTCTTCTCAGACTCAACCAACGTTTTTGTTACACTAAGCGGGGGGGAGGGGGTGAATTAGTGTTAAAGTCCAATTAAGAATTTTTAACTTCTTTTCGACAAACCCCACAGCGGAAGAAAGCTTCTGTAAAACATAACCTTAGAAACAGGTTCATGTAAGACAGAACGTACGAATGTAATTGCGATTTGTTTGATGTACGCAAGACTTTGGATGGTTTAGCAACTTGCTTACATCCACTCTTCACCTAGAATTTGGATGGTTTTCACTCAGACTTAACTTCGTAACAATTACAGAAGGTGATCAACAATAGACCTTTTATAGCACAAATCAGAAGGTTCTGCACCATAGAAGACTGAGTGACAAGGCACAGATCAGAAGGTTCTGTACTGGAGTGACTGAATCGTATAGCACAGACTAGAAGGTTCTGTACCGTATGTCAATGCTCTACAGACCCAAAGATTCTGTGTCAGAAATTACTTGGCTTCATAGCACAGACCATAAGGTTTTGTACCAAAGATGTCCACCTTCTACAGCATAGACCGTAAGGTTCTGTACTACAGATGACTGATTTTCAAAGTACAGACCGTAAGGTTCTGTACTAAAGGTGACTGATTTTCAAAGCACAAACCGTAAGGTTCTGTACTACAGTGACTCGGTGCACACGTTAATGTCACTAACAAAAGTAATCAATGCGCAATCCCCTCAAGGACAATGATTTCGTGGCGTACCCCACGCGAGCACGTAGTGAACCTTACACAAGCGTCCCCTGTCCAAGGATGGATTTTCCCTCCGGCGGCTCCACACGACTAGCACGATCTCCTTCAGATAGCGACTACATGGCGAACTCCATGCAATCACGTAGCAAACGCTACGCAAGCACGCAGTAAACCCCATGCAAGCAGACAGCAACCTCTATTCTAGGTTTCTCCGCACACAAAACGTTATACCACAGAAGTTGATTAGTCCCTCACCTTCTGTGCTCCCGGGGTTCTGCCCTTCTCTCCGGCCCACTGCACGTTGGCCACGCCAGCCTCCAGCTGCACGCTTCTCACCAACGTCTCTTGTAGTTTCCCAACCGAGTCCCTCGTGGCCCCCGAGTCACTCTCACAGAAGACTTCACCAATATTGTAGTAGTTGTGTTGATCAACTTGGATAATTTCCATGGAATATTCCCATTTAATTTGGTAATTAATTATTAATTACAAAAATATTTCCTTACAGAAGGTTCTCATCAGGAGTAGCTTCTGTCGTGTAGAGGGTTGACTTCTGTTCAATGTTCATCATTAAAACCACTTCAACAATCTCCCCCTTTTGATGATGACAAAACATTCATTGTTTAGGGAAATATTTTTGTAAGTAACCCCCCTAAATAGGTGCGAGTACGAGTCTTGCATTTTACAAAACCATATGGATTCTGTCGAACAGAGCACAGAATATTCTGTTATAGAAAAGCTGTTCACAGAGCACAAGGCTTCTGTGTTACAGAGCATGAAGCTTCCATATTTTAGCCCGACAAAAATGATGAGTTTTCACTTTTGCACTCCCAGCAAATGTGACTATACAAAATCACTATTCACCTTCCCAGTAGAAGGTTGAATATGAGCTTTGATACTCATAGCCTTCTACACCCACGTAGTTATAGAAGATTTTTCTATAACAAAAACAAAGAGCGAGGTACTACCCCTCAACACAATTTCTCCCCCCTAAGTGCAGAAGGTATGTTTAAATAGTGCAGAAGGGATGTGTCCAGAAATGACACTTATTACATCAAAACCTTTAGACCATGAAAATCAGTTTTTGATCTAAGGAAACAGAAAAGTTCAGGCAACACAAGAGTTCACTCTTCATCATCAGAGGGGACATCTTCAAGGTTGTCGCACAGAAGCTTTCCATTGCGTTCCACCAAGCGAGTCAAGTCCATGACCAGTCGCTGAAGGATGCGGATGTCTTCCCAATTTGCTACAGCTTGTTGCTCAAGATTATTGAGGAGAGCGGTGTGGTCCACGCCGAGAGACGCTTTATCAGAAGATTTGGGTCGTCTCTGTGCAGCGGATGCTTTAGCTGCGAAAGGTCGAGCAGAAGGTGTAGTAGCATCCTTTCTGTTACAAGTTTCTCCTGAACAAATGAGAGCGACAATGAAGTCGTTGAAGATTTAACATTCTGTGTAGCTTCTATTTTAGAAAGCTTACAAAAACTTATTTGAAAAATATATTTTAATAAACAATCTTGGAGCAATTTAAATTCGTGTTTAGGTATACAATTTGTTATACCTTCTGTTGAGTAGAATGATCAGTATTATACCTTCTGTGGTGAAGTGACAGAAATGTGTACTTTCTGAAATGAAGTGTATAGAGATTTGTACCTTCTGTTGTGTAGCATACAACATATTCTACCTTATGTAATGAAGTGTACAAATGGTACCTTTTGTAGTAAGTTTCTACTTGATAAAGTACTTACTCGACTTTGTGATTTGTCTTATGTAAGACATTATATAGGATGGCAGATTCCTAATTCACTTCTGAAAAAGAAAAACTTTTCTTTATCCAGCGGTTTAGTAAAGATACCAGCCAATTGATGTTCTGTGTTGATGTATTCTACACTTACGGAACCCTGTTGTACATTGTCCCTCAGAAAATGATGTTTGAGTTCAATGTGCATCGATCTTGAGTGATATACTAGATTCTTAGCTAGGCTTATCCCACTAGTATTATCACAATTGATTGGAATTTTTGTAATGAGTGACCGCAGCCCTCAAGTTGTTGTTTCATCCATAGAAGTTGAGAATAGCAGCTTGTGGCTGCTATATACTCGGCTTCTACAGTGGAGAAGGCAACAAAAGTCTGCTTTTTGGAAAACCATGATATTAACATGTTCCTCGTGAGCTGACATGTACCACTCGTACTTTTTTCTATTAACCTTGCATCCTGCGAAGTCTGCATCGGAATATCCAATAAGGTTAAAGTTTGATTCTTTTGAATACCAAATGCTAAGGTTCACAGAACCCTGTAGATATCTAAAGATTCTCTTGACCGCTGTCATGTGAGATTCTTTAGGTGCTGATTGAAATCTACAAGAGAGACACACACTGAATAGTATGTCAGGTCTAGAAGCTGTAAGATACAGAAGAGAACCTATCATGCTTCTGTAGAGCTTACTATCCACTTCTTTACCATTTTCATCCATGTCTATTTGTGTATTCGTACCCATTGGAGTAGACAAAGGTTTCGTGCCGTCTAGGCCGAATTTCTTCATAAGCTACTTAATGTACTTTTCTTGATGCAAGAATGTACCTTCTGCAGCTTGCTGAATTTTTAATCCAAGGAAGAACGTGAGTTCGCCAATCATGCTCATCTCAAACTCACTTGTCATGAGTTTGGAGAATTCGTTACAAAGCATTTCATCAGTTGATCCGAAGATAATGTCGTCAACATGAATCTGGACAACAATAAGATGATTGCTTCTGTGTTTGAGAAAGAGAGTAGTATCTACTCTTCCTTTTTTGTACCCCTTTTCAACAAGGAAGGAGCTAAGTCTTTCATACCATGCTGTAGGAGCCTGTTTAAGGCCATACAGAGCCTTGGAAAGTCTATAGACGTAGTTTCTGTGCTGTGGATCCTCGAATCCAGGAGGTTGACTTACGTATACCTTTTCTTTGATTTCTCCATTGAGAACGTCCATTTGATACAACTAAAAGTTGTTGTAGCAGGCATAAGCTAGTAAAAGTATTGTTGCCTCTAGACGTGCTATAGGAGCAAACCTCTCATCAAAGTCAATACCTTCTTCTTGAGAGTACCATTTGGCAACGAGTCATGCCTTGTTCCTACAATAACACCAGACTCATTGAGCTTATTTCTGAAAACCCATTTAGTCCCAATGATGGAACGGTTTTCAGGTTTAGGAACAAGTGTCCATACTTTGTTCCTTTCGAATTGATTTAGCTCCTCTTGCATAGCAAGAATCCAATCTGGATCATCAAGAGCTTCATCGATTCCCTCTGGTTCTTTTTGTGACAGAAAAGCAGAGTGTTCATAGAAGGCGTTTACAGAACGTCTTGTCTGAATGCCTCTATTAAGGTCTCCTATGACTTGGTCTATAGGATGCCGTTTTTGATATAGAGTAGGTGCTCTAAAATCATTTTGTTGATTATTCTGCGCTAAGGATGACGCCTTATGAGAATTTTCAACTATTTGTTCATGATCTTTTTGAGAATCATGAACAGAGGGTTCACCCACATCTTTCGTAGAAGGTGGATGTTCTACTGAACCTTCTGTAGGTTCTAGAGATATTTCTATAGGTTCAAAGGATATTACAGCTTTTGTAGCTTCTTTTGTAGGTGAGTCATTAATTTTTACATTAGTAGACTCATCTATAGTAGATGTCCTTTTATTTAGGGCTCTATATGCTTTGCTAGACAAAGAATATCCAATAAAGATACCCTCCTCTATCTTAGCTTCAAACATTCCTAGATTGTCCTTATAAGGTCTCAAGATAAAGCATGGACTTCCAAAGGCATGAAAATATGAAATGTTTGGTTTCCTCCCCCTGTATAGTTGATAGGGAGTTTTCTCTAGTATGGGTCTTAGTAGAACCCTATTAGAGATGTAGCAGGCTGTATTAACAGCTTCTGCCCAAAGGTTCCGTGGAGCATTGCTCTCACAAATCATGGTTCTAGCCATGTCTATAAGTGTTCGATTTTTCCTTTCTACTACTCCATTATGTTGAGGAGTATATGGTGCCGAGAAGTTGTGATCGATATCATGTTCATCACAGAAGGTAGCGAATTCATGGTTTTCAAACTCAGTGCCATAATCCGTCCTTATAGCTTTTATAGAAGATCCAATTTCGTTATGTAATTCTTAGTGAGCTTTATGAAACTTTCAAAAGCATCACTCTTGTGAGTTAAAAATTTAACCCACGTATATCTACAATAGTCTTCCACTATAACTAGACAGTATCTTCTACCACCAGTACTTTGAACCCTAGATCTAAATAAAGAAGTTCAAGTGGTTGTTTAGTAGAAACTTTATTCTTTGACTAGAATGAAGATTTGGTTTGCTTTCCAAGTGAACATGCTTCACAGAAGTTGTCTTGCTCGAATCTGATGTTAGGTAAATCTTTCACCAACTCTTTTCTCGCAAGCTTGAATAATAATTTAAAGTTGGAATGTCCCAACCTTCTATGCCACAGATGGCTCTCATCTTTGGCAGATAGAAGGCAGCTTTCTGTAGCACATAAGCTCTCATGTGTCAAGGTGTAGATTTGCCTTTTCCGATTTTCAATGAAGCAAACTTCATTGTTTAGGATACCTGAACACTTATCTCGATCAAAAGTTGTTGTATAACCTTTGTCACAAAGCTAGCTAATGCTCGGCAAATTTTGCTTGAGTTCTGTGACTAATAGAACCTCATCTATGACCATGGAGTCAGGACTTCCAATGGTTCCTTTACCGATGACAGGGCTTTTGCTATTGTCACCAAATTTAACAGACCCTCCATTTTGTAGAGTCAGTTGAGAAAATTTTGATGGATCTCCGGTTATGTGCCTAGAGCATCCACTATCCAGATACCATTCGCTTTCAACAGCTTTTATTTGAAAGCAGGTATGAATTTCATTTTGAGTTTCTGTGGGAGCGGTGAGGCACATTAATGCTTCTTCTTCCTCATCATCAGAATCATCAAGATCTCCCCAAGCAACCGTTGCTTTCTTGGACTTATACTGTGTAGAAGGTTTTTCCATCTCTATAAGTAGGACATTCTGTTTTGTAGTGCCCTTTCTTTTTGCATTCAAAGTAAATGACCAACTTAGGATCAAATTGCTTATCATGATTTTGGCTTCTCTTATTGAAGCGTTTCTTGGTGGCGAACCGCAGAAGGTGTTTAGCTATCATTGTGAGTTCATCATCCGAGTCAGCTTCTACTTCATTATCAAAACCTTCTATGGGTTCTTCTGATGCTCTGAAAGCTATAGTGGGTCTCTTTATATCAGGTTGAGAGGATCTTTCCATCTCATATGATATTAAAGAGCTCATTAGCTGATCTATTCGAAGGATAGAAAGATCTTTAGCCGTTTTCTTGGCTTCCCATTATTTGGGTAGAGTACGTAGAACCTTTCGTGCTAATTCAGAATTTATATAATGTTTGCCTAATTGTGTTAAGGCATCAACTAGGAGGTTGAGTCTATGGAACATCTGTTCTACAGATTCGTCACCCTTCATAGTAAAATTTTCATATTGATGAATTAAAAAATTCATCTTAGTTTCTCTTTTCTGATCTGTCCCAACATACATGGTGACAAGCTTATCCCAGATTTTCTTGCCAGAAGTACAAGTAGAAACTTTCATGAATTCACTTTCAAACATAGCATTAAACATTAAGTACTTTGCCGTCTTAGTGAGTCGTTTGATCTTGAGGTATTCCCATGTAGGACGACCATCTCGATCGTTTTGTTGGTTCTCTGGTATAGAAGGTGGGCCATCTTCTATATAGGACCATAAGTCATCGTCAATAACATCTACAAATGCAATCATTTGAATTTTCCAATAGACAAAATTCTTACCATAAAAAATGAGAGGATTCCCAACATGTGATTTTGGTACATGGTAGTTATTAGCCATTACTTCAATTCGTATAGAGTGTTATGCTCCTATAGGACAGAACGGTGACAATTATATTATAGAACCTCAACAAGCAACAAGCTTCTGTTGGGTAGAGTTCAGTTGTCAAGCCAACAATCAAGCACTCGTTAACTAGAGCATGAGTGTCAATATGACAAATCTGAAATTTACTTTCTGGTAGTAGTTGTTGAATTCTTGTAGAGCAATAGGCTTCTGGAGAACAGAAATAGGATGCTAACAAAAAAAAATATGGAAGATAAGAGCTTCTGTAAGATCTCAACAGGTGAATACGCTCCTGTTGGACATAAACCTTATACAAAACGTTGTATTCAAACAAAGCATAAGCTTATGTTCAATAGCAATTATATTCTGATAGAGCGTAAGCTTCTACAGAATAGTAACAAATGGATTTTCACGGAGCTTAAAGCTTCTGCAGAGTAAAGCTTCTGTGAATCTACAACAAGCGGTTAAGCTACTATTGGAACCCGCTCTGATACCAATTGTAACACTAAGAGCGGGATGAATTAGTGTTAAAGTCCAATTAAGGATTTTTAACTCCTTTTCGACAAACCGTACAGGGGAAGAAAGCTTCTGTAAAACATAACCTTAGAAACAGGTTTCTGTAAGACAAAACATACGAATATAATTGCGATTTGTTTGATGCACGTAAGACTTTTATAGTGGTTCAGCAACTTGTTTACATCCACTCTTCACCCAGAATTTGAATGGTTTTCACTCAGACTTAACTTCGTAACAATTACAGAAGGTGATAAAAAATAGACCATTTATAGCACAGACTAGAAGGTTCGGCACCACATAAGAATGGGCGGTAAAACACAAACCAGAAGGTTCTGTACTACAGTGATTGAATTGTATAGCACAGACCAGAAGGTTTTGTACCGTATGTCAATCCTCTAGAGACCCGAAGATTCTATATTAGAAATGACTTGGTTTCACAACACAGACAGTAAGGTTCTGTACCAAAGATGTCAATTTTCTACAGCACAGACCGTAAGGTTCTGTACTACATGTGACTGATTTTCGAAGCACAGACCGTAAGGTTCCGTACCAAAGATGTCAACTTTCTACAGCACAGACCATAAGATTCTGTACTATAGGTGACTGATTTTCAAAGCACATACCGTAAGGTTTTATATTATAGTGAATCAGTGCACACGTTAATGTGACTAACAAAAGTAACCAATGCGCAATCCTCTCAAGGATAACGACTTCGTGTCGTACCCCACGCGAGCACTAAGGAACCCTACGGAAACAGACAGCGTCCCCTGTCCAAGAATGGATTTTCTCTCCGGTAGCTCCACACGACCTTGCGATCTCCTCGAGATAGCGACTACATGACGAACTCCACGCAAGCATGTAGCAAACCCTGCGCAAGTACGCAGTAACCCCACGCAAGCAGACAGCAACCTCTGTCCTAAGTTCCTGTACACACGGAACGTTACACCACAAAAACGAGTTAGTCCCTCATCTTCTGTGCTCCCAGGGTTCAGCCCTTCTCTCCGGCCTACTGCACGTTGGCCACGCCAGCCTCCAGCCGCACGCTTCCCACCAACGTCTCTTTTAGTTTCCCAACCGAGTCCCTCGTGGCCCCCGAGTCACTTTCCCAGTAGACTTCACCAATGATGTGGACTTCTGCAGCTCACGTCCCTCGTGTGTGACTAACAAAACTCAAACCAGTGAAAAATTACAAGCTCCAACGTCTGACCAATGTATCTAGTATTTTCTGTATATTTTACAATGCCTATTTATACACAAAAACAAAATGCTAAGCATAAAAGGTAGAATTTACTATTATAACTTCTACATTTAGATGGAACACAAATAAATTAATGATATTAATTTCATTAATAACAAAATGTCGTCTCTCATTGGTAAGTATCCATTTGGGGTGAGATCTGATCAAGATCAATTGATTTAATCAAATCCCTAAGGATAACCGTTGCAGAAGGTTACAGATTATGATTACCTTCTATGTATGAAAATAATAAAAATTAACTTCCACGAATTACTTTGTCAGATTCATTCATTTATCTTGATGAATCTAGACAAATAGCACTTTTTTGTTAACCAAAGAAGAATTAAGAATGGAAGATAGCATTCGTATGACACATAGTCAATTATGTAGAACCTTCCATAAATATATAATTTATTTCCTTCAATTGGAAATATATTGTTCTCTTTATTTCTTTGGTAACGAAATCAATTGATTTCAATCAGATAATTGTGCCGATCAACTTGGATAATTCCCATGGAATATTCCCATTTAATTTCGTAATTAATTATTAATTACACAAATATTTCCTTACCGAAGGTTCTCATCAGGAGTAGCTTCTGTTTCGTAGAAGGTCAATGCTCATCATCAAAACCACTTCAACAATTTTCTCACCCTGAAGCACAAACAGTAGTGCTTTTCTCGAATCTCACTGATAGAGCAGCAGCTAGTTCGTCACCAGTAAATTTAGTAAATGAAGGTTCTGAAGATGATATGCAACCAAGGAGGTATCGCTCCATAACTAAAGTTTACGAGCAAGCTAACTTTGCACTTTCTACGTTTGAGCCACAGAGTTTTGAAGAGGCTGCAAAAAAAAAAGAAAAATGGATAAATACAATGAAAGTAGAGATGTTTAGAATTGAGAAGAATGATACTTGGTCCCTAGTAGACCTTCCCAAAGGAAAAGAAGCAATTGGCTTGAAATGTGTGTTCAAAACAAAGTTCAATGAGGATGGAAGTGTGCAGAAGCACAAAGTTCGTCTTGTAGCAAAGGATTACTCGCAGCAGCCCGAAGTTGATTTCACTGAGAAGTTTACTCATGCAACAAGAGTTAATGAAGCAAAATTGATGCGTAAGAATGGCCCAATCACTAAACATCGCTCAAGTATGCGAAGTACTAGAATGGCAGGAAATATTAATGATTGAAGAAGCACGTCAGAATAGCTTTTCTATCTTGGAACGAAACCCATCTTCTGGAGTTCAAAGAAGCAAGCTACTGTAGCGTTATTGTCAGTTGAAGCAGTGCACATTACAACAATTGAAATAATTTGTGAATCCGTACGGTTAAGAATGTTATTGCCGGAGTTACAGCAGAAGGTTGCTCATCCAACAACAATGTTATGTGATAATCAGTCCGCCATTGTTATGATGAAAAGGCCCCATGTTTCATGCAAGGTCAAAGCACATTGACTTGCGCCACTACTTTATCAGAGAAATGGTGATGAAGGAGATTGTTATGAAGTTTATTCATATCCAAGACCAGACCTTGTTGTTCTAACAAAGGTCATGAATTCCGAGAAGCTCGAGTTATTCAAGAAGTTTCTAACGATTTAAAATTAGGAGGACGCGTCCTCCGTTGTTCTATGGATGCATTGCATTCTCATGGTCGTGTCATTCAATCTGGAGGACACGTTCTCGCGCTCTCTGGAATCTCTTAGCAAAGCGAGATTACGTCCTTCGGTCTTCTAGGACACGTTCGCATGTTCATTGTAAACATAAAAATTTCAATTTCAATTTTTTTTTGAAAAGAAATGGAAAATAAAAGGGAAATTTGACTCGGGTTGCCTATCAAGAAGCACTTGATTTATAGACATCAGCTAGACTATCTAATTGCTTTACTGGTCCTTTAGACGAATCGAGGTTGCCTGTCGATCAAAGCTTCCTCGGTAGTGCTTTAGTCTTTGCCCATTCACTTTGAACATTCTTTCCGAACTCTTATCTAATACCTCAATCACCCCACACGGGAATACCTCAACGACTCCGAATGGCCTCGACCATCTCGATTTCAGCATCCCAGGGAATAACTTGAGTTAAGAGTTGAATAATAAAACCGATTGGCCTTGCTCGAAGTGCCTGAGGAGGATCTTACCATCATGTCATTTCTTTGTCCTGTCATTGTACACTCTTGAAATTTCATACGCTTGTAAACGATGTTCCTCTAGTTCAGTCAATTGAAGGAGTCGTCTTTTTCCGACCTTCTCCAACTTAAAGTTCATCAAAGCCCAGTATGCCTTGTGCTCAAGTTCCACCGGAAAGTTGCATGCCTTACCAAACACCGGCCTATATGGCAACATTCCAATTGGATTCTTATACGCAGTTCTGTACACCCAGAATGCATCATCCAGCTACATTGACCAATCTTTTCTCGTTGGACAAACCGAACTTTTTCGCTAACGCAGATATTTGGGCTTGAATAGACGTGAGTGCATCAAGTTCATGAATACCAGCAACTTTCGTACCACTTACCTGGTCGAATGATTGACCAGTTCCACAAGTCCTCCTCATGGATTCCAAAAGCTATCTTCCTTCCATATATGATTTTCTTAGAAAAGGATCCATTCAATGCTAAGTTAAGGTCCTTACGCGATGCTTCGGTTAACCCATTATAAAAGGCCTCCGATTGTCGCCATCCTGGTAGATCATGGTATAGCACTGAAGTAGTAAATTTTTGAAACGCTCTCACGCCTTCACAAAAGTCTCCGTCTCATGTTGCCAAAAGGTAGTGATTTCGTTTCTCATATGAGCTATCTCTAACGGCAGGAATTATTGGTCTAAGAATGCTTCATCCATCTGTTCTCGGGTGGTAATCGATCCCATTGGCAAAGAATTCAACCAACTCCATGCTCTATCCTTCAAAGAGAAGGGGGAATCGCTTCAATAGCACCGCGTCACGAGGCACTCCATTCTGCCAGAAATTGTCACAAATACTTAAGAACTTGCTCAAATGCTCATGTGGATCATCACTTGGTGAACCTCGAAACATCAATGAATTTTGAATCATTTGTATCACCAATGTTTTTATCTTATAGTCCCGAGCTTGGATTGCAGGTGTAACAATACAAGACCGGTTGAAATGCGGTATTGTTGAAGGGAATTCCACCATCGGCCTGTTATCAATATGTAGCTCACCCTCATTATGTTGCTCCTGAATGAGATTTTCGTCCATGCTGTTTTGTTGTGCACGAGTTCTCTCACGAACCAGTCGATAAAAATTCCTTTCGATCTCGGGATCAAAAGGTAAATTTTCCGTACTTCGAGTTCATCGCATACACCTCGCAGAAAAATAACAAAAATAAAAAGTTAAAAAAAAAGAAGATAAACGACTATAGAAAAAAGTTTTGACAGTAGAAGAATTTTCTCAAAATTGATTCCCCGGCAACGGCGCTAAAATTTGATCACGCTTGTCAGAAGAAGCAAATTAGAATATTTTAATGCATCTAACTAATTTCTAGATAGGGCAAGTAGAGGTCGTTCTCACAAAGAATCAACAGAGAAATTCTTTCCAGGGTTCGATTATTTCCATATGTGCTCTAAGGACGTATTCCCTGTATCAAGCGAATCACTATATTCCTAGGCAATTAACTAGTGGGAACCCATTATGTGTCAATCCTAAATGTCTATCTATGGTGTTCCGGCATATTCATATCATTTTCACGGATTAGCTCTGTTTTCCAACGTGACGCTAACTCAGGTTATACAATAATCGGCTTAACCTAAACAACTTTTTCAAGCCTGATTAGGTTTCCAGATCAAATTAATTGGTGATCACACAATTAATCACATTAAGATCAAGATATGAATAAATAACCACACGATTTCGAATAACTCGAAGAAAAGAAATTCACTCGTTAAATAAAATCGCTATGTTCCATTGAAGCCTCATAAAACGAAATTAGTTCATAATGAAAATGGCAATCAATCCAGGTTCAAGAGAAAACAACAACGACATAGAAGTCCTCTCGATCTTTTGATCCGGGAAGTAGTAGCCTGGTCTAGATCTCCGTTTGAGCCTTAGCCGTCACCTCCTTCTTCGTCTCCTAGTCGAATGTCTCTCCCTTCAAAAAGAATCGTCCCCCTCTAGGTTTACACTTAGAAAAATAAATAGTCCCCCTAAAAGATTTCCTAATATTCTAAAAAAAATCTAAAATAAATCTGCCGAGGAAATAAAAATAAAATAACCTAAACTGATTGAATAAGGTAACTAATTGATACTCGTTTTTCATTAGGATGAAATTCTGAGAAGAATTGAAGTGTTCTACATGGTTATGTACTATGGGAGGTCACGTCCTTCTTGTAGACAGACGCGTCCTTGCCTTCACAGAATCCCCAAGGTCATGTCCTTCATATCAGAAGGGCGCGTCCTTCTTCTCTCTGGCCTTCATCGCTCGTCTTGCTCCATTTTTGTCAAAACTTCAATTTGCCATTCATTCTTTTGTACCAAATCAAAACAAAACCAAGAGGCATCAACAAGAATACTAATTTATCCCTAAATTGACTCGAAATATAAGAAAACCACAATTACTATTTTAAAAGAAAACTAAATAGAAAATCATCCAAAACTGCTAAAATCCTATTAAAACTCTCATGACTAACTAAATAAAGCACCGTTTAGAATATGAAATAACTATACCTTCATAGAATATGTATTTGGGCCAGTAAAAGTTTTTCATTACTTAGTCAAACAATGTGTATCTAGTATTTAGGCGAAACCCATTAGTCGAGAAAACATTTAAGCGAAGAGCTAAATAATTCACATACTTAACAACTCTATTATGCCTTATTTTCACATCATGTAAGTAATTAGCACGAAAGGTTATTTTTTTCCTTTTCATATAGTGAAGATTCGTGACGGACCACTGACATTTCTTGGGGAGGATAAAGAGGAGGAGGCACGCGCGACTGTCAATCCGATAATTTGTTAGGAAAAAAAAAAACAGAGAGAGACAGTGTCCCCATCATCCCCCCACCGCAGTGTTGTCATAGTCTTGTCTGCGTTATAGGAAAAAGAAACGGAATTTTCTTGGGGTCCCCAAAACAAAATAAAATGCAAAAGAAAAGTTTCTCTAAAAAAAAAATTGTGATGGTGAAATCTATGAACCCTTCAATATTCATGTTTATTATTTGTTTTTGGGCATAGGGCTTACGACCAGGCCAGAGGGTGTTGGCCTTCGAGTGTTTGTCTTTGTCTTTACGCTTGTAATTTGATTGGCTACTTTTAGTTGGGAGAGTATATTTGATGGAGTCGCCGAAAAAAAAAGGGAAAATACAGGAAAAGTCAAATCTGTTAACATAAAGACAGGTGAACCAGGTAAACCAAAAATAGACTCCCCGCGATTAGATTAGATTAGATTAGATTTGATTAGGAAAGGCAACGGGGGGAAAAGAATTCTACTAAATCCTTCACCCATTGATCTTCCTTGAATATGAGTACGGAAACGAACACAAAAAACGACCAAAACTAATCTAAACTAGTTAAGCTTATAGATCACAACAAAGCAAGGAAGGAAGGCCTTAGGATTGAACACGATCAGCTCATCCATGATGTTAGAAGAACCGAAACCCCCACCCTCCCCCGCCTTCGCTACGGAGTCGTGTTCGCATTCCTCCCCTCCCCTGCCTTCTTCTCCGTCTGTCACGGCCCCCTCGACCCTCTTCCCCACCCTCCCCGCGATCACCCTGCACACCAGCATTGCCCTCTCTCTGTCACCTATGGGACCTGCTTTGTCGTGCGCCTTCCCACTCGTCGCCGTCGTCATGACCCCCTTGTCGCTAGGTTTGAACCCATTTCTTATTATGTCGCACACTCCACAGGGAGAGCGCTGCAGCCCTAGGCAGCAGAGGTTGGTCGAACCATTCAGGCCGAGAGGACATGCGAGGGTGGTGCAGTAGAACCTGAGGAGCTCATTCCCGTCCGCAAGGCAACGCGGGTTCTTCTTTGTTGCCCTTGACTTGATTGAGTCCCTGTGCTGCTCGAAGCCGGAGATGGTCCCTGGGGTGTTGTGGACCTTGAGGATCCTGAGGATCTCGCAGGTCGGGGATTGTTTCTTCAGCCAGCTCGATTGGAATATGATCTCCACCACGCTCTTGCTCGTGTCCCCCGGACAGAGCTCCGTCACTGAACAAACGATGCTGTCCTTACAAAGACCAGGAAAAGAAGTAGAGGGAATGTTTCTTAATATATGTAGAAAGAATTACCTGCATGTCGGACGGCTTGGTGGAGCTCAAGTGTCTCTGACTTCATGAATACCTCCCCACAGTCGGGGCAGCAACAGATGGTGGACCGGACAGAAGAGCTAGAAGAAAGGTCTCCACTCAAGCCGGAAGCAGGATCCACCACCATCCTACACTCATAACACCCTGAAAGCCTCCCAAAAGGAATCCTCCTCGATGACCGGCTGTTAGAAGATGCAGAGGATGAAGACAGCAAGGAGGAGGAGCTCATGGTCGATGTAAGGGCCCCACCATTGCCGACGACCGCAGGCTCAGTCGGGGGAGATTTCCTGGGTCCTCTCTTGTGGGTCACAGGGGAGGATGTAGTCGTGTTGGGGACAACGAGGACGACCTTCGTGTTGCTGCAGAGCGAGCCGGAGCACCTCATCTTCTTGTTCTTGGTGATGGGCTGTTGTTCATCGGGGATGGGGACGGGGACAGGATTCCTCCTTTGCTTGCTCGGAGGACGAAGATGGTGGTGTTGCTGGTTGGGGTGAAGGGGCTGTTCTTCCTGCTTGGTAATGACCTTGTGTTGTTGTGGCTGCTGCTGATGATGCTTGAAGGTAAGGATTGTTCTTACAACTACCCATGATGAGGATGAGCTTGCCTTGTTGATATCCTTCTTGGGTTTTCTTGGGTTTGCCATTTGAGGGTGGAGATGATGAAAGTGAGGTGATTGTTTGTTGTTCAATGGAGAAGGAGGAGATAAATGGGATGAGGGATTTGATTTTTATTCTTTTGATGGAATGTGAGGGAATTATTATGATTATATGAGATGTTTTAATGTGACGAAAGGAAAGGAAAGTAGATTAATAAAATATATATGTGTGGGCCAAAGTAATGCATCATAGGAATTTGAGCCAAAAAAAAAAAGCCAGCTTTATTAAAGATGGGTAACGAGGAGAAAGGAGTTGAGTATATAATAAGATTATTATTATTATTATTATTATTAGCTTAGAAACGATATGTCATTTTATGAGAAAGGAGCAATTGGGAAGCAAATCTAACTTTTGTCATCCTTCAATCTCCATTTGGTTTACATGTATCTTGGCAGGTATTTTAAAAAGTTTTATCATGGCAAAGAATATGGATTATGTAAAATCATTAGTTGTTTTCTAAAAAAATACTCCAACTTTATTTGTATTTAATAGATGTGTTATTATAGAATGGTTCGAGGGGCATGTGTTTTTCAGGGAATTCGTTTTCCCGAGGTACTTTTAATCCTTTTTCCCTTTCGTTAATGCCTTTTGACTCATTACCCCCCCCCCCCCTCCCCAACGAGGAGTTGAGTTAGTGCAGCTTTATCTTAGTATTTTCACGCCTTCAGATATTAATTAATAAAACTAATTCCAGAGTTAAACGACTTCCCTTTTGGACATGACGTAATTTTGTCCGACTGCCGGATAATATTGTCAAGGCCGAATAAATGAAGAAGTATGTGAATCATTTGTATAGAGTGTTCACGCCCTTCTTGTTATATAAAGATATAAAAACATTAAAAACTAAAACATTAACCTATTAAACAATTAACCATTTACTTAATCATTATATTTCATTAATTCTATTATAAGAAAATAATTATAATAGATTCTTATTAATACTAAGAATATTTTATTTTTTAAAGAAAAGTAACAATTTTAAACAATTAAAAAAAAAGTGTGAACCTGTATTTTTCATATGGCATAAATTTCAAATTTAAAAAATTAAAATTTATTAATTTTTTACATAAATATTAACATATATAAATGGGGTATGTTTATCTAGAAACCAAGCTTAAATAAGTTAAATGCAAACTTCGTCCAAACCAATTGTGTTGTAGGCATATTATCATGTCCCTTATTGGATTAGTGTTTCTCGAGCTAGACTGTGGCATAAGTGTGAACATTAAAATCACGTGGTTTGAATATAACACTCGAGATAATGTACAAATTTGTCGTATGAAATGCAAGTTTGTTCAATCTCTTATCATGTGAATCATTTTATTCATCATCGAAGAATAAAAATTTTGAAGATGACCCTAAGCTTTGATCGGAAACAAAAACTTTTGATGATATTGCGTTGAAGTCGTCAAAATTTAGCAGCTTGTTCCTACAACAGTTCGAGAATTTGTTAAAATTGTCGAGGCCTTAAAAGCTTGATCCAATAACACTTCGGGCAGTTGTCACGAAAGAACCCCGGGGCGATGGACGTCGGTAGAACTTTAGCGAATTGGAAGTCGATAATCCTCGAGAGCTTCTCTAATAGCCTTATCACATATCTTTTATGAGTGTAGTGTATTTTGTGAATGAAATCGAAGCGATCTCTATTTATAAGGCTTCAGGGCTAATATATAATAAGCAGATGGTCACCATTGGGACATGGACCGAATTCGAAAATTCAGCTTGGTTTGGCAGATAATGTTATTGTTTGGGTTGGTCTTATGTCTCCTTGACGATCCCATAAATCCATTTCTCCTAGAACTAGATAATGGCCCATTTACAACAAAAATATGGATTTTTCTATATAGCCTATTTGTCATTCATATAAATGGATTAGATTGTCGTTGTATCTTTGTCGAGCTCATAATGTAAGCCTGTTCATATGCAAATATAAGTGCTAATAGTAAATTCATCAAAGACATATTATAGATATTGACGAAATTTCTATATTTACAAATACCCCCACATTAATCCATATATTTTATGCTTATAAAGATGATAAGTAAAGTATATCATAAAGACACTCATGCATCATATACGTTTAGAATACATTCTGATTTTGCCGATGAAAATACATCAAAAGAAAAATGGGGTTCTGGGACAGATGATCATGAATTTATTGTAAGAGTGCATGTTGTCACAAGCTTTTGACGAGCTTTGGCTCCCAATACCAGTTTTCCATCAACTCTAATGAAATTTGGGAATCAGAGAGATGACATGCCAAAGCAAAGTCAGCCACCCACCGAACAACATTTCACCATTTTTTAATCCCAACTAAAAATGAGCAGAATATCCGAAATTCAAGTCCGTAATTTTCTTGTCTTTTTTACTTGGAATCAGATGTTTTCAGTTTCAAACTTGAATTCAGACTTATCCAAGTTTTAAATTTCGGAGACTCGAATTTGGATTCTAAAAACAAAAATCGGATAATTTAAATATCCGAAAAAATCATTGTGTTTGTGTGGGTCGGGGCAGTGTCGGGGTTGGCATATGAGACTGTTGTCTCAATTATAATATTATCCCCCTCTTAGGGAAGGACGACTCTGAAATGTTAAAATGTTAAAACCCATCCTTAGGGAAGGACAACGGTAATTCATCCCCCTTCGTCTCAAATTTTTTCTTCCTCTTCTCCTCCTCTTTCCCTCCCTCGTTTCCACCTTAGTCCGGCCGTTGGGGAGAAGTTGTCGGTTTCCTATTGACATCGCTTTTAATCGAGGTCGAGTTTCTTCCTTTACTTTAACATCCAAAAATTGTTTCCTTCCATCGGTAATTCTCTTTGTTCTGTCCCGCATTGTGGGTGGTGATTTGTTGTGTCTAGTGCTGCTCGATCCCTTACCCCTACTATTAGGGTTGGGTCATGATGGAATTTGGGAGTTTGTTGCTAAATTAAGCAACAACATTAGTTTTTGCTTGATTTCAAATTGTGTTGTGGGGAGTTTGATTTCCTTATGAGTTTCAAATTGATATTTGTATCATGGAGATAGGAGTTGAAATGGTTAAGTAACAAGGTTAGTTGTGTGGGACCTACATAATTGCTTTGCTTAATTTCCCTAATCATTGTGTAGTTGTCCTTCGTTTTGATTTCCTTTATCTTTGTCCATTCCTAAGAATACATCGTGTCTCATTTCATAAGAACAGCGGTGACTTTTGCTGGAGAGTAGTCATTCTTGCCTAATGTGAATTTGTTTTCTATTTTAGGATTTAGTCATAGAGAGAGCGAATGTCTCTTCACAAAATGATGCGGACATGATTGAAACTCATGCTGAATTAATTTCTTATGGGAGTTCTACTACAAAGAAAAGAAAACTGATTTAGCCAAGATCAGTAAATTAGAAGCACTTAGACAAATATGTTAAAGATGGTCAAGTCATGGCAAGGTGCCATTGTCACGTCGAAAACGTATTCACCACGCAAGTGCACGCGATCGTACAAGTAATAAAGTGTAAGTAACATATCGTTCCCACGAGGACTGATCTAAACTTCTCCCAATTATTAAAATACCGTCAATCTCTATTATCCAACGAAGCGAGTTGAGAATTAATCAACTAAATATAAAACTAAAGAAAACGAGTAAGTAAATTGAATTAAAATTCAAATGAGAAAAGCACCTAGGGCGACGATTTCACCGGACAATTAATCGCAAGTCATATCTCAATCAACACGCTTAAAATGATTTGGTTGATAATCTGGAATTCGGTTATCTTCCTACGCCCCTTCCGAGGTCATAAGAACGTACATCTCTATAAATAACAATCACTCTATTCCTAGGTAGATTAACTATCGAGTGCCCCTTACGAATCAATTCCAATTCGATTACCTAGGACGATTGGGTATATTCCTATCCCGCTCGTTAATAAACCCGTCTTCCGACTAAGTTTACCCTAAGTTATTCCTCTCTCCGTGCTTAATCTAGGATTCCCCTTCCGAGTTCACCTAAATTCACTATTCAATCCTATTGGTGATCAGGCAATAAGAAAGCGTTAAGAACGAACAAGAATAATCAACCCAAAATCATTCAAGTGTATTAAAAGAGATAGACTCTTGAGTAATCGTCAAGATCCATCTTAACCCTAGGCAAAGAAATTTAGTTCATAACTGAAATAAACGAAAACATCAAATCCATTGTAGACAATGAAAACGACATAAAAGAAAACTAAAAGAAAAAACTCCCAAAGTCTCTGTCGACGGCTTTCCGTAGTCGCCTCCTCTCCCCTCTCTAGGTAAAAATAAAATGTTTTTATAATCCCCCTAAACCTAGAGAATCTCTGAAAAATCAGGAAAGAAAATCTTTTCTTTTCTCCCCATCGTAGCTTTAGGTCTTGCAAGAGCATCCAAAGATCTTCCTTCTGCACAAAGTCTTCATAATTACGCCGAGGTCCTCTTTTCTTCATATTTATCCTGAAATAAACCAGAAAACTCGGCAGTAATCCGTTTCGCGGGAATAATGTGAAATAACTAGAAATATTATGCAATAAACGCAATATTTCACAAATCTAACAAAATCTAAGTATGAAACTGCTCTAAATAACTCTACTTTCATAGAGTTATCAGCCATAATTGTCAAAAGAAATTCAAGTAGGCTCACAAAAGAACTATCCCATTGAAGAATCATTTGACTAATTATCGAGAGGGGGCTTCTTCGAATAGTAAGCAACTAGAGTTGATTGGTTTGAGCTCTATAACCAGTGAGAAACTTTTAGGTACATATAAGTTTGATTCTAAGGTCGTAAGAAAAGCTTTGGTTAAGATGGTAATATTAGATAAATTGTCATTCAAGTTTGTCATGGGTTTTGGATTTAAATCATTCATGGAAGTTGCATGTCCGATGTTTTGCATGCCATCTCGTTGGATTATTCAACGAGATTATTTTTCAAATGTTTATCAATGAGAAAGTTAAGTTGCAATCGTATTTTAGAAAGACTTGTCAAAGTATTTCCATCACTACTAATACTTGGACATCTATTCAAGAGAAGAACTACATGTACGTGACAACTCATTATATTGACGATGACGGGAATCTCCAAAAGAAGTTGTTGAGCTTTGTTGTTGTTTAACAACAGAAATTCTGGGCTACAGATCTCGGCCTCATCTGTGGATCAACAGTCCAGAACACACGCCCAAGGAACGGGAAACCCAGTAAGGAGGTGACCACAGAGACACACCAGGCGAAGGCATACTGGGCGAAGCAGTCATCAAGCGACAGGGTTACCAGGCGATGGGCGACAAGGGCCAGTGAAGCGACAAGCGACGGTTAATTGGGCGAATGAGGAAACTCTACGGCGAAGGCCAATGGGCGATGCGGGCGATCAATGGCTATTAAGGAAGATTCCAGACGATCTCAGGATTGGAAAGGAAATTGTTGCCAAGTTTGCTCAAAAGGAAAGAAGATATTTCATTAGGACTAGTGACAAAGGAAAGTAATATACGTGTAATATTTTGTTACCGTATATACGTAAGTCTAGCTTAGTATAAATAGTTGTTATTAGGAATTGTATAAATACCTCTCTACACCTCTCTACAGACGGGCATATTGTCAATTTTATTTTCAAGTGTTCCAGCATTCAACCTCCTTGTGCTCATGCGTTCTTGCTTCCTTCCGAAGGCATCGTCAATGGCATCCGTAAGTGCTTCCGCTAAAGAGTGTTCGTCCGCTGTCTTCTCTCTCTCTCTCTCTCTCTCTCTCTCTCTCTATTCATGCGGCGACCAGACATTCAACGAAACTCCGAGCACCAGTTGCTCGTAGTGCCAGAGATTTTCGACGTGTTCGGATCCGGCTCGTCCGCGGTCACTTCTGAAGCGAATAATTGTTATTTATTCTCATAAAGGAAATGACATTATGAAAGCTTTGGAAATATGTTTACGTGATTGGGGGATTGATAATTAATTTTAGTGATGATGGATAATACAAGTGCCAATGAAATTGTTGAGTTATTTGAGAGATATGCATAAAAGCAAGCTTATTTTAGCTAGAAATGACATTTACATGAGATGTGTGGCTCACATATTAAATCTTATTGTTACCGATAGCATGAATATGCATGTTGTGTTTGATTCCATTAGAAGAGTTCTAGTTGTTGTTCAATACATTAAAAATTCATGCGGGCAATATGCTTTATTCAAAACAATTGTGAGCATGGAAGATGTTGCATATAAAGGTTATTGGATGTATCCACTAGATGGAACTCTACTTTCAAGATGTTGGATGCAGCTCAAAAGTTACAAAGGCACTCGTGAAATATGAGCAATTAGATGGTTTGATGAGGTTTGGTCTTAAAGATGATAATGGAAGTGAAATGGTGATGCCTACTCCTGAGGATCGGGGGATTGTGAATAGGTTGGTAAACATTTTAAGGATATTTTAAAACTTAACTTTGAAGGCTTCTAGATCTATGTCTGTGGCTGGTCATTCTTTCTTTCATGATATTGCCAATCTTCATGTTCTTTTAGAAAAAGGAAAGAAAAGTGGTGATATAGATTTGTCTATCATCACATCACAGATGGCAGCAAAGTATGACAAATATTAGGGAGCATTTTGAAAACTAAACATGTTGATGTATTTTATAGTAGTTCTTGGCCCCGGACAAAAGTTGAAGTTTCTTAGATTTAGTTTTATAGATATGTATGAAGTTGAACAAGGTGAGCAAGTATTTGAACATTTGAAGAGTGCACTTTATGAATTGTACAATGATTAAAAATTCAAGTTTACACCATCTCATTCACAAGTCATGACTTCGGGAGTAGTTAATAGCTAAACAGCCAATGATATTGATGATGATGATGACGATGACTCCGATGAAAACATGATGAGGTGAAAAAAATGTTTCAAGAATGCATAACAAATACATGGTGAAAGTTACAAGTTAGAGTTGGATAAGTATTTTGCTGAGAATATAGAGGATGATATCGATTCATTTGACATTTTAACAGGTGAAAAATGTTGAGATATAGACTTCCCATTCTCAGTCGAATAGCTTGTGATATTTTATCGATTCATATATATATTGTTGCTTCATAGTCTTCATTTAGTATAGCAGGTGAAAGTGCTTGGCTCATTTTGAAGTTCATTATCTCGTAAAATTGTGGAATCTCTCTTATGCACTCAAGATTAGCTCCGAGATTCTTATACACTAAAAGATATGGAAGATATGGAATATATTGAGCAACTCGAAGATGGTAATGTTGATATTTTTAATTATATTTGTTATGTCTGAAAGTAAAAGCTTTAGTATAATATTTGTGTACTAACATTGCTCAATTGGAAATGGGTATGGAAGCATATTCACATTTTCAGCATGTTTCGAGGATCTTAGAATGAAGATGTTTAAAAGGTGTTTCCAAGCATATTCCCTGCTACTCTTGTTATCTAGCTTTGTAATTGATATTGCAGTAACCCTTATTTTATTAATTCAAAATTGTTATTTACTCTTGTGTGGACTTACAATTTTGCACCAACTTTTGAAGCAGTGGACTCGAACTTGTTAAGACATTTCTTGAATCTTTAAATTCGAAAAATTTAGGTATCCGAATTTCAAGTCCGAACTATTTTCGGATTAAAAAATTGGAATCATCTTAAATCGGACTCGGACATAAAAAACTAAAATTCGAAAGTTTGGGTTCAAACAGAAATCGAACTCGGATACCCGACTCTAGTCCAAATGCTCATCGTTAATCCCAAAAAACTCCTTCCAGAATACAAGGTATTTTCCTAAATATTGTTAGTCACGAAATATTTTATTAAATAAAACAAATAGTTTTAAATTCCGTCTAATAATGCCGGGAAGTCGAAGTTTCAAACTTCGAATTCGATCTCTAGGGAAATTTGTAAACTCGATTTCAGTTTAAAAATATTGAAGTCGGAGTTTTGAAACCCGATTTCATGGACATATGAGACACTATGTGTTGCCAATTCTTTGGACTCTATTAAGTCTTGCTTCAGGTTTCTAAACGTGATGAAGTCTTTGGTGGCATGAGTGAATGACCCATTCCATTTACAGAAGTTCTTTGACTTCTCTCTGTCATTATGAGGAAGTCGGTGCCCTGTCTTTAACCGAATTCGCCTGTTTTTTAGCATGAATACGAAGATTTCATTGGCCTTTCCTTCATTTGGAGGAGTACTTCCTCTCCTCCTGTGTTCTTTTGGAAGCCTTGGCCCTGAAGTTCTTCTCAGTCAGCTCGTCGCACATTACGGGATGTCCTTCACATACTGTGTGACGTCAACGTCAACAACAGGATCCACCTAATAGGTTAACAAGGGTCATGTGATTAGGCTTCCTTTTACCTGAGTGATAACTCTATGCAAATAAAGTTAAGCGATCATGTTTTAGACTTGATTTTGGTTAGTTTTAGACATTTTAGTCGTTTAATTGTTAAGTATTTTGGTTTTTTTAATGTCTCCTCACTTCCGTATACTTTGTTTATGTTGGTAGATTAAAATGAGGAGAAGAAAAGTTGAAGATGGAAGAAGGAGCCATGAAGAAGTTGGATCCGGATGGTCGGTGCAGCTGCAACGGAGTTCAGTACAGCTGTAGTGAAGGGTCAGCCGAGGGACAGAATAGTTAGTGCAGCTGCATCAGATTTCTGTGCAGCTGCACGTACGGACGCTGAGAATATTTCTTTTCCAGATTTTCTTAGATTTTCTAGGGTTATTTCTAGGACATATTTAAAGACTTTTTCAATCCTTTTGAGGAGGGGGGATTTGCCCAAGGAGGCTAATGGGGACAAGAGCTGATGACGGAGACAATTTCCGTCGACTTTACTTTTCTTATTTTACTTTATGTCGATTACTTTAGGATTTGATTTATTGTTTTCGTTTTATTTAGCTATGAACTAATTCGTTTTTCTAGGCCTATGATGGAACCTCGTGTTCCTATGTGGTTCATTAACCTTCTTCCTTTATGTGATTCGGATTTTTATTAATTGTTTATCCAATTCTGTTCTTAATGCGTGTTAGTTGACTGATTACCCTTTAACATTGATTCAATAACCTAGGGAGACTCGTGAGAGTAGTCTAGGTTAGATCTGGAATTGGATAGCCTAAGAAGTCTATGTGTTGGGAAACCAGGATTTAGTGTGAAGGATAGGGATATATCGGAACCCCTTAGGTAACTATATAGGGTTTGAAAATAATGCGATATCACTAGTTCCTTGCCTAGGAATAGAGTAGTGAATTCGATACATGGTGGTGCGTTTCCTGATGTTCGGGAGGACTGCGGGGAGAGTCTAGCAACCTATGTTGCAATTATAGTAATTTGGTCGCAGTAGGAAGAAGGGGATCGGGTGCATAGGACGCGATGGGAAGTCGGATGTCCTAAATATTATTAATACTAGTAAACCTTAGTTGTTTTCTTTGATTTCTTGCTTTTAATTAAAATCAACTTTCTTTTTTGTTTGACCTCAACCGATTGCTGAGAACGACGCTAGGAGAAATTTTTTAGTGCAATTCTCTATGAGATTAACCCTTGCTTGCCCTTACTATTCTAGTTAGGTCAAAATATGAATTTACTTTTGTTGCGTTGACGACGCGCATCAAATTTTGGCGCCGCCATCGGGGAATTGTTTTCTTTTTTTGATTGCTCCGGAAGACCAAGAGAAAATTACTTTTACATGCCCTTATGGAACTTTTGCTTTCCGCCGTATGCCCTTTGGATTATGTAATGCGCCTGCTACTTTTCAACGTTGTATGATGACAATATTTTCAAACATGATTAACAATGGTCTGGAGGTGTTTATGGATGACTTTTCTGTTTTTGGTACCTCGTACTCTGAGTGCCTGATGAATTTGACGAAGGTTTTACAAAGATGTGAGGAGACTAACCTAATCTTAAATTGGGAGAAATGTCAATTTATGGTCAGAGATGGTATTGTTCTTGGTCACAAGATATCAAGCAAGGGGATCGAGGTAGATAAAGCGAAGATCGAAACTATTGAGAAGTTGTCACCCCCCACATCAGTTAAGGAATTAGGAGTTTTCTCGGGCATGCTGGTTTTTACCGAAGATTTATCAAGGACTTCTCCAAGATCACAAAACCATTGTGCAATCTATTGGAGAAGGACAAACCATTTGTCTTCGATGGTGCATGCCTTTTAGCTTTCACTGAGATCAAGATGAGGTTAGTATCCGCACCTATTATCATTGCACCAGAATGGAATTTGCCTTTTGGGTTAATGTACGATGCTAGTGATTATGCGGTGGGTGTTGTGTTAGGAGAAAGGGTAGGCAAGTTTTTTCATGTTATTTATTAAGCTAATCGCACCCTTGATGATGCACAAGTGAATTATACAACCACTGAAAAGGAATTGCTTGCGGTTGTGTTTGCTTTTGATAAGTTTCGTAGTTATCTCGTAGGTGCTAAAGTTATAGTATTCACAGACCATTTGGCGATCAAGTATTTGATTGAGAAAAAAGATGCTAAACTGAGATTAATTCGCTGGGTGTTGTTGGTACATGAATTTGATCTAGAAATTCGAGAAAGGAAAGGGACAGAAAATAAAAAAGCAGACCACTTGTCGAGAATAGAAAATGAAAATGAGGCAAGAAACAAAACATTCATAAATGAATCGTTCCCAGATGAACAATTGTTTGCAGTTGATCAAAGGGTGCCTTGGTATGTTGATTTTGTGAATTACAATGCTTCGAACTTTATACCCAATGATTTTGATGCCCAAAAGAAGAAGAGATTCAGGCATGAGGTATGTCATTATTTTTGTGATGAACCATTTTTGTTCAGGAGATGTGCAGATCCGGTCATTAGGAGATGTGTTCCAAAAATAGAGACGAATGACATACTTGCGCATTGTCATGCATCCCCCTCGTACTTTGGAGGAGATCGCACTGCGACAAAAGTTTAACAATCAGGTTTTTATTGGCCCACCTTATTTAAAGATGCTTATCAATTTGTTAAGCATTGTGACAGATGCCAGAGAGTGAGAAATAATTCAAGACGAAACGAGACGCCATTGCAAAACATTCTCGAAGTAGAGTTGTTTGATGTGTGGGGAATCGACTTCATGGGACCGTTTGTACCTTCAAGAGGTAATAAGTACACACTTGTGGCAGTTGATTATGTATCGAAGTGGGTGAAAGCAATTACTTTCCCCACTAATGATTCTAAGGTAATTGTGAGATTCGTGCATAAACATATTTTTACAAGATTTGGGGTACCTCGAGCAATCATCAGTCATGAAGGCACGAATTTCCTTAATCGACATTTCACTGCACTGCTTGGCAAATATGGCGTGAAACACAAGATCGCTACGGCATATTATCCACAACTAGTGGCCAAGTAGAGGTCTCTAACCGTGAGATCAAACGGATCCTTGAGAAAACCGTAAGTCTAACGCTGAAGGATTGGGCGTTAAAACTTGATGGTGCCGTGTGCGCATACAAGAAAGCATACAAGACTCCCATAGGGATGTCTCCATATAGATTAGTCTTTGGAAAAGCATGCCATCTTCCGGTGGCGTTAGAGCACAAGGCTTACTAGGCCCTTCAACACTTTAACTTTGATGCTATACGATCAGGTGAAGCTAGCCTATTACAGCTGAACGAATTAGAGGAGCTTCGACATCAAGCATATGAAAATGTGAAAATCTACAAAGAAAAGACGAATAAATGGCATGACAGTAAGATCCTCAATAGGGTCTTTGCCCCAGGTGAGTTTGTCTTACTCTTTAATTCTAGGTTGCGGTTATTTCTAGGAAAATTGAAATCCAGGTGGTTGGGACCGTTCCGAGTGGTGGTTGTCACCCCACATGGAGCAGTAGAACTCAAGGCAGACAATTCAGATAGAACCTTCAAGGTTAATGGACAACGATTGAAGCACTATCAGGGAGAGCTAGTTGAACGAGGGTCCACTCAACTCCAAGAAGCGGGATCACCGAGAAAGCCAAGCCGTAAACTTTAAACCGAGCATTTCTTAGAAGGCAACCCAAGTTTTTTTTCTCATTCTTATGTTTATTTTTAGTTTTTTCGTATTAAAATTCATGTTTAGGTGTTCAAGGAAGCAGCGACCACGGATCATGTAGCTCCAAGGAAAATGATGCAGATGCACGAATGAGCCTACTTTGTTCATCTGATGCCCTCGTGCAGCTGCACGAGTAGATCAGCCACGACCTTATATGGAGAATTCGACCCCCTCGTGCAGCTCCACCGCGGATCATGCAGCTGCACCGTTTTATTATTAAAAAAATCAAAAATCAAAATAACATTTAAAGAGAATCGTACCCTAATTGCTTCCACATTCTTTCTTCCTTTCTTCTAGGTGCCGATGGCCACGATCGACCAGCCACCCATTAGTTCCGCCATGACTGCCCGTTGCCCAGCCGCCCGTCGCCACCGCCATCCGATCTTGCACCAAGACCCTTATCCCAACGTATTCCAGATCCTTTACTCCTTTGTTGTGTTGATTTGGGACTATTTCGATTTGTGCAGGAGTAATGGACTGAACGACATCGTTCTTGATGGCACCCAAAACGAAAATGACGGAAGCCGGTTCGTCGAGAGTTCGGAGGGAACGAGAGTTGCAGGATGAGGTTGCCAAGAATTACCGAGAGTCCATGGTGACTCGTATATTAGTTCCAGAATGCAGATTTGAGGTAAATGATAGGTACATGTAATGTTATGAGTACCATATTGAACATATGCGTTGGACAGATTTTTACACACCTCCAGGGGCTGTGGTGGTTTCTTTAGTAAGGGAATTTTATGCTAATGCAGACACTTTTGATGCGCGTCATGAGAGCATTCGAGTTCGAGGAAAACATGTGGTGTTTAGTGCACAATCAATTGCTGAGTTGTATAACCTCCCGATGTTTGACCATGATGCATTCACTAAGTATCTTAACGAGGATTTCGATGCTAATTATGTGCTTGAGTGTTTGACTAGACCAGGTGCGGCATGGAAGTTGTCCAGGACGAATGAACCCATGGCGTTATATGATAAAGACCTCGCCGTCGATGCAAAGATGTGGGTTTGATTTGTGTCGGCAAGACTCATTCCTGGAACGAACACAAGCAATGTAATAAAGGAACGAGCGACACTGGTCTTATTGGAGCGTATGCATATTGATGTTGGACGACTCATTAACCAAATGTCGCATAGGGCTTTAAAAGATACTAAACTTGGTTTGTGGTTTCCGTCATTAGTTTTTGAGTTAAGCAGGAAAGCGGGAGTTGAATGGGATAATATAGGGGAGATTGCTCACCCCCAAAAGCCGCTTAATAGGGTCAATTTGGACATAATTGACCGCGAGATTCAACTCAAAGAAGGCAACTCTAGTATCATTCCACTTGGTGAACACGTGGATAGCGGTCCCTCCATTCCAATGACTAAATCATCTTCTTCAACAAGCATTTTGACGGCTCAAGAGCAATGGACAAGGATGGAAGAATTTATGGCATACTCTATTGCCTACATCTGCGTTCCCGATTAATGAGGAGAATAATGAGGATGGCCAATCCGAAGAATCGGAATAGGGGAGTGTCCCTCTTCTCTCATTGCTTTCAAACCTTTGCATAACTGTTATTTTCACCGGGGGCGTTGCTTAGTTTAGGTTTCAGGGTGTTGGAGTATGATATGTTATGCTTCTTTAATTTAGTTTGGGTCAGTCCAGATAAAAAAAAAGTAGAAAAACTAAAGACACAAAAAAATAATAATTTTGGTGTCTTTTATGTTGCTACTCCTCAGATTGATCTTAGAAATTCGAAAGTGGAATGTTCGTATTCTATGATAAGCTTAAGGCTTGCATTTCTAATGTGGGGAAGGATGATGTTCTAAGTTTAGCGTGTTTATGTTTTTCGGATCGTTATCAGATGTCCCAGTGGGGAGTGTACTTAGCTACAACAGGCCTACGTCTTCTCAGAATGCATAGTGACTAGTGACTAGTAGAGACACTTGGGCTATCTCTTGAAACAAAGTCTGTGATATATGCGTTGAGAAAGAGAAAAAAGGTTGACAAGGCTCTGAGTACCACTGTTCAGGTTTAAAAAGTCGAAAAAAAATAAAAGAAGAAGAATGCTTGAATATGTACTTGTGGTGTGAGTCTTTCTTGCTTGCATGAGTGATCGATCTGAGGGGTGCCTTATCACCTAATGCCTTGGTCCAACTGGACTAAGAGTCATTGATCGAGAATTCGTTACATGAGCTTTTACAGGAATTTGATGATACATTTAGAGTCGTGCAACCGAGAAAAAAATTAACGTCGTGTAATGAAAAATTGAAAAAAAAACCATAGATGAGTGGAGAGAGTGATTTGTCGTAGTCTTTGTGAGTCATTTGGTTGCCATGAACTATTTGGGGTGTGGATTTGTGAATGTTAAGTGTGTAACTTGCTGGGATGAAATTATTTCTTGTGAGATGTGTTGACTGAGTACGTTGGCGGTGAATGACATCTAACTACACAGGATGTTTGCGGCCATATCTGAGAGATTTTTAAGATGTTTCATGATCGAGTGACTTGGGTTGTCTAAGGAGTGTCTTTAGAGTTTATTTATTTCTTTTGTTTTGCTCGAGGACTAGCAAAAGTTAGGTTTGGGGGTGTGATAACTCTATGAAAATAGAGTTAATGGATCGTGTTTTAGACTTGATTTTGGTTAGTTTTAGACATTTTAGTCGTATAATTGTTAGGTATTTGGGTTTCTTTAATGTCATCTCACTTCCGTATACTTTGTTTATATTGATAGATTAAAATGAGAGCAAGAAGAGTGGAAGATGGAAGGAGGAGCCATGAAGAAGTTGGATCCGGATAGTCGGTGCAACTGCAACGGAGTTCAGAGCAGCTGCAGTGAAGGGTCAGCCGAGGGAAGTTGGTGCAGCTGAACCAGATTTTTGCGCAGCTGCACTTACGGACACCGAGAATATTTCTTATCCAGATTTTCTTATATTTTCTAGGGTTATTTATAGGACATATTTAAAGACTTTTTAAATCCTTTTGAGGAGGGGGGATTTGACCTTGGCGACTATTGGGGACAAGAGCCGACGACGGAGACAATTTCCATCGACTTTACTTTTCTTAGTTTACTTTATGCCGATTACTTTACGATTTGATTTATTGTTTTTGTTTTCTTTAGCTATAAACTAATTCGTTTTTCTAGGGCTATGATGGAACCTTGTATTCCTATGTGATTCGTGAACCTTCATCCCTTATGTAATTCGGATTTTTATTAATTGTTTATCCAATTCTGTTCTTAATGCGTGTTAATTGACTGATCACCCTTTAACATTGATTCGATAACCTAGGGAGACTCCGGAGGGTAGTCTAGGTTAGATCTGGAATTGGATAGCCTAAGAAGTCTATGTGTTGGGAAACCGGGATTTAGTGTGAAGGATATGGATATATCGGAACACCTTAGGAACTATATAGGGTTTGAATATAATGGGATATCACTAGTTCCTTGCCTAGGAAAAGAATAGTGAATTCGATACATAGTGGTACGTTTTCGGATGTTCGGGAGGACTACGAAGAGAGTCTAGCAACCTAAGTTAGTAATTATAATAATTTGGTCGCAGTAGGAAGAAGAGGATCGGGTGCATATGACGCGAGAGGAAGTCGGATGTCCTAGATATTATTAATACTGGCAAACCTTAGTTGTTTTCTTTTATTTCTTGCTTTTAATTAAAATCAACTTTCTTTTCTGTTTGACCTCAACCAATTGTTGAGAACGATGCTAGGAGTAATTTGTCAGTGCAATTCTCTGGGAGATCGACCCTTGCTTGCACTTACTATTCTAGTTAGGTTGAAATAGGAATTTAATTTTGTTGTGTTGATGACGCGCATCAAATTTTGGCGCCGTTGTCGGGGAATTGTTTTCTAACAAAACATTTCTTTTACCTCATGATTGGTAATTAATTGACGCTCAAGCTTTTTTGTTTTTTTCTTTTTCAGTGTATGCGACGAAGCCGAAGGGTAGAATTGACTCCATTGGATCCTGAAATTGAAAGGAATTTTTGGCAAAGGTTAAGAGCACAATGAGTAGCTATGGCCGATGGGAATCAGGGAACTCAGATGGAGGGCAATCTTGTCCCAATAGAAGTTAACGGAGGAGTATAGGACTTGGACAACAGACCGATGATGGAATTCACATCGGCAAGAACACATGTGCATCGGTCTTGTATTGCATTGCCAGCTATCCAGGCTCGAGATTAAGAACTCTGTGCGATGCAGATGATCAAGAACTTCATCGATGGAGATGATCAAGAACTCCGTGAAGTTCAGAGAAACACCGATGGAGGACCCGCATGAGCACTTGAGCAAATTCCTGAGTGTTTGCAACACATTCAGGCATAATGAAGTCCCGCAAGATGCCGTCAGGTTGAAACTTTTCGCGTTCTCGTTAAAGGACAAGGCTTGGGGGTGGTTCAATTCACTGCCTGTGAATTCAATCACCACTTGGCCACAGATGAAGGAATCGTTCTTAGATCAATACTTTCCTCCTTCGAAATTTTCACAAATGAGGAACAAGATCATAACTTTCAGACAGGATGAGATGGAATCCTTTGTGGAAGCGTGGGAGCGATTTAAAAACTTGTTGATCCAATGCCCCCTACCACGATCTTCCGGGATGGAGACAATGGAGGCATTTTACAATGGACTAACAGAATCCTCTTGCAATGATTTGAATTTGGCATTTGGTGGAGCATTTTTGAAGAAATCATATGTCTAGGGATTAGAGCTCTTGGAGATTATGAGAAAAACTTGTATGCCAAATCAGTATTCTGATCGGACGAGTTGAAGAAGAACATGTGGAATACACGAGTTGGATGCGCTAACCTCAATCCAAGCTCAACTAGCAGCCCTTACCAAGAAATTTGAGTATGTGAATATTCAATCCAAGGGTAATTTGTCAGTGCAGTGCAATTACCGAGTGCTGAGAACGACGTTAGGATTAATTTGTCAGTGCAATTCTCTATGGGATCGACCCTTGCTTGCCCTTACTATTCTACTTAGGTTGAAATGGGAATTTATTTTTTATGCATTGATGACGCGCATCACTGAGTATTCTCTTTCAACATGTTTTCATAACGAACGACTCTCCTAGCCAGCTCATTCCAATCCCTGAAGACTTCTCCTTCTAGCTTCTTTCTTAGCTAGAAGAGAAGGGAGTCCTAAGTGATTGCAATAAGTTCGGCTTTAGATGCTGAAGTTTTAGACCTTAACCTCGCTTTCGAAGCCTATTCAAGGAGACTGTCACAGGTTCACCAAGCTGCTGTTTCATGTGGATTAGATATTGCAAGGTCACTGCAAGATCGGTTTGGACGAACGCCAGCGTGAATTGTACTTGCATTTCTTCCCAATTGTGGACCGAATTCAGAGGTAAGTTTATGTACCACGTAAAGGCAACTCCAGTAAGAGAGCTAGTAGAAAATGTACCACGTAAGTGAGCAATTGCTCTGTGGGGGCTATGCCCTCTTCACTTGAGAACCGGGCGAATTCAGGTACCCGATATCCCCTTGGGAAAGCATAGTCCCTGTCGATATTCTCTAGCTATGGAGCACGAAAAATCTCTACTTCGTTTGGGTCACTCGCCTTTGGGATAGCTTGCTTGCCATGCTCGTAAATTAGTCCCTCATTTCAGGGATAAGGCCAACCGAAGCCCTCGCCTCCTACGCCATCACTCCTCTTCTGTACGGAGGTTGTGGGATGTATTCAGGGTGACAGTTTTCCTCAAATGGGCCAAAGTCGTCAGCCTTGACAAGCCTGTAATAGCTCTCCCTTTTACGAAACAGAGGTTCATACACAACCCGATAGTCATGTTGTTCTGTCGTTCCCTTCTCATTATTGTTAACTACGAGCGGAGGCTGAACTTGCACGGCTCCTTTAAGTCGTGTTGAGTTATTGGGAGTATTGTCGACACCAATTTTCTTCTTCCCTTCAGCTACTGATGCCTTATAGGCCTCATAGTCAAACTGGAGATTGGTAGCCGATTCACCCTGTGCTTTGACAGGGGTACCTATTGGTGCTCCCGAGATAATCTCCATTTTTTGGACAACAACGTTCATTCTGGAGTCGATTTTCTTCTCTAAAGCATCGTGCTTTTCATTGATAACACCGACTCACTCCATTAAGAGTTGGAGGGTACTCATGATAGCAGACAACACTTTGGCCATGTTAGGGTTTTGGTTTTCTTCTTCATCCCCATTCTCTATGTCGGAGTTGTCGTTAATGTTATTTGAGTTATTACCACTTTTGGTTCTCGACATTATCGCCTTTCTCCCATTGTAGTCACCAAAAGCGTGTTGGCTCCAAAAGTGACCGCTAAAACAACTAACGCCGAATATGTCGGAAATCTTTGGTACACCGAGAAACTAGTACTCGAAGGGTCTTTTGAACGTATGAAGTCGCCGCTAAAAGAAAAAAAAAGACAAAGAATGACACCCTAAGCAGAAATACTTACGGATGTCATTAACGATGCCTTTAAGAATGCGAGATCGCAAGAGAGATGAAGATAAAAGACTGTATATGTCTATTTGTGTTGATGTGTGCGTTCAATGCCTAAATAAAAGTCTTATTTATAGTATGTTAAACCTACGTAAAGACGGAAACGAAATGTATGTACAATATTTAATAGTCATGTTGTTAATGTTGGTGGAATATCTCCTTTTGATCTGAGTACTCTTGACAACTATTCCTTTCCATCTATTGAGATCGTTCAAATCTTCCCATGACGGTCATTGATCGACCGTATCGCCCACTAGCCTTCGCTGCAGAGTTCTCGCGTTCGCCCAGCTTATCGTCCGTTCGCGTCGGAAACGGATCACGTTGAGAATATTGGCACGAACTCTCATAAGGGTTCGGATGTGGTCGCCAGTAATGAAAACAGATGAATTGTATTAACAAACGATGTCTTACAATTAAAAGAAAAGGCTTATAGCCATAAAAAAGCAAGAAGATTGATTATGCGGATGGTGGTGACGCCGTAGACTTATTGCTGGCACCTGAGGCTTGTGGACTGTGGCGGTGGAATCTGGTCTCTGGTGGTATGATGGATGGTGTATGGACGAAGGTAGCGATGGATTTGACACTAAGGGCCCTACGAGCTCTCCCTAGCGATGAAGTGAAGGCGGAGTTTAGATGCCAAGGGCCCTAGAGCTCGCCCTGACGATGAAGTGATGGCAGAGTTTAGATGTCAAGGGCCCTAAAGCTCACCCTAACGATGAAAAGGATACCAATGGCCCTAGGAGCACACCCTGGTCTGGACGCCTGAAGACTGAAAACTAAAAGCTGGTAACTATGAGTGCACTTTTTGGCTTTAGATGATTGTTGTCGTTAATGTTATTCGAGTTATTACCACTTTTGGTTCTCGGCATTATCGCCTTTCTCCCGTGGTCACCAAAAGCATGTTGGCTCCGAAAGTGACCGCTAAAACAACTAGCGCCGAATATGTCGGAAATCTTTGGCACACCGAGCAACTGGTACTCGAAGGGTCTTTTGAATGTATGTAGTCACCGCTAAAAGAAAAAAAAGACAAAGAGTGACACCCTAAGCAGAAATACTTACGGATGTCATTAACGATGCCTTTGAGAATGCGAGATCGCAAGAGAGATGAAGATAAAAGATTGTATATGTCTATTTGTGTTGATGTGTGTGTTGAATGCCTAAATAAAAGTCTTATTTATAGTATGTTAAACCTACGTAAAGACGGAAACGAAATATATGTACAATATTTAGTAGTCATGTTGTCAATGTTCGTGGAATGTCTCCTTTTGATCTGAGTATTCTTGACAACTATTCCTTTCCATCTATTGAGATCGTTCAAATCTTCCCATAACGGTCATTGATCGACCGTATCGCCCACTAGCCTGCGCTGCAGAGTGAATCTTGCTCTCTTTTATATTGAATATGGTGTGCTGAGACGTGGGTCACATTTTCCCTAATTTTTCTCTACCTGAAGATCTCCCTGAACCGTGGGGACGTAACCCTATAACCCCTTTCCCGAAATCTCGGGGTCAAAATCTTTTCTATTCTTCGTACACTCTGACTCCGACGGTCCTTCGTAGACTTAGTACTTTCCTGGCGGGTTGGCATAACGATGGGCTCGCAAACACTCTTACAAACTCCTGGCCTTATGGGCTTCCCATATAATGGGCCCAAAATTTCTGTTATTGTCTTGGTAGACTTGTTGTGGGTCAGCGAAATGGCTTTGTGGGTCCTTCATAAAATGGCCTAGATTTATGGACATCTCATAATTAAGCCCGAGATTTCTGCTATGTCAACATAAGCCCCCCTCTTAAGGTGAGATGATCTTAGCTGAGAATCTTATCCAGCATTGTAAAGTGATTTAGATTACGAACAAAGAAGCATAAAAAGAATGAAGGACATTGTAGATTCGAGACCTAACACCAAATAGCATGATCCCATGGTAATATCATCATGCGGGTTGGAATTCCACATCAAGGTACGCGATTTTGTTAAGAGTGTGAGCCCATGGTATTCGCCAGTGTTGTGGGAATTGAAAATCCTTGTCTAGTTGGGTGAGACGCTATCGATTTAAACGTATGTCGTGTTACAAACCGCTAGGATCAATGGGCAAGTGGCACCATAATAACGGATTGGCCACTGTTGTTTCTCCAGCCACCCATGTTTCATGCTCGGGATGTTCAAGGTCATTCTCTATGATGTTAACCCCTGTTTGGAAAGTATGAAAAATATGAATTGCAATTTCATTCTTTAATGGTTGGACATCGACTATACGCACAACATGTGGAATTATTTGTTCTACCACTTGCACCCCAACATCTTTGAGGGTTAGCGGACCAAACTGCTTAACTCTATAAGCCTTTGGCGACGGGTTTGCTATGAGAACATATTCCTCGATTAGAGGTTTTACTTTGAGAGCATATTCATGTATAAGAGGTTTTGCTTTGAAAACATCACCCTTAACAAGTGGTTTTTCTTGATTGGCACAATTGTCGATAAAAGATTTTACACTTGGAACATCTACCACAACAGAAGATTTTGTTATGGGCACGTACTCCTCGACGGGGGGTTTCATTACGAATAAATACTCCTTTACAGCAGGTTTGGTTTTATTGACATACTCCTCTATGGGAGTATTTGTCCTGGAGACATACTCATCTACGGGAGGTTATGTTCTAGGGACATACTCCTCTACGGGAGGTTTTGTTATGTTGACATACTCCTCTACGAGAGTATTTGTCCTAGAGACATACTCATTTACAGGAACGAGGGCATACTTATCGACGGAAGGTTTCGTATAGAAACTCTCTCTTCATTGATATGAATGAGCATTATCATATTCATCGACGGAAGGTTTCGTATAGAAACTCTCTCTACGTCGATATGAATGAGTATTATCATACTCATTGACGGATGGTTTCGTATAAAAACTCTCTCCGTGTCGATATGAATGCACATTATTAGAGTAATGATTCACATACTCATTTACCCTGTAGTCCTCATTTATGAAGTTCTCTACTTGTGTCGAGACATTTTGTGGGACAAAAGAGCCAAGCTGCCTAACTCTATTGGATCTAGGAGCGTATTCTTCGGTGGAAAAGTTCTCTCTACGCCGATGATGGAAAGCATGATTTGAGTATGGATCTGCATCCCAGACTACTTCGTCGTCTTCATAGACTTGTTCCCTACATCGATGATGGGAAGCATGATTTGAGTATCGATCTGCGTCCCAATCTACTTCGTCATCTTCGTAGACTTGATATGAACCAATCATCCTCGTAATCTCATCGCGAGTCCATTCCCTGTTTATGTATTCAGGGTATGGACTTTCGTAAAGATACGGGTCTTTTCGACATGCTCGGGCTGGTACAATTAGTTCCCACAATGAGTTCACTCTATAGACATAGTCGTCTATAGGGGGTCTCGCATAAAAACTTTCTCTACAGGGCTGTTCCAGTTTATTGGGACCAGACGGCCGAGAGGAAAAAGGTCTAATGGGAGACACTTTCTCTCCGGGGAGTTCGTACATATCCATATCACCTTGATTGGTTTTTCCCCATGTGTAGTTTTTAGTATTCCTTGCCATTTTAAATGGTCAATTGCTTCGCTCCCATTGTGGTCGCCAAAAACGTGTTCGCGTCTGAAACGGATCACGTTGGTAATATTTGACACGAACGCTCACAGGGGTTCGGATGTGGTCGCCAGTAATGAAAACAGATGAATTGTATTAACAAACGATGTCAGGCGATGTCTTAAAATTAAAAGAAAAAGCTTACAGCCATGAAAAAGCAAAAAGATGATTATACGGATGGTGGTGACGCCATAGACTTGCTGCTGGAGCCTAGAGAATGCGGACTGTGGCGGTGGAATCTGGTCTCTGGTGGTATGACGGACGGAGTATGGACGAAGGTAACGATGGATTTGGACATTAAGGGCCCTACAAGCTCACCCTAGCGATGAAGTGAAGGCGGAGTTTAGATGTCAAGGGCCCTAAAGCTCACCCTGAAGATGAATTGATGGCAGAGTTTAGATGTCAAAGGCCTTAAAGCTCACCCTGACGATGAAAAGGATACAAAGAGCCCTTAGAGCTCACCCTCGTCTAGACGCCTGAAGACTGAAAACTAAAAGCTTGTAACAATTAATACGCTTTTTAGCGTTAGATGATTGTCGTTTCTTTTTAGAGAGAATTTTACTCTCTTTTATATTGAATCTGGTGTGTTGAGACGTGGGTTACATTTTTCCTTATTTTTCTCCACCCGAAGATCGCCCCAAACCGTGGGGATGACCCTATAACCACTTTCCCGAAATCTTGGGGTTAAGATATTTTCTGATCTTCGTAGACTCTAACCGACGTTCCTACGTAGATCTAGTACTTTCCTGGCGAACTCGCATAACAATGGGCTCGCAAACACTTTTACAGACCCCTGGCCTTACGGGCTTCCTGTATAATGGCCCAAAATTTCTGTTATTGTCTTGGTAGACTTGTTGTGGGTCAGCGAAATGGTTTATGGGTTTCTCATAAAATGGCCTAAATTTATGGGCTTCTCGTAATTAAGCCCGAGATTTCTGTCATGTCAACATTGTCGCTTCGTCTTCTTGTGTCGTCTGACAGCCACTGTCGCTCGATAGCCATTTCACCCGCAAACCTTCACATGACGTGTTTACGTAGCTACCTCACTAAGAGACCTTGACCTCTTTGAACTCATTTTCGGAACCATTAACCCACGTATGACACTATAACAGGTGATCCAACACCATGAAATCAAATTTTTTAACACCAACTTTAAAATCCCCTTAAGGAAATCGGGGTTGAGAAACACGATTTCCTAATGTCGTTGTCCTCTAAAGAAATATAGGGTGATTATGGGGGAGGGGATGGGGAATTGACGTTAAGGCGGAAAAAAATGCGGGAGGGGATGGGGGTAAAAAAAATAAAGGGGGTTGGTGACGAGAGATTGGGGATAATGCCAGAAAAAATAATATAGAGAGAGGGATTTACGGTTTACGTGACAGAGGAGTAACGAGAAACAAAAGAAAATCCCTCTTTCTTTAAGGATTTTTGAAAGCCGGGGTTAGAAAAATGGATTTTATGGTTTCTTGTATGATAAAATTGGATTTTAAAATATTTACAATATTTTTAAACTGAAATCAGGTTTATAAATTTTGATTTTTTTGAAAGACAGAAGTTGGAGTTTAAAATTACTATTATCATGCTACGAGTTTTTAAAATTATTTATCTTATTTTGTAAAATATTTTCGCGAGTTTTGAAACATAGCTCTCGAGAATACTGTGCACAAATAAGGAAGACAAACCCGAGGGGCATACTAGAGAATTGGTATTATCTAACTCTTGATATCTTCTCAAAAATTAATAGACGGACTCATATACACGTGCAGGTCGCATGAGGAGATTGACAATTTAATGAGCCGTGTGCTGCTGGCTCTCACTAAAATGTAGAACTCTGCATAGCCTGAAAAAATGGGTTAGTGTCGGGCTTTACCCCTCATCACATCCCATTTGGTTGCGATTTATCCAAGGAGAATGTGGTCATTTCATCTCCACTGCCTCCTTATGGGCCCAGTACCAGATATTATAATAGCCCCCAAAGGCCCATTAACAACAAGGCCCTACATCTGAAACAATGCCTAATCCTCCTCCCTTCCCTACGAGCGCCAAACTCGCAATCGTTCGAAAGGTTCTTGCTCCCTTCATCCCCGCTCTTCCCAACCTTTTAGAAGCAATGCCGTTGGTCTCGCTCGATGGACAGCGAGGAGGCTGACCTTCCTCCTTTCCGATCTTCCACGTCGACGAGGAGTCTCGTTCCTGCCACTGCTTTGGCCTCCCCCGCCGCCGCCCTGCCGTCATTGTCCTCTTCCGGAACGTCTGCCGCCTCCGCCCCTTCGTCTCATTCTCAGGCTGGGCTCCTTCGTGACGTGCAGGCCGCATTCAAGCGCCACCGTCGCCTCGGTAATGCCTCTGGTTTGTTACCCGATGTTCGTGCTTTGTTTAGAGGTGGTTAGGGTTCGGTTTTGGATGTGAGATTAAGATCGGGGGAGGTATTGCCTGCGGTTCTGGCTATTTGGTGTTGCGCGTTCGGTTTGAAGGGGATGGAATGATTTGCGCACCCTGCAAGTGCTGATGTGACCCGACAGTAGTTTCAAGTTTAGACTAAGTAGTTAGGGCGCCGGTATTCCCATTTGGTAAGTGAAATTAAGATTGGAGGAGAAACTGGGAGCAGTGATGACGTTTCGGAATTGCATTTTAGTTTTTAGGTTAAAAAGTAGAATGATTTTTTGGAGAGTTAGATTTGGATGACTGCTTCTGCAAGGATGCTTGGTTTGGGTGTTTGATTTGGAATGGTTGCTTTCTTTTTGCCGTGATTGATACTGCTAAAAGTTGCAAAATTACTATTTATGGTTTCTTTATATTATCATGATATCTTTTTATTAGATTTCGTGTACAAGATATGATTTGCTCAGTTGATTCTGTTGAAGAGCATCCAGGTGTGAAACAGTCGAATGATATTAGGCCAAGACGTGCAGTAGCTCCAACAGGAAGTTTGGCACCGGGTGCTGGTGCGAGGAGGTTTCGGGATTCACCGGCATTGGGCAGATTGGGGAAGAAAAAAATTCCAGATGCTGAAACTGTGATGCCTTCCTTCCCTGGCATGGAAACAAAGTCTTTTGATGAAAGTTTCAACCCTTTTGATGTGAGGATGGACCAAGCCAGTTGTGATATCGATTGGAAAGAGAAGGATCTGCCTCCTGTTAATGACACTGAACCTCTTGGGAGTAGCTCCAGAAAGGTCCAGGTCAGCATGCAGGGAAATATCACGTCTCAGGGTAATCATTGGATCTTGTAGCCAGTGTTTTCTGGTTGCACATTCTTTAGGCATTGAATTGTACGCTGTGGAGCATTGCCAAAAGTGATTCATGAATTGGGCTTTCTATATCTGTTCTGTTTTAGATACTCTATTTATCTTACCATGCAGGGCCCTATGCTCACGTGGCCACTGAACCTGGGAACTTGTCGTCTTATTTTAGTTCACTTGCATTGACAGAGATAGAATTTGACTCATGTAGTCAAGTGGAGGGCTCAACCGTCATCAATCAGGACTTGCAGCGGCAGAAGTTGCTGACCGTGGAATCTGATGTTATCTCGAAATCCTATGTAAATATGCCTACCACTTTGTCACAGAGAACAGCTGCTGTCCAGGATAAGGTCCATCAGCTTAGGAACTTTCTCAATCAGCCTTCCACTCAATCTTCAGTTGCCGGGCTATCTTGTGTAACCACAACTTCGGTTCATTCAAGTGCTGCTCCAATGTCAAGTTCAACGACCTGCTATTCTCATTTGAATCAAGAGGATCAAAGACTTGTGACAGTCAAAACTCTTGGAGATCCAAGTCCTCGACTTGTAAAGCAAGAAAATATGATGAAATTGCCGACTACTTCTGTTATGACCACTAGTGAAATGGTAGTTGATGAGCCAGCACTTGCGTCTCACAATTCTTCCTCGTATGTTGGTGATAAATCTGAAGATAAAAAAGTGAACGTATGCAAAGAACCGAGCAGTATGAAGGAAGAAAGAGCTCTGAAATATGATGTTGCGGCACAGGCGACTGCTGGTGTTGCCAGCAGTGAGCAGTCAAAAGTGCCTTTGTCTGGAGATTCATCCTTAATTAAAAAACCAGGGCCTGCTCTTCCCGGAAAGGATGAGAATGCAACCAACCGTACAGGCACGTCAGTGCCTCGTAAAAGGAATTATGACCCTGACCTCTTTTTTAAAGTCAATGGAAAATTGTATCAGAAATTGGGAAAGATAGGCAGTGGAGGAAGCAGTGAAGTTCATAAAGTTATTTCTTCGGATTGCACTATCTACGCACTGAAGAAAATTAAGCTGAAAGGCCGAGATTACGCAACAGCATATGGATTTTGTCAAGAAATTGAATACCTAAACAAGCTGAAAGGAAAGAACAATATTATACAGCTGATTGACTATGAGGTACCCCATCATCCTTCCTGAAATGCAAAATGAATCCGAAAACGTCATATTCATTACCCTGATTATATTTGTTTAATTTTATTTTATTTTCGATAGAGAAGAGAAGACATGCATATTGGTCTTTCTTTTAAATGAAATGTTAACAATGTCATCGAATATCCTTCTTTTAAATTCTTGCTTTTCATAAAAATAATGTTCTCTATTTGGACCATCATTTTTTGTGTTTTAAGCTGGATTAAAGCAGCAGCTGTTTCGTTCTATTACAGAAGACATGCTAAATGAGCTCTTTTCCCAATTTCACCTTCACTTGCTTTGCTTTTTGTTTCCTTTTTTCTTTCAGGTTTTTTTCTTGGGGGGGGTGGGGGTGTCATTTGCAAGCCACAGTCACGGTCTTCTATATTACTCGATGGATATTGCACAAACTATGCTAACTTGTCCTTGACTCACGTCCTCATGAGATCCTTACGCTATGGAATGTAGTAAAGTGGAGCCAATAACTGAATGACTACAGTTGATTTAATGTTTTGACAAAATCGTTAAGGCATTCTGATGTCATCAGGCGCTGTCATGCATGAGCACATCAGTTACAGACTGGACACAGATAGGAGCTACGAGAGTGAATTCATTACCTGATTTTATGTACATTATAATTATTCTGCAAATATTGCTGAATGTCACTTAAGCTTTTTTTTTTTCCTTTGGTCTTATGTGGTATCACTGAAAGTTCTTTCTGCATTCAGGTAACAGATAAAACCTTACAAAATGAGGTGAGGAGTGGCTCTATGAATATTAAAGACGGAAGAGTAAAAGAGGATGGTTTCATCTACATGGTACTAGAATATGGCGAAATAGATTTGGCTCTCATGCTTTCTCAGAAGTGGAAAGAAATGGAAAGCTTGGGTCAAATGATTGATGAGAATTGGCTTCGATTCTATTGGCAGGTATGCCAGATTGTACAATACTCTCAGTTAGCTTTGATATTCTTTCTTCCTCCCAATTCTTTTATCAGTACTACTTCCTCCAGATATATCATTTCAATGAGTCTTTCCTACCCTCTTTCACTTATTTCCTACTCTCTTTCCTTATAATACTTGTACCCTTAACTTTTTATTAAAGCATAAGAAAATTGGGTTGTGATCCTTGGAATTTTAATATTATTTTCCTCTTCTCTCAACGTATCCTTTTGATTTCAGAGAGTTGTTTTTTTAATATTTACATGAAAAGTCCTTTAAATCTCCATCCAAGGGTGGATTTTTGCCAAATAATTTAAAAAGAAAAACAGAGTTTTTATGAACTTTACAAGGTGTAGGAATGATAACAACTTACTTTGCCCAGCTGGGCACCTGAATGAGCTCATTTCCTCTTGTTTCTGTCAAACATAAACTTAATTTTTGGGACATAGTGAAATTGATATCTGAAATTGTATTTATAGATACACAACTTGGTTTATGAACTCCATGCCCTAGTTAATCATGGGACTGAAACTTTTTTGTTATCTTAGTTATGATTTCAATTGAAGCATATGTGTTTTCCGAATGATTTATAAGACTTGTCTGTTTATTGTTCAGCAAATCCTGCAAGCTGTCAGAACCATACACGAAGAAAGAATAGTGCATTCTGACTTAAAGCCAGCCAATTTTCTTTTGGTGAAAGGATCATTGAAGCTAATTGATTTCGGCATTGCGAAGGCAATAATGAGTGACACAACAAACATCCAAAGGGAATCTCAGGTGACTATTGCCCTGTTCTTTTCCACCGGAACTTGTCCTGAATGGTCAGGGGATTGCAAAACATTTGTTACCCAGACCATGTCCCTGGCCTTAACTAAGTGTGCTGAAATTATCCAGGTCGGTACACTAAGCTACATGTCTCCCGAGGCGTTCATGTGTAATGAGCAGGATGCAAATGGAAACGTGATCAAGTGCGGGCGTCCTTCTGATATATGGTCCCTCGGCTGCATACTGTACCAGATGGTTTACGGTAGGACTCCCTTCTCGGAGTACAAAACATTTTGGTCCAAGTTCAAAGTCATCACGGACCCGAACCACGAAATTGTGTACGGGCCCATCTCCAACCCATGGCTCCTCAACATAATGAAGAAATGCCTCGCGTGGGATCGGAACAAGAGGTGGAGGATCCCACAACTGCTATCCCACCCTTTCCTGGCTCCTCTGCAGTCGTATGCAGCACCACCTTCGCATGAAGAGGAGGGATGCACATTATTAGTTCATCTCATGTCGGATGCATCAACCTTTAGCACGCTGCTGAAGGAATCAATGGAGGGCCCATTAAGTGTATCAGAGGTTGAGTCATTAGCGTCACAGGACGGCCTGTGTTCGCTGCTGTCGGAAGTGTCAAGACTGTGTCTGGAGCTGCGAGGGCGTGTCCGGGAGTCACGGAGGCAACAGTAGGTGTCGATAGAGAATGGTTCGTGGCTTGTGAGTAATGTTATTGATTTCTTTCTTGATCCCCAAGAAAGGATCTGATTTTTGTATAATACGGGTACCCGTGGTGGGGGACGACGTGATGCAATGCAAGTTATCTGGCCGCCCTCACTATGCGTGGTGGCATTTTGGAAAACAGAAAACGAAAACAGTGTCTCTCATTTAAATCTTTATTTGCAACAAGCAAGCGTTGGGCCTGGGACAAGCCCATGATACAATAACGACGTCGAAAACCCTAACCCTAGCCTCTCTCTCTCTCTCTCTCTCTCTCTCTCTATCTATATATATGTACAAACAACTCCATTCCGATTGATGGGCCACCGCCCACGGCACGATTACTTATTTTCCGTCGTCATCGTCTCCATTCCCTCGTTTGCTCTGTTTTTCTCTCTTCGGTTTTTTGCCGTGATGAACCAGCGATGGCATTTGTCGTTTTCGGAGTCGGTGATGTTGATTCTACCTATTTTATGAGGCGATTTCTTCTCAGTGATTAGATTTTTTATTAACCAATGGATACTTCTGGGCCTTCGACTTCGCCGTCCTGTTCTTTTTGGGTGTTCGTAGGCCATTGAGGGGATATGATCTTCTTGTTCGGAACTTAATCGATGTCGACTGTAAGGATATTCAGACTACAATTATCTGATCAGTGGCATTCGATTAGGGTTTGGAGTTCTGATTCATTCATGCTAAGTATGTGTTGGTTGTATTAGTTTTTTTCAGCAAAAGCAGGGAGTTTTGTAAATCTTGCATGCGGTGATGATAATTGTGTATTTACCCAGCTCATTATGAGACCTCCGAACGAGGTCTGGGAACAGAAACCATCCACATCTTATCTGAGCATGAGAGATTGATTTCTCCTATTTTTGTTTCTTCCGGTGTTGGTTTTCTTTTTTCTTTTTTTTTTTTTTTTTGGTTGGCTTCTGGGTTTTCTTTGATATTGTTCCTAGTGATGTTCCGTCACTTTACCATGCTAATTCTGAATCATTCATTGACGAATCTTCAGTTTTACCTACTGAGGGAACAATATGGATGCTTCTTTTTCAAGGGAAGCCCTTTCTGGTTTTCTGTTTCCTTGTATATTCCATGGAATTGCATTCTTGGAATGCTTTTGTTGGGTTTGGTCCAAGGCAATAAACTAGAGTCACTGGTGCGCCGATTCTAATGGCCCATCCAGCGCTTCCACGTTGCCGAAATCGATTATGGGAGTTGAGATTCTGGCATTTTGCTTTCCGAAAGCAGGCTTAATGCATTCAGATGTTCCTACATTCTAACTAGTGTTGTTTGTTGCTTCATCTACATTATCTGTGGGTAACTTCACAATTTTAAAAACCTGCAGAACATAAATCATTTCTCCTTTTTTTAATTATCATTATTGAAAAAGGAATAATTAAGATAAAATGGATGAGCAAATTGGTTTTAGTATGTTTTTTAAATGCTGTGGTGCTAGGGAAAGCTTTCTGGCCTCATTACGGACTAAATAGCTTATGGATCGATGAATGCTTATGGGTCTGAAGACAGATTCCCCTGAGATTGCATACCCTGAACTTTATCTTCGGAGAATGTAGCCCAGTTGGGCTTTTGCTCGACACAGACTAAGATGTTCATGGGAAGAATGGTGGAGGGGAGTGCATGTTCCTTTGTCTTTCATGCAGATCCAAACAAAGCTGGAAACTTGGTCAGATTCTGTGATTTTTGTCGTGGGGATTCTCCTCTTGAGCCGTCCACATCCGTATGGTGGTCCAAAGTCAAAAAAGAAGAAGAACGCCCCCCCCCCCCCAACTAAAGTAAAGGGGCACTCGTCTTTGGTCCCTTGGCCTTGTTTTATGGCTTCTCCCTTCCCCCCGTGCTACTTTTGCCCTCTATTTGACAAACCAGTTTCTTTCTGGGAATTTCTTTTCATTTTTAGGGATGATGATGAAGGTCGCTTTCCCCCAACTGTGATATCTATTATTGCAGGAGTACTACTCCCCTTAATGGAAGATTTTGTCCCCTTTTGGCAGTAGAGTGGGGGAAGTAGTATTAGGGTTCTATGTTCCCACTTCTGGGTTGTCATGATATCGACTTCCCCCCCGAGCCCCAACCCCGTTGCCCTCCTTGTCAAAATCTTCACTTTACTACGTTGTCGGACAATTGTTCAGCACAAATGACATCCATCCCCGTTTCCTTTCCTGTATGGATTTTAAGTACAGGCATCGCGGTGACGTATTAGCCGTGCGTTTGATTAGATCGAGTGTGAATCCCAGGATGACACATGGGGATATGATTTGACTGTGGTCATTTCTTTCCTTGAAATTCGATTCTTTTTCTAAAATTCGATTCTGATTGATTATACGGAGAAAGAGGTCCACCCCACCCTATCTGTGTAATTAATTTATTTTCATATTATTTTCAGCAAAAGAATTAAACACAAACACAGAGAAGAAGAGATGCTGGTAATTCTTTACAATGGGGGATGGGGTGGGGTGAGGGAGACGAGAAGGCTTTTTTTTTTTAGCTCACATTGCATTCAATGTATATGTCAATGTCTCTTCTTTTTTGCTTGTCTGCTCCTCCTAAGTAAGTTGCTGTCATTATTACAATAACCACCTGACCTGTCCCCCCCTTCTTTTCCTTCTCCCTTATTTTTTGTTTTTGGATGAGCCAATGAGATTAGGATGCGCTTAAAAATAAAGGCTAATATTAGCCAATGAGATTAGGATGTGCTATCATCACATCAACACGTAACGAGTGCACAATTAAGAAGTAATTAATGTGATTTAACATTTAATAATAAATTCAATATGTTTGGTAAAAGTTGTATTTTTTATTTTAAAATATCTCAATATTATACAAATAAATTTAATAACATTTATAATTATGTGTTCAGTATCTATATATCCATTAACAAAAACCCTTTTTAAAGGTTCTTCTAAAAATATAATATTATCAAGCGATAAAGTTTACATCATCTGTTGTTTTTCGTTCCAATTACATTGAATTAATAAGATAATTAGCAAGTTAATATTACTTTTAGTTCTTATCCTAATATTCAAAAAGCTACCAAGTCAAAAGACATAGATTCTACCGGACTCAATTTTCAATCAATTCTTTGTTTTGTCATTATTTTAGTTTCTTATATAATTTTGTCATTAATTTTTACTTCATATTAATTTTGGTCAATCTTGAATTTTTTTTAGCGAAAGCCAAACATGGCATTAATATAGTCTGACACGTGTCGTATAATAGTAGAGTTCTAACCTCTCATTCATTCACCTCATAATTCACTTTACTTGTAGCAAGTGGCCTCTTAATAGAGCCATCATCCAGCCTTAATTAATTTTGTGTATTTTTTATAGCAACAGCATTTGATTTGGCCATCGTAATTTTAAAATAAAATAACATATGAGATGTTTTAATTTTTTTAGTCAATAAATAAAAAAATGTCTATTAAGGCTTGTTTGGCTTCCGCGCAACAAAATTCAAAATTGGTAGCAATCAAAATAAAAACATGCCAAAATCATATAACAAACTAAATTAATGACAAATAGAAAGCTTTCTTTTTTTTTTTTTAAACCAAGAGTTCATCCCTTTAATTCATTTATGGCGCTGGTTTCGGAAAGCGTGGACGATGGCTAGTGCTGGAATCGACATACACCAATAGTTTAATTCTAACAGGATAAAATCACACAGGCGATGCGACCGAGTTCCACATGTTCGTAAAACATATAGCGTGGTCGCTTTTTTTGAGGGGGGAAAAACAGTAAGACAATTCATAAATCATGGCTTATAAGTTATTTAGTTCTCCCGAAATTGGTAAAATCCGATGCCTAAACATTTATTTTAAAAAACAAAACGAAGGAAAGAACCCAATGTCGTATTACGTCCAAATGAATGTCTCTATAATTTCAAAAAATTGTAGATACCAAATATAACTTTAAACAACAAAATATTTTTTAAAAAAATATTTTTGGGAAACGAAATGATTTAGAATTTTGGCAAAACGAACGGACGAGGAGTCGTTTTCTTTCCAAGTTAGGAAGGGGATGAGGGGGTGCGATTTGACATCATCATTTGGCCTGGGTGACGGAGGAATTATTAGGTAGGACTGGTTCACGGACATACTGTGCACTTGTCCAATTAAACCATTAGCATTATTATTATTATTTATTTCTTTTATATTTAATTCATGGGCGTGACATATATCCTCCCCTACCCTACGTCATAACCGATCTCTCTGGCCAATCTTCTCTTAGGGCAGGTCCAGCTCAGCTAAATACACCTAGTTACGACATGTGGAGTCCCCAAAAACACGGTCGGAGCGCGGGAGGGTTGAAGCAACAACGACCGATGCCCACGTCGTCCACCTCTTCCAATCACTCACGCACAATATCAAGAGTTGGGACTTGGAGAAAGTCTTAGTGATTAAATTAAATGCGAGGTCCAAGTTGAGAAAAGTTCCATGGAACAGAAGGGTGGTCTCTAGATCCTTTAAGTTCAGGAGTAAATGAGATCTCCAGGGTGTTGAACTCGAGATCGATATATTTGAAACACAACATGGGACGTGGGTGGAATCCCTAAGGAAACCTTCGGATAACACTATTAGCAAATCTAATGGTTATACAACTGTTGGCACATACAACTCTTGGCACACACGAATTTCTGGGTTTCGCTCTCAATTGGCCGAAGAAGTGAAATTCTAGACGGATACCATTTAGGACAAATAAGGCCCAATATTAGTTCTGCTCGAGAAGCCTGTGTAGGCGCCGCTCGACAAATGCTCACAAGATCAACATCACTTGAGCAGTGGCTCTCAAGTCCCGATATAGCTCGAGACGTAATTCAGATTCTCACTACTTAAGAGCCCAATTAAACCATGTCCAAGGAGTAGGACACGTAGCAAACCCAAAAAGGCCAATCAAAACACGACTTGCATGGTTCCTACAAAATAGGAACCAGATCGTGCACACGATCTAAGAAGATCCTGGACTTACTGAACGATCATAACCACAAGATTTTGGAATATAAAAGGATCGCAACAAAACAGAACAAAACACACAACAACTGAAAAACACAGACTTTGCTTTTTATCTTTTATCTTCTGTCGGGAAACCTCCACCCTCATTGCTGTTGATTCTGTCCGGCATTGTTGACATATCTCCGTCAATCCTTAGTGCTGTTGATTCTGTCTGGCATTGTTGACATATCTCCATCCATCCTCAGTGCTGTTGATTCTGTCCGGCGCTGTTGACCTGTTACCACTTCGAATCCGCCTTCCGCCCTCGGTGTCGTCGCATTAAATTCTGGTGCCATCGATGTCCGAGCGCCGCTCCACAAGGGTGAATTCCATTAAACGAGTTTGTCTCGACCGTCGTTCATCCGCCGCCGACAGTCGTGAAGCGTCACCAAGTCGTTTCTATTGTTTTCCGTTCAAGTCTTATATGTAAGTGTTATGTCGTAAACTCGATACTGTTGTATTAAATTCCAGTGTTGTGTTTACTTGTTTTACTTGTACTCGTTCACTTTACGGTGTACAACACTAAATACTGTAAATTCAGTACCGTCGTCTTAAATTTCGGTATTGTATTTACTTTCACTTTATGGCGTTCACATTATCACTGTAAAATTAGATACGTGTTGCGAGGAACACAAATTACACACCAACACGTTTTTGGCGACCACAGTGGGAGAGAGAATTCGAAAACTCACGAAAAGCCTTTGAAAAATGGCTCGCACCAATAAGAGTGCTACCGATGGTAACCTTGTTGATACAAAGGAAACCAATGAAAATCAAAACAAGGGGAATCAGGATGTACCCATTTGGATTCTTCTCACTCTATGGATAAGTGTCGCAACTTCTACAGGTATTTGCAAATGAACAAAGAAAGTATGTGGTATGACCTGACTCAGCTCGAGGAAGTAGCGATAGGAATGGTGCCATCGTACTCCCGCTTTGCTTCAAAGCATCCTTCGGGGAGTTCTTCGTATGGGTCTGCTGGACGTGAATACCGACAAAGACAACATGAAGAAGGCGATCAAGTCTACAGGACTCGCACGCGTGAGCGAATGACTGGATATGGCAAGGCTGAACAGCTCGAGAAAAGACTCCGGACAAGCCCTTGAAGCACGATGATCCTACTCCTCAGCCAGTCGAGGCTGAAAGAGTTGTTGCTGAGATGAAAGGAAAAGAAGCAGTGCAGATCAATCTGAAGCTGATAAAAGAGGGTCCACAGATTGCTCACTTCCTCGATGTAGAAATGTTGTGCTTGAAGTGTAAACTGATCGCCTCGAATAGGTTTCTCATTCCTCAGATGTGCACTAACTGCTATGTGGTATACTTCTTGAAGCTCGTTTAGATGTCAACTAATGAGGAGATCGAGATCAAACTCAAGAGCGAGACCACAGGTAACTTCGCTATCAATTTTATTGATGCTTTGATGATTGAACCTAATGTGCAGGGGATTCAGGGCTATGATTCCGAAAAGAAAGATTTTGTTACGTCAAACGTCCTGTTAAGAGTTTTGGGCGAATTGAAGGAGAGCCCTCGAGAGACTCACAATCAGAATGGCAAAAGGTTAGTAAGAAAATAGTGATCCCGAAGGCAACACACGTAAGAGAGTCCTAAGACGAACTCAAAGGGGGGCCAAGAAAAGCAAAAGCGCTTTACTAAAAGAAGCAGATGAACCTCAAGAAGGGACATCGCAAGCAGAAGGTGAAGAATAGGAGGATTCCGTCTATGATGATTATATAGACTACACACCTCTAGAGGAAGAAACCCTTGAGGGGCATCAGGAGGATCAGGAGGACAAAGATCCCATGGTGACCTCCTGTAACGCTATCGAGCCACCTGCATGTTTCTCGAGAGAAAGTAAAAAGTTCATGCTAGCTAATGGTGTGGTGCGTAGAGTTCTCAAGTCGAGTGTTAGATTCCCAAGAGGATTTCCACTCCATTGGTTCGAGAAACCTCCTCTCTGGATGAGACAGCATATCCATTCTATGTACATCATAGCAAACTTCGACGAAGTAAGGATGAACAAGGTGTTGGTGGATAATGGAGCTACGGTCAACATCCTTCCCTTCGTGACCTTCTTGGCGATGGGTAAAGAAATGTAGCAGCTGACAGACACAAGGATGTTGATTACGGACTTCAATGGAAGATGTTAGAATGTATGGGAGTGTTCTCTGTAAACCTCCAGGTTGGAAGACATGAGATAGAGACTACCTTTTATGTGCTAGACATTGCATCAACTTTCAACACTCTCTTGGGTAGAGACTGGCTGCATAAGGTTGCTGCTATACCCTCGACTCTACATAAAGAGTTGATGATATGGCTTGATGATGAAATAGAGCTCGTGTGAACTGATAAGAATTTGTTCTTGTGAATCTAAGCCTCTATCTTCCATTGCAGGACCCGAGAAGGAGAAACGGGAAAAGGAAGACGATCATGAGAACAGGTTATTAAACCCGGAGGTCGAGAAAGTCGTGGTTCACCAGGTTGAGGTAGCGAGAGTCGAACCACCTATAGTCCCGAGAGGATGGGGAAGTGATGAAGATGATAACGTTCCTCGAGATAGAGGCATCGTCCCACAATTCAGCTTCACAATAGAGGGCTCGGATGATGAGAAGCTCATGAACAATTCGGGGATGCTTGTGCCTGAAGAAGGATTGCCCATTTCCTGGTTTGGTGAGAAACCTTGAGGAATGCCAGAAGGCGAGATCGTCTTGACTCAGGCTGGAATCAGGGTTCGAGGCGTAGAGTTAACTGACGTCGAGTATTGCGCCAGACAAGCTGCTCGAGAGCAAGATGATAATGTGGAGTTGGGGCCCGATAAACTCCTGCGATAAAGAACTTATGAAGATTGAAGAAGTAAAAGATCTGGTCGGTGTGCACCAAGAAGCACATTCTTTAGATTATTCTAGTCTTGAAAAAATGCTTTGCTTAGCAACGTTATCTTTCCCTTTCAATTTTTGGCCATTTCCAGGCGTTCTTTTCTTCCAACTAGATGGTTATAGTCGAGAAACATTGTTTTCATCTTCAGACCCTTTAATTAGCATCAATCTTGGTTCCGATGAAAATCCCCGACTGACGTACATGAGTGCGATTCTAGACAAGGAGCTAACATCAACCCTAAAAGAGCTGTTGTACGAATTTTGAGATTACTTTGCCTGGGATTATACGGAGATGCCAGGACTCGATATGAACCTAGTAGAGCATAAGCTCCCAATTCGAAAAACTCTAAACCTGTGCAACAGGGTCCGCGTAGGATGGTTGGCGAAGTAAGTAAACTTGTATATGAAGAAGTAAGAAAAATTTTTCAAGCTGACTATATTAGGACGTCTAGATACATAGAATGGATCTCGAGCATTGTTCCCGTAGTGAAGAAAAATGGTAAAATCCGAGTATGTATAGATTTTTTAGATCTAAACAAAACAACCCCAAAAGATTAATATCATATGCCAATAGCTGATCAATTAATTGACAAGATGGCAGGGAATGTCATTATGTCATTCATGGACGACTTTTCAGGATAGAATCAAATCTTCATTGCTGTAGGGGATGTATATAAGAAGACAGCCTTCCGATGTCCAATCGGTATCTCTGAATGGGTAATAATGCCGTTTGGATTAAAAAATGATGGAGCTACATATTAGAGAGCCATAAACGCTATATTCGATCCTTTAATAGGGAAAACTATGGAAGTCTACATTGACGATATAGTGGTAAAGTCGAGAAAGAATGATTCACATGTGGAAGATCTTTGAGCAGCATTCATCCAATGAGAAAGCACCATATGAAGCTAAATCCTTTAAAATGTGCATTCGAAGTTCAAGCTAGACAATTTCTTGGGTTCTTGTTACTTCAGAAAGGGATCCAGATTTATCCAGGGAAAATCAAGGCAATACAAGAATTACAACCCCCGAAGAATAAAAAAGAGTTATAAGCTTTCCTCGGACGATTGAACTATTTGCGAAGATTCATCGGCAATCTAGCAGGAAAAGTGGAGGCTTTCTTCATATTACTAAGGGGGAAGAGTAGATACACTTGGACAGACAAGCATGAGCGAGAGTTTGAAAACATCAAAGCTATTTAGTGAAGCCTCCAGTTTTAGCCTCTCCTCAGCTCGGCAAGCCTTTTTTTATGTAGCTGCGACTGCCGCCACGATAGGAGCGCTCTTGGCGCAGGAAGATGATAATAAAAGGGAAAGAGCCGTGTTTTATTTGTCTCGACACTTGAACCCTGCTGAAACAAGGTATACAGCTTCAGAAAGGCTTTGTCTCTCAGTGTACTATGCAGTGACGAAGTTAAGGCACTACATAGGGAGTAGTGAAGTACATGTGGTCTCAAGAGCACAAGTACTAAAAACGCTCTTCAAGAGCCCTTTACTTATTGGGAGAATTAGCAAGTGGGGCCCGGTGCTCTCAACATATGACCTGAAGTTCAAACCTCAAAAGGCTGTTAAAGGACAAGTTCTCGCCGACTTCTTAGCAAAATACTCGAGTGAGACCTCAGTAGACGAAGAAGAAGAGGTACAGGAACTTTAGGAAGCCTCGTTTGATGGATCATCAACAAAGTCTAGAGTTGAGATTGGAATTATGATAAAGTCACCAGTAGGACTTGAGGCTAAATTCGCTTTTAAACTAATCAAGCATGCGACTAATAACGCTACAGAGTATAGCGCACTCATTGTCACGTTACAAACTTTACTCGAGAGCGGAGCAAAAGTTGTGTCGATCAAGGGCGATTCACAACTAGTGGTAAATCAAGTGAATGGTTGAGTCTCTACCACACTCAAGAGTTAAAGAAATACTTAACTCTGACGCAACAGCTAATTAAAAAGTTCCAGCAAGTTACTCTAGAGCATGTAGGTTGAAGGAATAACACAATAGCCAATTCGTTGACCTAATTGGCGTCTCGGTACAAATCAAACGATGCATTACAAAGAGAAATATGTGGGATAATCCATGAGTTCAATTCACCTATTATTGAGGAAAAAGAAGGTGATTTTACCTCTAATAATAAGATAGACATCATGAAAGCAGACCAAGACTGGCGGGTACCTTATATTGAATTCATAGGTAATCCTAATTCACACAGGTCGAGAGAAAAATTAGACTGGTAGCCAGACAATATGTGCTCCTAGATAGTCTTTTGTACAAAAAAACCAAAGAAGGAGTTTTCTTGAAATGTGGGAGTTTTCTTGAAATGTGTCAACCTGGATGAAGCAACACCAATTATGTTGGAGACCCATGAAGGGTTATGTGGAACTCACCAGTCAGGAGTGAAGATGTACCGGATGATCCAAAGGTATGGATTTTATTGGCCGTCCATGAAGAAAAATTGCATCGAGATGGCTAAGGGTTGTAGAAAATGTCAGAAGTTCGGGCCTATAACTCAAGCCCCGGCGATAGAATTAAATCTGATAACACATCAGTGGCCATTTAAGTCTTGGGCTCTGGAAATAATCGGAGAAATCAGACCCCACTCGAATAAAGGGGACGTTTATATATCAGTGGCTACAAATTATTTTATCAAGTGGGTAGAAGCCAAAACTTATCAAAAAAATGATCAGAAGGAGATCATCGAGTTCATTAAGAGGAATATTTTTTTTCGTTTCAGACTCCCACACAATATAGTAGTGGATAATGGAACGGTGCTCAACAGGGAACAGATGCAAGCGTTCTCCAGAGAGCTCGGCTACATAATCAATAATTCCTCACCATATTATCCACAGTCCAATGGACAAGCAGAATCTACTAACAAACTTATTAAAAGTGTAATCCAAAGAACGATTGAAAACAACCCTAGGAGGTGGCATGAAATACTCCTCGAGACGTTATGGGGGCTAAGAGTCACCAGAAGGAACAGCAATGAGGAAGTACCTTATAACCTGGTGATGGGCAAGAAGCCATTGTTCCTATTGAGGTAAAGTATAAATCTTTTCGAATCAATCAAGCAAACCAGGATGTGGGTCAAGAATAGGAACTTCCTCGAGACGATGAACACCTCGAGAGTTTGTGCACAAAAGCAGCAAACATAATGGAAGTTCAGAAAAGGAGAATGATGAAGCATTATAACAAAAGAGTCCATTCCAAAAGCTTTAAAGAAGAAGAGCTGATATGAAAAATGGTTCTCCCAATAGGCACTCGAGATTATTTCCTCGGGAAATGGTCACCTAATTGAGAAGGTCCGTTTAGAGTTAAAGATGTGTTCCCCAAGAACGTATATCGTTTAGTTGACCTTGAAGGTTGTTCTCACGAATTGAAAATTAATGGGAAATATCTGAAACCTTACAAACCAACCATCTGGGAAACTCACAAAGAAATTCTAAAGAGGAGGTTCCCGAGCTTATTGATGCAGTTGGAAGAGTAAGATGTTTCTTTAGAAATAAAATCTATTACATTAGTACAATCTTCGAGAGGATAACATAAAAACAAAAATACATAAGGACCAATTCCTAATACATTTTGATAATCGTTTTTCGGCTAGTCAAATCAGCCCACCCTATAGACCAATACAGTGAACAGGCACTTCTCTTCGTAGGATTGGGTTCTACCAGCACCTAGACTCGGAAGAGAAAGAAGCGCAGAAGAAGGGTGGCCACCACGAATTCCCCCATCTCCTTGAGCTATGAATTCCCCACAACTCCCCGGCGAAGGATACTTGTCTCTTTCCCTCTTCAAGGTCATCCTACGAGAGGGAAGAGCCAAGTTACGGTAAGACAAGGGGGCCAAACCAGAAGAGCGCGCTTGAGTTAATTACCTCTTGCCCACAAACGGAGTGCAAGAGAATGAAAAGCTGGAGGAGTCCCTAACCCACTTACATGGGTCATACGAAGCCGATGAACAGCGTGACCGCCTAAGGTTGTAGACTTAGGCTTTCGAGGGACAGGAAGTTGTGAACTTAGGCTTTTGAAATCAAGAAAAGGTTTCGAAAGAATGAGCCGTTGAAGAGAATGGCATCATGACAAGACATGTTTGGAATTAATTCGCAAGTTTTTTTGTGAAGGGGAACCAAGTGTATTTATAGCCAAGAAGAAGTGTACCCGAAGAGAGGTCCATGAACCTCATGAAGGAACAGTAGGAAACCTTGAAGATCTTGGGAATCACAATTTTCGGGAATCTTCGCAGCTTTAACATGCAACATTAAAGCTGTTCAAAAGAAAAAGTAATTATTGGACGCTGTCATGAAACGTCTTGGGAAAAGCAAAAAAACGTTTCAGGCAAAAAGATCATAAATTAAAACACTAAATGACATTTAATGTCATTGAGATAAGGAAAAATTATAGCAGTTCGGGTTGACAGCTAATGAAACGATCAATGAGCTCTAGATGTTGCTTCTCATGAAACTATTCCTCTCGCAATATAAACTGATCCATTATACTCTCTCGAGTTGAAGTTCCATCTGTTTCTGTAGCAACTAACCACATGCCTCGCGCCTTCTTGAGTTTGGACTAGGACCCTAAGAGGATAACAAGCTTTTGTATCTTTCCTTGGATAGCGGTTAGGCGCTGGCTCTTGTGCTTAATCTTCTCATCCAAAAGCTCGAGCCGCCTGTTTAACAGATCGGTTCTCCTCATACTCATCATAACTTAGCTAGTAGAGTCGTCGAGCGAGTTTGCAAGCGAAAATCTGGTCCACTATCGCTAGAGGAGACTAAACAACGTTCTTCATAACAGCTCTGTAGCAATAAAAGTTTTCCTCCGTATAGATGATATCAGTATGGAGGAAATCAATCACGAACTGGAAGTCTGCCCGGAATTGTTGATCCCTAGTCAATAGACCCTCAAAAACTACTCCCTCTAGGAAGAAGTTATCATTCACCGGATCTTCATTGACGTCAACCTTAGGAGGATCTGTTGATGTATCCTAGCTAGGAAGGGATATGTATTAAAAGGAGAAAACGTACAAACTCGACAATGAGAAGAGAGAAAGTGCTTGCTCACACTAAGCGAAACATCCTCTCGAGAAGCATATTCAGAAAACGGCTCTTTCGCGCCCGATGTTCCTACGATAATAGGAAGAGTAGCCGTAAACATCTCTTCCATCTCAACAGATGGATCACGGATGTCTTCGTTGTCCCCAGGAGACGACGCTTCTCGAGTCTCCAGGCGTGGGGTCTTCTCTTGAGACACCTCAACGTTCTTGAGAGGAAGGGCATCTTGGGTACCTAGGATATCTTGAGGAATAGAGGGAGCATCCTGAGGGTTCTCTTCAGTTGGTCGTATATGAGGATCGACCTGTATCATTCTCAAGAATAAATGATTCGAAAGGAAACAAATCCTAGAACTAAAAACCGAAAGAGGTAAGGAAATACCTCATCGCCAGGGACTTCTAAATCCTGAATCGACTCGCCAGCCCTAGTAGACGATGTTTCAGGAAAAGGTGGGGTGAATGTATCCGCCTCCGAACTCTGGTCTAGAATCTGAAAAACAGGTTCTTTAAGCACAGGTTTCACCCGTCTCTTGAAGACGCTTGATTCGCGTACAAGCCGGTGCTCCCTCACTCTATGGTCTAGAGGGACGATCTTCTCGGGTCTTAGAACGTTCTTCTCTAAGGTCATTCCCTTCAAGGGACTGTACAGATCGAACCTTGTGCATCTTTCTAAGCACTGGAGACACTTCATCAGAAATTGCCTCAGGCAAAGCCCCAGCGTCACTCTCAGCTGCAAAAAATAAGCAGGATTAAGACCACAACAATTAGCAATTAACAACAGAAACCGAGTTTCATAACTTACTCTCTAGAGCAGGGATGGGTACATAAAGGTCACCCAGGTTGCTGTCTAAGATAGCCATGTCCCCTCGTAACTCAGACCAGGTCATAGCCTAGTAGACTTGGAAAAGCACAGATGCATGAATACGGCCATTCCTAAAGTAAGGAAACGCGACCGGAGACAAGGCAGTCCGAGCTTATACTCCAGCTGCTTCCTTAAAACTCACAGTCGCGATTTTCTCGTGCACAAAGTTATTAAAAGACTTCGAGAAAGGAATACTGACATCTTAGAAGAAATCAAGTTGCCTGGCACACAGCCGTGAATTGTACATCTCGAATATAAAATTGTCTCCAGATTAGACTCCTACCAGGTCTCGAGGCGTTAAAGCGTTGTTCCAGTAGGACCATTCAGTGAGGTCATCTCGAGCCATACAGAATTTGTTGGGAGGATACGACATCCAATCTTGTTCCCTTGCAGGATTTCCCAATCCACCCATCAGAGAAGTGACAGCATCAGAAGACCAAGTGTGAAGGTCACCACAAGCGCAAAGGGCTATATCAAGTCCTAAACACCTGTCAACATTAAGAACTCACTTGTCAAAGGAGGATAGATGAGGAAACCAGACAAGTGCCCATAAGTGCAGCAGCCACTTGGGACCTCCAAACTGATGGTTCGGGAAACCTTTATTTTCAACAATGGTGGAGGCAACCCGAAGACTTCTGTATAACAGCGGGAGGAGGAAGGATGCAAAAGCCACAGTCTCATTGGTTTGGACCAAGAAGTTACTAAGCCAAGACATGTAAATGGCGGCTTGCTTCCCTGAACTGCAGAAAATATACTTGCTGAGCCACTCAAGGAAGAAACCAACCTCCTACTCTGCTTTCCATAGGGTAGTTGTTCCCCCTACAGCGCGGAACAGATCCATGTGATTACTAACTGTAGTTACAGATCTTATGCCCTTTATACCGAAATTGATCTCCTTCTGCTTCATGGTGACGAACATCAACACCTGAGGCAGAACAACCTGTTAACAAACAAACGTCCTCTATAGTGACGGTCATGGGTTCCATAGGGAAGAAGATATTTAATCTCGAATTCCAAAAAGAAATTAAACTAGAACAGACTTTGAGATTACTAAACTTCATCTTCCTCGAGATGGATACTAAATCCCTTAGACCCAAACGGCGCAACTTTTGATCCAACTTCTCTTCCCACAATTTAAACCACTTCTCAGTGGAAGCATCAGTTGGAGGAAATCCTACATGCTCCTTTGCACTGAACCAAGAGACAGGAGCACAAAAGTCGGGACGACATACCAGAATGGCCGACGAAGTCAGAAGATAGGTCTACAGAATCTCATGCTCCTTAAAAGCAGACGGATAGAGCAGAAGATTCGAAGTCAAGAGTTGAGGGTCACAATCAAAGACGGGAATGACCACTCGTTGATCGACGATTTTATGGTACTAGCCGAATCGAACATGGCCGGACGTCATCTAGGAAGCCATCACTTACAAACCTCGCGCCGATTAAGAAAGGCTCAAAGCTTTGCAGAGAAGAATGAGCAAAAAATCGAAGTTTGGTCGAAGAAAGCCCCGAACTTTGGCAAAGAAGTGATTTCAGAAATCGAAAAGAACGGAGTTGGTATTCCGAAACGCTACAAAAGAAAAAGCGGGAAAAAGAACCTTGCTTGACAAGATTTATGTCAAAACGCAGCCATTCAAGATAAATAGAAAGCTTCCACATTATGCTTAACAAAAAGGGGCTTAATGTTGACACCCATGAATTTATGGGCTTCGCCCTCAATGGGCCGAAGAAGTGAAACTCTAGACGGACACCATTTAGGACAATTAAGGCCCAACATTAATTCTGCTCGAGAAGCCTACGTAGGCGCCGCTCGAGAAATGCTCTCAAGATCAACATCACTCGAGTAGTGGCTCTCGAGCACCCTATATAGCTCGACGTAATTCAGATTCTCGCTATTTGAGAGCCCAACTAAACCACGTCCAAGGAGTAGGACACATGGCAAACCCAGAAGGCACCCAAAACACGACGTGCATGGCTCCTACATAATAGAAATCAGATCGTGCACACAATCTAAGAAGATCTTGAACTGGCTAAACAATGGCAACTGCTAGGTTTTGAAATATAAAAGGATCGCAACAGAACAGAACAAAACACACAACAACTCAAAAACACATACTTTGCTTTTTATCTTTTATCTTCGCTCGGGAAACCTCCACCCTCAGTGTTGTTGATTATGTCCGGCACTGTTGACATATCTCCATCAATCCTCAGTGATGTTGATTCTGTCTGGCGCTGTTGACCGCCACCACTTGGAATCAGCCTTCCACCCTACGTGTCGTAACATTAAATTCCGGTGCTGTTAGCGTCAGACCGCCGCTCCATAAGGGTGAATTCCATTAAAGGAGTTTGCTTCAACCGTCGTTCATCCGCCGCCGACCGTCGTGAAGCGTCACCAAGTCTTTTCTATCGTTTTCCGTTCAAGTTATGTTTGTAAGTGTTACGTCATAAATCCGATACTATTACATTAAATTCCAGTGTTGTGTTTACTTGTTTTACTTGCACTCGTTCACTTTGCGGTGTACAACACTAAATACTGTAAATTTAGTACCGTCGTATTAAATTCCGGTATTGCGTTTACTTTCACTTTACGATGACCACACTATCACTGTAAAATTTGATACGTGTTTCGAGGAACACAAATTCCGCGCCAACAACAACACCGTGTAAAAGATAATGAATCATTCATAATAGAAAAACTACGGCGTAGTTTTTCTATTTAACGAACTCGTGATGCGGAATTCTTCAATAAAAAAATCAACATGATTTTCATTTTTAAATAAAGAAGTGGGAGAATTTATTCTGTTGGCTAGTAGCCTTATTTTGATGCATGTTAGGTGTTGGCCGAGATGGGACCTCTGGAGGGATGGGGTTTGCCTTCAAAATAATCATACCAAAATTCCATATCTAAATTATTAATGACAATAAATCCATGTGCAAATTCAATTCACCTCCTCAATTTTTTCTTTTCAAAAAATTGATTTGACAAGAAAGAGTGAGGTTAGGGCAGAGGGGTGTAGAGAGGAGGGCCATGGCCATGCAATATTGGCCAAAGCCTAAACAGTTGAGGGGTTGGACATCCATGTTTTTAATGCTAATTTGGGGTTGCCAGCAAGCCACGTGGCGTTGCTGGAGTGGGGAGAGAATAAATACGAGGGAGTGAATGGAGTGGAGTTTTAGTTTTAGTTCATTTGATTGAGACACATGTAGGAAGAAGAAGATGATAATGATAGGCATAGGAGGAGGGGTCTGTCTTTGATCTTGCAGGACAAAAAGAGTTGCGTAGTTTCCAACATATTTTTTGTTTCAATCAAACCATAATTTTTGTACGTTTAGTGGGAAACCTTGATGCTCCAGTCATGTCATGAAACCCTTATTTTCTTTCGTGCCATCCCAAAACGTTTCTCACAAATTCCTCCTATACATTCCATATAGTATTATCACTTTTCTATTTTGGATTTTTGTTAAGGAAAAGGGAAAAAAAAAAGAGGGGGTAAGTTAGGGATCCGCAATATATTAATCCTAGACAAGTTTTTATAATGAGTAAGAGTGGAAAAGTAGCCATCCATATCTGTGCCTAATCACGTAATACCCTTCTCCTTGATTGTCGCACCAACCTCTTCCTACCCTCGTTTTACACCCAACAATTTAGGACCAATTGGGTCGATATTAGAAGTAAGTAAGCATGTTTTAGGTCATCTAAAAAAAATGCCTTTCTTGGAATGGGGATACTAAACTACAAGATCACATGCCATTTGGCTTAAATTTGTCTTTGGAGACAAATAATGACCCCTATAACACTTGCTATTTGTGTCAAATACCTTCTACACGAATTTTATGGGATGATATTCGTATTACTTTTATGTGTGTAAGTATGTACATGCATAGTTACTTTTCCGACATATATTCACCAACTTAGCATCATGCCTCACGCATGAGTACCCAACATATTACGATATACAAACTGTTTCGGAACAAGATTGGGAACGCGAATCCCGTTGTAACTAATCCCACATAGAGCTGTCCTATAAGCTCGTGGCAAAGAGATAAGTCCCATCCCGATGGTGTGACATAATATTATGTGAGCGACATTATCTATCTATTATACATATCCTAACCAACAAACACATGGAGGTGGGACGTCCAACTTCCCCCAAAACTGGTGGTGGTGGTGGGAGTGGGAATGCCCCCTGCTTTTGATGCTACACACGACATGCGATTTCAGGCAGACATCATCATGTGGGGTGGTGGGATGGGAGGAGGGGAGCTCATCGTCCAGAACATACAAACGACATCGTGTTTTCGAGCGTAATAGAAAAAGGGAACCCTTGCTTCTTCCCACAAGAAGATTTACCCTAGTTTTTTTGTGGTCGACATGAGACGTCTCGGTCTCCCTCCCTCCCTCCACGATTTCCTTTGCGATATGGAGGGAGTTCTGATGGATCTCCTGTGCTATACGTACGTAGTGACCCCGATCCGACAAGGACGGAGGGCAAAACTGAAGGCCTGTTCGAGCTTTTAAGAAGACGAGAGTCTCGTAAGTTTCGTGGGAAAGATAGCAATTTTCTTACGAAACTCTACAGTTGAGCGCGAGGCCTTAAGATCATATCCTTAGGTACTATTCTATTATTCGACCATCTTGATCGCTTAATGGAGTGTTGCTTTTACCAATAGCAATTAAAGAAACAGAGAGAGAAATGTCGATAAAAGAATGATTTTAGGAGGGGAAGAGGGCGGGGGCGGACAAGGCTAGGTGGTCAAAAAGGGATGTTGATTTCTCCCCTCGATCGACAAAACTTTTGAGTTGACTATGTCCACCCATCAGTTTCACTCTGGATTGGGTTCATTGACCAACTTACCCTAAAAAAAATCATATAAAAACATGCCCCCCCCCCCCCCCCCCCACCCTTTTCCCTTCATTGTGTTCTCATTAATTAATTAGTTGATGAAATGAATTTTAAAATATAAAGTGGGTGGAAGCTAATCTCAATCAAATTTTAGCCTTGACATTTTACAACCTTTATTAGCCTTTGGATCCGGTCGCTTCCCAGTTATGGATTATTCTATTCGTTCAAAAAAGGCACTTCACCAATTATATGTATGTTAATCGAGGTGGGACTTGTTTTTGTCCATTATATAGTTTGTGCGAAAAGCCCAAGGTTTCGAGTGAAGCAGCAATTTTTATTCACCGATGACTTCAATTGATCAACAGGGGGAGTGTGAGATGAGTAGAAATAAAATTAAGGATTTTGTTAACGGAGTGTCCTTATGCCCTCGTTAAGTAACATTAAATAGTGATTATTTTTGTATTTATTACGTAACATTTTTTATTCATAAAAATAAAATAACTTTGAAAACATAAAATTTTAAACTATATTTAGAAGCTACCTTACAACACCCGTACAGTACAACCCATAAATTAATCCGCAATGGAAAAAGTTTTTAGGACAACTTTTATGGCAAAAATAAATACCCATCCATATACATTGTTTTGGTTTGGTTGTGGTAATCTTGTTTTTATTCATGTCCCTCCTCCTCGGTGGATACGAGGGTAGTTGAAAACATTTAAATCGACATACGAAAGTTACAACACATATTTTATTAATTGGTCCACACGTCCACCATTATATTATGCACCCTGCTGGCTGGGTGAACCGGTCCTTCGTATCCGTCGGACGATCATCCGCTGCCGTCTCTTCCCCCCCGGCCAACGCGGTTTCTGAATGTGTCCGAATCAAGACTTGGCTAATTAAAACCTCCTTTAAAAAATGCTTGTCTATCGTAACATAAGGTCTCACGCCGCCACGTGACAGCTTGGACAATACAAAAAGTTGCCCATAAATCCCACCAGCTATAAACCAAAAAAAATAAAACATTGAATGTAATTCCATCATCATCACAACAGATCGATATTCAATAATGAACCTTTCAACGCCCCGTTGTTAAGTTAACATATCCCTGAGGAAATCAAAGCATTAATGCTCTGAATGATATTAACTGTAGAATAAAATAATGGTAAAATAAATAAATAAACTAGTGAGTCACGTGACGAATAACCGCTCCATATTTTAGTCCCAAGTGCTTGAAATATGTAGTACTCATATTGAATATATATATATTTTTTTTCTTTCTTAAAAGAGAGCCAATAAAAAAGAATGGAGAGAAAAGAGAAATACACATTCAACAGTAATTAAACACACGCCGACGTCGGATGTGCATCCTCCAAGGAGCCGACTATTAAGTGAATGCAGATCCTCAGCTCAGCTCGGCTCGGCTTCGATGTATTCATCCCTTCCTCCACTCCACTACTTGCCCTATCTCTTTCCCATTTCCCAAAAATTACCACGATGACCTTCCACACACAATAAAAGAGCGAGGGTAGTTCTCAACTTTGGGTTTACTTTTGTTCTTTTTGGAAGGTCGTGTAGAATTTGTCTGGTTACAAGGAGATTACTTCCATTATAAAACCAGGATTCGGTTACCTTTTTAATTGAACCAGACAGAAACAAAATACACAGCTATTTTGTGCTTTTTAAATATAAATATTACTTTTAAATGATTTTTATATATAAAAAAATATAAAGAAAGGCTTTCAGTTGTGTTAGGAGAATGGGATAGTATTTCCTTTTTTTTTTGGCAAATGTTTAAGAAATCTTCGGGGTTTCTATGAGTAGAAAATGGGCGAGCGAGTGAGTCCGACGACCGACTCTCATTCTCACCGAAACCAAAATCCACCTGCGATCCAATCCCAAAGCCAATCATCCATAATTCCCCCACCCCCTCCCCTCCCCACAGCCTTTCCTTTCTCCTTCTCCTTCTCCTTCTCCTTCTCCTCCATCTCTCCCCCCTTCTCAATTCCATCTCACTCCATTTTCTCTCTGTCTCTCTACTTTTTCCCCTTTTTCTCTTCACAATCTCTGTCTCACTCCAAGGATTGCCCTTTCCCCTTCAACACCCACACTAACTACTGGGTCTCCCTCAATTTCCAGTCTTTCCGCTAATGCCGGCGGCTTCCTCCTCTTCTTCTTCTCCCTTCCGCCGGTGATCCTGCTTCTGGGTTCGTTGAGGAGGGCTGGAAGTGGGATAGGATGTGGTGTTTGTGGGGCTAACCTAGTATTTGTGTGCCTTTTTCTCTGTGCACGCGCCCGTGTTGTTCGAAGATGCACGAAGCTGAAGACCCAAATCTCGCCGACCCCCTTTCTACCAAGAAGAAGAAGAAACAGAACGGACAAGATGTCGATGACGCCGGAGTCGGCAGCCTCGATGCCAGGGAAAGGTCCTGCGAGGGCGGAGGTTGTTACCAAGGAGTGATGGGGAGATCTCAGCCTTCCTCGCGCAGGGTCACGCCCACGGTCACGGCCGTGAATATTCCCGTGGTCGAGAAGGTCCTCCCCAATGGGGATCTCTACATCGGGAGCTTCTCCGGGAACGTGCCCAACGGATCAGGGAAGTACCTTTGGTCGGATGGGTGCATGTACGAGGGGGAGTGGCGGCGTGGGAAGGCGTCGGGAAAGGGGAGGTTCTCGTGGCCATCTGGGGCGACTTTCGAGGGGGGATTTAAGTCCGGCAGGATGGATGGGTTTGGGACGTTTGTTGGTTCGGACGGGGACACGTACCGTGGCTACTGGAGCTCGGATCGTAAGCACGGTTACGGCGAGAAGAGGTATGCTAACGGGGATTACTTCAAGGGGACATGGAAGCGAAACCTCCAGGATGGGCAGGGGAGGTACGTCTGGCGGAATGGGAACGAGTACGATGGGGAGTGGCGAAACGGGGTTATATCCGGGAGGGGCACTCTGACTTGGTCGAACGGGAATCGGTACGATGGTCAGTGGGAGAATGGTGTGCCGAAGGGGAATGGGGTGTTGACGTGGCCGGACGGGAGTTGCTCCGTCGTGACATGTAACAAGGATACGAACCGCGGTGAGTTCTTTTGCGGGGAGGATGGCAAGGAGGTCTGCCTGATGAAGGATAGCTTGGTCTTTTCTACGGCTATGCGGAAGAAATCAACCTCGTCGGCCGAAGGGTTAGGGTCAAGGGGGAGTTGCGTGGTGGCGGGGGAGAGGAATTTTCTCCCCCGGATATGTATTTGGGAGTCGGATGGGGAAGCTGGCGATATCACCTGTGATATAATTGATAATGTGGAGGCGGCCATGTTCTATCGGAGCAGTTACTCTGGTTTTAGGGATTTCAAGAAGAGCGGCCCTCGCTGTCACTCGGGGGATGAGAAGAAGCCTGGGCAGACGATTTCAAAGGGTCACAAGAACTATGACCTGATGCTGAATTTGCAGCTGGGGATCAGGTTGATTTTGATTTTGTGAGATTGATGTCGATTTCAATTCTGGAGAATGATTTTTCCTTTCTGGGTATTGATTGAAGGTTTGGTGGACTGACGTATCATTTCTTCAGGCACTCAGTTGGGAATAATTCCTTGAGCTCTCATGAACTGAAGCCAAGCGATTTCGATCCGAAGGAGAAGTTCTGGACGAGATTTCCACCAGAAGGATCGAAGAACACTCCTCCACATTCTTCGGGGGAGTTCCGGTGGAAGGATTATTGCCCCATGGTGTTTAGGTAGGTGCCCATGTTGTTGTCACAGTCCCTGACCGCTCTCGTGTTATTGTCCTGGATTCTGATTGCAGCTGCTTTCAGAAGCATCTTTGCTGTCAGCATTTGTTAAGCGAGTTGTGTTGGGTATTTCAGGTACTTGAGGGCATTGTTCCAGGTCGATCCTGCAGATTATATGCTTGCAATTTGTAGGGATGATGCTCTCAGGGAACTTTCTTCTCCTGGGAAAAGTGGGAGCTGCTTCTACTTGACTCAGGATGACAGATTCATGATTAAGACGGTGAAGAAATCTGAAGTCAAGGTTGGTCTTATTGTTTCTCGATTTGTATGACTTTATCAACAACTGGGGGAGTTCTCCAATTGCCTAGTTAGATTAACTATTTTTAACTCTGGTCGGTTGTTTACATGCAGGTGCTAATCAGGATGCTTCCGAGCTATTATAATCATGTCTGGCAATACGAGAATTCTCTTGTGACAAAGTTCTTCGGGGTGCATTGTGTCAAACCAATTGGTGGGCAGAAGGTCTGTTGGCACTGGGATTAATGTGTTGTTGTCAGTTTCAGCTGTTCTACTCTTAAAAAGAACTTGTTATTCCACGGTATTCTCTTATGGGTATCCGTGTTCAATGCAGACACGTTTCATTGTGATGGCTAATTTATTCTGCTCGGAGTATCGAATACATAGGCGATTTGATCTAAAGGGATCGTCTCACGGCCGCACAACCGATAAGCCTGAGGAAGAGATTGATGAGACCACGACGCTCAAGGACCTTGACCTCAATTTCTTCTTTCGGCTACAGAAGTCCTGGTACCTGGAGCTTATCACGTGAGTTATCTTTCAGTCTTATTCAATCAGCCATTGCTAAACGATGGAGTTGTTAATTCTCCGCTCTGAAACTCTTCAGGCAAATAGAACGAGATTGTGAGTTCTTGGAAGCAGAGGGCATCATGGATTACAGTCTCTTGGTTGGGTTGCATTTCCGTGATGATAGTACCCGTGACAAGATGGGGCTATCTCCATTCCTGCTGCGCTCTGGTGACTAGATTATTAGCAATTTGCCCTTATTTTAGGATGTACAATTTTTATGGAACATGGTCTTATTTGATGTGATGTGTACTTGTAGGCAAAAAGGATTCATATCAAAATGAAAAATTCATGCGGGGCTGCCGTTTTCTGGAGGCAGAGTTGCAAGACATGGACCGGAAGTTAGCTGGCAGGTATAACGAAGTGTACTTTTAGAAGCCGGCAACAGTAGTGATTTTGGCAGTTCATGAAATCTAGTTGGACCATATGAGTCAGTTAATGAAAAAATGAATAGTTTAATCGCCATTGCTATTTAGTAGTGGCTGCTACATGTTGGGTCTTCAATTTTCAACTTTTTAAATATGGAGTGTCTGCTATAATGCATCAGAAGCGACATTTTTGCTAGGAAAGTGTGATATGCTAAAATGTGATTTGATCATTTGTTGTGGCACCAGGAAACCGTTGATCCGATTGGGGGCGAACATGCCAGCGAGGGCAGAGAGAATGGGCAGGAGGAGCGATTTTGACCAGTACATGCAGGGGGGAGTTAGCCACTGGACCCCGTCGCGTGGTGGTGAAACGTACGAAGTGATCCTCTACTTTGGCATCATCGACATTTTGCAAGATTACGACATAAGCAAGAAGCTGGAGCACGCCTACAAGTCGCTGCAAGCTGACCCCAGTTCAATATCGGCTGTGGATCCAAAACTCTACTCCAAGAGATTCCGGGACTTCATCGGTAGAATCTTCATCGAGGAGAGGTAAGTGGAAACCGCCCAAGAAAGGAGGAAGCAATCCAGGTTTTCTCCCTTGAACTCGCAACCAAGGGGAAGCCATCATCCGAAGCAGGGTTGATCTCAATCCCCTTGCAGCAAGGGTAGGAAAGCGGCACTCAAAATGGCAATTACTCAGTTGCTTTTGGGCGAGGCCTTCCGAAGTGGACACGTTGACAAGCTAGGGGGCGACAGGTGGAAAGCGCGTGCCAGAACAGTGGGCAATGCCATGCCGAAGGCAGGGTGTGGAGGAAGAGGTCTTTGGAGCACACACCATCCCCTCTTTATTACTTATTCTTATAACATCATCTCATCTTTATTCTTGGGCTTATTTATTTGTTTTTTTTCCCGCCCTCTAATTTTTAATTTATGGGGTTTTGTTTTGTTTTGTTTTTAGAGAGGAAACACCCACAGCTGTTTGTAGGGTGGTGGTGATGATGGGTACAGAGGTAATCGACATGGGACGGGGGGAGGTGAAAAAGTAGGTTAGAAGAGGTGGTAAGTAGAAGAAGGGAAATTGAAGATTGTAGTGGGTGGTGGGTTTGGAATTGTGATGGGGTGGGGAAATAAAGAGGGGGAGGAGGGGGGGGGGGAAAGATAGTAATGGAACACTTGTACAGCTTGCTGCTGTTTGCTGCTGCTCTTGAGTGAGATTAAGTCTTGATGGTGAAGTTATTTTTATATAACCCCGTTTCATTTTTTATGAGGGACCCCCCCCTTGAATCTGTGTTTGGCTGAGTTGGTGTTATCTGATTGATGATCTCTGTGTCTTCTTGTCTCCAACCCATCCATCTCTTTCACTCTGGACATTTGTTTGCTGGGGATGGTGGAATAATAAAGGAGGAGGATTGGGTCAAGTTCAAGTCAGGGTCTATAGGTTTTGCTTTTCTTTTCTTTTTTTTTTAAATATGTTGCAGTTGGGAGGAGACACGCACCAGAGAAACACACTTGATGCCATGATAAGCAGTGATACCCCCCCCCCCCCCCCCCCCTAACCCAAAAAAAAAAACGAAAGTTTTTTCATGACATTATAATAAATGTAAATAAGATGGGGTGGTTCCCTTTAAAAGAAAAAACAACCGGACTATTATTTATTAATATATTTTATTACAGGGCATGGTTTAAAATGAGGGGTGAATTTGGGTAACGATGGGTGGTTGGTTGCTTTTGCCTTTATTGACTGACAGACTTCCGAAAAGAGGTGGAGCCACCTTGGCTTACCCACCCGAACCAAATTCCTTTCCCCTCTTCCAAAACATTTTGTGTTGTTTGGGTTGGCCTTTTGCCATATTTAAATATAAACAAAAAACCTAAAGACAACGCCAAGTTCATCGTAATTGTAACAACGAAAGAAAGAAAGTGAGAGAGAGAGAGAGAGGAATACCAACAGGGCAGTGGTAAAAATTAAATGTCAAAGCATGATGAATTTTATATTTAAAAAAGACTAAATCAATGCAAGAAGTCCACTACTGCTTGCTTGCCTGGGATTCGAATTTATAATGTTCCCTCGTTGTTGTTATTAAAAGAAAATAGGGGATTTCTTAGACATCATTTCCGAGAAAAAGCGAGATCTTTTTAGAATAAAATAAAAAATTAAAGGGAAACTGAGTAGATCCTTCTTCCCCCTTTGATTCCGGTTCAATTCGTCGTCCTTAACACTAAAGTGTTTAAATGGGAAAAAGAGGGGTAAATACTTAAAATGATGTGCATACTCTCGGTTAAAAATAAAAATATTTAATATTTAAGATTTTCATTTAACACAAATTCTCACTCTAACTGTAACCTAAATAATTATCCTACTAATTAACGTAGTTGAACGGCGGGTGCACCTGACCTCCCCTCCCCTCATGGGAATTTCTTTCCATCACCATAACTTTCCTTTCCTTATTCATCGAGGGGATTTACTACAAACACCAAATCAAAAACACCTCTAAAGTTAAATATTCTTCTCATGAATGTACGGAGAACAATAAATGCGCATGGAGGAGGGGTCATGATAATAATTCATTTGAAGGCGTGGTGGTGGTGGTTTTGTATTATTTGTTGTTGTGATGGTGATGGTGCTTGCTGGGTCTGTTGTTCCCTCTCTCTCTCTACATGAACGAAGGTTAGGGAGGTGGGTTGGGGGTGCCAATTAATTCTCTATTTGTGGTAAATGCTCTGCTCTAATAAAATGGGACATGCCCCCAATGCCAAAGTTTTTTAGTCTTTTAACAGAATAAAGGATTGATTGTTTGTGGTGGTGGTGACAGGGAGTAATAGTAGCAGTCGACAACAAGGGACCAAGGGAAGGATTGTTGTTTGGGTGTAATGAATGCCCCCCACCCTCCTAAGTTTGTAGGTCTAAAAGGCCTAGGGGATAGGAAAATTGCATGCATGCATGTCAGTGACATTTTGGTTTATGGCTTCTTTTCTCTCCATGTAAATTTTTGTGACTTCAGTTGTAATAACACCTTTCCTTTTAATTTTTTGGTGAAATAGTTTACACCAAAGGAGGGACTGCAAATTCCTCAGTGAAAAGGAGAAGGGAGGGTACCCCCCCCACCCCCTAATTATGTTTGCCCCCATCATCTTCTTTTGTCTCTCTATAGACCACCAAAATACCACCTCCCCCCCCATCATCATCATCATCTCCACCACCAGCACCAACAAAAGCCTATTAAAAACCACCTCTCCACCACCAACAGAATCCCTACTTCTACTCCAACTAGGGATTCTGTCCTCTCCTTTTCCTTCCACCCCACAGTTCAACCTCACTTCTTAAACTAAACACCCGACGTTCGTGTCCTAAAAACTGAGTTGTCTACTCCTAAGTATACATTTGATTATGATTATTTTTAGGTAATCGGGGGTGTCTCGCTCGTACAAAAAGAGGGACAGGAGAAGTTTGAAAATGGGCAAGGAGGGGGAGGGGGTCGTTGTCGCAGCCCCGACAGGAGGTTTCATGGGAGGCAGACAACTTCCTAACCATTTTAAATGAATGCCATTCCCATCATTCCCATCAACTTCTTCTTCTTCTTCTTCTTCTTATAATAACTCTTTTCCGATTTTGACATTCTATCAGGGGGGGCTGCCTGATTTCTACTCTTTCACTCCATCGTCTCCCCAACCAACAAAAATGCATTCATTTGGGAGGATGATGTTGTGCACATGAATGGATACGACCGCGGCTTCTGACCCATGATACTCAGTTAACCCAAATCAGAAACAACCGAGATGCGAATGATGCCTTTACGTGGTCTAGACGCCCTCGATCGTGCCTCATTGACGAGTTGTGTAACGCACAAATCATCACCTCTGAAAGTAAAAAAAGAATGGAGCTTGGGACTCAAACTTTAGCATAGATAGGGGACAAACACTAGTTTTACTTTCTTTCTTTTACTATGAGGATTCAATTTCATGTGGGATGGATTAATAATGAAAATATACGAATCCACATTTCTTAGGAAACATGAGAGGTTTGAGGGAAATTTAAATGGGCCTCCCCTCTTAACGACATGGGCTCAAACAGGAATAGTGGGCCACCAATAGTAGGCCCATTAGGTTCCACCATTTCACTTTTTCAAAATGATTACGTCAAAGATGTTGTAATGGTCATAATTATACTTCAGTAACCTCCTTAAAAATCCTTCCATATCTTTTGAGTTTTTTTTTTTTTTTTTAGGAAATTGGAGTGAAGATGTTATATTTTAATGTATGTGGAAATGTCTCAACAACTATTAAACAAAAGGGTGATTAAGAGATCTTCTTGTTGAAATTTAACGTCAGCCCATTGAACTTTCCGTCTCATATAACAACATTCATTCTCATCCCTTCTAACCACTCCACTCCAATTCGCCACCTCCGACGATGCAAGAACGGTCTCATCCCATTCCCAACCGAACCAATCCTTCCAAGGATCGGTTTCGGGTATGGACCGATGGAGGGGTCGTGATCACGGCTTATGTCGAGTCATCGTCGCATTCAAATAGACACGCTTCCAGTGGGGACGCCAGGAGGAGGCACAACGGAGCCCGCGAGTGTTTCGACCGTCGAGTGCAGCTCCTCGCGTATTCGAGAGATCTGAGGAGGCGAGAGGCGTCGTCGTTGGAGCAGCCGGGAATCTATGCGGATCTCATCCCCAAGCGGAAGAAGGTACGAGCTTTCCTGACATGACAAGGGATGTTTTTTTGGTCCATGCGTCGAGAAACAACAGTTTTTATTGAACAGCGGGGGCCGAGATGGTTCACGGCTAGAAGGAAGCTCTGGTCGTTGTTTGGTCGGGTGTGCAGGTTCAGGACGCGGCAGCCGAGATGGAAACAGGGGTACGAAAGGGTGGATCCGCCGGCCGGGGAGAAAAGGGGCTTCCCTTTCCGGGTAAATTCATTAAGTCTATTCTACTACAACAAGATTTCATATCTTGTTCTCTTCACAAATGAAAGGAAATGGGACAACGAATTCTATGCATCGCAGGTGAAATTGAAAATTAACTTGCGAGATTTATGGTCAGGATGCAGTCGATTGAGCGCGCGTTGATTTCACTGCGCTCAACCAACAAAATTCGTTTCAGTTTTTCCTTCAACTACTAATTGCCGTTGTGGAACTTTTAGTCGGTGTCATTTCCTTTTTAGTGTGATGTCTCTCCTCAATGATAAATTTGGAATCCCAGGTCACAAGAAAAGGCAACATCAGTACCAAACATGCATTGAAAGGCCTTCTCATCGAGTTTTCCCGCAGTTTTCAAACACGACCAAGTGCATCAACTTTCCCAACAAACAGATGCATTGACGACATGTTAACGTAGATGAAGCCTTTGTATACACATCTTTATCCCCCATTTTCGCCCGGAATTAAGCAGCCACCCCCTCGAGCTATTTCAAGGATATTCCTTCGCCTTTGAATTGCAGTAGATGAATAATTGTGCCAGATAAGGAAAAGGATCCCGACTTTTATGGCTCCATCCAGCACTGGGATTGCATCTCCATTTCCAATAGACCTCTCTTCAGGTCAGTGAGATTCTGATTGATGAGCGAGAGGAGCCTACATTACTTACCTCTCTGAGTCTCGAGAGGCTTGTCTCCAGGTGAGATACCCGGGATATGGAGAAGATGACCCGGACGGTGCAGGCGGCGGCCGCTTCACAAAGGGATGTTCCAATAGCTCGGCAGCGGAGGGACGCTCGTCTGGATTCACCCGGATGCATCTCATGATGAAGTCCTTCGCATCCGGGGATAGGGTATCCGACACCGGCGGTGGCTCCCCCCTCCCAATCCGAAACACGGCCTGTGCCTGTTTGGACAACCACCCCAAAATAAATGAGACTTCCAATGGATCGATTCAAATAATAAATCGGACTCCCCCAAGGCCTGACGCAAATGATGTAGGTAGAAAATCCCGGCGAAGGAGGTAAAAGAAATATCATGTCAAGGCACAGGCACAATAACACAACATACAAGCTCCAAAGGGTAATATGGAAGCTGCTGAGTGAGCATCTCCAAGACGGTGCAGCCGAGGCTCCATATATCAGCTGGAAGGCCATACCCATTGCTCTTCGTCCTCACAACCTGAAAACACAATGTAGCTTCTTAAGACTTTCAGTAAAAGAAAGTGAAGGTCTAATGATCAGTACTTTAGTTCCAAGCTTGCAAGTTGAGGTGAATGGGCCAAATTCCCGATTATAAAACTCAACAGTATCATTGTAGGAAAATCTGAAAGAACATTTGAAAAAATTAATGGGAAAGGAGAAGGCAAACCTCAGGTGCCATCCAAAATGCAGTGCCTTTGCATGATTTCACATCATTGAGTCTGGTTGCCTGAGAAACAAAATATAGGATGTGAAATTGACAGTTATTCGTGAAAAAATGTACACAAACATTAAAGGCCATTAGCTGGTAATCTTGAAATGATCCTTCATTATACCTTGGCCAAACCAAAATCTGCGAGTCTCACCGATCCACTAGCATCCACCAAAATATTTGCACATTTTATGTCCCTTAAGAAAATAATTATGGTGTGAAAATACAGAAGACAAACAACGCATTTTACAATTCAACAAAGAAGTTAACAATGACTGCACAATTGATACATCTTTTGTCAAAACGCATCAGACAGTAATATTTTCATAGTACTCGATGCAATCTGATTCCAAATTCTCATGACAGATCATCGGGCAGGAGCATTAGAGTGTACTATCAAGTACACATAAAGGTTTATCAATAGCTCAGGACGGTGAATGACAGAGTAGAAGGTCCTACGGCAATAGAAGTTAACATTCATTTTTTATAGATAACACAGCTCTCCGTTCGTGTCACATCTCTTTCGTGAATCTATCCCCTTAAACTTTTGGCTTGTATGAAACAGACGCATCTTTTCAATTGGTTCAACTTCAAGGATATGAACTCTTCATTTTTATCGAGCAATTAAACCGGACAGCTACTACAGGGATTTCCATTTTTTCTAATATACTTTAACTTGTGATCTGTTAGTCTGTAAAGCCACTGGGTAGTACCCAGAAGAGCACAGTAAAGAACAAATTCAGTATGAATGGAGTACAGAAGCAATGCGGGTTATTAAGTTTCGTCCGGATCTATAGATTGTTTGGCTCAGGGAGAGAGATTTCATGCATTAGTTGGAGTTCGCGGAGAAACAAAGTTTAACTTCTCAAGGAAAGAATATGCTTTCAATAGCATAATCTCAAAACACATTGCAATTTGCAAATGACAAAGACCAAAGGTTATCAGCAAGCATGTGTCTCCTCCTACCTGTGCACAACATCGCGGTCGTGAAGATATTTCAAACCATTAAGAATCTGTCTCGTGTATGCAGAGACTTGGGAATCTCGAAGGTGATAATTGTGATAGAGATTTAACAGGGAACCTTTGGTAACTAGCTCAAGGAAAATATAGAGGTTTGATTCATCCTATACGAAAGCAATTAAGATAAGTCAGTTAAACGAGTCCACAAAAATCACAGTGACAGGTTGGTCGATCTTACATGAATCACAAAAAAGGGGCAAAATAAAAAGTCACATCGTATACATCACGTGGCTAGGAGGACATGAGTACATCTAAAAGCTCAACTAATGATCTTACAATTTTTTTTTTTCAAATCTCATAATTGATCACTCGTAGCCATGAAAAAAAAAAGTTAATAATCAACTAGAAATATCCGAAAGGACTCCATAATTCATCGACGGATCTCTATGAAAGGATGAAGAAGATGAGACTTTGGCATTCAAATTCAAAAACAGAAAACACAATTAATCATTTTCCACAACCAGACAAGATGATGAGTCACATATCTGCTCTTAAGAAATAAATGATTGAGACAACAATATAGTCTTAGAAAGAACAAAGGTACCTTTTCAGTTCCATAATACCGAACAATGTTCTCATGTTCAAACCGACTCAAGAGAGAAATTTCCTGCAAAATACATTCCATGACATGAGGAAAATAAATCTCAAGAGCATGGGACTAAGAAACAGAAGCAGAAGAGTACCTAAAAATCCTCACCTGCTCAAGTTGTAAAATACTTTCTTTAGATCCTTGATCATGTAATGATACTTCTTTGACGGCAAAAAAGAATCCACCACTGCAGGAAAGTGAAGTACGTGTAAGCCACTTCTATAATACAACTTACTTCTCAATAAAGACAAAGTTTGATGAACATGAACAAGAGAAAAATATTCTAGATATGCATATATGAATCTGTTTTACTTTCCAGTAGAATAAAGACAATCACTTCACATTGCATGAATAAATCCTATGACCAGCACAACAAAATGACGAAGTATAACAGAGTACCTAAAGAAAAGGATATGCCCTTAACACAAGGTACAAGCACATTTTTGTTTTCTCGCCAGAGCTTTGAGAGGGCATGAAACCTAAAACTAAGAGAAGTGTAAACAACACTCTGATTGCATCACGAAACATTCCACAAAATTAATTAACCCGGGTCCAGCCTAATCATACTGATGTACCTCAATGAACTTCATCACCAACACATGCACGGACAGCTCATATGTAAAGCAAAACACGATAGCCAAAGGAAAATCATATCTTCATCACATGAAATAGACAAATCATGACGCAAGCTTTGGATTATCCTCCTTTCTTTGCAAAGGGGTAGGGCTGGATACATTTACATTGTCCCTCCCTCAAGCCCCTGCCCCACTGTTGAGGACTGTTGTGCAAAATCATGCGTTCGATTGATTGATGATGTGAATCACAAGACAGTGCCTCAACTACAGAACATTGATCTAAATGTCCTCCTTCCCCAACTTATTATCACTTAACTAAGCACAAACAGCAGAGAACAGCTTACTTTGCAATCCCTTCGTAGACAGATCCAAACGAACCACGTCCCAGAAGCTGCCCCTTCTCCCAATAAGTAATTATCTTCATATGTGGGGAAACATTATAAGGGCTACTTGAAGAATCATAGCCACTCGGAATAGAGGAGGAACATGACGGCGACAGCACTCGTGTCTCCCCAACTCTTATCCCTCCATCCTGCTCCCGCTCGGCCATTATCCTCTCCACCTTACTTCCAATCTCCTCTTCTTCATCCGGCAAAGGTGCAAATCGCGCATCATCATGTCTGTCTAGGTCTCCATTCTCATCTGGTACAAAATCCCGTAGCAAATCCCATGTGGAAAGCGTGTTATCAATCGCAGGCAGCCGCATTGCCGGTGGCGGCCGCAAAATAGGAGGCCTGCTCCCATTCATGCCGCTACATAACTCATCCCTCGCCCTACTTCTCAGCTCCACAACATCACCTCCACTCGATCTCTCCATCAGTTGACCGCCTCGCCCCTCAGTCAACACGGTCAAAACCATCGCAATCGAAGTGCTTGGCGGCGTTGCGACGGTCGAGCCGGGGTCGGTTGCCGCGGCGGCTGCTGGGGGGGAGGAGGAGGTAGTAGGGGTTGGGCGGGGCTTAGGCTTAGAGGGGTTCATGATGGGCTTGGGGCTGTTGCTAGAACGGAAGAAGGGAGGCATGTGGCGGTGGTGTTGGCCGGAAGGTGACGTTGCGTCGTTCCCATGCGGTGGGAAGGCGGCAGCGATGAGGAGCAGAGCCGTCCCGACAAGAAAGGAGGAAAATGCAGCAAGGCCAAGGTTCCTTCTCGTCCTCACTATTCTTCCTAGCTCCGGTGCCACGTGGCGGGAGTTGGCCAATGGGAAATACGAAACAACATTTCATCTCCCATTTATCAGACCGATACTCCTTTACCCAGTAACGTGCCTCCTTATGTTTAGATTAAAAAAGTAAGGCAAAATATTAATTTATGGCATCAACTTTGAGCCAACTTTCTGTTTTTTCCTTAACTTAGTTTGTTATATAATTTTGTTACTAACTTTTATTTTTATTTTAATTTTGGCCAATCATGAATTTCTTCTAGTGAAAGCCAAACAAGTCCTTAACAGATAATTTTCATTTATCGACTAAAAAGAAAAAAGATTTTAAAAAATAAGAAATAATATTGAAACCTTTCATTTGTTTTTTGGCAAAATATCAATTTATGGCCTCAACTTTGAGCCAACTTTCTGTTTTGTCCTTAACTTAGTTTGTTATATAATTTTGTCACCAACTTTTATTTTTATTTTAATTTTGGCCAATCATGAATTTCTTCTAGCGAAAGCCAAACAAGGCCTTAATAGACAATTTTCATTTATCAACTAAAAAGAAAAAAAATTTTAAAAAATAAGAAATAATATTGAAACCTTTCATTTGCTTTTTTATTATAAAATTTTGATGAACAAAGCAAGTGAATTGGAAGCCGAAGTTAACGATAGTTGCTGATGTTGTAAAAAAATATGAAAAATCGATGAATGTCGGATTATGTTCTATTAGGGGGCGACTATTACGGATAAAGTGGATTACGAGACGAATGAATGAAATGTCGAAACTCCACTATTATAGGACACATGTTAGACTATATTAAGGCCTTGTTTGGCTTTCGCTAGAAAAAATTCATGATTGGCCAAAATCGAAATAAAAACAAAAGTTGGTGACAAAATTATATAACAAACTAAGTTAATGACAAAACAGAAAGTTGGCTCAAAGTTGAGGCCATAATCGTATATTTTGCCTTGTTTTTTTATTATAAAATTTTGATGAACAAATTATGTGAATTGGAAGCCGAAGTTAACGATAGTTGTTGATATTGTCAAAAAATATGAAAAATCGATGAATGTCGGATGATGTTCTATTAGGGGGCGACTATTATGGATAAAGTGGATTACGAGACGAATGAATGAGATGTCGAAACTCCACTATTATAGGACACATGTTAGACTATATTAAGGCCTTGTTTGGCTTTCGCTAGGAAATATTCATGATTGGCCAAAATCGAAATAAAAACAAAAGTTGGTGACAAAATTATATAACAAACTAAGTTAATGACAAAACAGAAAGTTGGCTAAAAGTTGAGGCCATAATCGTATATTTTGCCAAAAAGTAATTGTGAGATACGTTCACAAGTTTTACAATTGAAAGAGTAATGTATTAAAACTCATTATTTCAGGTAGTCATTTTATTTTATCATGTTAAAGTCGGTTATATTTATTTAAAATCTGTTATTTTTATTGAGAAACGGAAAATATTTTTGTTGCGTACATAAAACTGAAACTATTGGTAAGGAGCTGTTGAGAACAGTCAATTGAAGCTCCCCTCATATTCCCTCGAGTCAAATATATTCACAAATGTGCATCCTGACCCAAAGGTTTGTGCTGTTGTGTAGGTTCTTTTCTTGGTTATTTACTTTTGATTCATGTGATGACAGGCTAGGTAGTTAAAGTAAAAGTGTGGAAGTGTGTTTTCTTTTTCTCAATTTTTTTTTTTTGTTTCTATAATTTCTTGTTTCTTTATGTCGGTTTTGCGTATGAGTTCCCTTTCGTAGAATGTGGGAATTGCAAATTTGAATAGATTAAATAAAAATGGTTACGAGTTCCATTGGTCATGATTATCATAAATAAGAATAATGAAAATAATTTGTTCAGTTTATATTTAAGAGATTCGCCTCTGAAGGTAACGTCTGGAAAAGTTGTGTTAAATTATTGTCAGATTTGAGTCTACAGTATGTATTAGATGAGATCCATTGCCCGAGTAAGCTTAATTTGTGTTGGACTTTTTTTGAATTGTTTTTTTTACGTGATAAATAGGTATTGATCACCGAGGTTGCTAAGGATTTACCCCCCATTAAATCATAATAAAATTTGGGATATCTTGCTTGTAAAAATATGTATCTTTTTGAACTTAGAGAAGCGAGGAACGAAAACATAAAGAAGCCCTTTCTCTTGGATTTCTTCATTGAGGAAAGAGGGGCCTAATGGAATGCTGAATGAGGAGGAGGTTGATGGTATTAATCTCGGACATTATCCATTTCATTTTTCCTGCAAACGTATGTCATTGTTAATGCACATGTAGAATTAACATAAGTTCAATAGCACAAGTGGAAGTGTTGCATATGGCTCTATGTTGATTCTACAGCCCAAAGGACACGGTATCTAAACATGATTTTGAGAAAAAAGTATCAGCGAAGAGATATGTTGATCTTAGACACTTGGCTTTTGACGATTCTAAATATAATTCTAGAATATGTGATACTTGCTTGAGGCGAGAGACTCTTATGAATCCGATCCTTGACTGCACAAGTTGCTAGTTTTTAACTTGTTTGTTCATCATTTTGTGTATGAAATGTCATTATTGTCCACATAACACTAACTAGAGGTCCTTTATTAACAGGTCTCTATTTATTCTAATTGTTGTCATAGTGTTAAAAGAGTCCATGAGCCAATGACACTGTGAATTATGTGGAGATTTTCGCGGTTCCGGATTACCATCAAAGAGTTTTACATAGAAACTTGTTTGTGTTGCAGAATGTACTTTGTGTGGAGGTAGTATTGGCGCTTTTAGACAGTATGTTGTAGGGCGGTGGGTTCATGCCTTCTTTGTCGAGTTGGATGCTTTAAACTACTTTTTGATATCGTCCTTTCATATCCCAATTTCTCAGCTATTCTGGAATTCTTGTACTGGTACGATTTCTGATGCTTCCATCCTGAAATTTATCTGGAATCTGCAGAAATATAACTTGGGATTGGAATTGTACATGGTTTGGTGTTGAAATAGGTTCACCTGTTTTTGTAGTTTTCTAACTCACCGCTGGTTTATTTGATACCATGAACGAATAAATGTCTTGGGGTGATAGAGTGATTGTATAATTTTCCATTCATCTCATCTAAAATACTATGCACATTGTTTTCACTAAGAAAAGCAAACCCAGATGAAAAATTATGTAGCAGTTTTCTAGTGAATGGGGATGACTGAACTTCGAATGACTTGGAGATTGCTCTGTGCTGACTTTTGTAAGGAAGTCTGGGATGAATTGGGTTGGATGGAGGTCGTGATGTGTTGTGGCTGATCATTTTGGAATCATGGATCATAAAAATATCAGTGCCAAACTCATCCTTAACATTGGGTATTTTGGGATAGTGGGCGTGGTTTTCTCAGTTACAGAACATTAAATCTCTTTACAGGATGGCTTTTATAAAGATAATATTGGGAAATCTACTTTGACTAACTAATTTTGGGTCCAATTTACAATTGATGTTGGTGCACTCGAGTTGATAAGATTGATGGAGGCGTTTCACAGAAAAAATATGATTTGAGACTAGAATTAAATTTGTCCGTCACGCTTTTACTTCGGCACTTCCATTCATGACATTAGCCCAGTCGAATGACACTTGCGAAACAGTGAGCAAAACAAACAATAGTACCTTGGTATTGCTGTTGTTGATCGCATTGGTTTCACTAATTTTCTATTATTGGTCACTGTTTGATTAGCTAGCTTTACTCTTATTTCGGTATGAATTATATGAAGAGTAGTCTATACAAGGGGAAAAGGTGCAGATGAATATGCATCGAATTTTTGGAATTTTGTGCAACTGTTTGCTTATGTTTCTGAATTGGGCGTAAAATTTTTATGGCCTTGATGATTTTACTCTGGAAACAGCTGGCCACCCGTTTTGATTCTTGTTGGCTCAAATCCTGCCTAGTTAGTGTATAATATTTCTGGTTTCTTGTATGGCTTGTGATTTCCTTCTTCATCGACATCTGACCATGGAGATGTCCGATATTAGGTTAAACTGGACAAATTACGCCTCCTTGGTGAAAGAATTGTCAAACGGGAAGAAGTGAAGGTAATATGTTCTTAGATGTCTGCAACCTTTCTCAGTAGTCTTTTATGTGCTCAAAAATCTAGCTGATATACATCTTATGGGCATCTTACGCTACGTGATCCTTTTGGGGTCTTTGAGTTTGTATTTTTCCATGCATTTGCATAGAGAGATTGCTCTTTGCACCCGGGGCGTATTTGCTTTGAAAAGGGACATGATAGCTCGATCATTTCTAGTCTCAAGTTCCTTTGGCAATGGCAGTTCTGAATCTGCAACCACTTCTGTAAACTACAGATCAGTAAGCGAATCTGTTCAGACATCAGTTGAGATGACAGTCGACAGTGGAATGTCTGGAAAATGCCAGGCTGGAGTACTTTCCCACCAAGGCTGCAAACAAAACCAAGGAGATAGTTTGCTGTCGCTCTCTCTCGCTACCGGAGATATGACACAAAAGGCTTCATAATATGGAATTTCCTCATCGGCCTCCAATTCCATCGCGTAATTGTTTAGCAACATAAATTCTGGCAACAGATCTCAATGTCGTCTGTGGATCGACGGTTCAGAATGCATGCCTAAAGTACGAGAAGCAAAGTAAGGAGGTAGCCGTAGAAACACACCAGGCGGAGGATTGCGGGCGAAGCAGTAACCAAGCAACGGGGCTACCAGGCAACAGAGGGTCAATGAGGCAATCGAGTGACAGTCAACTGAACGAACGGAGAAACTCTGCAGCGAAGGCTAGTGGGCGATCTAATCGATCAGTATCTATTATGGGAAGATTCAGGGCGGTCTCAAGACTTAGAAGGAAATCGTTGCCAAAATTGTTTAAATGGAAAGAAGATATTCCATCAAGACTGTCAACAAGAACACATAATATATGTACAATATTTCATTACCGTACATACGTTGGTTTAGCTTAGTATAAATAGTTATTCTTAGGCATTGTACACACACACACCTTTCTACAGACGGACATATTGTCTTTTTTATCTTCAAAGCATTCCAGCGTTTAAGCATCCGGTGCTCCTGCGTTCTTGCTCCTTCCGAAGGCATCGTTGAAGACATCCATAAGTGTTTCCGCTTAAGGGTGTTTGTCCGCCGCCTTCTCATCTCTTTCTTCATGCATACGGCGACCACACAATGAGCCTCCGAGTACCAGTTACTAGTAGTGCCAGAGATTTTCGATGTGTTTGGATCTGGCTTATTCGGAGCGAACACGCCTTTGGCGACCATAATGGGAGACTAGGCCAGTAATGCCGAAAACCCGTAGTGGTTCTGATTCAAACATCCTTGGAGACAATCTCTTCGATGGGGGAAATGGTAATAATGGAAACAACTCGGACCCAGCCATTGTGAGTACTCTCCAACTCTTAATGGAGAGGGTCGGTGCTATCGATCAAAAGCACGACGCCTTCAAGGAAGGAATTGATTCCAAGATGGAGGCTGTCTTTCAAAACTTGGAAACTATATCCGGGATACCAGTGAGCAGCCCTGATAATAGGAAAGGTGAATCGGCTACCAGACATCAACCTGATTACGATGCCCCTGAGGAAAAGAAAAAGGTTGACATGGAGAATGTCCCTATCATTCCTATAGGTCCTAGGAGGTTTGTGCACAATAATCCACCACTTGTGATAAACGAGGATGACGACTGTGTAATAGGACCATCAGACGGCATATCAACCCCTGTTTCATAAGAGGGAAGATTTTAATAGGCCGGTAAAGAACGAATTTGTTCATCCTAGTGAAGACCATCAACACTCTGAATACGCTCCCCAACCCATACGCGAAAGGGGAGTAGCAGTGCAAGAAGCGATGGCATTACTGGATCTCATGCCCAAAATAAGGGACTACGTATCTCGATTAGTTGAGCAAGCAATTCCTGGGGTGGACGATATGAACGAGGTTCAACTCTATCGGGCTCCTTCCCCTAACAATATCGATCGGGATTACCCTCTTCCAAGGGGGTATCGTGTTCCTGAATTCGCTCGTTTCTCGGGTGAAGAAGGCATTTCGCCTGTGGAACATGTCGCCCACTTCACTCATCAGACTGGAAAAGCTGCCACTAGTGGGTCTTGGAAGCTTCATCTATTTCCTAGTTCTCTCTTAGGAGCGGCCTTTACGTGGTATGTGAATCTTCCTCCGAACTCGGTAAGGATCTGGGATGACATGCAGCTGCAGTTCACTCTGGCATTTGCTCAAACCGATCCAGCGGTAACCCTGCAAGACCTCACCTTTATAAAACAACAGCCTGATGAACCCGTGGCAGTCTTCCTGAATAGACTTCAGAAAGCACGGCTGAGATGCAAAACTTCTGCGTCCGAAGTTGAACTTATAGCCATCGCCCAAGATTCTCTCCTTCTTCGACTTCGAAAAAAGTTAGAAGGAGAGGTGTTCAGGGACTAGAATGAATTGGCCAGAATGGCTATCCGATACGAGAATCTCCTAAGAGATAAAATCAGGCGAAGGAGAGTTTGATTTTGGGGCCCTTGATGACATATCAAGCGGAACCAATTTTAGATGTTGATGTTGTAGAATATGTAAAGGGACAACCCTTAACTTGCGATGAATTGACTAAGAAAAACTTCCGGGCCAAATCCTCATCAAAAACTCAAGAAGAAAGGAAGTACTCTTTCGACGAGGTAAAGGCCGATGATATTTTTGAATTCATGTTTCAAAACGGGCGAATCCGATTGAAATCAAGCCATCAAATTCCTCGTACTGACAGAGAGAAATCGAAAAACTTCTGTAAGTGGCATGGGTCGTTCACCCACACCACTAGGGAGCGCATCACTTTCAGAAACTTGGTGCAAGACCTAATAGAGTATAAGGAATTGCGCTTCTTAAACAGGAGGGATCGGGTGTTAATAGAGTCGCACCCATTTGGCGACCTAGCCGTCATAAACGCCTTGTCCTGCCTAACCATATCTCCTTTATCAATGTAGGGAGACCAAGATCAATCGTCTGAGACTGGCGAACGGTCAGTGTCAACATGCTATTCAAGAGGCTGGTGAGCAAATGGATACTCCAGTGCCCTGCTGATCTTAGGAACATACAACTTGATCGTTGTCGCTAGCATATGGATGCTTCGCCTACCATCGACCGATGCCATACCTTTCGGAAGTACTTGCTAAACGAAAGGAAAGCATAATGATACGACCGTAACCGCCTCGAAGAGACGGCCATGGGAATCAATAATGGTTCAAGGATGTACCCGCGGATGGAGAAACGTCCTGAGCAAAAGGGTACCCCACCTCCCATAAACAAGGAACTTTATACCCCTGAAGAACTCATGAGATAGGAAGTTGCGGGCGAAAGCGAGTAGGTTCGGAAAGAGCCTTACACCAAGAAATTCCCTAGACGATGCACTGTAGACCGCATTGGGCTTCAAAAGGCGAAACAAACTCCAGAGCAACAGGATCACCCTCGAGGCGATAAGGACACGTTGAGGGAAGGGACTTCAATAATCCAATTTCTAATAGCTGATAAGCTCTGTTATAGGTGCAAACTGATAGCAACGCACAAAGTGCTCATCACCTAGATGTCCCAACTCATGTTGCAACCAGTGCTTCCTCCTACTGGCCGGTATGGGGTCCGAAGGAAAGATCAAGGTGGGAAAGGTCAATCCTCCGTCTGGTAACCTATCTGACTCTGAATTCTCTCGCTTTTTGGAGATTCCACTCGGGGACAACCTCAAAAGGGGTTACGACCCGCATAAAAGAGAGTTTGTTCATGTTGATAATCGCCTGTAACCTCTTAAAAACTCACGCTTTATTCGCGTTCCTGTCGTACTAGCTGCGGGTACCTGGCAGAAGGTGGGTATGGGAACACAACTCCAAATACCTACTAAGAGAACCAAAATGCGGAGAGAAAAGAGAGCGTGGCGCACCGCAGAGAAACGTGCCAAAATGGCGGTCTCCGATATTCAAAAAACTAAGGAATCAAGTGAGAGTGACCTCGCGTCCAACTCGTTGAGTAATTACAACCCAGTTCAGTCCGGGACCTCACCCGAGGCGAATGGAGCTAGTTGCAATGTCCTCGTACTACGAGCCGAATTCGCTAGGAAGGTGAACAACCAAGCAGAAGGTAGATTGATGCTACCTCACAATCAGAGTATTGTCACAGAAACCGCGGAACTTCCCAAGTAGGTGGTAAAAGAGCCTCCTGCATCATTACGGAAACATATGTTCCCACTTCACATTCAATCAACTATCAACAGTGTGGCGATGCGCAGCGTTTTTGTTGATAACGGAGTGACCATTAATTTGCTCCCCCTTGAAGCTTATAAAAGCCTAAGGGATGATATAACCGAACTTGGAGAGACCGATATAAGGGTCAGCGGATTTAACGGGATTACCTCTTCCTGTTTAGGCGTGGTTTCCGCTAGACTCCGAGTGGGTACACACGAAAAGAAGACGACTTTCTTCGTCATTGGCATAAAGCCCTCTTCAAGTACCTTACTCGGGAGAGATTGGCTACACAAGGCTGGTGCCATACCCTCTACTCTCCACCAAGAACTGCTATTATGGGAAAATCATGGCTTAGAAGTTGTCATAGGAGAGGCGAATGAGAATGCTAACATACCTTATGTTTGCGCAGGGGCAATAAAGCAAGTCAAAAACATGACACTGAAGCAAATGTAAGCGATGGGAGACCCAAACATTGGACCTTTAGGCGAAGCAGGCTATGAATTCCTAGTTTCGTACGATGGACCACTTTTGGCGCCATTTCAAAACCCAATCATCCCAACTGGACGGGGCGACGAGCTACAACTCGAAGCTGATGAAGACCTGACCCCGCTGGAGAAAGATATACACGCAGCTGAGATACAGGATAACAAGGACACTCATCAGACGAAGACGGACTTGGAGCTCGATAGACACCTCAACCCGCCTTCGTTTAATGGAGAGTGAAACACCTGATCCGGATGTCCTAGAAAGACTAGCCAGTTATAGGATGTCCAGAATAAATGATGCACAATGTAATGTGTTTCCTTGGACATGCCAAGTATTCATTCGATTAATAAAGAAGTTCCTAATACTTCTGTCATTCCATGCGATCCATTGAGTGAAATAAACTTAGGGACCATTGATTCACCACGCGTCACCTATCTCGGCTCACTCATGAACGAAGATGAAGCATATGACATAAGTAAGATTCTTCATACTTATAAAGACTATTTTGCTTGGGATTACACGGAGATGCCTGGTCTTGATCGAGACTTGGTTGAACATTGACTCTCGACATACCACAACTTTAAACCTGTGAAACAGACTCCAAGGAGGATGTCACTGGAAGTAGCCCATATGGTCTATGATGAAATTAAGAAGTTCTTCAAAGCCGATTACATAAGGACAACTAAGTATGTGGACTAGATTTCTAGCATAGTGCCCGTCGTTAAAAGAACGACAAGATTAGGGTGTGCATAGATTTTCGTGACTTAAACAAAGCAACACCTAAAGACAAGTACCCCATGCCCGTCGTTGACGTTCTTATAGATAAATCGGCTGGGCACGAGCTAATGTCCTTCATGGACGGATACTCTGGGTACAATCAAATCTTCATCGCCGAAGAAGACGTACACAAAACGACATTCAAATGCCCGATCGGGATATTTGAATGGGTCATCATACCTTTCGGATTAAAGAATGCTGGAGCCATGTAACAGAGAGCGATGAACCTTATCTTTGACCCCTTAGTAGGGAGGACGGTTGAGGATACATCGATGATGTGGTAGTAAAATCCAAGCGAAGGCTAGATGATCACGTCCATCTAGGCGAAGCATTCGAAAAGATGCGAATACATAACCTCAAACTTAACCCATTGAAATGCGCCTTCGAAGTTCAGAAGGGGTAATTCCTCGGATTCCTTGTACATCAACGGGGAATCGAAGTAGACTCTTTAAAAACTCGCGCTATTCAAAACCTCCTGGCTCTCCGAAGCAAGAAAGAACTTTAAGCCTTTCTCGGAAGGGTCGACTATATGCATCACTTCATAGGCAACGTGGCATATAAAACTAGCATCTTCTCGACGATTTTGAAAGGGAAGGGAAAGGGGCGGGTAACCTGGACGTCTCAGCATGAGCAGGCATTCCAAGAACTAAAAAACTATTTGATGAACCCTCATGTGCTAGTGTCACCAAACACAAAGGCGCCATACATCCTTTATGTGGCTGCATTACAGTCCACTATTGGGTCCATGTTGGCTCAAGAACATGATGGAGTGGAAAGAGTGGTTTATTACCTGTCTAGGCTCCTCACAGAGATGGAATAACAATATACCCCAACTGAGAAGGTCTGTCTTGCCGTGTACTACTCAGTGATTAAACTGAGACATTACATCAGGTCTAATGATGTGTATGCCGTCTTCAAGATGCCCGTAATTAAGGTGTTCTTTTTATAACCCCCTACTTACGGGAAGAATTGGGAAGTGGAGTCTAGTGCTCTCTGTCTATAATATTTATCACAAACCACAGGCTTCGATTAAAGGCCATGTCTTGGCTGAATTCATCACCCACTACGGTGAAGGTAACATAGACTCTTCACTCGAAGAGGATTATCCATGTGAGCATTGGACCATTTAGCTCGACGGGTCTTCCAACAAATTTGGAGATGGTGTGGGTATCTTTATCAAAACACCTTGGAACGCCGAAACTAGGTTGGCTTGTCGCTTTGATGGAAAAGTAACCAATAATGAAGCATAGTATGAGGCTTTGATTTTGGCCTTGCGGCTCGCTTTGGACTGGAAATTGGGAAGCGTAAAGATATGCGGTGATTCTCAGTTGGGAATCTAGCAACTTTTAGACCAAAATGAATGCCACGCACCTCACCTGGATCGGCATCTACTTAAAGCGAAGGAACTCTTCGCAAAGTTAGGTGGGGGCATGATCGTACATGTGAAAAGGGACGACAATCAAGAGGCCAACTACTTAGCTCAACTGGCCTTTGGGTCGATAAACGACTCACCCAAAACAAGTGCAACCTTGTTCATAAGCAAACGTCCAGAATTCCGCAACGACAGCAGAGCAAAGGACAAAGAGGTTCACACCGCCGACCTATTTGAACATAAAGGGGACTAGCGAGAACCAATACGACAATTCCTCGAGAATACTAATACGAAAGGCGAAAGAAGGATTCGAGTGATTGCTAGGCACTATGTGCTCCTCGACAAAGTTCTCTATAGGAAGACCAATGAGGACGTCCTATTAAGATGCATCGATTTAGACGAAGCCATCCCAATCATGATGGAGCCACATGAGGGGTTGTGTGTAGTGCATCAAGCAGGTATCAAGAAGAGTTGGTCGATCAAACGACATGGATTCTATTAGTCATCGATGGTCAAAAATTGCATCAAAATGGCTCGAGCCTACCAGGCTTGCCAACAATGCGGACCAGTGAAACGAACCCCTGCTAGTGACATGAACGTCATAGTGAATCCATGGCCTTTCAGGACGTGGGCGCTAGACATTATGGGAGAAATCCATCCTCACTCGAGTAAGGGTGACGCCTATATACTTGTCATCACGGACTTTTTTACTAAATGAGTAGAGGCGACAACGTATAAGTTCATCAACCAAAAAGACGTAACTGAATTTATCAAGAACTCCATCATCTACCGTTACGGGATTCCTCAGAGTATCGTGCTAAACAATGCGAAAGTGTTCAACGGTGAGCTTATGACAAGTTCGCCGAAGATTTTAGGTTTAAAGCACTCAACTCAACTCCGTATTACGCTCAATCAAACGGCAAGCAGAAGCCTCCAACAAACTCATAAAGCGACTTATACAGAGAATGATCGGGAAGAGTCCGCGCACATGGCATACCCTGCTTCAGGAAACGTTGTGGGCACTCTGGGTTACAAAAACAGAAAGCATAAGCGTCGCCCCATTCAACCTTGTGTATGACCATGATGCGATGCTTCCAATAGAACTGCGATATCGATCGCTTAGACTTCTCAAACACCTCGAAGAATACAAGGGGTATGATGATGACATGCACATTGAATTGGAGGACCTGGAAACCACTAGAATCAATGTGTTGAATCATCTAGAGGCTCATAAGCGTAGTATCGCCCGCTACTATAACAAGAAAGTAGTTTCCCGATCGTTCAGCAAGGGAGACCTAGTTTGGAAACTGAGGTTACCCGAGGGGGTCCGCGATTACTTTCACGGGAAATGGACACCGAATTGGGAGGGCCTCTTCCAGATAATTGAGTCCCACCTTGGAAATTCATATCGCCTAGGAGGGACTGATGGGTCAGTACATGACCTCAAAACTAATGGCAAGCATTTGAAAAAGTATAAGCCAACAATGTGGGAAATGCACAAAAACACCATTTCAAAGCGTTTCCCCACCATCTGGGGGCAAATATAAATGTAGTAATTTATGCAAGAGGTAAGAATACAACAGGCGTTTCGCCTGGTCCAATGCTTCGGCCGCCATAGTTCCCTTTGCCTCAATCCAAAGCCCTGTCCCACTCCTTCTCGATGTCTCTCGCTCTCGGTCAGTGGCCACATGCGCGGCTGCCTCTTCCGCACGGGCAGCATTTAGGCTTGCGCCAACTTCAGCAGTACACGTGACCGTAGCGTCCAACTCTTCCTGGAGGCGATGGATATCGGTTGACAAGTCTTCTCTCTTCTTACGGAGGTTAGACTCCTTAAGGGACAGTTCGTTCACTCGAACAAAGGATGGAAGTGGCTGAGATAGTGCAAACTTCTTCTCCTCCAACTTCTCCTTAAGTGCGAAGCCCGCTTGTTGTTCACTCCGCGAATGCCAGAAGGATTTCCGAAGAAGTGAGAGTATAACCTCCAGCTCATACAAATCAGCACCTACTCGCCCCAGCTCGTTCGTCACGGATGTTAAGGCGACAAAGCTGTCATCGGTATCAACCCCATGCTCTAGGATGGCAATGAAAGAGACGAGTAGGGAATGCGATGGCTGCCATGAATGAGCTTGAGTCAGATAATGACTTGAGAACAAACCATGAACAAGGTCCCTTACCGAAGTCGTCTGCACTGTGGGTCTTGGGGGGCTACCGTCGCCTGGCCTTGAGGGGTTCCCATCACCTAACTTTGAGGGATTCCTGTCGCCTCACTTGGGAAACGTTGGGCGACAGTAACATCATCGACTGATGAGACCCCAGCTTCATTTCTCGGAGAGGGCAGAACATCGTGTGCCACCTCAATGGGGGGCTCCTCCACCCTGGCTGATTGTCCAAGGTGACCATGGTCGCGTAGCCAAGAAGCAATGGGGGTGTCATCGGGAACATCCTCACTGACAAAAGAAGAAACACCTGCAATATCTTCATCAAAGGAATTGGTGTTATACCTGAATTCTCCCATCACGAAACAAAACGAGTGAGGGCTTAATACCCGGTACATTCCCAGAGGATACTTTATCGAGAATAGGGCGTTTAGCCATGGTTAGTGGGGGTGCTGAGGGGACAGATCCGTGTGGCAACTTCTTCTTTAGGGGGGATCTTTGTGATGACGAACTTGCAGGAGAAGGCTTTGCTCCCTTAATTCATGTTGCACAAAAGAATTAGCTTATCATTTAAGCTGAACATCAACGGATTGCTGTTTGAATTAGTTCAACGTACTCGAGGAAGACGAGTCACCGCCTGGAGACCGCTTCTTTGAATTCCTGTCATCCGGACCAGGAAGTGCTTTGGGAGGGGCTGAATTTTTCTCCTGAATCAACCTCTCCAGATGAGAGGAGACTTGCAACATTCCCCAGATTTCGTAACAAGTCCCGGAAAAGAAAGGAGATCGACCACTAGAAGGCTTCACCTTGAGCTGAGTCATGGGAAGGTCTAGCAATTGGGGGTGTTCGACTCGTCCAGGCTCCACAGGAGTTACAACACGCGTATCTAGTGGCTGATTCTTGGACTTGAAAAATGGAACTGCCAAGCAATGACTGAAGCCTAGTTGACGGGCGTAGGGTTAAGGATTGTATACCTCAAAGGTCAGGCCAGATGACTCCACTCGTACCAAATCCCTAGCAAAGAAAGTCGGGCATAGGCATTCAATATCCCTCAGGGATAGTTCTTCCCACTCTTGGGAGAAAGGATGCCAGGAAGAAACTGCACCCGGACTGTCATCCGCATATCCATCCATCAGAGCTTGAATACAACCATCCACGCTAAAGGGAGACCGGTGTTCAGACAAGCTCGCTGAGATAACATCCCTACGAGCGCACATCGCGCGGGGATAACAGGTGAAGCCCGGAAAGTAGAGAATAATCCATAGGTACATAACCCATAAAGGGCCATATGTCCGACACTCAGAGAAGTTGGCCGGGTCGATTGTCGCCTGCTACAGCCTGCGGTAGATCAAGTTCAACAGGAAAGGGGCAAAGGCCACAACTTGTGGCTCGTCCGCATTGGCAGCGTTGACGATATTGGTGGCCACTCCAATCATGAAGCGACTGGGGCACTTTCCCCGATTGTAAAAATTGTACTTGGATAACCACTCCAAGTAAAATTCGAACTCCTCCTAGGGTCCTCACTTTTCTTCAGACAGAGAAAGGTGCCGGGAAACCACTTCGTTGATACGTTCTGATGGGTTAAACTTCAGGTCGGCTCGCTCGTGGTCAAACCGAAGAGGGGCACCAGCCAAGAAGCAGACATCCTCCAAAGTGATCGACATCGGTTCTTTGGGGAGATAAAAACAGTTGACGATTGGGCTCAATGGAAAAGCGAGACGTGTTGATCAAGACTTTGATCCCCGTCGCTTCCCATGCAGCAAGCTTCTTCACCATCCACTTGGAAACCCATGAGTTGAGTGCCTCCCTCCTGGGGGTTGGAAAACAACGGAGGTGTGCCCGCATGGACGGACACCATCCCAATGGTTAGAAATCACCAGGGGAGAAAAAACAGGCAACTTACTAGTGAAAAAGAATGACCTTTCCGCATCAGAAAGAAGCAAGAATTTGTGCTTGGGAACGTACGGACCCAGCCTTTTTTTTCAACATCGGCAACAAAGTCTGGCTCCGCTTCGTGGCAAGGGAAAACATGATACTGCTCGGCCTCAGCATAAACCCATCGAAAAACGGCTCTGTTACCCTCCGAAGCCGGGATGTTGATGATGAAGCACTAGAGGCCATAAGAGTCAGAGAAGGCTAGGGTTTCTGAAGGGACATGAAAAGAAGGAGAAGTGTTTTTGATTGCAAAGCGGGAAACCCTGATCCCTATTAGGCTTTATAGTCTAGAAACCGACGAGATGGCCACAGCCCGAAAAGAGCATCGCTTCGCTTGGAAACTGACAATGTTTCAAGAGTCAGAGGTGGGCAGGCAAAAAGGCTTAAAATGCACATCTATTTTTTCATTCAAATACTTGGATCATTACATGGGTTTGGATGAAAATAAATGTGCAAATAAAACATAAACGACTCCGTAGACGCCTCTTTTTAGTGAAATGCTCTCTATTGAAGATCCCTCGAGTTTTCCGAGATATTCAAAGGTTTATCCACAGAAGGCGGTTGGTTACACACAGTACCCGATTCTTCCTCGGACGGAGAAGATCCTTGGCCGCAACCGAAGGCTTTGTCGCATGGTGTAGGCACTGCTGCGGCGTGAATCTCTTGAGCGGGAAGGTCTTGGTCCCCTCATTAGAATTCGAGTCTGACCTCCCAGAAGCCGCGGGGTTGGAAAATTGAGGACAATGCATCACCTTCGTCTAATGGCGTTCCAGTGGCCCTAGAGTTTCAAGGTCACTGGGAAGCATCAAAGGTTAGTCCAATCAGGACACAACCCGTGATGACTCACCAATGCTTTGCTCAGGCTCTCTTCCCTTCCAGTCAAGCTCATCGAGAGGCAGAGTGGTGAGTTTGGAAGGAGAGAAACTACTTGTATAAGGTGGTGGATATAAGCTCTCAAGCAACCTAAGGTGATGGATATAGGTCTTGGGCAAAATGTAGAAAGATGGAGATTTCATAACCTTCCTAATTTATAAGGGCGACGATTTACGATTGGAAAGCTGATCCAAGCGTCGTTATTTATAAAAGGGTTATGAAATGACATGAAAGCTCTGGCAGGAAATATTATGGCAGAGATTTCAGAGATCACAATATTTGTCCCGGGAATCTCAACCTATACGTTTCGGGGATATCGACGATCAGAGGTTGATATTCACCTGCAAATGTTACCGGACTGTATGAAAATGATTACATGGTCTTTTTCAAGGTGAGACAGATTACTCCGTCTGTCTTGAGGGGGGCTTATATGTTTAGCAACAGAAATTCTGGGCCACAGATCTCGATGTCATCTGTGGATCGACAGTCCAGAATGCAGGCCCACAGTACGAGAAGCCCAGTAAGAAGGTAGCTCTGGAAAAAGAAACACCAGGCGAAAGCTTGTGGACGAAGCAGTAACCAAGCGACGGGGCTACCAGGCGACAGGGGGTTAACGAGGCATCGAGCGATGGTCAACTGGACGAACGGAGAAACTCTGCAGCAAAGGCTAGTGGGCGATCCTATAGATCAGTAGCTGTTATGGGAAGATTCCAGGCGGTCTCAAGACTTAGAAGGAAATCGTTGCCAAGATTATTTAAATGGAAAGAGATATTCCATCAAGACTGGCAACAAGGACACGTAATATATGTACAATATTTTATTACCGTACATACTTAGGTGTAGCTTAGTATAAACAGTTACTTTATGCATTGTACACAGACACCTATCTACAGACGGACATATTGTCTTTTTTTATCTTCAAAGCATTCTAGCGTTCAAGCATCCCGTGCTCCTGCATTTTGGCTGCTTCCGAAGGCATCGTCGATGGCATCCGTAAGTGCTTCTGTTGCCTTCTCATTTCTTTCTTCATCCATACGACGACCACACAACGAACCTCCACGTACCAGTTGCTCGTAGTGCCAGAGATTTCCGAAGTGTTTGGATTCGGCTGGTCCGTGTTCACTTCCGGAGCAAATAGTAATGCTTCGAATGGGAACTTGAAAATAAGAATTAAGGTTTGCATCCCGACTTGTCTCTAGTTTGTAAGATTACTGAAATTCCAAGGTTTATTGACCCTTCTTCATTGTGTGTGATTTCTAGCATCCCGAGACATTTGAGAAAGAATTGGTAATGACCTCCGATCAAGCAGAATTGAGGAACAAGCTGTTGCCCAAAGGTTACGTGTATGTTCCAAAAGATAGCATTCCCGTTGAAAAAGGTACAAGAGAGGACATCAGTTCACATGAGCTGTTGGAAGATGTTGGGTGAATGCATTTGCTATCCACAATTTGGTTGACTAAATACTCGCTGGCCTTGTTCTCGCAGCTCTCAGGCATTATTCTTGCCAGCAAGGATCAAGGAAAATGTGGGACGATTTCTTCCATGCCCAGATCATGAAAAATGCGGAATATTTCTTCCACACCAGAATCATTTCCTGTGACTTGGTCATTGTATTACACCGAGTAGAGAACTGACCAAGGAGCTTCGTCGAGTTTAAGTTCAGAAAGCGTTTCACGACATTGTTGTGCATCCATGGAGGGAGAGGAGCAAGGCCAGGAGGTTGGTAAGTAGGCACTAATAGGGGAACAACTTTTGTTCTTTCCTTTTGGATTGGCAACCATTTCTATTCTCTTGCCTCTTAAAGCCAGAAAGTGAGCAAATTTGCGCCTCGTAAATCTAGTGGTATACAAATTGCAGTTGCCAAAAAGAAATGTTAGGCATCAGTTTCTGATGGTTTAGGCATGGACTGCAAGTTATAGTTGCACCAAAGGCTTTTGCTTGCGCCTTTGAAGCGTTTAACTCCTGATCCGGGATTTGGATACATCGGATTTTTCGGCTCGTCGATGGAGTGATCTGGGATAACTGAAGTTGAAAGAATCAGACCCAATACAATCTGATAAACAAGTTTAGTACATGGACTTCAGAATTCCTGGTGTTCAAAGAGTGAGGAGCTGCAGGTTAGGTTGGCCTTGATGATGGCAAGTGTTTTGAAGCTCCAGTTTCTTCAGATCTATCCTCCCACCTGACCTCCTCTTCCACAAGCTACCCCGGTCCTCTTCGCCGTCCCTGGCGGCATCTCCATCCTTCTTGCCCTTTCGGGTCACGGGACGTGGCGGATCTATGTTGACGACGCTAACAATAACTCCCTTTTCCTTCTCGCGATCGATTTTCCCGCTAGTTCTTGCTGATGTGGATCTCCCTGCTGCCCTGCAGGTATATATGACCGGGGTAGCAGGCTTAGCGACAGCTGAGACGGAGAACATCCTCTTGAGCTTGGAGCACTTCCTTTCTTCAGCTCTTGCCCCGACAGGAATCCTACCGTTGGGGGTCGGGAAGCCAATCACCCTGTTGTTCCTCTTGACCTGTCCCATACAGCCGACCTTTGGGGAAAGCGGTTCGTCGTTGTCGCGAGAGGGATTGGATCCGGCCTCGTCGATCCACTTGACGTCCTTGAATGAAGATCTGGAGCACAGCAGCGGGAGGAACACTGAGGGCTGCATGTTGGGTTGATGGTGAAGATTGGTTTTGTGGGCATTGGCCATTTCTTGCAGCATGTGAGTGTGGGTGGGTGGGGTGGGTGTGTTTGTGTCTTACTTTATGTGTACGTGCTCTTCCTGGATATTGTCTCTGATCTTAAGACAAAACATGCAATAAATAATTCAGGGGGTGGGTCTGGGTTGGGGTTTAGAGGAAAGTTTGGGAAGAAAGGGAAAAAGTAGAGTAACGTCATTCATTACCATCCAAAATGTTAAGTTGTACAAATGCAGAAACAGTCATAATGATTTAGAAATAAATAAAATAGATAGTATCAAGATTAGAGCAGTCTGTTTGCCAGGTAAAAAACTTGGCATTAAATAAATTCCCCCATTACATTCACAGAAGGAGATGAGACTTAAACAGTAGTTAATGCCAAAGATAATATTAAAACAAGGAAATGAATTTGGACTTTTGGGTTAAGTACAAAAGATAAGCACGTTGGACTTCCATGGCCACACACACACACACACTCCTCTCTTCTCATTCCTTTCTTTCTTTCTTTAATTAATTTATTATTTATTATTACTTAGATTAGATTTGTCCATGTTATCATTAATTACAAAGAAAAGAAGAAGAATTCCATGGTTGTGTGCTGTGTTGGGTTTGAATAATCCACAATTAATCATAATCAAATTGGGCCGGCAAGTATATAAATTCATCAGTGTTCTACTTGCATTTGCAATTTGCATCTCCCCAAATTATTTAATTTAACCACCAACCAAAAAGCCAATCCCATTCATTCATTCCCTTAATTTATTTTATTGCTGTTGTTTTTTAACATTAGGGCCAAGAAAAAAGAAGAAGAAGAAGAAGAAGTAGAAAGCGAATAACACGTGAATCCATTGAATATAATTCAATCCCACTTTTAGTATGATTCTATCATACTGGGGGTGGGGGTGTAATTTCCAGGCACCCACTATGGTGATTGGGAGGAATTTAGTGTAATAGTGATGGGGGCACAAGGGCACAAGCAAGAACGGGGCAAATCAAGGGTAAAAAAGGAATGGGAAACAACAAAGACACCCCCCCCCCCCCCCCTCCCCAAACAAGAACCAAATATCATCATCATCTAACAACTCGTGATCTCTTACAACTTTTTTGCTTTGCATGTTGTCTTATCCTCTTACCCAACACCTTCCCATCTCAAATTTTCATTAAATTCAGTGAGTTTCTTCTCGGCCTATGTCTTGCATCTTGTGCATCTCTATTTGTGTATATAAATGGAGATTTGTGCCGATATAATAGTAGTTTAAAAAAATTAGTAAAATATGATTACAGTTTTTGAATTTACATTTTGCAAGTTGCTGAGTTATCAAAACTCGCCCATAATTTTGTAGAAAAAATTTCAAAACATATCTTTCAAAAATTAAAAGGGATAACGCATCTTGAAAATGCGTCCTCCATCCAACCTAAGAGATCTCGAGGCAAAATTTTTTCCCGCCTTTTAAAAAATTATTTAAGTTATTGAATGGTGCATATTCAAAATACCCCCTCCTCGAAGGAAGAATTTTCAAAACCCGCTTTATTTGTAAAATTAAAAACGAGTTTTAAAAATCGTCTTCACGACAATATAGACGTAAATTTAGAAACCGTGACGCCATTTTACAAATTCTTTTGAAACTAACCCAATAACCGCATAATACAAATGTGATACTAAAATCCAAAGGCATTTAGAAGGAGGATCGGCCATCTCGTACGACAAACAAATTACAAAAATCACCCGCAAACCACTGCTGCTTATCATCAATGAGTTGGGGACTAAGACTAACCCACTGCAGACTCACGCTCCTCCTTTTGGCTCCACAAGGTCATTCTGCCGTGATCCCGAAAGGGTTCTTCCATCATCCAAAGAAAATTTCGTCGGTCACCTCTAATGGTGTATTCTGTAGCCTCTAATGGTGTATTCTGCAGCGGATGTTAAGTTTTGAACATGTTGTATAGCGTGGAAAGGCTGCTCATCCGTTCCAGGAAATACATCCGTATTCTCCATCATCCATCCAATCCCCATAACTGCCGAAACCCTGCTGGCAGGTTCTTAATAGTGGGTCAACCCTGTTCTTGCCAAACGAGAAGTGTCCAGGGTTTATTGAGTAGGGGGTGAAGAAGATGGAAGAAACAAACATGTTTTTTACTGGATGTTCTGATTCTTTCAACTTTCAGTGTACAAACATTTAGCCCCTTCTGAGGGTTGTCCTGTGTGTGATTACAAACAATCTCCTTACATCTTCTGCTAAAACTGCAACACAATAGCAATCTGTAAATGGTGTTTGTGTGTCAAATACCCGAATCCAACGGTGGGATTCTTCCGGTCCTTTCCTCGATATCGAAGGCTGTCTGACTATGGGATGATTACATGTTCTTTTTTTGTATCCGCCTGTGTTTCCAGAGAGGACCCATGCTGAAGCTCAATCGACCCGGGAAATTTTTCTGCCTGTTTGGGGTCCCTACACTCACCAAGACTCTCCAGGGAAGTTGAACTCTGTTTTCTAGGGATGACAACCGTCAAATCAAGGTATCCCAGACAGCAGCATCCCCTTCTCCACACCGAGCATGTATGTCCTTGATCTTCTCCACCGACTTGCATATACCGCTGCAGCTCCAGTCAAATGACGCAATGCATACATTGCCTGCCTGCGCTTTCCATTGACAGTCTGGCACGTAGCACAGCCAGCTAATAAGAAAAATATCTACTTGAATACTTAATTTTCAAATATAAAAACAAATCTGCACCAGGAGGAGTCCCACAACACATGTTACGGTCATCAATGTGCTCTACTTCCAGACCAATGAACCACGATCCAAGAGACACATCCTCATTCGCGTAGTTGTGCAATATGGCCCTGCAATGGTAGTAACTTGTTACCCCTTCGTCAAACAATATACGTTCAACACATGATTTGCCAGACAGAAATAAAAAAAAAAAGAAAGCACGTGTTTCAGTCAGGTAGTCTGGAAACAGATTTTCAAAATCTATATGCAGTTCATCAGCGAAGAGTACTCATATGCCGTATCGCCTCCCCATCCAAAAAACTCAAGTGTAACGTCTGTGACAATCTTTAAGCTTTTACTAGAGAGAAATTAAAACCGTAGTTCAATGGGAGGAGCAGACTAATGCCTCTGCGAAGTAGAAAATGCAATCTTGAAACCATGAAATATATTAGCTTACTGGTTAATGGATATGTATGTAGCCAGATCTTTTGATATCGCATAAATCTGCCCGGTTGCATGCCGAAAGTACTTGTTACCTTCCTCTCCGAATTTCCAGTACTCGGGCTCATGGTACTTGACATTCCTAATCGAAAGAACGTTCTAAACTTGAACACCCATTTCTGAAACATTAAATTGAAGAACAAGGAATACGATTTATGAAAAGTACTTTTGAGAAAGCACGGGTCCAGATTTCATGCACCCCATGTAGACCCTAGGCTTGGTGCGATGTCGGGCAAGTGTTGTTGCCAGCATACCTAGAAAAGGCAGACTCTATTAGTTTGGATCTATCATACAATAACAACTGGACATAAAATGCGTCTACATGTCTGTACCCAGGTTTACATGGACATCATCATCCACCTTGATGTAAAAATCAGCATCCCACATAGCCACCACGGTGGAAAAGAAGATTTTAGTTTTAGCAGATAGTTCATGATAGCCTTCCACGTGTTCCTTCACACAACCATTGGAACATTAGACATAGGAAATCACCAACACATGCCGCACCTTTTGACTGGAATCAGGATTAAGAACAAAATTAGCGTGTCTTTACCAGCCTAAGGAAGTCCCTGTGTTGAGCATCCTCGGAATCGATGGCTCGATCTAGTATGCTATTTGATGTTGCACTGGAGTAAGGAAATATCAAGTTCAGAAGGCTAAACTCCCAAATCAAAATATCTAACCTCAGTCATCATTTACCCTCTCAAGTTTTGAGTAATCAGTGTAATTCAACATGAAGTAAATTTTCATTCTACTGGTAACCAATACTCGGCCTCAACTACATAAGGCCTTGACTGTTGTTTAGGCACAACACATGATTTTTTCCATGTAGCACCCTCCACACAACCAAAGCAAACACAATGCAAAGAGAAGTCACTGTTGGCATCCTTTGCCGGAATGCCGCTGGTATGAATAGAAGTTCATGAACTGTGATCAAGGCTGAAAACACTGCCTCCAAAACTTTAAGTGTGCATGCAAACATTTTAAAGCCAGGTTCCTCAGGAAAGAAACACAATTTCCAAACCATTCGTTTGACAAAAACCTTTGGAATATGATGGAACCTCAGCCTAAAACAGTAATTAGTTTGCAATAATATCATTGAAAAGGTATTCACCATTTCATTGATTGGACTACCACTTCATTCAGTCATGCAGCTTTTAGTTAAAGACAGACAATTTATCAAGCACAATCTCAATTATTCACTCATTGAGGTAAGCACTACGTCAATCAAGATTCCTCACCAAGGTGCACCACCAGGATGAAAGTTCTTATTAAACATAACAATAGGAAGCTTTGGGATTAACCTTTAAAAACCAGCGAGTGTTAGGACATGACAATTCCAAAGAACGTGAGGCTTACCTATGACCAATCATGAACCGGATGACTATCCCCTTCTCACGCTCTAATTTTATAAGCTTCTCCCCTAATCAACCACAACCCAATTCCTTTTAAAATTATTCAACAAACATATAACTGGCAATTGGGCCCAAGAAATGCAACCTTAAGACTGTACGAAAAGCAGTACCTTGGGGCATCCATGTCTCTCTCACAGAATCCCGTCGCTTCCTGCTACTGAATGCCGTGTTAATCCCAATAACCATGAAAGCTTTTTTCTTTGGCTGCGGGTCACCCACCCCAGCATTGGCTGTGCCCAATCCATCCGAAACACCCAATTCCTGAGAACTTCTTGTGGCAGCTAATTCCATCTGTAGAGTTGCTATTGACTTGTCCAGCGATCTGATTGGCCTCCGAGGAACATTCAAAATTGACGAATTAAAATCTACTACCTAACCCAACCACAAGGTCAGATAACAAACCGAAATCACTTGACTACTCCTAAATTCCCCAAAGAAACTCCAAAAGGTAGATTATCACGGTACTCACTGAATGGCTTCATGAGTATTGTACACTTGCTGCATTACATCTTTACCACCGGCAGACTTCTGCAAGAAAACCGGAAGCAATTTAAACACCGCCAGAAACACATAATCATCTCGAAATTCAATCCCTGGTTCAAAGTCAGACCCTTTTAAAACAAGCCACTATGACAAACTACCTACATTCTTCGAGTCACAGTCCTCGGACACCATCCTCAGCTCCTCCTCCTGCCTGCTCGTAGACATCAATTGACCACCGGGATCATGCCGGATCGTCACTCTAAACATTTCACAAGTCCAAAAAAACCCTGAAGTCAGCCGATCAGGATCAAATAAACAACCACACAAAAAAACCCGTCATCATTCCCGCAAGACATTCCGAGGTCCAAACTTTGAGCACGGGGGTTGACTCACGTCGGGAAAACCGACCGACCCAGATCATCAATCAAACAAGCAAGCAAACGAAACATAAAAGCGGGACGACCTGCCGGTGAAGAGGACGCCGAGGAAGAAGAAGAGAGCGCAGAGCACGGGAAGCCATCTGGCGGAGACCCTGCCTCCGCTTCCGCTTCCGCCGCCGCCGCCTCCTCCACGATTCTTCATACGGCGTGAGATTTTCGCAGTGTCAGAAGAAGAAGGAGAGGAGACGAAGCAATCGAGAATATCGCTGTCTGTGTCTAGGAGATGGATGGACGGAATGTTCTGTTACTGTTGCTTTTTTTTGGGTGCAGCCCGGTGATTTTAATGTAGTAAGAAACGGAGGAGAATTTAAAGAGAAAACGCGATGTAAGAAACGAAGGTAGGAAGTGTTTGATTGGTGACGTGACTTTTAGTTCAATTCCTTATTTATTCATTCGTAACTAATTATTTATCACGTTTTCCTAGTTTGAATGTTTTTCTGGATTTGGGTTTGGACCATTTAAATTAGAAGTTAGGCAAAAGCAAAGTGTAACATTCGTATTCTTCGGCATCAATCAATCAATCTAAATAAGTTCTATTCAACGAGTATTGTTAGTCTTGCCGAGGTTGGTCCATTGAACATTTCCTTTTGCCTTCGGCGGAAGAGTTCGCCAATTAGAAACTTCGGACAATTTGTTCCACTTCCCATTTCCGATAGATTTTCGACCTATAACGAAATATTTATTATAGAATACAATCTTTCAAAATTAGAATTAAAATAAATGAAGAAATGTTACCTATAAAGCAGAATGATGAAAAATGACTAGATATTCTCTTGTGCGTGTTGTGAGCCATCGGCAGACTCTGGATTTCCAGGGCCATTTATCCCTTACATTGCCCCACAACTAATAACATGATGTGTGCAAAATTATGAGACAAGGAAGAAACATCCAATTCCCAGTGACATCACTCTCAGTTTCATTATCCTTCTATCCTATTTTGGAATTACAAGATATTTTCTTTTATATATTTTATGGAATTTTTCTCATACTTCTAACCAATCCCTTACGCAAGCACCGCTACTTGACAAACATTATTCGTCCTTCACGACACATCAAGCTTGTTACCTCCCCTCTGTCTCCCTAACTAACCTCATGTGACACCCTCGGGATTGAGAATAAGTTGCCTGAAGCCATCATCCCATTAGTATATTCCATTAGCCTAGCATCCCTTAAGGATTAGGACCCAACAATCAGCCCAACACCCCTCTCTTGAAGCCCATCACCTTGCTGCTCCACTTCCAACGCCACTCTTCCTTCCCCATCGCTCCTTCGACTGGTGTTCCATTCTTTCCTCTTTTGACCATTTTCCTTGCAAAATCCTCTCTGAAAACATGGCTGCTTCTTCAGTTGCTGGAAAATCAACCAATTTGACCTTGGTTGAATCAACACATCGCCGGAGTTTGGAAACGTGGAATGTGGGATGAATAGCGACAGAGTTAGGAAGATTTAATTTATAAGTCACTGCCCCGATCTTGTCGCTAACCTGGTAGGGATCATATATAATGCATACAACTTATTGTACTTCGCACTTCCCACATATGTTTGCTTGTAAGGTTGACACCTCACAAACACCCAATCATCAATATGAAAATTTCTCTCGGTCCTCTTTTTATTTGCCATTTGGATCATTCGATGTTGAGCTCGCTGGAGATGAAAACGAAGCAGCTTCATAACAGATTCTCTGTCCAATAATTCTTTATCAACCTGCTTGTTAGAAGTTGTTCCTTGTATGTAAGGAATGTGTATGGAAGGAGCGTACCCATATAGCGCCTCAAATGGAGTCATATGTAAAGCAGTGTGATAATTGCTATTATACCACCATTTGGCCAAAGATAACCGCTTCACCCAATTACCCGAAGAGTCAGACGTCATACAACGTAAGTAGGTCTCTAGGCAGCTATTCACTACTTTCGTTTGACCATCCAACTGTGGATGATACATAGAAGACAAATGAAGCTCCACACCTTGTAGCTTAAACAATGCTTGCCATAATTAGGAAGATGGAATTTTTGTCGATCACTGTCACGTCGAAAACGTATTCACCACGCAAGTGCACGTGATCGTACAAGTAATAAAGTGTAAGTAAGATATCGTTCCCACGAGGACTGATCTAAACTTCTCCCAATTATTGAAATAGCGTCAATCTCTATTATCCAACTAAGCGAGTTGAGAATTAACCAAACTAAATGTAAAACTAAAGAAAACGAGTAAGTAAATTGAATTAAAATTCAAATGAGAAAAGCACCTAGGGCGACGATTTCACCGGATAATTGATCGCAAGTTATATCTCAATCAACACGCTTAAGATGATTTGGCTGATAATCTGGAATTCGGTTATCTTCCTACGCCCCTCCCGAGGTCATAAGAACGTACATCTCTGTAAATATTAATCACTCTATTCCTAGGTAGATTAACTATCGAGTGCCCCTTAAGAATCAATTCCAATTCGATTACCTAGGACGATTGGTTATATTCCTATCCCGCTCGTTAATAATCCCGTCTTCCGACCAAGTTTACCCTAGGTTATTCCTATTCCCGTGCTTAATCTAGGATTCCCCTTCCTAGTTCACCTAAATTCACTATTCAATCCTATTGGTGATCAGGGAATAAGAAAGCGTTAAGAACGAACAGGAATAATCTAACCTAAATCATTCAAGTGTGTCAAAAGAGATAAACTCTTGACTAATTGTCAAGATCCATCTTAACCCTAGGCAAAGAAAATTAGTTCATAACCGAAGTAAACGAAAACATCCAATCCATCGTAAACAATGAAAACGACATAAAGAAAACTAAAAGAAAAACTGGCGAAGTCTCTGTCGACGGCTCCCTGTTACCAGCAGCCTCACTCTCTCCTTCTAAAGGTAAAATAAAATGTTTTTATAATCCTCCCTAAACCTAGAGAATCTCTGAAAATAAGAAAAGAAAATCTTTTCTTTTCTCCCCATCGTAGGTTTAGGTCTTGCAAGAGCATCCAAAGATCTTCCATCTGCACAAAGTCTTCATAATTACGCCGAGATCCCCTTTTCTTCATATTTATCCTGAAATAGACCAGAAAACTCGGCAGTAATCCGTTTCTCGGGAATAATGTGAAATAACTAGTAATATTATGCAATGAATGCAATATTTCACAAATATAACAAAATCTAAGTATGAAATTGCCCTAAATAACTCTACTTTCATGGAGTTATCAATCACAATCGAATTTGGCAGCCCATGAAGCTTAAACACATTATTATGGAACAACTCAACCATTGTGATTTAAGAGTAATGATGTCTTAAGCCATAAAGTGAACATATTTAGTTAGCCGGTCGACCACCACCATTACCACCTTCTTTCCCTACGATCATGGAAGACCTGTTATAAAGTCCATAGTAATATCCGACCAAGTGGCCTCAGGAATGGGAAGAGGTTGTAACTAACATGAGGAAGCTGCATTGTCACATTTACAACGCTAGCACTCCTCGCACCGCCTGGTATACATTCGCATGTCCTTCTACAACCCCTTCCAAGTATAAAAGCTGATGATTCTCTTAGTCGCATGTACCCTCGAATTGCCCCTACAGCCGAGGAATGATGCAGTCGAATAATATTCTGCCTTAAGTCATCATCATGCCACTTTGGGGTGAACTTGTAAAGACTTGACCTGAGGACTTCCCTTGTAGAGTGGCATCTTTGGGCAGGTTCGGATCACCTACAATACTACTAGTTTCCCACTTTTTCTAAGCATCCCGTCTTTCCATTCCAATTTTGAAGGTTGTCCCAACTCAATTAGCTTAATTTCTGCAGCTACCTTAGGATCTCATTGCCAGCTTTGTTTAATCTTCTCCAATAGATTATCAAAGTCAACAATATAGACATTAATTCTGGTATTTAAATCCTAGAGAGGGCATTAGCTGCCACATTCTCCTTTCCCTTCCAATACTGAATTTCATAATCTAAACCCATCAACTTCGACAACCATTTAAATTGAGCTTCATTATGTAACCTTTGCTCCATAAGGTACTTTAAACTTTGATGGTTGATTTTGATAATGAAATGCCATCCCATCAAATAATGTCGCCATTTGTCTATCTCATACACAATGGAGAGTAGTTCCTTCTCATAAACAGAGAGCCCCACATGTCTCGGAGACAGAGCCTTACTAATGAAAGCTATAGGGTGGCCTCCCTGCATAAGTACGGCTCCAATCCCATTTGCACTTGCATCGGTCTCTAATACGAAGTCCTTATAAAAATCGGGTAGAGCAAGATTTGGTGTGGAGGTCATAATGGTCTTCAAGCACATGAAAGCTTCCTGAGCATGGTTGGGCTATTCAAAAGTATCCTTCTTCAATAATTGCGAGAGGTTTACTGATAATCCCATACCCTTTCACAAAACCTCCAATGAGACCCTGTTAAACCCAAAACTCCTCTCAGCTGTTTAATTGTGGTAGGAACTGGCCACTCTTGTACATCGACGTCCTTCTTTAGATCAGTAGAATCCCCGTCATCTCCTATATAGTGGCTTAAATACTCCACTCGTTTAATAGCAAAAGAACATTTACTAGTCTTTGCATATGAGTTGTTGTGCACTAAAAGTTGTAATACCACAATCAAATGCTCAACATGCGCTTGCAGCAAAGCATTATAAACCAGTATGTCGTCAAAAAACACTAACACAAACTTGACCCTCATGCGTCCGAAAAGCAATTTTTGGTATATCGCTTTCCGAGACTCGGATTTGATGATACCCGAACCTTAAGATTCAGCTTGGAAAACCAGCATGCTCCATGTAACTCATCCAAAATTTCTTCTATCACCGGAATCGGAAATTTGTCCTTTATTGTCATGTTGTTCAACTCCCTATAGTTTACACAAGTCTCCATGAATTATTCTTTTTCCTCACCAAAACCGCCGGGGACGATAAAGGACTGATGGTGTGTCTGATAATTCCTGATTTGAGCATATCTTGTACCAACTGTTCAATGACATCCTTTTGCGAGCTAGAATATCTATAAGGTCGTATGCTAAGACCCTTAACCCTTCTTCTAAAGGTATAACTTGGTCGTGCTTCCTGAAATGTGGCAAAATTTGTGGTTCATCAAAAATCACAGTGAACCTTTCTAGTACCCGCTGAATTCCAAGAGGAACCTCAAGAGGCGTGTTAGTAGCAGCAAATGAGTCCTGGCTAGGAACCACCAGCATTTCCAACTCTCCCGTCGTATTTTACATGACCCTTCAATCACCTATGCAAACTCCCCTTCACCAGCCTTCAACATGATTAGTGTACCTTTCCTAGAGAATTTCATTGTCAAGCTAGGGAAATCCCACACCACCACACCAAGAGAGCTAAGTGTCAAATCACATCCCCTTATAAGCATTAGAAGCACATCCACAAAAAATCGAGTCCCCTGCATCGTCCACATAAACCCCCTAATCTCTGCAGCACACTTAACTTTGGCCACCATCACTTGGCTACAAGGAACCTCCTAGACTCTACAATTCATCCTCTTAGCTAAAGTTAAGTCTAGAAAATTGTGGGTGCAACCAGAATCCACTAACACTGTCAACCGCCTTTTCTTAAACCACCATGACAATTTCATGCTTCGATTTTTGAACGCCATTACAACTCCATGCAATGCGTGTAAAGTTATCACTGGTTCATCTTGTTCCTTAGATTCCTCTTCAGCCTCAGAAGCTTCTTTTCTTTCCTCTTCCATCTCATTTGGCTCAAGAACAATAGAATATAGCCTATTTCCCTGATACTTATGCCCATACGTGTATTTCTCATTGCATCAAAAGCACTGTCCCTTAGCCCTTTTCTCTTCCATCTCCGCACTAGACAACCTCCTATGTGGCAGTTGATAAGGCAACTCCTTAGGAGCGGACATACTTCTTTCCCCAAAATCCCTAGGACGACTCGATGATTGTCCTCTGCTATACCCCCGTCCATTCATATTAAATGGAACTCTTCTTGATGCCTGCCATCTTTTGTTTGCATTCTCCACCTTCTGGAGAGAACTTCCATACAGATCCTCTTCGTTTGACAACGTCTTACCGAAGGCAATTACCTGTTGCAACGACCTGGGATTCAACAATGTTATCAACCACTTACTTTCCCCTTTTTGATACTCTAATAAAAAGAGCTACTTGATCCTCGTTTGTCAACTCCACCTTAGTAACCAGAGATACAAATGACTCAACATACTCCGAATAACTGTTCATTTCCCCCATTTCCCTCAATTCTTTCAACACAGCATCATTGCTGTTGAGTACTTCTCCCAGCTAATCGTTCCTTGCAGTCCCTTGTATTTTAAAAAAGCATAGTGCCATTCGATGGCAAGCCCAACCAGATACACCGATGCTAGACTGACTTTAAGCTCTGCGGGTGTCTCATCCAATTCAAAAAAACGATCACATTTAAACAACCACTCATGCGTTATGGTTCCATCAATGACAAGAAACTCCACCTTAGTTTGTCATGTCAAACGTTCACCAATCCACCGTTGAGCTCTCCTTGACTATAAAACTGATTCGACGTCTTCTAAATACTCTCCCCTTTTTAGACATTCTTGCGAAATCCCTTCCACCGATCCTTGCATAGCCTCCAGTCTCTCAAATTTCAAATCGAAACCATCCATCTTCTGGACCAAGGCTTACAGTATCTCCATCATCGTCTCTGTCTCCATAAGTTGAACTCGTGAGCGTTTCGTCAGCGACGGGCATCACCTCAGATGGGAATTGCGAGCTGAGAAGCTCTGATACCAATTTATGTGTGCAAAATTATGAGACGAAGAAGAAAAACCCGAATTCCAGCAACACCATTGACAGTTTCATTATCCTTCTATTTTATCTTGATATTACAAGATATTTTCCCTTATATATTCCAGGGAATCTTTCTCATACGTCTAACCAACCCCCTACGCACACACTACCACCTGAGAAATATCCTTCGTCCTCCATAGCATAACAAGTTTGTTACCTCTCCTCTATCTCCCTAACTAACTCCCCTGTGACCTGGGATTGAGAATTAAAGTTATCTGAAGCATTCATCTCATTAGTATCTTACAATAGCCCAACAACCCTTAAGGATAGGGACCCAACAATCGGCCCACCACCCTCCTCTTGAATCCCATCACCATGTTGCTCCTCTTCCAACGCCAGCCTTCCTTCCCCCATCACTCATTCTATTGGTGTTCCCTTCTTTTCTAATTCACCCTGCATCATAACATTAACAAGACTCTGGATTTAGGATCGACATCGTTTCTATAGATTGGTTTTTAGTACTTCTCAAAAACTCAATGCCACTTTGTGCAACCTACATCTTTTGGAGAAAAATGGGGACACTGTAAAACATACAAGTTTTCTAGATGATGAGATTCTCGAAACACTAACAAGCACGCATCACATCTCTAATCCATGTTAAGTAACTCAACTGCATTACATTTATTTTCATACGAGTCCAATAGAATGGCCATCTCTTGCCATTGCTCCAGTCCAAAAGGCACTTTTACCCTACTATTTCTATCAATATCATCAGATTCATCTATATTTGTGCTGGATAATGACACCTTCTGCAACTACTAACACATCCATCCAATGAGCCCAACACGACACCCTCAACTCCACGACAGTAGTGAGAAGCTATTGCATTATCAATTCCTTTTCAATCTCAACCATGAAGAACCAACCTCCTATTTCCACATCGCCACAACAATTTTTTAATACCCCAGAGATTCATAATCATTATGCCACGATATCCTGCCTTCATCTGGTGGATTTCAACATGCACAACAATCGATCAAATGTAAATATAAAAGAGCACACTCTCACGAGTTACAATGATCAAGGTCATCATCGAGACGGAATTCCAGACTTTTTGGATCATTTCGAGAACCGCACTCGAAATAATCCAGAACTACTATCTAACCCCCACCCGCACCCCAAAATTCAACACACAAAGGAGAAGAATGTAAGAAATCACCAAATCACTCAATCACAGAAACAGAGAAAATGATGGAAGATTGGATCGATTACGTGGGTTTGCAGTAACCGAGAAAAATTGGGGAAAAGGAAAACATACCTGGTAGATGCCATCACAACGTCGCAGAAAACCTAACGGTAGATCTTCTTCCCCTTTTCATTCCCTTATGGCTACTCTCGATGGATGAGGTAACCATATGACCATAAAACAGAGATCAACACAGTATCACAAACTCCACTTTATTTAGAGTTCATAACATGCAATAGACCCCAAGAAAACACTCAAAATAGACCAAATGCAAGTACCAAATGCCTTTGGACAGAAAGTTACCCATACTGGTACTTGTGAATCTCCAAAAATACTCAACAAGATTAAGAAAATCCCACATATCACTCTAAGTGAGCCACTTCAGCGACCAAGCAGTCAAAATACAACTATGAGATTTCTCACTCGTTGAAGACACGTCGGATTGTGAGAAAACTTTCGCTGTCACTCTGGCAAAACTACTTTGGCAGCTAAACAACTAGAGCATAAAGTTAAAGTAACTCGCACGTGCATGCACACGAGCCGCTTTGACAGCCAAGCGTTTACAACACAAATATGAATAACTCCACTTGCTCACATTATTGTGCATACGGAAGCCTTATTTATGCCAACTTAACTGACAGGTCAACCAACCAGTCTCTAACAAACAACTTAATTTTATAATTATTTACTCTTTCGATGTTGTATGTCTTAAATACTTCAAAAGTATTCAAATGCCTTAGATAGGGCAATACTTCATATCTTGACACTAAATCATGTCCATAAAGCAGATTTTTTAATCCAACGACAAGTTCATTAGTCTAAATAAGTTGGCTTGAATATAAATCACATATTTATGCATATGCATAACTTAAATATCGAACATAAACTAACGAGTATGTGATATACTTATTGAGAATCTCAATTCAAGTAACGTTTATCCATTCTCTCAATATATATCTTTCAAATACTTTTAGTATGTTAAAAATACTTAAAGAGAGAACAATATCCGAAGATATAGCGAATACTGATCACAATCTCTCGTGTTCACATCTCAAACTTGAGGATAACCCGCTAGAATAATATTAGATCACTCGATTTGTATATAATGATTTTCAAGCTTTGCAAAAGATTTCTACGCGATTGTTTCTTCGTTTTTTTATTTTATTTCAACACCATAAACTTAAAATATATATTATTTATGTTAAGTGCACTTTCTTATTTCATTTACTACTTAAAATCGAGGTAACCTTATCAATTGAATTCACTAATGAGTTTTGTTCCTATGTAACATTCCTTTACATAAATCAATGTAATGCATGAGAATATGGATCATACCGGTGTTAAGTGTCCCATAAGAAAACCAGACAAACTCAGATGAGATCAAATGAACTACATGTTGTTCGCAAAGAACACTAACTTGAGGCAATCTTTTTAGACATATATTCTCTCTTTTAGCTAATAAGCAAGCACGAACCCATTATTGTTGTAAAGACCAGAATTCTTGTACACTTTTATAGAAAACTTTATCAGAGTTGACTAGTCAATTTCAGCGGAAAACGACAACTTCCGACTCCCACCCGTGACTTCACATATTCGAATCCAGAGCCTTCTCCATACCGTTTCATCTTCTGCTTTCGACTGCAAGACTGAAAAGATATTCCCCTAACGAGTCAGCGAACCACTGTTGAGTACGTCTCATTATGTGAACACACACGAAGAAGAGTGTGACATCTATACTCATTCTAACGTGTACAGTTTTGAAAACCTTTCCATGCGTTGACTCACCAATCAAATCAACCACGTATTATGGATCATATTCATTTATAACTCGGATATAATTATTTAAACGTACCAGATACATATACACATACGCAAATACAAACATATACGCATACACATACACATAATTAAAATGCAGGTTAGTATAACATACCGACTCCATTGATACGCCCACATATCATATCAACACTCCACGAGGTACCAGGACCACCTTAGTGCGTCCCTACCCACTCCTCTGGGAGCGCTCGAGAATCGGGGCAAGTAACAATGCGAGTGGCGTTACCTTCCCGGACTCCTTCGACTCTCAATCGGGTATGCACTACAGTGCCAGTGGGATCGACCTCCACTCATGCGCAAACAAGTCGAAACTGCCACATCATCAACATCGTTGTCGTTCTCATCACTACTGCGGTGAGGAGTAGTCGTAGTCACGTTCAAATAGACAGAGTAACTTCAAGCAGCCATGACACATAGATGATACATTTTCCATATCTCATAATGTTCTAAGTCAAAGCAGAACATCTCTACAAATCAAGCATAACGCAATAATAACTCCAAGGATATTCCAGCAGCCACATGAATAGATGCCATTAACTTCAATTTTAAGCAAAGAATTCATCACATTCCAACAAGATTTAATCCAGAAGTCCAACATATTTCTTTTCCATTAAAATCGTCCAAGCTTCCAACATTTAAACACATATAACCATCTCACTCTTGGTTAAGAACCTTCTAAAATCCCCTAACTTGTATTAATTATTCAAGCAACAAGCGATAGACCTAAACACTAGTAATTTCAATCCAAGCCCCTCCCCCCAAGGGACCAAATCATCCAATAGAACGTAATGGCAAACCTAGTATCCCCAACCAACAAATCGGGGAATCATCATCGGGGGGTTTGGATTTAAAATCACAGACATCCCTCACAAAATTCCCAAGGACACACACACTCACGCTTACACCCGATTACGTTTGAATCAGGACATCCCCTTTCCCGCGTGACATAGTCACATGTAATCGAATCCAAAGTCTTGATAATGTCTCGCTAATAATGTCGATCAACTACGAGAATACTCTCGCGTCCACGTCGGATTTTGACTAATTCCAAGTCTTACTCACCTTTTTATATATTAGAAATTATATAGTCTCCACGAGAATATTTATGTGTCGTTGATCTGCCACGTATTGACACATGGAGCACATTGTGGATTTCAGACAATCTAGATGGCAAAGCAAGTCTGTAAGCCACATTCTCAATCCTTTCCAAAATCTCATAAGGTCCAATATATCTTGGGCTGAACTTCCCTTTCAACCCAAACCTCAAGTTTAGTTTTATAAGAGAAATCCTTATAAACAGATAATCTTCAACCTCAAACTCAATAGGTCTTCGTCACTTATCTCCATAATTTTATGTCTGCTTTGAGCATTCGATCTTGAACGAGTCTAATTACCTTTGTGGTTTCTCGCACCATATCAGAACCCAACTTTACATATTCTCCACCATCATTCCAACATAATGGTGTTCAGTAGGTACGACCATATAGTGCCTCAAATGGAGCCATATGAATGCTCTGTTGATAACTATTATTGTATGAGAATTCAACCAGCGGTAGCTGTTCAACCCATGACCCCTCCATATCCAGAGCACATGCTCTTAACATGTCTTCCAATATATGTATAACCCTTTCTGTCTGTCCATTCGTCTGAGGATGAAAAGTTGTACTCATCCTCAACCTTGTACCCATAGCCTGTTGTATAGTACCCCAGAAATGCGAAGTGAACCTCGCATCGCTGTCTGACACTATTACGCTCGGTACTCCATGAAGGCGTATAACTTCTTTCACGTACAATCTTGCTAATTTCTCAACTGAATAGGTTAGACGAATTGGAATGAAGTGAGTAGACTTGGTTAATCTGTCTACCATTACCCAAATAGAATCAAATCCATGAGATTCCCTTGGTAAATTTGTCACGAAGTCCATGGCAATTTTATCCCATTTCTATTTAGAAATTGACAATGGTTGAAGTTCTCCCCCTAGTCATCGATGTTCAATCTTGATTATCTGACAAGTCAAGCAACGACTTACATATTGAGCTACATCTCTCTTCATACCATGCCACCAGTACTACTTTATCAAATTATGGTACATTTTTGTAACTCCTGAATGGATACTGTACGCACTCTGATGTGCCTCGTCCAGAATTTGAGTACGAATATCTTCCTCAGCAGGAACACATATCCGACCCCAAAAGCGTATTAAACCATTATCTGAGATACTATATTCCTCATCGGTCTGATGTCGTAGCCTTATCCGTATCTCTCATCGTGCCTCTATGCCTATGCCTATATGATCCGGTCAACAATCTCAGAACGATGATCATTGTCGTGAACATGCCTTCATCTCCACAAAAACCTACTCTAACTCCTATTTCATTTACTTGCTCACGTAATCTCCATTCCTAAACAATGATGCTCGCTAGTGAGGCAGACTTACGACTCAAGGCATCAGCAACAACATTTGCCCTACTAGGGTGATAAGAAATTGTGAAATCATAGTCTTTTAGTTATTCCATCCACCGTCTCTGTCTCATATTCAACTCATTTTGCGAGAACAGATACTTCAAACTCTTGTGGTCAGTAAAGATTTCAAATGTCTTGCCATATCGATAGTGTCGTCATAATTTCAATGCAAACTACTACCGCTAACTCCAAGTCATGTGTAGGATAATTCTATTCATGCACTTTTAGTTGCCTTGATGCATAAGCAACTACTCTTACATTCTGCATCAAAACTGCTCCTAACCCTTGGTATGAAGCATCACAATATACTGTGAATCCACCGCTGCCATTAGGTAATACCAGTACAGGCGCTATAGTTAGATGACCTTTTAATTCTGCAAAACTTTCTTCACATTCATGGTCCACTCAAAAGTTGTATCCTTATTCATCAGATTTGTCAGAGGTCGGGCAATTCTTGAGAATCCTTTAATTAAACGCCTGTAGTACCTAGCCAGTCCAAGAAAACTCCGCACTTCAGTCATAGTCGTTGGACGTGGCCAATTTAAAACAGCCTCTACCTTAGTAGGATCAACAACAATACCTTCTACAGAGACGACATGACCTAGGAGACTAACACTGCTCATCCAAAATTTACATTTGCTCAGTTTGGCGTACAATTGGTTCTACTTCAGTACCTCCAGAATCAACATCAAATAGACTGCATGTTCTTCCATACTCTTATAATAAAGCATAATGTCATCTATGAACACTACAGAAAGATCTGAATATTCGATTCGCCAACTTCAGAAAGATGCTGAGCGTTAGTGAGGCCAAATGACATTACCAAAATTCGTAGTGCCCGTATCCAGTGCGAGAAGTTGCCTTCATTATGTTCGAGTCCCGCACTCTAATTTGATGGTATATTGATCTTAAATCTATGTTTGAGTATATCACAGATCCCTGACGTTGATCAAAGAATCATTAATGCGAGGCAACAATTATATGTTCTTAATAGTTGATTTATTCAGCAAATGATAATCAATACACATATGCATCGTGCCATCCTTCTTCTTAACAAACAACACAGGTGCACCCTACAGAGACACACTGGAGCGGATAAACCCCTATATCCTGGAGTTGCACCTTTAAACCATAAACCCTAAACCCTAGACACACCCGGGCAGATAAACCCCTTATCCAACAAATCCTGGAGTTGCACCTTTAACTCCTTGAGTTCAGCAAACCCTATACGATAAGGAGCTCTAGAAATTGGTTCCGTACCTGTAAACTTGGAAGTTCTTCTGAAAAAACATCCTCAAAGTCCTCCACTACATCAATGTCTTGCATATTTGAAAGTTCTTCCTTCAGGTTCAACACCACTGCTAGAAACGCTTCTCCACCATCCATTAGGATTCGTTGTACTTCCACCCCAGCAATCAAAGGAAATCCGTCACACTGGTAACCTTGTCCAGTATATGTATAAGCTGGCTGTCCACGCACCTTAAATAAAATTTCTCTCCTGACGCAGTCCACCATCACGTGGCACGTTCTCAACCAGTCCATCCCCAAAATGACATCAAAGTCCCTTATCTGAAACACAATCAAATCAAACCAAGACTGCAATAAATTCACCCTTATCTCACATCCTTTGCACACTAAATTCATAAACATACTCTCCCCATCGGGTAGCCATACCCTTAAAGGACTGTCTGCACCATCGCTCAGAAATCCATTTTCCTCAACAAATCTCCAAGATATAAACGAATGTGTTGCACCCGTATCAAATAAGGCATTAGCATCGAATCCGTTTACTGTGATCATACCTGTCATGCCTTATTAGTAGGGCCCGTTTGCTCACGACTCATCACATTCACATGTCCTGTCCCAGAAGGCTTGTTTACTGAGCTCTTGGAGCCGCTCCCACTAGGCACATGATGTGGCCTCGACATAGATGGGCCTGCGCCACTCGCTCTGCTATTCGCCAGTTGTAGACAATGAGTCCTTATGTCGCCTTGTCGCCCACACTCATAGCAAGTAATTCCAGCTGTTGGACATACCATGCCTCTGCGAGCTCGTCCACAAGAAGAACACGTTGGGGAGAGGGAAGGTCGTGCTCTGTGACTATACCCAATTGGTTTCGAAATTCCAGTGATACTCGGCCTCTTAAGAAACGTCCAACTCTGCGGAAAGGTCCCCAGACCTCCTAGATGACCCAACACCCGAGTCACTCTTGGGTGCCTCATACTCATCCCTTTCCTTCATGGTCTTTTCTATGAGTTGTGCTCTATGATACCTCTCCTCATATGTTTACAGCATCATTGGCACCAGCCTTTCCCGAATCTTGGGATTCAAGCTCACGCCATATTTTTACGTCTTCAGTTCAGGCGTAGCCACTGGATGGGGAGCATAATTCGAGAGCTCTGTGAACTTACGCTCGTGTTCATCCACCGACATCTCTCCTTGCTCAAGCAGCTCGAACTCTCTGATTTTCTTCATCTTCAATGTTGCAAGAGGATACTTGTCCAAAAAAGCTTGATGGAACTGCTCCCACGTTGTCCCATGATAGTGCATCCTGATAGCGGCACGGGAAGAGCGACACCACATCTCAGCATCACCCCGGGGTGGTACTATATTATCTCCAACTTTTCCGCTTCATCGAAATCCAGAAATTCGAAGATCCTATTCCAGTCTTGAAGGAACGTTTGTGCTTCCTCTGGGCCTTCAGTGCCCTTAAACATGGTAGGATTCATCCTCTTCACCTTCGCCATCATCTCCAGTCGGTGACTCTTGCTCACCGTTGCCCCAAGTCCCAACATGTTACCATCAGAGGAGCTTACCAGCGTGTCTGCCATCTTTAGGCATTCAAGGCAAAGGTGAGTTCATTGGTGTATTTATAGTCCCACTTTACACCAAAAGATTGTCATGTCTGGTCGTGTTTTTTATTTCTCCTTCAACAAGTCTAAAATTAAATGATTATGTAAAATAACATTCCTGATATTAACCTCAAGGTTTGTTTTTATAAATTTCATTTATTTATTTTCTCGTCAACATCAGACCGCTGACGGTCGAATCAATCGCCAGCGTTGACCAGTCTGGTCAACCCATTAGCCAGCTCCTATGGTCGGCCCCTTATTATGGGGTGGGGCCTAACCCAACTTGAGCCCACTTGGGTCGAACAAGACTAGGTCGCTTGGGCTCTACGCCTCTCTCACTTGGGTCGGACTTACAATTTATTGTTATTATTATCATTAATTTTTTAACATCACATCTGGACTGAAAGACCCACTTGGCCACACATAATTTTTTTAATGATAGCCCACTTAAACGAGGCCTATGTTTTTTTTATAGCCCAAGTCACTACGTCTCTGACGGGCTAAATGGGCTAAAGGCTTGACCCACTTGGGTCAGATCTAATTTAAGAATGTTGTATTTATATTATAAATATAATATATAATATTTATATGTATCCAAAAATATTTTGTTACCTAATTTTTTTAACAAAATATTAATAATAAACAAAAGTAATATTTTATGAGATTTTGTTTTCTTATATGTTCTTATGCCATAAAAAAAATGGTCGTCCATCTGGATAAATAACACAATAAAAAATCGGAACCGTATCAAACGAAACAAAACCAAAATTTATTTTATAAATCTGCGTAATCTGCTTAGATATCACATGTAAGAAATCACCAAATCACAGAATAAGAGAAACAGAGAAAACGGCGGAAAGCTGGATTACACGGGTTTACGGTCACCGAAGAAAAATTAGCATAAAGAAAAACATAGATGTAGATGCCATCACAATGATTGCAAAAAAACCAAGCGGGAATCTTCTTCCACTTTCCTTCCCTTACGGTCTCGATGGAGGAGGTAAAACTGGTGTCTATGAGCATAACCACCAAAACTCCTTACAGGAAATCTAATAAAGGATTTTTTATGAAATGTCAGTTTCGACCCTTAATTAAATATAATTTGAAGGGCAAGGGGAGTGACATAACCGTAATATACCATAACCTTTATAAAATAGGCTACACCCAGCCGTAAATAACATTAAATAAACGAGATGTGCATATCCCAATAACTTTACTAATCACAAGTGGGATTTCATGCATTGTGTTATGTCATGGCCCGTTTTATAAAATATACTTTAAAATAAATAAATGAAACAAAGCCCAAACAAAAATTTTTAACAAAAGGATCACCTTTGGGAGGGGTCGCGGGTGCCTATGCTGCTGTAATACTTGGGGATGGGGAGGTTTATGGCTTAAGTGTTTCTTCCTAGGGGCCGAAGATCTCCTCAATAAGAGGGACATGTGTAATGACCCCAGATTTTGTTAAATTTCTATGGCAAAGGACATGGTGAAGATGTGTGCGGAGGGTTAAGGAAAGAATTGGACGACGAGAAGAAACGGGAAAAGTTACAAGCATCGAAGTGGGAAGCGAATAGGAGTTAAAGAATATCAAGGACTGAATAGGAGTTAAAGAATACCAAGGACTTCCTCTAGTATCAAGGAGGGGTGTGACTAAGAGGAGGGGGACACTTATGCTGTGTTTGGAGAGGGGGAAGGAAAAGAAAAGAAACAAAACGCGTTTCTCAAAAAATTATCTCCCTCTTAAACATTTAAATTTTCCCCCATTTTCCCTTCTTTCCTAACACAGTATTAATGGACGGTCCGCAACTTTAGATAAGGGAACTCATATGACTCTCCAAGAATGGAAAGATGAAAATGTAACAAGAGAGGAGGAGTAATCGGGCCAAATGAGTTAGTAGCCCGCATGAAAAGCACGTGGTGGGTGTTCGCGGCGAAACGGATCACGTTGGAAATATTTGGCAATAGTGCTCACAGGGTTTCAGATGTGGTCGCCAGTAAGTAAAAAGAAATGAATTGAACAAAACAAACGAAGTCTTACAATAAGAGTGAAAAGCTTACAGCCATGAAAAATAAAGTAAAGACGATGGTACAACGTCGTAGACTTGCTGCTGGGCGCTGTAGACTTGCGAACTTGGACGGTGGAATCTGTTTGCTGGGGCTTGGTGGACGGAGTGTGGTCGAAGGTAGTGGCGGATGTGGATACCAAGGCTACGGTTGCTCATCCTGGTGGCAGAACGAAGGCGGAATTGGTTGCCGGGACTACGGTTGCTCGTCCTGACGGCGGGAGGAAGGCGAAGATTGGCTATCAGATCTACGGTTGCTCATCCCGACGGTGGAGTGCTGACGGAGTTTGGTTACCAGAGCTACGGTTGCTCACTCTGGTGGTGGAGTTGAAGACAATGAACCCTTGCGAGTTCGCCCAGGTCGGAGAAATCCTAACAACTATGGGGTGACGAGCAAATAGAGCTTCTGTTGGCTGAATTGATCGTAATTTTTTTAAGAAAAATCTTCTCCCTTTTTATATTAAATCTTGCGGATCCAGGATGTTTGTCACGTTCTCCGAAGATCCTCCCAATCTAAACTACCTTTCGTGGATCTCGGAGTTAACAAACCGTTCTTCTATGACGTGTGACTTGTACAAACATGGGCTGTAGACAGGTACGAGCCCACACCTCTTCTCATCCCTTATATTCCTCTCGTGGGCTTTAACCCGTCCGAAAAATGGCCCAAGATAATTCATCATGTCAACAGCGGGATTGATATTTACAAGAATGCCATCGAGCTTAGAGGATTAAAGGAGATATTTGGGTAATGGGAGTTCATTTTTCCACCACACGTTCTCCCACTAGGAGAAATACTTGGGGAGGAAGAAAAGAAAAGGAGAAGAGAAGGAGGAACTGTGGAGGAAGGGAGGCAGGCGATCCGACCCCAAGGCAGCTGGAAGGAGCTTCCGGACGTGTAACGGGACGGAAAACACGAATATCCGTGGAAGAAGGGAGCAAGGAGAGGCGTCCCGGGGCGAGAAGACTCGGAGAAGGGAGGAGCTCGTCCCGCTTTGTGGAGGATTGTGGGAAATGTGCGGACTTTCTTACTCCCTCGCACTTCTCTACTCATGTAAAGCATATTTACGAATCATTACGTTCGATACGGCTCGGTGTTTGTGAACGTGTGCACATGTGTGTGCGCTTAACCACTTACCGCTAGGTGCCCATGCGACCACGGAGAGGACATCCTAGACTTAAGAACGTTAAGCAATGATGTAACATAGCGAACTCGTAATCAAATGAATGATGGTGTAAGAAGAAGGACACGTCGGAAGAAAATGTTTTCTTTATTATTTGGATCAAAGCCTAGACGGACAGCGAGGAGCGATGTAAGAATTAGAGCGTTTGGTAAATTGACAAAGTGTGAAACCTTTCAACATGGGCCCAGGACCAACTTCCAACCCAAGATCCAACCTTGAGTAAGGGAACAGAAGAAAGGAGAAGGCCCAGTTACGGGAATTGGTATTGGAGTGAGGGGGCAGATTAAGGAACAGGTCTACTACATAATAATCCATTTGATTGCCAACTCTGATCCCCCGAGCTTCTTCAAACCAAACCACGCCTTTTTGCATACTCTTTATGTTCTTTCAATTAGATTTTCACATTTCTTTAAAAAAAAATAATTATTTTTTGGTAATTTTAAAAATATAATTACTTTAATTCACCTTTTACTTGGAGAATTCACCCTTATCATTCAGATTTTTTTTAGTTACTAAAACACCACATTAACCTAGTGACCCTTCATTCCTTTCTTGCTCTCCCCCCCAACTTTAGGGATGAAAATTGAGCCATCATCTCCTTCTGCTTCTGCTGCTGCTGCACTGCAGCAAGTTTCTTTCAATGGAAGCGAGGGGTGTAGTTAATGTTAACTGGTTTCATCCCCAGGCTAATTGTCCTTTCGGTGGGGGGTTGATTCTGATCGAGAACATAAATAAAATTTAGGGCCCCTTAGTTTGTCCTTCAAAAAACCAATCGCCGTCAAAAGGTTTGTTGCAGAATGACAGTAGCTGGTTGAATCTGCAGAGAGCAAACATTTCAAAAAAAAAAAAAGAAAAAGGTAAAACTCTTATTGTACATATAGACCACAGGAATTCTCTTGACAATCCTATCAAGTTTTCAGCTCACCCCCTCCCTCCAAAACTTTTCATCATTCTTTTCTTTCTACAGCTCCCCATCTACTCATTGTATATCCTGACTGGCGACAGGCTACTTCTTTCTTTCTACCCATGAGACACACACCTCCGTTACTACTACAAACCAAAGGGAAAAGTTCTTTTCTTCTTTTTCACAGCTGAACCCAGATAGCCATAAACTATTTGGGTCACTTTTTTTGCTTTTAGCTGTAGTTACTGTAGGAATGTTAAGAGCTAATTGTTAGAAATTTGTGATTTGAGCTTTAATTTTTATTTATTTTATTTTATTATTAAAGTATATTTTATAAAATAGACTATAACATAAGACAGTGCATGAAATCCCACTAAAGTATCGTGATCGCTAAAGTTATTGGAATATGCGCATCTCGTTTATTTGATGTGGTTTACGACTGTGTATAAGCTATTTTATATCCTATGTTCCGTTGATGGATAAGACCATATGTTATACAAATTATGGTTATTTACGACTAAGTCCATTTCCCTGTCCTTCAGACTTTATTTATTAAAAGGCAAAACTGAGTTTTCATAAGGAAATCATATATTAGGTTACCTGTATCTGGGTTAATCACCCTGCCAGTTAGATCGTCAGTTTCTTTGGCCTCCTCCATCGAGAGCAGCCGTATAGGAAGGAAAAGGGGAAGAAGATCTACGTCGTTCGGGTTTCCATCTTCAGTTTTACGGTATGGCGAACACATGTATGTTTTCTTTTCCCTTGATTTTTCTCGGTGACCGTAAACCCGCGTAACCGATCTAATCTTCCGTGTTTATGGTATTTGTGATCGATCGTACGATTTCTCACGCTAATTTCATTTTAAAACAACAAAACTGATGAGAAAACTTTCTGCAACACTCGCCTCCCTGCACTGGATGGGGGGAGGGCTAACAACAAAACAACAAAAAGGCTGCTTTGCTTGCTGCCTCCCCCTTCAATTTGTTGCCTTAGCTCTCTGATTCTGTCTGCACTAATTTGACTAACCACCGTAACATTTTTATCTTTAAAGTTTAAAAGAAAAGAACTGCATTCCACTAAAAAGTCCCTTTTTGGTTCCCATCAGAGAAACACAGTTCGGGAAACTCCCCCAACACCAACACTTCTTATAAGTTAAAAAAAAAAAAAAAAGATGGAAAGATTTGACATTGAGATTCCCCAACTCCTGTTTTTTCTTTCTTTCTTTCTTTCTTTTTTTTTGGAAGGAGGGTTGGGTAGGGGAGAGGGTTAAAGCCTAAGCTAAAGCCATCATCTACAAACTGCCTAAATTTTAACCTCTAAAAAGCTTCAGAAGAAATAAACGAAACCCATTTCCCTAATCCTGTCCTAGAAGTCAATTAGCAAGTGATTTAGGGATGGTGGTGATGATGAAGAAGATAGTGGCGGCGTTGCTTCTTGTTCTTCTTCCCTCGATTCCATTCCTTCTTTTTGGCTTTTGTTTTAGTTTACCTGTGGCTGCAGAAGTCCAAGAGCTTCTTCCTCCCTTCTGCAATCTCCTCAAGGAAATCATCCAGCTGCCCCACCATGTTCTCTGCCCCTACCTTCAATCCTAACATCCACACCCGCATCCTCTCTGCCGTCTCCTCGATCCCGTCTGCCCCTGATCCATCGCAGTCCCCGTAACAGACCCTCTCCAGCTCCCCCTTCAGCTGCTCCATCTCCATTTTGGCCTTCCTGTACTCGTTGGCCATCACTCCTCCTCCTCCTACCACTTCCTCCCTTACCCTCTGCTGCAGCCTCATCCAGCCCGCCCCCAGAACGTGACCCCCGTACCCGTAACCCCCTCGCGGCCCTACGGCCTCCGGGCTGTGGCACCGTCCAGGGAAGCAGTATACCAGTCCCCACAGGAGGATCAACAGTAGGAACGAGCTCACGTTCCGCATCGCGTGGAGTACGCCACGGAACCCGTTAAACGCATTCAGCCTCGACTCCACCTGGACCCTCGTGTCGAACCGGAGGGACATTGGCTCGATCCTCGACTCCATCAGGGACCGATTCTCTTCCTCTGCTGCAAACGCCTCCCTCCCGCACCTCGACATCGCCCTCAGCAACTGCCGCCCCGAATGTTTTAAATAACAAAATTCAGCAGACTTTAGGGACGGAGGGGGGGAAGGTACCAACTCTGTTAACGGCTTATATATTCCCATACCTGGCGGGACATGTGGGGTGTGAGGCGCCTTCGGCCATCGACGAGGGAGGCAGCATCGAGGCCGGAAGATACGAAGCTCTCGATGTTGGAGATACCGGACTTGATAACCTGGCAAGCATCCCAGAGCTTGGAGCTCTCATCCATGTACTCGTCGAGCCATTTGTCTCCGACGGGGAGGCGAAGGCTCTGGACGAAGAGGATGAGGTTAGCATGGAAGGACCTGAGCAGGGAGAGGACACTGTGGAGGAAGGCCAACGACATGAGGCCATCTTCATAGTCAATGATGTCGTAGGAGCGGTCGAGGTCGTCCAGGCCGCGAGTGAGGAAGTTAAAGAAGCCGTTGACAGAGCCGGTGGAGGATGGATCCATGAATAACACAACCACCACCAAAACAAAAACAAAACAAAAGAAATGGAGGGATGTATGTATGTAAGAAATGGATGATAGTCTTAAAAAAAATAGTTTGATGGGGGGTAGGATGAAGGGAAGGGAGAGCGACAGAGATGGGTGTATGTGTAAGAAATCAGGAGGGGGGGGGGGGGGGGGATTGCATCTATATATGCAAGGATTTCTCATGAAAGGGTGTTGTCGTTGGTGTTGGGGTGGATGATGATTGGAGGAAGCCAAAAGTTGTTCTCTTGGACTACATTTTTGAAGAGGGAAAGGGAGGGAGATGAGATGATGGACATACACGTGACACTTCTTCCCACTAGAACACATCCGCATTTGTGTGTTTTTCTTCTAAATTTACTTGCTTAATATGTAAATGGTGGCTGTGAGGTTTGGGGTAATTGGGGTGTGCTTAGTATTTCAAAATCTATCATCTCAAAACAGGGATTAAATCATGAGTGTGTTTATATAAGAAGACGTAATTTTTGTGTATATATAATCATTGGTACTTAAAAAGGTTCGACCACGTAGATTGATTGACTGACTCTTCCCCAAACAAGTTTTTTACATTTAGAAAAAATAAAAAACAAATCTTACGTGTTTCTTTTTTTTTTTAAGCGAGTTAGATTTTATGACATTATTTTTTTAAAAAATAAATTATCGATTTGAGTGAAAGTTTCTTTTTTTACCTGCTTTTTTTTTTGTAAAAGAAAAAAGAAAGAAAGAATAGAATTTATCTATCTACCTCGAGCAACTGACTTTCTGTTCCTTTAATTCCCTTCCATTCTCATTGAAGTTTGCGATTTTGTTTTGTTCTTCCTCTTTTTTTTTTAACATTTATGTTTTACCTTTTTACTTTCTCCTAGATTTATCTCTTTTCTGTCCCAAAAGCCAAGGGCAAAATGAATGAACGACTTCCCTTCCAGTTTGGAATGATGAGATTCTCCTATATATATATATATAATGTGATTCTATTATAAGTTTACTAGTGTTCAATATGATTGTGAAAAGGCAATTGAAATTGGAATTAGAAGGGTTGTAATTTAGTATTTTAGTATATCAAAGATTTACATTATCAAATATATTCCATTTTGTAATATATTTCTTACTTTTTCCTACTCTCTCTATTAAAATATATTTTATAAAAAGAAATAACCGAGCCGTCCTTACATTCAAGTAATCATAAAAGCAAGACTATCCAACCCTAAGTGATTGAAAAAGAAACATCAAAATCATAAGCAAATATAACATAATATTCTAGTATAATAATAATAAATGAGAATTTTGATGAAAGACAAAAAAATCTTGTCATGTCAACTGTAAAATTAATAGGACCCCATCGGCCGTCGATAAGGAAATAAAAAAATATATAGAAAGGAGGAGTGTTTTCCTTAAATTAGTGTCAAGAACAGTATGCCCGGAGGATGGGACCCAAATGGAATTCATTGCACTCACCAGATGGATTTTCAATGATTGATTCACAAAGATCATTATTCAATCAAAGTTTTTAAATAAATTGTTGCCTGCATCTTTTCCCCATCTAAAGAGAACGTTGCCCTCTTCTTGATCTCGATTTAATTGTTCAACACTTCCCGTTTGGATTTTTTTCCTTAAAATTTAAAGAAATATATTTATATATATGGCAATTAAATATAATGATGAGAAAGGGGATTGGATTGGATTGGATGGGATGGGGGGGTGTCATAATTCTAAGCCTAGCTTTTTGGGTTTGGGTTTGGGGGACCGAGCGAGAAATAAAATCCTATTAAATTAAGGTGAGATTTGGTGGTGGAGTTTAGAGAAGATGGAGATGATGATGATGATGAGGTGCTCGTGGGTTTTCGAAGAATGGGACACGCACTTTTTCGAAAGATGATGATGAAGAGGAGGAGGGGATGTTGGTCTTTGAGAGATGGGAAAGTGAGGTAGCAAAGCATGGCTTCCTCTTCATTCTCATATTATTGAATACCTTACTATATATGATCAAATGAATGACCTCAAATATAAATATTTAAAGATTAATTTTGCATCATCGATCCTTTTTAAATTAAGGCATCGAATTAGAGATCTCCAATTGGATGTATTTATTTGTTCTATATTTTCTTTCATGTCCTTTTTCTAATTTAGAAGAAGAAGCGGGGGGTTTTTGTAATTTTACATTGATTATCACGCCAAAATGTCTTTGATCTGCCGGGGGGGGACTCTCACCCTAATTATCAGATGTATTGGTTTTCTCTGCATTCATTCACGAAAGAAGGAAAAGTGATTAGTTGGGCAGGTAAATGAAGAATGAGAGAGAAGATGATGATTTTATATATTTAGGTGAGACATCACATCCCCCCCGATTACTGCTTATAAACTTCAACATCCATGAATGAATGCCGTGATTGATCCATTTCAAATAATTTAAACAAACAATTCCTCTATTCCTATTTCGAGTTTTGTCCCCCCCGTGTTTCTAGCCTTTTCCGAATATGCACAAATGTTCCGACACAAAACACTGCATATTTAGGATTATTCGTGCGCGACTATCTTTTATTTTCGCCTTAAAAAGATCAATAGAATTACCATTGAAATCGATAGGTTTAAAGATAATCTCCGTGAATTACATAACACGTGTACAATTTATCGACACAAGTCTACACAATGAAAAAAAAGTAAGATGGATGAATGAATATATGGAGTGGAGGGGGGGAGGGGGGGAGTTTAGTCAAACCATTTGTAGCTGAATTTCAGATCCTATTGGGTAGTTTTTTTTCTTTGTTTAGAAAATAAAAAATAGAGAGAAATGACGATAAAGTGTTTGGCCACTTGGGAAGAAAAGTGTGAGGAAGGCAAATGATTACAAATGAGGAATAGATGAACTCCAAAAAGAAAAAAACAAATGAAAAAATGAGACACCCCAGCTAAGTTCTTCCCAAAATGCTCTTTTCCACGATTCCGCCGCTCGCCCCGCACCTCCCAACTCCATTCTTCGACTACTCTTTTATTATTCCAAATTCCAATTCCAATGGGTAGCAAAGAGATTGTTTGATCATGTCCCTTCTTAAGATTTAGTGATATGGTGGTGGGTGTCATTCATACAAACATCCTTGAAGCCTAGGTAATTAACTATGAAACATGATCGATGAAAGTCCAAACTTGCCCATCAAAAGGCATAAGTATTTCGTGAAAGGTACTATCGTTAAGCACCCCACACAATTGTTACTCTTGATCTTTATGATTTTTGAGAGGTTTTCTTTCTTTTGGTTGGCCTATGGTCCTTTGCAACAATGAGGAGAGAAAAAAACACCCACGTTGCAATTTATTTATCTCTTTCTTTCTTTTCCCACAGAAAATAGCTTTTGAGCCAAACTATTTGCTCTCCTTCCAAATTGGTAAGAAGTTAGAAGCCAGCTCACACTTCACCCAAATGTTTCAACCAATTATAAATGGAAGGGAAAGTGCTTTGCTAGTCCCTATGTTGTTGAACTAGGGAGGGTGTTTGAATCTACTTTAAAAAAAAACACATAAAGTCGATTGGTCAGGACTGATTAACTAAAACTTGTTGCTTGACATAAGATTACACAAACAATAAATAGGTTAATTGTATTGAGTTTCAAAATTTTATTCCTAGTGAAGTTAGAAATTGCTCTTTTTGGAAGAGGGAGAGGGGGAGTTAGGGCCAACTTTTTCATAATTAGAATGTTGATATAGACCAAACGCTTTGCTTCTTCCTCTGCACTTTTCTCGCTGTTCTTTTTAATTCTTTTGCCCTAATGGAGTTTGCTTCTCATGGACACTCTCCTACTCAACTATTTGCTCGAAAGTGGGGTTGCACTTGGGATTCATCCTAACTATTATGTCATCCCTCTCCAAGGTAGTGGATGTAACTTCAATGATGCCTGACATTTGTGTAGTTGTTCATAACGTAGACTCACGAACCGCCTAAATCATGGAGTCGTACTTATAGCCTTCTTTCGAATCCCATCGGGATCACGGTATAATATTACCGATGACTACTACAAACTCTAGTTGCAGTAACAATAAATACTCGTATCATTACACGAGGACGTAACGTGGGTGGGTTTTTTTTTTTTTTGGGGGGGGGGGGGATGAATGTTAAATGTAGGGAAGCTGTAGTTGGACGAGTGAGAATGACTTTGGACACCAACCAAACACTTCGCTCTCCTCGAACGTGTAGTTGTTGTCGTGTGGTTTGAAAAGGGACACGAATTCCATTTGTGAATAAAATTCATGGAATCCTAAACACAAATATTTGTCGTTTGGCAAAGGGGGTGTGAGGAGAAAGGGACTGGACCAATCTTTTCCCCAAAGAGGAAGAAAAAGGATGGTAACGCGAATGGCTAAGGCATTCTTGTTGGTCTATCGACATAAAGAAATTTGAACCGGCGATATTCTTTCTTCTTTTTCTTCTAGAGAGATAGGACGATAATTTCTACGGGAGGGGGGTCCCCGTTTTCTGGTCAATAAAAGAAAGCATTGGAAAACGTGTACGTGTGCTTCTCACGTATTGAGACAACCGACGAGGAAGATCTCGATCTCTTCTCTCTCTTTATCTCTCAATCAAACCAACAAAGAACAACGAGTCGTGAAAGCGACGGATTGCACGAGTGAGAGGGGCTTCTTCTTCTTCGATCTTCTTCTAGTTATTATTATCCGATAACAAAAACCTTATTATTATTGTGGTTATAGTTGAAGTTGTGTGCGTTTGTGTGGGTCATTTATTAGTCCCCCCCTGACCCTGAAAGAATTTTTGTTTCGTGCCATTGAAATAATAACATCCCCATCCCCATCCCAATAGTTCTCATTTGTTCCAACGTCACATAACAATTTTGTACCCTACCACCAGAAATAGCACACCACTCGTGCAATCGCCACACCACCCCACAAACAAAAATTTCACTTGTCCCATTGATTGACTCCCCAACCGACTCCTTCTCACTTATTATGCCACCCCAGAAAAGAAATCATGGCCCAAACTACTACTACTAGTACTACAAAATGAAAAATTTTATCATATCTGACGTTCGACACACGCGTGAAAGAGTGGATGCGACCCCACTTTCGATACGACATCGGAAGCACGGTCCGCGATGGAGCCCTGGAATTGTACATGGAGTAGTAGCGTGTTCGGTTTAGTAATATATTGGACTATTTTTGGAACGACATTGAATAAGAAAGACTAAAGTCTAAGGCGAAATTACTTGGAGCTGTCTCCACCACATGGACGGGCTTACTAAGATTTGTGGGCTTCCAAAATCCTTTGATTTTGTCGAACTTCTTAGCACATATAAAGGGGACAAACAGACCAAACCAACCAAGCCAAACACAGTTACATTGAGGTCAGAAGCAAAAGAACACATCCACAGAGGAAAAGAGAAAGGGAAGGCATTGGCATTGTCATCAATAATTGAATTACCTCTCCCCCACTCCACCAGAAGAAATAATCAAGAAAAGGGGAAACCATCCCCTACTTTTCATGCATGCATGAACACTCCTATTCATTTTTTCTGGGGTACCAATGCCTCCCCCCTGCAAAAACAAGTTAGCGCTACATTATTTATTATAATGTAGAGGCCTACTAGATGCCAAAACTAAGAACAAAATGAACACCCCCTTAAAAGAGGGAGGGGGGAAAACGATGAGAGGTCAGTAAAAACATGAACAAGAAAGGAGGAACAAAATGGAGGCCAATTGTGTGCTAAATTGGAGGCCTTGTTTCTTGCAAATATTTTTTTTTAAAGAAATTTTGGGAAAAATAGCCCTACTTTCCCCTCTTCCTCTTTTTGATCAGCTTTTCATTTCTCTCTGCATCGGGTTATTCAAGGAAGCATGAAATTTTCAGTGAGGGATGGATGAGGAAAGACATCATCCCGGAAGCGGCTAACGGTACGTGCACGTAACCGTTACGTTGTTTACTAAAATCGATTTTTTTTAGTAAAGTTTACTAAAAATCTATGTTTTTTAGTAAAATCGTTAGTAAATTACTAAAAAACATTAGTAATCCATTACTAATTTTTCACTGTTTGACAATTAGGAAAGTTACTAAACTAGGTTTAGTAAATCTGCGGAAAAATTTACTAAACTTTTTAGTAACCGATTACTAAAAATAACGGTGATTTGACAGTTTTTTTTAGTAATCGTTACTAAAATTTCACTGTTCAACTTTAGTAATCGGTTACTAAAAAGTTTAGTAATTTTTTCCGCCGATTTACTAAACCTAGTTTAGTAACTTTCCTAATGGTCAAACAGTGAAAAATTAGTAATGATTACTAATTTTTTGTAGTAAAATTTGTAATACTAGTAATTTTCCAGGTAGGCCGTCCGGAGATTTTAGTAATGATTTACTAATTTTGTAACCGAAATTAGTAAATTACTGTTTGACATAGTAAAGTCGTTAGTAAATTACTATTTTTTTTTATTTTTTTTCGTAATCGTTTACTACTTTTTGAACAAAATTCAGTAATCAATTACTAAACTTTTTAGTGATTTTCGTAAATGAATAGTACATTCCGAACCTAAAACTGAACCTGTTTTCAGTGTGAAATTACCATTTTACCCCTTCCGGTAAAATTATAAATAGGTTCGGTTTTAGGTTCGGACTGAAAATTCGTAAACGATTTTGTAATTTATCGCATGGGTAAAATGGTAATTTCACACTAAAAGCAGGTTCAGTTTTAGATTCGGAATGTACTGTTCATTTTAGAAAATTACTAAAAAGTTTAGTAATTGGTTACTGAATTTTGTTCTAAAAGTAGTAAACGATTACGAAAAAAATTTTAAAAATTTAGTAATTTACTAACGACTTTACTATGTTACACAGAAATTTACTAATTTTTTTAACAAAATTAGTAAATCATTACTAAAATCGGACGGGAAACCTGGAAAATTACTACTATTACTAATTTTTTAACAGAAAATTAGTAACCGTTACTAATTTTTCACTGTTTGTCCATTCGGAAAGTTACTAAACTAGGTTTAGTAAATCGGCGGAAAAAATTACTAAACATTTTAGTAACCGATTACTAAAGTTGAACAGTGAAATTTTAATAACGATTACTAAAAAAAAGTATCAAATCAACGTTATTTTTAGTAATCGGTTACTAAAAAGTTTAGTAAATTTTTCGGCCGATTTACTAAACCTAGTTTAGTAACTTTCCGAATGGACAAACAGTAAAAAATTAGTAACCGATTACTAATGTTTTTTAGTAATTTACTAATCAATTTACTAAAAAAAGTCGATTTTAGTACATATTACTAAAATTTTGGTCGAATTTAGTAAACAACGTAACGGTTACGTGCACGTACCGTTAGCCGCTTCCCATCATCCCGTGCTGGGGAGCCAACCAGAATTTCATTTTTTCATTGTTGCTTACTTTTTCAATTTTCTTTTTTAATTTTTAAATGATGGAGGAGTTTCTCAAAAGACCGGATAATAACCAAACGACAAACAGGGGGGAATGAATAGTGGGCTGGCTACTTGGGAAAAAAGAATAAAAGAATTAGAATAATCTATTTAGTTACTAGTAATACTGTTACTACTACTACTAATATTTCCAAACCAAAGACAACAAGCAACGCTGCCGTTTCGCATTCTCAGAACTTTTTAGTGGCTGTGAACGGACCACCTTGTGTCCTGAGCCCACTGTTTAGCTTCTCTCCCTCTTTTTCTCTTTGTTGTTTTCTTTGTCACACACACCCTCAAATTGGGAAGCGGCTAACGGTACGTGCGCTTAACGATTACGTAGTTTACTAATTAATATTAAATTTTTTTAGTAAATTTTACAAAAAGTTGACCGTTACTAACGAAGTCAACGCAAAATTAGTAAAAAATGTTGTAAAATTTACTAAAATCCGGTCTTCGTTTAGTAAAGTCAATGCAAACTTAGTAAAAAAGTATGGAAATTTTACTACTTTTTTACTGTTCACAGCAGTTCAAGTTTACTAATTTTGCGCTGACTTTACTAAAACATTTCCGTTAGTTACGTCAACGCATAATTAGTAAAAAAAGTAGTAAAATTTTCTGCTTTTTTTACAAATTTTGCGTTGACTTTACTAAAATTGTTCATATTTTAGTAAAGTCAAACCAGTTTTAGTAAAAAAAGGAGTAAAATTTGCTATTTTTTTTACTAATTCTGCGTTGACGTTACTAACGGAAATGTTTTAGTAAAGTCAGCGCAAAATTAGTAAAAAACGCTGTAAATTTTACTACTTTTTACTGTACGAATTAAATAGATAATTAGTTACTGTTTACTAATTCTGGTGTATTTTTAGTAAAAAACTCTTCCACTTAGTAAATTTTACTAATTTTGAGTTGTTTTTACTAAAAAAAGTAGTAAACAGTTACTAAAAAATGAAGACGTTTACTAACAAATTTATTAATTAGAACAGTATTTCCGAACCTAACTCCGAACCTATTTATGTAGTGAAATTACCTGTCTACCCTGGTTACTAAACTTATTACTAATTTACTAGATATATTACTAATTTTGTTTTCATTTAGTTCAACTGCGTAAATAATTTACTAACTTAATTACTAATAATGAGGTCTAGTGTCGTAAATTTTACTAACTTTTTAACACACAGATCCGCATTTAATATAATATTGGTCAGCGTCTGTCGTTGGATTTGGGTTTCCTGGTTGCACGTCGTCCCCGAGTTCCTGCTGCAGGTCGGCTTCATCCCAGATCTTCGGCTGGCCGTCGTCTTCAACCCACACACATTCTGCAGGTTATCCTTCGAGATCTTCGGCTGGAGGGCATCGTCCCAGGTCTTCGGCATCGTCCTTCCTCTTCGGCCGCGGGTGGAGTTTCATGCTCATCTTCTTCGGCTGTAGCTGGTCCGACAGGGGAGTGTTCTTCGGCTGCAGGTGGAGTGACGGGTTGATATTCGTCCGCTGCAGGTGGTCGGACAGGTTCATCTTGTTCGGATTGTGGTGGATTTTGGGTTTGCGTCGTCGTTGGCCTGAAGAAATGGAAAGTGTATTGAACGTGGATAAGTCAAGATTCGGTGAAGAACATGATGTTCATTCTGCAATTATTATTCATCATCCCTAATTTATTGATAACCTTTCATTTTCATTAATGTGAATGTAGGTGAGCAGGATGTTCACCACTTATTCAATATAGTCAGTGATATGAATGAAGAACAGATGTTGAATATGTCATTTGGTACTGCCGAAGAAGTTGAAGAGTTCATTAAAATGTATGCAATGGTTAATGGGTTTTCAGTTCGGAAAAGAGATCGACAGAAATTAAAAAATGGTCAATGCGTCATGAGAAAGTGGGTTTGTTCAAGGGAAGGCGAGTGTTCCGATGTCCCTGTGCTGACAGCGAGAAGTCGGGTTAGAGCATCTGTCAAGAACGGTTGCAACTATTTCTTTAAAGCGAGAGTGGAGGTTAATGGGCAATGGAATTTGGTTGCAGTTCAGTTGGAACACAATCATGAAATGGTGAGCGAATGTCTGTCATATTTCATGCGAGAAAGGCGGCAAGTTTGCGACGAAGATATGGCCTTTGTCCGTTGAATGCTTGACGTTGGATTTAGACAGTGTGATATTATGCGACTAGTAGTACACACATCTGGTGGACACTCACGTGCCGGTTTCCTAATGAAGGACCTCAATAACCGGAAGTTGAAAGAAGAGTCTGCTGGGGTGGCTGGTCGTTGTGATTTAGTCCCTTCTTGGGTCGCAGGGTCCAATTCTTCTTCTGAGTTACTTTCGACCTCGCGGGATTTCTGTAAATGGACTTACTAAGAATATCACCCGACGACATGTAAAAAATACACTACTACGCATTACAACAAGGACAAAACCTACAAGTTCAGCAAGATCAGCATTTGCAACTCCGAAAATGGCTTTCAGCCGGTCATCATCCCAATCCTGGCACAAAGGCGTACTCCTGCTCGTAGTTCTTGACGTGGTCTCCTCCATTGACTTTTTGCAAGCGTAAAACATCTGGTGGATTCATGATTCCAACACATTAACAATGAGTAGTTCACATTAATAAATTCAATCTAAATACAATCAATAAGCAACACACACACTGTACTATACATTCTCACCAGCAATAGATGGACACAGCCCCCTATATACTTTGCGTGATGACCTTTGAAGGCCCTCACTTGGCTACATAGAGTATCGACCACGTGAGTGGCCCAGTCAAACTTACAAATGGAGGCGACGTCTCGTGTCGCGAGCAGGTACTCCTTGTCGATGTCGAAGGCAGTCGTCGGGCACATAGCATCCTAGTATGAATAATACTACCTCCACTTTCCATACGTCGTCCAGAATATCTCTTCTCATCATTCTATTGTCAACAGACTTGAGAGAAATCTTACCCCTCTTCAGATGCGTTTTCAGCTCATCATGGACGGTGTCCATGTGTTCGCTAAACGGGACACCGACTTTCGTTGCCGGAACGCCAATCAACGCCTCAACATCCGAAGAGAGCATTCGGTGTTCCACACCGTCGATGACCATAACCCTCTTAACGGGGTCGAATAACTTGAGAAGACACTTCAAAGCGTTATGATGAACTTGCCGACTTGCCAGATGCAGTAGCCCATCAAATCCTAGGTCAGAATGGGCAGCCCTCTTGGCATCGTTAAATGTATTCAGCACAGCGAACAACTTTCGCGGACTACACCTTGTATAAAGGTAATCCTGTAACAATATATCCGCGAATACCTCAATACTACAATCAGGAATACTGCCAACACTCAGAAAAGATGGTCATCATCGTTACCTTGGATTTTCGCACAGTCTTCGCCTTCTCCTTTTGAGAAGAACCAGGCGTGTTGCCTTCAATTCCAACTTCTGGAGGGTCATACTCCTCTGCCTCCTGTGAATATTCTCCAACCAAATTTGCAAAATCTCCTTCCATATCTGCACTTTCCAACATATAAAAAAACACGAAATCATTGACGGTTCACAGTCCCTCACAAATCCATATCAAATTTACATCAAACGAAATGAAGATCGAACCCCACTCCAACCAGACTCTCTGAAAACAAACTAAATCCAAACCATAACAAAACCAAAAGCCAAAGCCAAACCAGATCAAAACCGAACCAACTCAAACCCGATTGTGCTTTCACCAAATTAAACCAAATCAACCAAACCGTTCCCGGTCCCAGGTACACGCTTAACAGCACAGACCTAGACCAAGCAAAACCCAAGCATGAGCCAAATCAGGACGAGTACCAACAAACAACAACTCAGGAGGACTACCAACGACAACCAAGACCCAGACCCGTACAAATGAGGACGCTCACCAGCGACTCAAACCCTAATCACACAACGTTAACAGCACAGACCCAGTCCAAGTAAAACCCAAGCATGAGCCAAATCAGGACGAGTACCAACAAACAACAACTCAGGAGGACTACCAACGTCAACCAAGATCCAGACCCAAACAAATGAGGACGCCCACCAGCGACCCAAACCTAATCACATGCGAAAAGACATACTGGAAAACGGAAGCGGGGGAACTTGCAGAAGAGCCGCCCTTGAAGTTGATCCGCAACACCACACACGGCGGCCGGAAAGGAAAGCGGAGCACGAAGGGGACGATCGCCGGGAGTTACCAACGCTACGAACGGAATGACGACTTCGGTCTTCCGAAATTAGTAATAAGTTTAGTAACCAAGGTAGACATGTAATTTCACTACATAAATAGGTTCGGAGTTAGGTTCGGAAACACTGTTCTAATTAGTAAATTTGTTAGTAAATGCCTTCATTTTTTAGTAACTGTTTACTACTTTTTTTAGTAAAAACAACTCAAAATTAGTAAAATTTACTAAGTGGAAGAGTTTTTTACTAAAAAATACACAAGAATTAGTAAATAGTTACCTATTATCGGCTTAATTCGTACAGTAAAAAGTAGTAAAATTTACAACGTTTTTTATTAATTTTGCGCTGACTTTACTAAAACATTTCCATTAGTAACGTCAACGCAGAATTAGTAAAAAAAGTAGTAAATTTTACTCATTTTTTTACTAAAACTGGTTTGACTTTACTAAAATACGAACAATTTCAGTAAAGTCAATGCAAAATTTGTAAAAAAAACAGTAAATTTTACTCGTTGTTTTACTAATTCTGTGTTGACGTTACTAACGGAAATGTTTTAGTAAAGTCAGCGCAAAATTAGTAAACTTGAACTGTTGTGAACAGTAAAAAAGTAGTAAAATTTCCATACTTTTTTATTAAGTTTGCGTTGATTTTATTATAAGAAGACCGGATTTTAGTAAATTTTACTACATTTTTTACTAATTTTGGGTTGACTTCGTTAGTAACGGTCAACTTTTAGTAAAATTTACTAAAAAAATTTAGTATTAATTAATAAACTACGTAACCGTTACGTGCACGTACCGTTAGCTGCTTCCCTCGAGTTGGGGTGGGTAATTATAATTTATTATTGCAACCACGCCAATGAACAATAACTAGACAGATGATTGCTCGATTGATTTATCGTTAATTAGTTTTATCTTACTATCTCCCGCCTCCAGGTCGACCGGCGCAATGGTAGCGCGTCTGACTCCAGATCAGAAGGTTGCGTGTTCCATTCACGTCGGGTTCAATCCCCTCCGCTCCAAATCTCCTTTTCTTTTTTGCACATAAAAATGATATGCCGTTCGTTTTTTATATACATTTTTCTAAGCAGCAACGACAGTATGTATGGATGTTATGACATCACTGCGTCTTCTCGTCATCCGTGTCAAGCTCTAACCCTTCCAATGCGAGGAGCTGGCTGATGACCTTCTTCTTGTCCTCCTTCGCGGCCTTCTTCCTCATCAGGTCCCTCTTCTTCAACACGAGCGTGTGCCGCTTCAGTGTGTTGTTGAAGTACTCCCTCGACGCCGCCTTCTCCTTTGCAAGTAGCCTCCTTTCTTCTTCTGGGTCGACCTACGAAAGTGTCCCCCCCAGAGTAGTAAGAATAGGGCCCCCGGTGACGATCCTTAACTTGTCCTCACTTAAAAGTAGAACTACCTTGGAGCGCGAGAGACGTCGAGCTCGAAGGCTCATCTCCCGTTGTTGCTGCTCTGCCCAGGCTGCGATGGCCATGTCGCCACGTTGATCAAACGCCTTCCTCTTTTTGATAAGCCATTCCATCCATGCTTGGGATGCCTGCCAAGAGAAGAAACAGGAACCAAATGCCAGAGTAAAACAAAAGATGATCTGTCGGCTCGGGTCCGTGCCCAACAAGCTCACGAATAAGGGATGGCTCGACATGCTAATTGTTCATCTGGACAAACGTTCTAATTACCTTCATCGGGTTCACCCTGTTATCCAAATCATACTGCCTCCGCTTCTCTTCATCCATGAGCAGCTCGTATGCGGCCTGAATCTTTATGAATCTAGATTCTGCGGACTCCCCTTTCTCAAGACTACCTCGCCCGTCATAAACTTCAGCACAAACATAAGACCACCTGATCAGTTCCACTACAGTAATCTTCATTATCTATTCTTAGAATCAAGGCCTCCATTCTATACTCACGTTCTGTCTACAGCACATACATAGAGACAAAAAACTACATCATCAACAGCGAATTAATTCCGTGAACAACCCGGAAACCATGGATCCATGTTCAACGTGCCATTACATGGTATCCTAGATTATTACCCAACTAATTCTTCCACTAGTCCGCCCGTCTCCGTACACGTATCCAACCAAAATCGGACCATCCACAACTCGAAGCAGAAAGGAAACGAACCATCGGGATGATAATACTTTGCCAGCCGCCTGTACGCAACCTTTATCTCCTCCTCGTCAGCATCCCTCTCCAGTTCTGAAACATACTCATAACACCCAACTCAATTGACCAGAATTCACCAGCACAAGAAACCACTACTTTTAATCAGCATAAACTCCTCATCCTAATACGAACCAAGAGTCTCGTACGGCGATTTCTCTTCACCCCAGTTCGCGGCCCGAACCATCGTCCTCCGGGGACGAGCATAGCCCCCGAACGTCCTCGTCTCGACCGTAACGCCCGAACCCACAGAATCCACCCACGAGAACGCCAAGAAAGGCGACGAGTTTGACCTGTGAGCTTCCCGAAACGGACTCCTAACCGTGGATCGAGCCTCGGCCTTAAAACACGTGAAGGGCGGAGCGAAAACCGCGTGTGGAGATCTGCAAATCGACCGCCAGCTGCTGCTCATGATTCAAAGTGGGATTCCTTCCGATAGATTCGGGGACAAATTAGGGTTTTCGGACAAGACGACGGGGTCGTCGTTGGGCTTGTTGTACACAAGAATAAAGAACTGAATCTAATCGGAATCTCCAAATAATTTTCTCCTTAGATTTTTCGTTTGTATAACATTTTATTACCTATTATTTATTTCGCAGAGTCTGTCTGGAAAGCATCTCGTGGACATCTTTGCTTTTGCTTTTATGTGGTTGTAATGAAGAGATCTCTCGCTGTCTTTCTCTTGTCTCTCTCTCTCTCTCTCTTTTTATTTTCTATTTCGGTTTAGTTTATATCAATTATCCACAATTAAACACTGCAATTTAGAAAGTATTCGTTGCCTATCTCAAAACAATCTTACCTTAGCTTTTTAGTTGGCAAAAATTTATAAAATTGGAAGTAAAATTACTAAAATAATAATTTTTTTTTTAAAAATAGATTATTAAAAGCACTACAAAAAAGCCGGTTAAGACAGTCCAGTTCCTATTCCGATAGGATTAGATGTCGATAATTCTTAGTAGAAAAACAGTATAGTCGAAACAAAGTTAACTTTGCAAAGTGAAAATACTTTTAGCTCATATCAAAATCCTCAGATGAATTGATTATAAGATTTTGACTGTTTAGGATCAAATTACTAATATTGAGAGTTGGGACAACGAAAAGTAGGTTAACATAACGCATTGAAAAAATTAAGAATGGCACAACTCTTTTACAATTATAGATGAAACTCCGATGAAAAATTGCAAAGCTCAAAAGACAAACTACTATGATAAAAGGAGAGAATGTTTCTAGTGTCTCTGCAAGATCATCATCTACTAATTCATAAAATTTCATTGACCCTTCTGCTGAGTCTAATACCTCATCAAACTTATTCAGTATATATAATGATGGTTCCTTCCTGTTTTTGCCAGAAACCACAACACGTTGCGATCAAATCGTGGCGAACCCATTGGGTTCAATAAAAAAAGAGAAAGAAGAAAAAGGAGGAAAGAAGATTTCCATTTATGAAACTGATTACAAACGTTCACGAAAAGATTGCCTAAGATTCTCTACCTAAAACTAAGACAAAAGTGTATATGCATGTGTCGTCGTTTCCTAAAATAACAAAGTTATATATAGAGAATCGTGGTTGGTGGTTGATTAGCACTTGGCAATTATCTTCAAATCTTCAACACACATGTGTAAATCCTTCGATCCTATCTTCAATTTCCGCACGTTCTAGATAATATACGTTACAAAAGAGCTTCTTCCTCCATTAACTTCTTTATGTGACGAAGGAAATAGAAGTTGGAAAAACAAACCCCACCTTAGGGATCTCCAAGCCCACGTATCATTACTAAATAAAAGATTTATTAGCCAAATGAGTAGAAGCTAAATTTAGAATCCATCTATTACGGGCTTAGCTTTATAAGGAAAGTTGTGACATAAACTAGGATCTTGTAATATTGCAAGATATTAGTAGGACCTTATGGAATGTACTCCTCCATAAAACCCTATATAGTAACTACCTTAATTGGGGGCTCCATTTGTACCTACATGTTTTTAATAAATAGTTGTTCAATATAATCAATCACTCATAATTGGTTAAGTGATAATTGTGTATACTCCTATATGTTTGTCTCAATTTTTTTTTAATCTTTTTTCACATATTTTATTGTAAGACTCTCTATAAGGTCTTCCGCATCGCCTGCTTAATATAAAAATACCATTAAAATTTGCTAATCTAGTTTTTCTACGTGCATATGCTAATATAACACAAACCTCAGCCTCATAATAAGTTTTGGTAGTTAGTATTTTGTCTTTACTTACTACTATTATGCACATACAAATTCATAAATACTCTAAAAACGCCTCTGTTTTACAGTGACTCTTGAGGCCGCAGCGACTGCCTAAGCCAATGTTCCACAAGGACGAGCGGCCCAGAGCGAGCTCAGAGCACGGAGCCGATCGAAGTAGTCTCCTAATCCGACCAAGGCGTGAGCTGCTTGGTGGGTCGTCAGTATATGGGACATCCTCCGCATTGTTTGCTGCCGCAGATGATCCGCCTGAGTATGCACGGACAGTGTTGTAGGGTTCGGATTTCTTTAAACTGTTTCAGTTTTTGAGTGAATGGATGCTGGTCTTGATGTTATTACCTGGTTTACAAAATTCTCCCACGCCTCTAGCTTTTCCATTGCTGTGGCGACCTGAGCCCTGTAAGTGCCCCCTCCCCCGATCTGGTCGGCTGTGACCTCTTGGATCAGGTTCTGCTGAAGCTTGTCCATTCCCTGCGAAAGGGCATCCTCAGCCTGCTTGCATGATTGCCTAAGGTTGTACATGTTGAGGATCTGTTGATCGGTCATGGGCTCGATCTGTGGCGTCAGTACCTGGAAAATTGGAAAACACATATCGGAATCGGCATGCAAAAGGCAAGGACTCTGAACTGTGCGCTGCTTACATTTAACAGCTCTGAAGGACGGAACCCTCCGATCCAGAGGAAGAACCGCTCGGCTGACGTCCTCCACGTCCCCGACATGATGTAGAACACGTCATCCTTTGCAGCGTCCGTCTTCATCCGAAAAAGCTGGTCATAATGCTTCAGGTGGGAGTCCACAAGCATTTGTAGCTCTACCTTACTAGCATGCGTCTGCACCGCATTCCGCAACTCGATATTCTTCCTCCGCTGCTCCTCAACCCAGTGCGTGTACTCGATATCGAAGGTCCTGATGCCTGAGTTGATCGGCCTCGAGAAACCAAATCGACCTATGCCAATTGCATTTCCCCTGTATATGCCCTGCATAAAATCGTTTACAACACAGAATAGACACTGTAAAGTATGAATATAACAATAAATCCACCTGATGTCTGGTCCTATCTAGTTCATGCTCCAGTTGTGCGAGCTTCAAGCGGCTGCTTTCGAGCTGCTGTACATAAGCCTTCTTCCGTAAGCGGCTTTTCCGAGCGGCTTCTCGGTTCTGCACGAGCCGCCGCTGTGTCTACAATATCCAGTTGAACCCCATAAGGAGAAAACAACTACCCGGAAAGACAAACATGTTGATATGATATACACCTTATCGGGCCTCTGACCTCCATCATCGCTCCTCGAGTTTTCCCCTGACTCCTGAGAAACACAATCCAACTGGCGAATCGACCCACAGGAAATCAAAGACGAGAAAAGAAGAACACAAGCCAAAATCAGCCTGGACACAGAGAAATATGGCCAGGAAACAACAATTGGAACCGACCGTGCAGGAAGGGGCATCGCCAATTATATGCCGCGGAATGATGATGGGAGGGGGGACGGCTCTGCTGGCGATGTCCTGCTGATCTGCCAGCGCCCCAACGCGGCTGCTGCTAGTGAGGTTGCCGAAGCCTATCTGGGGATCGTACATGCCCATCCTTCCTCCATGAGCGACGATCTCAGTCAGAGGAGAAATCATGATTCATCCACACAAACTCTTTTTTGAACAACCCTCACCTGCAACCAAATATGAGCCAGAATATAATTATGGGACGATTGATTCTGCATGAAAATTAGGAATAAAAATCAATTTTACCCGGAACTGGAGAGACGAGGGAATATTAAGTAAAGCTCTGATATAATGTGAGGAGAAATTTTTTCTTAGAAGATCTTTTCATTGCACCCACAATTATAAAATGATAAAATCATTTTTGGTTGTATGAAATGAGGCTGCGAAACATTAAACAAAATCCCAATTTCAAATATTATAGAACCAGTAAAATTTTAATATTCAAATGCAAGACAAAACATTATGAAAAGCACTCAATTGAATAGCATAAAATATGAATCCGCCACATGCACCTCACCCAACTCATAATATTACAAGTATTAGTCCCATTCAAGGAATTAAAGCCTATTGTTTTTTTCTTCTTTGTAAATGTTAGAAAGTGAAATAAAAAATTCATATATTTTTATGGTTAAATAAGGAATAACATTAATTTGTGACACTTTATTTGATCTGGAATGACATGTCTAAAAGGAGGAAGCAACATGAGCACTACTAACATCCCCTTCCAAAAGAAAGGGCAAAAGATTTGGCAAAGTTGGAAAAGTTTAGCAGTGCATGATGAGATAAGAAACCCCATGATGTGTACCCATTATAAAAAAATACGAATTTAAAAAAAATTAAAAGTGTCCCACAAAAGAACTAATATTTTGCAACACCACTAAGAAAGACAAAAGTAAGAAAAGCAAAAAAAGTTTTTTTTTTCCTTTTATTTAAGAAAAAACGTATACCTACCGAATAATTGACTTCCATGATGCTTCGAGGAATCTGACAGCTTAAGAAAAAAAATCTTAAAAAAATGAATTACCATTGTAAACGTAAAGTACGTGATTTTGATAATTGTAAGAGTGAAACAAAATATAGATGATTTTCGTGCATGCTACAAATTGAAGTTACCTAATATCAATGATTAAACATGTCAATAGATTTAGTTATGAGTGTCTCGACGGTACAATTCGAAGCATTCAATTTAGATTAAACGACTTCCACTAAAATATAAGAGTTTTTAGTGTCTTGGACATTAACATGTTATCACTACGTCATAAAAAATAATAGGCAAAATATACGTATATGTCCGTAACTATAGACGAACTTTCTTTTATGTCAACATCTTTTTTTCATATACACAAATGTCACTACCTATGGTTTCTATCTTTTTTATGGCCAATCGTTGACGACGTGAGGCAAATCGCCCACGTGGACATAACGGAGCTTCGGAGGTCCTACGTGGTGAAGCCAAAGAAATCTGACATGGAAAAGACCTCGGTGTTCCAGACGTGGAATAAGACAAATTGGATCGGGAAGAAGGAAATTAGGGTTTCCAGGCATTGAAAAAACAACAAGCCCGCAAACCCACAAACCGCGCCATCTCCCACAATTGAAAAATCGGTCGTCCGCCCATCTGGGATGGCCATCAACAAGCAAAACAAACAAAAACCACCAAACCCACGAGACAAGAAAGCAATATTCATCCGGGAAAAGGGAAGAAAAATGGGATTACAGGGACGAACTAAAAGAGTGGGTCCGAGAGGAAGTAGAGATCGTCGTGGGAGTTGTGGCGGTCCTGGAGGAAAAACAAATAAGGTAGGCGGTCGAACGAATCCGAACCCAAGCGTCCGCTCCGTCAGGCAGGAAGACGAAGGGACATCCCCAAATCGAATGTGTGACTGAAGAAGTCTCTGGCCACATCTTTTTTATCCACATCTGCTCTATTTCACGTCTAGAACACCAAGTTCTTTTCCACGTCTGAATTCTCTGGCTTCACCACGTAGGACCTTCGGAGCTCCGTTATGTACAGGTGGGCGATTTGCTTCACGTCGTCAACGATTGGCCATAAAAAAGGTAGAAATCATAGGTAGTGACATTTGTGTATATGAAAAAAAGAAGTTGAGATAAAAGAAAGTTCATCTATAGTTACGGACACATACGTATATTTTGCCAAAATAATAATATCATACGATGTTATGGAATGTCGTTGTTGGGTTTTCTACTTGCATTGCAGAACTAAAATTTTAGAACCTCCTTAGAAACTGGAATACTTATATAGATCAGCTCAAATAAGATATTTGTAGGGCGTATTTTTTGTTGGACATTTTAGTATTAATAGTGAACATAATGGCTGGTGTGGTCACGTCAAATTTCAGTGTGGCTACACCGAGGAGGTATACGTGAACAAAAGGGTTAATGTTGCCACACCAGACTTTGGTATGACCACACGAGGGCAAATATTGTTCACAGAAACATTGGTGTAGCCATACCAGGGCGTCTACATGTTCACAGAAATATTGGTGTGGCCAAACCAAATTTCAATACCGCCACACCGACCATTGACAATAAAATGGTTTGTATAGATCACATTGTTGAATAAATGAAGTGTTATTGGAATGGTTGTGTATGTTGAGTTTTGTACGGAAATATGATTAGTTTTAAAAAAATTTGCGAAATACGTTTCGTGTTTCGTAAAATACGGTCTTACCGACAAAGGGGCACGTTTTGAAAATGCACCCCTCAAACTACAAAGAGGGCGGGCTTTCAAAACCCGCCTCTATGGGCTTGTATGCATTCGCATGAAGGCGCGTTGTGAAAACCTGTCTCTACATGAAGGCGGGTTTTCAAAACGCATTGCAAGCGTTAATAACATCAATGGTTATCTCCAAGGCCGCCGATACGACCATACAATCGTACAGGTGCATACTCCCTCATCAACTCCATAGATTCCTCGACAATAGACACGATATTGGGTTGATTGGAGCGAAGCTTAATCATTCGGAAATTCCTCAGCTATATCACAAATAAGCACGACACAAATGGATATAGGTTATAATAGGAAAATATAATAGAATAGGTAAACGACTTACCATACTGCCTAACATAGAACCAATGTGTGATATATATTGCTTGTTGTGCCTCGCATACCATTTGGAGTATTTGAAGTGAGACTCCGTAACATGCGGCACCACCTTATTCATGCGATCATCCCACATCTCCACAAACTCCCGGTGGATTTCCGTCCACTTGTTCATATTCTTTCCATGCAAATCAATATGATGGAGAGTCTTACTTGTGTCGCATTGATCCGTTACAAGCTGTTGATCGCCGAACTAACGGATAACTATGTATGGGTAATGCCACTCCACACTGTAGAAGCAAATCAAAGGGACTCGACCATGCCAACAAGTCTGCCCTGAACGACAATAATCTGGAAGCATGGCTGTCAATTCTTCCGGGTAAGGATGTCAAATAACTTGCATATTTCAATGTGTATGTGAGAGAAATATACGATATAATGAAATTGCTTTATTGAATCGTAAAGTTTACCAGATCCATGCTTTGCCTATCAGAGGCCTCTCTGTATGAGGAAATAAAATGTGTAGTGACAGTGCGTACTTCCTTCGCAACTCCCCACTAGTAGCTCAAAGGCATGTCCAAAACAAATGGGGTCCGACGTCTAAGCGGAGATATATGCGGGAATCTATCAATTGTCCATATCTGTAACAAAATCAGGAGCCCCTCTTTATGTGAAGACTTATGATGAGCCGCCTTACACAAACTCCCATACAGCCATGCCAGGCATGCACTACCCCAGCTATACTATCCAACCCTCTCAAAGTTGGCAAGTAGGGGCAACCAAAACATATGTACTAAACTGTCTGACTTGGTGGTGAATAACATTCCATCAATCAACTACAAGATGTGCCCTAGAATGCATCTGGATGACCTCCTCAGTGGCATCTATGGGAATCTCGGCAAAATTAGTAGCCAACCAACTAAGCCTAATTCGATAAGACCTTATGTTATCACCTCTAGGTACTTGCCCCAACAACTCCAGACACACTATCTCTGTCGATATAGAGGTGTATGCTATTACTGCGTCCCCATCTACGGGCAAACCAAGCTGAATGGCCACATCCTGTAGGGTAATGGACATCTCACCATGCACCATATGGAATGTATGCATTTCCGGCCTCTAACGTTCTGCCAAAGCCGTAATAAGTGCCCAATCCAAGGAAATGAAGGAAAGCTTCGCGACTCCGTAGAATCCTGCTTGACGGAGGTAAAGATACATCCTCGGATCGCGAACAATTCCCTTAAGTGATTTTTCAACGCAACGACAAGTTAGAACATTGTTCTGTAAAAAAAACATGAATTAGTAAACAAGATACGAATACATGTAAGAAAATATAATGATTTGAAAGTAAAGAAATTGACATACCATACTATATGTTGCTTCCCATACTGCCGTCGAGCGATGCTCTCCTTCAGCATGAAGAATATCTGTCCTCTTTGATCCCGGATGCATTTCCTGCAAGACAATATACAAAGAGTTCAACATAAACTAAAGTTATGTATAACAACAACACTATATAATTTCAACATTTAATATGCACTTACAAAGATTTTTACTAGGACAACTACGTCGGTTACGGGATGACCTTGGACGCCCTTGTGGTCTGACTCTTGTAGGGTCGGGATTGGCCCTAGAAAAATGATATTCCGGCCATTCTTCTTTGGAATCAAAAGAATGCCATCGCGAAGCATATATGGCCTTCGAACACTCAAATGAGTAAAAATGACTTGTGATGGTCGTATGGTCTAAATGCATGTGTGCTACTGCTAAAGCATGTGAACAAGGAATGCGATGGATTTGTCACTTCTTACTGCTGCATTTGCGTGCTTGAACAAAGACATACTTGAGTCGAGCAAGCCGTCGAAACAGAAGTAACTCCACATCGAATGCATCTCAAGTTTCCTGATCATTCATCTTTTATTCATTAGCATTTAAGTTTGTTACATTTCCAATAAGCCATTTATGGTTCATCCATGAATCTGGTCATGCATGCATGTTTTCTAGGTTCATTATCTTGCATTTATATACTTGTTCTGGTGATTCCTATATAATGGACGCCTTGTAAGTATTTGAAGAACTTTTGATCAGATTATAAACCCTTTGTAACACTTTGTCTTTTTATCCGAAGTAAGTGGATTGTCTTTCAACCTCGTTCGTACTTCGATGGTGACTTGTTTCGACGGACCCTTACTTCGACGTTGTGTAAGTTAGTTGATGATGAGCAAGTTAACAGCTCTAGTCGATGGTGCGTCGATGGTCCTTGTATCATCCTCACCTTGTTGAAGAGAGTTTGCCCTCAAACTTTCAGAATCTTCATCTTCAACATACAGTATGAGGTCCTTGACATTGAAAGTAGCGGATACTCTATATTCTCCTGGTAATTCGACCTTGTAGGCATTATTGTTGATCCGTTCGACGATCTTGAAAAGTCCCTCCGCTCGAGGCATCAGCTTGTTCTTCCTTTTGACAGGAAAGCGTTCATTCCGCAGATGAACCCACACCAATTCTCCGGGTTGAAAAATCTTCTCTTTACGTCCTCGATTGGCCCTTTCCCGATAACGATGATTAGCCTTTTCTATTTGTGCTCGAATCTTCTCATGGAGCAATCTCATCTCCTTTGCACGTTCTTCAGTATCCCGACTAACTGATCTCGGATCACTCATAGGCGTTAGTTCGACAGGGACTAAAGGATTGAGTCTGTAAACTACCTCAAAGGGTAATGACTTTGTTGTCGAACTTGGGGCTTTGTTGTATACAAACTCCGCATGAGCGAGCTTCACATCCCAATCCTTCGGGTTCTTCGAGACTAAGGTTCGAAGGATTGCTGCCATGGTACGATTGAAAACCTCATTTGTCCATCGGTCTGTGGATGATATGCTGTACTGAAGATGAGTTTCGTTCCCATCTTGTGCCACAATGTCTTCCAAAAGTAACTAAGAAACTTGACGTCTCGATCTGATACGATCGACTTCGGCACTCCATGCAACTTCAGGACTTCTCGAAAATACAGATCTGCTACATTGGTTGCATCATCCGTCTTCTGACATGGAATGAAGTGTGCCATCTTCGAGAATCTATCGACTATAACCATGATCGAATCCTTCCTCCGCTGCGTTCTCGACAATCCTAACACAAAATCCATACTTGCATGCTCTCAAGGTCGCTCTGGGACGGGCAAGTGTAAAGGCCTTGTGATTGAACTCGGCTCTTCGCCTGTTGGCATATAGTACATCTCTAAATAAGTCCTCGCACTTGCTTCTCCATTTGAGGCCAATAGAAATTCTCCTAAAGCATCGACAATGTCTTGTCAACTCCAAAGTGTCCGACGATTCCTCCTCCATGGACTTCTCGAATGAGTAGCTCTCTCGTCGAACTTAGAGTCGCGAAAGAGAAATCCATTCACCTGGTGAAATCGATCAATCGCCTGAGTGGTGCATTGGGCGAAGACTCCTCCAAAATCTTCGTCTCCCTTATATAGATCCTTCAAGTACTTAAAATATATTCAGCTTCGTCTCCATCGCGAATAGTAAAGCCATCTTCCTCGAGAGAGCATCAGCGACTACATTCTTCGCTCCTGGTTTATGCTTCACGACAAAGGTGAAAGCTTGTAGAAGCTCGACCCACTTTGCATGTCGTCGACTAAGCTTGTGCTGACCGTTGATGTATTTGAGAGCTTCATGGTTAGTGTGTAACACGAACTCTAGGGGTAGCAAGTAATGGCTTCACATCTCGAGTACTCGAACGATGGCTGGGAACTCCTTGTCATACGTCGAGTAGTTGAGCTTGGCTCCATTGAGTTTCTCGCTAAAGTATGCAATGGGTCTCCCCTCTTGCAATAAGACACCTCCGATCCTAACTCCTGATGCATCACATTCCACTTCGAACATCTTCGCAAAGTCAGGTAATGCAAGAATGGGTGCTTCGCTTAGACACTCCTTCAGTCTCTCGAAACTAGCTTGTGCAGCTGAAGTCCACTCGAACTTGTCTCCCTTCAAGCATTCGGTGAGTGGGCTGCGATCGAGCTGAAACTTCGAATGAACCTTCTGTAGAACGACGATAAACCATGAAAGCTTCGAATGTCGTGGAAACTCCTTGGCGTCGGCCACTCCTTGATTGCTTCGATCTTGCTTTTGTCGACCTTGATTCCTTTAGCAGATACTACAAAACCAAGAAATATCACACTTGGCGGAAAGAATTCACACTTTTTAAGATTTCAATACAGCTTTGGTATGGAACACAACTTGCAAATGGTCAACATGCTCCTCATTGTGTCGACTGTAGATGAGTATGTCGTCGAAGTAGACGACCACAAACTTTCCCATGAAAGGTCGCAAGACATGGGTCATCAGTAGCATGAATGTGATGGGTGCATTTGACAAACCAAAGGGCATCACCAACCATTCGTACAACACATACTTAGTCTTGAAGGCTGTCTTCCACTCGTCACCTTCTTTCATTCGAATTTGGGGATAACCACTTCTCAAATCTACCTTCTAGAACACATGCGCTTCATGCAACTTATCCAACATATCATCTAGTCGAGGAATAGGGAAACAATACTTCACCGTAATCTTGTTGATCGCTCGACTATCCATGTACATTCGCCAAGTGCCATCCTTCTTCGGCACCAATATGGCTGGGACTGAACAAGGACTCAAATTCTCTCGAACCCGCCTTTGTAGCTCCTTAGCTTCCTCTGGATTGCATCGATAAGTTGGTCGATTGGGTAGAGTTGCTCTTAGAACCAAGTCGATCTGGTGTTGAATGCTTCGCATAGGTGGTAGTTCGACTGGTAGCTCCTTTGAAAACACATCCTTGAACTCCTCGAGTATGGATACTGCTAGGGGATGGCTCGTCGCTTGACCTGGGGCTGCTTCGACAAGAGCCACACAGTAAGCATTCTCACCATCGTGAATTGCTCTAACCCACTGTACTCCTTTGAGAGGCGGAGCGGTAGATCGATTCTGTGGTGCTATCACAGGTTGGGTGGTTAGGGGCATCAATGTGACCTTCTTCTCATCGACGCTGATGGAATAAGTATTGCGATACCCGTCACGTTGAGCGCGTCAATCAAACACCACGGTCTTTCTATGAGCAAGTGGCACGCATCCATTGGAATATTGTCGCAAACGACATCATCCTTGCAGAGCCAGTGTAGTCGATAAGGTTGAGGATGAGCTTTGATAGGCAACTTCAGTTTTTCGATCATCGTCCTCGACACGGCGTTGGTGCAGCTTCCGCTATCCGTAATCACCAAACAAACTTTTCCTTTGACTGTGTACCTGGTGTGGAAAATACTTTCCATTTGATTCTCCTCTCTAGCGGGTGTCACGCTTAAAGCCTTTCGAACGATCAACAACTCTCCCTTGTCCGGGTACTCATCAATCTCTTTTGCATCCCAAATATGATCGACGTTCTCATCAAACTCTTCTTCTCCATTGGATAACTCTCTAATGACAACGTTTCTCTTTGATGGACACTCAGAAGCCATGTGCCCTACTCCTTGGCACTTGAAACATCTTCTAGCATTGTCTCGCTCGTTTGACTTGACTTCAGGTCTGGTGGTCGATGGTGGAGTTTTTCTCGTCGTCGACAGTGGCTTTGCGTGGGAGCTACTCTCCTTGTGGAAAGGCGGAGCCTTCATGAATGGGCGGGTACTCGATCTTCTCGCTTGCTACTGCTCAACCTTGTGGGCAAGCGCTCTAACATCATCGAAGTTGAAATACTATTGAAGTTCGACCGCATCTGCGATCTGGGGCTTAGTCGTCGAAGATACCTAGCAATGGTTTGCTCTTGTGCTTCTTCGACATAACACTGCAGCAATAGTATCTCGAACTCCCTCGTGTACTCCGATACACTTGACACTTGCTGAAGCGACTGCAACTTGAGGTAGAGATCTCGTCGATAATGCTTCAGCAGAAACCTCTTAGTCATAGCCCTCTTCATTTTCAACCATGTACGAATTTCGTCGCGTCCTTCTCTTCGACGCTGCTGGTTGGTGTTCTCCCACCACAAACTAGCGTATTTCTTCAATTTTAAAGGTGCCAACTTAACCTTTCGTTCCTCGGGCACCTCTTCATAGTCGAAGATGCGCTCGACCGTGTGCATCCAATCGATGAACTCCATGGGGTCCAAGTTTCCTTCGAACTCCGGAATGTGAACACTCATCGTCAGGGCTCTTCTCCCCTGCCTATGATAATCCGGTGAAGATCTTCGTTGAGACTCCTCACACCATGGGTTCTCCTCATCATCGCTATCCAGTCGACTGCAGTCGATGCATGACGTGTTCGCAACGACTGTAGTTGTTGCTGAAGATCGGCGATCTCCTACTCAAGCCGAGCAACGTGTGCTTCGTCTAGAGACAAATCGCATTGGAATCTTCCGGCCATTTGACAACCGTGTGCTCTGATACCAAGATGATACAGGGTCGGCAATGAATAGATGATTCCAATACCGAAAGGGAATGGAGACGTCACTAAAGGTGCAAAATGGAGTGACGTAGGGTATGGACGGAAGAATTTGTTTAGGGGTGTGGCTGGAAATAGGAATGGAGCTGGGGATAGATGAAGGATAGGTTGAAATTCAACCTCCATGGATACAGAAATCACCTCCGTGAAAGAAGAACTTAAATAAACTCGTTTGGTCGTGGATACAGATACACCACCGCGAATAAGACGAGGGCGAGGCACAACGTGGAGGATACAAATACACCACCACCGGTTGATACGCTCAACTCAATCTGCACTTGGAATCCACCAAATGAAGAACGAGGTTGAAGGAGAACCCACTCACTTTTTTTCGGATAGAAAGACAAAGTCTTACAAAGGGTATATAATCTGATCAAAAGTTCCTCAAATGCTTACAAGGGCGCCTATTATATAGGGATCACCGGAACAAGTACATAAATGCAAGGTAACGAACTTAGATAACATGGATGAATGGCCAGATTCATGGATAAACCATAAATGGCTTATTGGAAATGCAACAAGCTCAAATGCTAATGAATGGAAGATGAATGATCTAGAAACTTGAGATGCATTCGATGTGGAGTTGCTTCTGTTTCGACGGTTTGCTTCGACGTGTCCGTACTTCGATGGTGACTTGTTTCGATGGACCCTTACTTCGACGTTGTGTAAGTTAGTCGATGATGAGCGTATTGACAGCTCTAGTCGATGGTGCGTCGATGAACCTTGTATCAATCTCTAAACATATATCCAATCAATGACTATTTTAATAAGAATACTCATTAGTCTACGTGACTTTGTCATTTATTTGAAGTAAATAAAAGTAAAATAATAATAAAAAAAATATTTGATTTTATTAATTATTTTTTCAAAAAATATAATAAAATGTCTTATCTTATAAATGCACACACTAATGTGAGCCAAGCGACAACAAAGTCTAATATATATTGAATTTTACTAGGACATATTTCTAATGAAATGTTACTGTAGATTACATAAGCTAACGTCACTAATATCACTTTCTATTGAATGCTTAGTTTGCTATCTACAATTTAGGTAAATTTAAAACCCAGATTCCGATTCTAATACAATTCTAGCTCTAACGTGTTAGATACATTCTAAGTTCATTGGATGGCACAAAAACATAGTGTAGTTAGAAAAAATGGAACTATCCTTATTTCTTGATGAGCTAACATTTTTTATTATTTGTGATTACTTGATAACTCTATGAAAGTAGAGTTATTTCACAATCTCAACGATGTGTTATGTGGTTAGTCAATGCGAGTTTTGATTGTGTTTTAGAAGGTTTTAGTTCGTTTTCTATTTAGTTTAGTTTAGAGTAGTAATTGTGGAGTTCTTATACTTCGATTCTAAAGTACGTGACCTCTGGGATTCTGTGAAGTGAAGGACGCGTCCGTCTATTGGAAGGACGTGACCTTCGACAATATGTGCAAATCCATGTCCAAACACTTCAACCCTCCTCCAAAGTTCGTTCTAAGTTAAAAGAGTATCAGTTAGTTACCTGATTTAGTCTTTTTAGGTTATTTTATTTAATTTAGTTTATTTTATTATTTTAAATCTCATTAGATTTGGAAAATATTAGGAAATCTTTTTAGATGAAACTATATATTTTTATAAGTGTTACCCTAGAGGAGGGAGGATTCTTTTGGAGAGACATTCGACTAGGAGACGGAGAAGGGGGTGATTGCCAGGGCTCAAGCGGAGATCCAGACAAGGCTACTACTTCCCGGATTAGAAGATCGGGAGGGCGTTTTTCTTCTTCTTATCCCTTGCTTTCTATGTCGTTTTCTTTTTTACTTGAACCTAGAGTGATTGTCATTTTCATTATGAGACCTAATCGGGCTTGGAAAGGTTGTTTAGGTAAAGCAGTGGATTGGAAAGCCTAAGTTAGCGTCATGTTTGAAAACGGAGTAAATCTGTGAGAAGGACATGAATATACTAGATCACCTAAGGTGGCAATTTAGGGTTGACACATAATGGGTTCTCACTAGTTAATTGCTTAGGAATAGAGTGATTAGCTCGATACAGGGAATATGTTCTTAGTGCACTCGGGAGAGGTGTAAGGAGATACTCGTACCGTAGGTTAATAACTTGAGAATTCGATAACCGGATAAGGGAAGGGATGAGTTGCTTAATTCGTTAGGGAAAATTGATTGTCCTAGGCTTTTCTCATTTAATCAAATTATCGTTTTATCTAGTGTTTTATTTTCGATTTCATTCTCACTCCATCTTTGTTGACTTGACTTTTCACTATAGTCAAACGTGTGACGCTAGGGAATTTTCTCTATTGATTCTCTGTAGGAACGACCTCTGCTTGCCCTATGTACGAGTTAGTTAGGTTCGTTAGAGTATTACTACATTCGACAAGCGTGGTCATTACTCTACCAATATGTTATGATTACTAACATTATTATTCTTTAATAGGTGAATACTCTGTTTACGTGATCAATCTAAACATTTGTAATAGTATAGTTTTGATGATGAGCCATGTTAGAGGGTGAATTCTTTGTAAGACATTTTAATCATTTTTAATTAACGAAATAAATTGTTCCTTATAAGTAATATATTTGTGCGAGATTATGCAAAGTGACTAAGTTCATCGACATTTACCAATTGCACGTGATTTTATCCAAATTCATTGTGAATCATGAAAAGGATGAAAAAATTGAATATGACTGATTTTGTTTGAGTATCTCTGGCCCAATATTAACGCCTTTGACCAACCCGGCCATCCTCACGGTGTTGCAATGGTTGACAATTTATTTTTATATATTTAGTGAGTGTCGCCGTCGGGAACCGTTACACTGCTCAGCCACCGGATAAAACCCAAAACACTCAATAAATTTTCCCGTGTCCTAATGTCGCGATCAGGAATCGTGTTTTTACTAAAGTTGCAGTTACTGACCGCGTTTTTATGTGATATGTTATTTTCGCATAATGTCGCGATGGTTGGGATAACATAAAGTCGCGGATGGGAACCGTGAAGCTTCTAGCAATATTTTTTTATTTTCGTCGGTTGGGAACAATATTTGGTCAATTTTTTCGAAACTAACTGTATGGACGTACAAACCTCCTTCGTTCACTTCATCCTTGGCATCTACTTTTGACAGAACAATAGGAGGGTCACGATTGCTCAACCCAAATGTGGCTTTCTCGTACTTGAGTGCAAGCATTTTACAATTTCCACACCAAGGGGCATAGAGCTCGACGATGATGAGGTCATACTTGAACACGTCTCGAGAAGAAAGGAGATCAACCCAACTTGTTTTGAGCTAATATGGTTTATGTAGCCAAAGATATAGTCCAAATATCAAAGGAGTGTTGTGATCTCAAGATCCCATCACCTACGACATTCAATCAGTCAAACCATGATCAAGATTGCCTCAAATGGGAAAACTCAAAACTTAAACGTTGTAGAAAAGTCAGAAAGAAAGCTATCCCAAGTAACTTTGAGTTAATCCAATCTTTGTAGCCAAAGTTATGACGAAAATATCGAAGCAGTGTCTTTGGTCTCAAATCGGATTAATTACGACTTCGACTTGTGAAAACTCGACCCAATTTATCTCGAATGAAGAAACTCAAAGCATGAAAGTTGTAGAAGAGCCAGAGAGGGAACTATATCATTTAATCTTGATAACTCTGTGAAAGTAGGGTTATTTCGTATCCTTAACGAGGCTTTATGTGGTTAGTCGGATGAGTATTGATAGGGATTTGGTAGGATTTGAGTCATTTTTGGTTTAGTTTTATTTTAAGTTGATCTTTGTTATTTTCTTAGTTTTTGTTTCTATTTCGTCTCGAGTCGGTTATCTTGTTGATGCCTCTTGGTTTGTTATGTGTTAATGCAGGAAAATGAAGGAGATTTTGAAGCTCGGACGAAGAAAAGCGAAGAGGAGCGAACAATGGACAGAGAGCTGAGGGACGCGTCCTTCAGATCTCAGGGACGCGTCCCTGGAGGTTCTGTAGCTGACGAAGCTTTCTTGCGAGTTTTGAAGGCTAACCGCTTGAGGAGTTTTCAAGTCTTCCTAAGACTGCATTATGGAGATATAGAGGATCAACTAGTTATTTAGTTGGTAGTTTTAGATTTATTTTATTTTATTCTCCCTAGAAATATTGCCTAGATTTGGAGAATCTTAGGAAATATTTCGTAGGGGATCTATATATCCTAGTTTTAGAGGTAACTCTAAGGACACCTTCCCTTTGGCAATTAGAGTCTTTTCTTTTGGTGAAGAACGGAGGAGACATTCGACTCGGAGACGGCTAGGGTTGAAGCGGAGATCAAGACTAGGCGACTACTTCTCGGATCGGAGGATTCGAGAGGGCGTTTTTCTTTTCTTGCTCCTCTTTGATTATTATGTCGCTCTCCTTTTCTTTTGAATTTGAGTTGAATTTCTTCTACGTTATGAACTAATTTCGTTTTCTAGGACTTCAATGGAACCTAGCGATTTTATCTAACGAGTGAATTCATTTTCTCTGTGTTATGCAAATTCGTGTGGTTACTTATTCATATCTTGTTCTTAATGCGGTTGATTGACTGGCCACCAATTAATTTGATCTGGAGACCTATTCGGGCTTGGAAAAGTTGTTTAGGTTAAGCCGTGGATTGAATAGCCTAAGTTAGCGTCTCGTTGGAAAACGGAGCTAATTAGCGAGAAGGATAGGAATATACCTGATTGCCTTAGGTAGCCATTTAGGGTTGTTGCATAATGGGTTCCCACTAGTTAATTGCCTAGGAATAGAGTGATTAGCTCGATACAGGGAATACGTCTTTAGAGCACTCGGGAGAGGCGTAAAGAGATATACGAACCCTAGGTTAGTAACTTAAGAAGTTGATAACTGGAGAAAGGAAGGAACGAGTTAGATAATTCGTTAGGGGAAATTGATAGTCCTAGGCTTTTATTAATTGATTTAATCATCGTTATTTGCACTCTCTTTTTCAATTTTACTCTCAATTCAATCTTGTTTGACTTGACCTCGAAATTGTTAAACGTGCGATCGTTAGGAATTTTTCTCTGTTGATTCTCTGTGGGAACGACCTCTACTTGCCTTATCTACAAGTTAGTTAGGTTTGTGAGAGTAATTAATTTGCCGCCTTCGACAAGCGTGGTCAAATTTTGGCGCCGCTGCCGGGGAATCAATTTGGAGAAATTTATTTTCTACTGTCATCACGTTTATCTATTTGACGTTCAAGTTGTTTAATTTTCTCACTTATTTCTTTTGATATTTTTAACATTAGGTGCATACGACGAACTCGAAGTACAGAAATTCTTCCTTTTGATCCTGAAATCGAAAGGACTTTCCATAGACTGGTTCGTGAGAAAGCTAGTGCACAACAAAGCAACATGGACGGAAACCTAATTCTACCTCAGCAGAACGAGGGTCAACAGGACATTGATAACAGGCCGATGGTGGAATTCACTTCAGCAAAACCTCACATCAACCGGTTCTGTATCGTTGCGCCTGTGATTCAAGCTCGGGACTTTGAGATAAAGACATCGGTGATCCAGATGATTCAGAATTCAGTGATGTTTCGAGGGTCAGCGATTGAGGATCCGCATGAGCATTTGAGCAAGTTCTTAAGCATTTGCGACAGTTTCAGGCAAAACGGAGTGCCACAAGATGCAGTTCGATTAAAGTTATTTCCCTTCTCCTTGAAGGATAGAGCATGGAGTTGGCTGAACTCGCTGCCGGCTGGATCAATCAGTACCTGGGAACAGATGGTAGAAGCATTCCTAGATCAATATTTCCCGCCATCCAAGATATCCCACATGAGGAATGAAATCTGCACATTCAAGCAACATGATACAGAAACTTTCGTGGAGGCTTGGGAGCGCTTCAAAAATTTATTAATTCAGTGCCCATATCATGATCTACCGGGATGGCGACAATTGGAAGCTTTTTACAATGGGTTGTCGGAAACATCGCGCAAGGACCTCAACTTAGCATCGAACGGATCATTCCTACGAAAATCATACGTAGAAGGAAGGGAGCTTTTGGAGACTATGAGGAGAACATGTGTACCGAGTCAATCGTTCGACCGAATAAGTGGTAGAAAAGTTTTGGGTTCTCATGAACTGGATGCACTCACATCTATTAAAGCACAGATATCGGCGTTGGCTAAGAAGTTCGAGACGGTGAATGTACAGTCCATCCAAGGTACAACTAGAGGATGTGATATCTGCGGTGGTGGACATATAACAGATCAATGTTCTGCAAGCATGGAAGAGGCTAATTTTATTGGAAATCAAAGGAACAATCCCTATTCCAACACGTATAATCCGGGATGGAGGAACCATCCTAACTTCTCTTGGAAAGGACAACAAACGGTGGATCATCGAGCAACACAACTTCCGGGATTTCAGCAACCCAAAGCCCTAGAACCAGAAAAAAAGACGAATTTTGAGGATTTGATGACGAAGTACATGGCGAATCAAGATAAGTACATGGCGAATCAAGATGCCATAATAAAGAATCAAACAGCATCAATCAGGAACTTGGAGAATCAAGTCAGTCAGCTCGCTCAAGCCTTGAATTCGCGTCAACAAGGAGGGTTGCCAAGTGATACTGAGGTCAATCCACGAGAATATGTTAAAGCAGTAACTTTGAGAAACGGCCGGGCACTTGAAGAAGTACCACCAAAGATTCAGTCGAGTGACAATAAAAAGTCAAGTGAGATTAGTGATCTTCCACGAGAGCCAATCGATGAGGAGGCGAACACATCCAAGCTGAACAAAGGACGAAATCATGAACTTCAGAATTTTCACAGAACCGTGAAGGACGCGTCCTCCGAATTTGAGGGACGCGTCCCTGAACATTCTGTGGAAGAAGCAACGCAGAAGGACGCGACCCTGCCAACTGAAGGACGTGTCCTTCCCCCAACTGATCAACCACATCGTCCCACTTGGATAATACCCAACATGGGGAAGATAGAACGACCACCACTTCCATTCCCTCAAAGAGCAAAGAAGCATGATGAAGCCCAATTCCGTAAGTTTCTCGACGTGTTTAAGAAACTCCATATTAACATTCCTTTTGCAGAAGCTCTTGAGCAGATGCCGAGCTACGTCAAGTTCATGAAGGACATCCTATCGAAGAAAAGAAGGTTAGGTGAGTTTGAAACCATAGCACTAACGGAGGAATGTAGTGCCATATTGCAACGAAAACTTCCTCCGAAGCTAAAGGATCCAGGTAGTTTCACTATCCCTTGCACTATTGGTTCGCAATTCAATGGTAAGGCTCTGTGTGATCTTGGCGCAAGTATTAATCTTATGCCTTTATCTGTATACCATGAGTTAGGTTTGGGGGAAGTGAAACCTACGTCTGTGACATTGCAGTTAGCTGATAGATCAATAACATATCCTAGGGGTATTGTTGAAGATGTGCTTGTTAAAGTGGATAAATTTATCTTTCCAGCGGATTTTGTAGTTTTAGATTTTGAGGAAGATAAAAATATCCCCATCATTTTAGGGAGACCATTCTTGGCAACAGGTAGAGCCCTCATTGATGTTCAAAAAGGTGAACTGACCATTCGGGTTAATGATGAGGAGGTGACATTTAATGTTTTAAAATCGCTGAAGTGCCCGAATGAAATTGATGAATGCTTTCTGATTGAAGATGTTTTGAGCAGGTACTCTACAGAGATTCCATATGAGGATCCACTTGAAATTGCAATGAACTCAACGTCATCCGACAATGAAGAAGTACAAGAAGTGATAACAGCAATGGATGCAATACCACACATGTTGAGAGGGGCGCATTTTGAAACCTTGGAGAGGCCGCATAATCCGATGAAACCATCTATTGAAGAACCACCCCAATTAGAGCTGAAACCATTACCTGAACACCTGAGGTATGCATATCTTGGAAGAAATGAAACTCTACCCATTATTATTTCGTCGGCACTAACAATGACACAGGAAGAGAAATTACTTCGAGTCTTGAGGGAATATAAACGAGCATTAGGGTGGACAATTGCTGATATTCGAGGAATTAGTCCGTCAATCTGCATGCACAAGATTCTGTTGGAGGAAAACCATAAGGTTTCGGTGGAGAATCAACGACGACTCAACCCAAACATGAAGGAAGTAGTCAAGAAGGAAATAATCAAATGGCTTGATGCAGGTATAATATATCCGATTTCTGACAGTTCTTGGGTGAGTCTTGTGCAGTGTGTACCTAAGAAAGGTGGGATGACCGTTGTCTCCAACGAAAAGAATGAGCTCATTCCCACGCGTACGGTGACTGGTTGGCGAGTTTGCATGGATTATAGGAAGTTGAATAAAGCCACAAGAAAGGATCACTTCCCACTTCCGTTTATAGATCAAATGTTGGATCGCCTGGCAGGTAAAGGATTTTACTGTTTTCTAGATGGTTATTCTGGATATAACCAAATTGCCATAGCAGCAGAAGATCAAGAAAAGACTACTTTTACATGCCCGTATGGTACGTTTGCTTTTCGTCGAATGCCTTTTGGTCTATGTAATGCCCCAGCTACGTTTCAGAGATGCATGATGTCTATTTTCACTGATATGGTTGAGCAGTGCCTTGAAGTTTTTATGGATGATTTTTCCATCTTTGGGATGTCTTCTGATGATTGCTTGACAAATTTAGCTCGCGTGTTGAAACGTTGTGAAGAAACAAACCTTATTTTAAATTGGGAAAAATGCCATTTTATGGTTCGAGAGGGTATTGTTCTTGGACACAGGATATCAAACAAGGGGATTGAAGTGCATCGAGCAAAGATAGAAACGATCGAGAAATTGCCGCCACCAACATCAGTCAAAGCAATCCGGAGTTTTCTTGGACACGCAGGATTTTACAGAAGATTTATCAAGGACTTTTCCAAAATTTCCAAACCACTTTGCAATCTCTTAGAAAAGGACAGGTCCTTTATTTTCGATGACGACTGCCTTAGTGCCTTCAACGAGCTCAAGCAAAGGTTAATTTCTGCCCCTATAGTTATTGCACCTGATTGGAATTTACCATTTGAACTAATGTGTGATGCAAGTGATTACGCGGTCGGAGCCGTTCTAGGACAACGAGTGAATAAGGTATTTCATGTCATTTACTATGCAAGTCGAACTCTTGATGATGCTCAGGTAAATTATACTACCACAGAAAAAGAATTACTTGCGATTGTCTATGCCTTTGATAAATTTCGGAGTTATCTTGTCGGTACGAAAGTTATTGTTTTCACTGACCATTCTGCCATCAAGTACTTGATCTCAAAGAAAGAGGCAAAGCCAAGGCTCATCAGGTGGGTTCTTCTTTTACAAGAGTTTGATCTTGAAATTAGGGACAGAAAAGGATCCGAAAACCAAGTTGCTGATCATTTATCGAGGTTAGAAAATGCGACTCCATCTCCTGACCATATGCTAATTAATGAGTCATTCCCTGATGAACAATTGTTTGCTACGAAGGATTTGGCGTGCCCTTGGTATGCTGACTTTGTGAATTATATTGTGTCTGATCATGTTCCCTCTGACTTTACTCCTCAACAAAAGAAGAAATTTTTGCATGACGTACGCTACTACATGTGGGATGAACCGTTTCTCTTTAAGCATTGTGCGGATCAAGTTATCAGGAGATGTGTGCCAGAGGAAGAAATCAAAGGCATCCTCGAACATTGTCACTCGTCACCCTATGGTGGACACTTTGGAGGAGATCGAACAGCGGCTAAAGTTCTACAATCAGGATTCTATTGGCCAACTCTTTTCAAGGATTCATATAATTTTGTTGCATCTTGTGACAGGTGTCAACGTGTGGGAAACATCGGCAAGAGACACGAGATGCCGTTGCAAGGCATCCTTGAAGTTGAACTATTCGATGTGTGGGGTATCGATTTTATGGGTCCCTTTATTTCATCATTTAATAATAAGTACATCCTTATGGCTGTTGATTATGTGTCAAAGTGGGTGGAAGCAGTAGCTTTGCCTTCTAATGATTCTAAAGTCGTGTGCAAGTTTTTGAAAAAGCAGATTTTTACTCGATTTGGCACACCACGCGCTATCATAAGCGACGAAGGGACGCACTTCTGCAACCGCTATTTTGATCAACTCCTGAAGAAGTATGGGATAAAGCACAAGATAGCTACAGCATATCATCCACAGACGAGCGGGCAAGTCGAAGTTTCTAATCGGGAAATCAAGCGGATTCTAGAGAAAACAGTATGTCCAACGAGAAAGGATTGGTCGACGAAGCTCGATGATGCATTGTGGGCATATAGGACAGCATATAAAAATCCAATTGGGATGTCACCGTACAGAATGGTCTTTGGCAAGGCATGTCACCTTCCGGTGGAACTCGAGCACAAGGCATATTGGGCTCTGAAAAAGTTGAACTTAAATCTCGAAGAAGCCGGTGGGAGACGACTACTTCAATTGAACGAGCTCGATGAACTTCGGTTGCAGGCATATGACAATGCAAGAGTGTACAAGGATAGGACAAAGAAATGGCATGATGCCGCCTCACTCCCCCTCTGCGGTTGCCGTTGAAGGAGGAGGAGCTTGGTTTGGATAATGACAACTCCCCCGACTTTGATGATACCAACGATGACTAGTCACCCCAGGGGAGTACTTCGTTCCCTTCATCTTTTATTCATTATTTACATCGGGGCGATGTCTAGTCTAGGTTTGGGGGTGTTGTTTGTGCTGCAAGTATGAAAATCTATATGATTTGGGTTGATAGTCATTTCTAATTTATTGCTTGCTAGTAGTGTTTTGATTTTTAGTTTTGATTTTTTAGGTCATTTCTAGAGTAAGTCTAGGTGTGTCTAACTCTTCAGTAGACTTGACGACAACTTTGATGAGCTGACCCTTATTCGATGATGACTTATTACGCACATGCTTACAACTTATGGAAGAGTGAAAATTGAGCTTAATTGAGTGATTAAACTGTTTTTTTTTTTAGTGGGTAATAATTCCTCGGTATGGATTGGTAGTGAGTGAAAACAATTCTCGAAATCTAATAACGCATAGTAGTTGGTGCTGAGTGGGGCTGGCTAGGCATTGATTTGAAACAAGTTCTTAAAAAAAAAAGAAAAAGAAATGTAAAAAAAAAAAAAAAAATGGCTACCAAGGCTCTGAGTACCAATGTTTAGGCGTGTGAAAAAGAAAAGTAAAGAAAAAAAAAAGTGATTGGCGCCTAAATATGTACTTGTGGTGTGAGTCCTTCTGGTGTACTCGAGAATGAGATCCGAGGGGTGCTTCATCGCCTAATGCCTTGGTCCAACTGGACCGGGAGTCATTGATCAAATACTCGTTACATGGGTACATTAGAATGTGATGAAACATTTAGAGTCGTGTAGCTGAAATAAAGTTTATGTGAAAAAAAAATAATAATAATGGTTGAGAATCTTGAGGACGAGTGGATGATTAGTGTTTGGTTGGTTTCTACAAAATGCCGATCTAATATGTTTTATTGGAAGTCTTTTATTGTTGAGTTCACTATATGACATACCGAGATGATAGTTTCGAACATTATGTGAAGTTTGATCAAATTGAAATTGTTTTTCTTGACAACTGACTCGACCAGCGGAAGTGAGTATGTGCATTGCTGAGAATAGAGAGAGGGTTGTTCAGATTGGATTGAGTTGGGTATTGCTGAAGAGTTATCTTTCTGTGTTTTTTTTTACTTTATTTGCTCGAGGACTAGCAAATTGTAGGTTTGGGGGTGTGATAACTCTGTGAAAGTAGGGTTATTTCGTATCCTTAACGAGGCTTTATGTGGTTAGTCGGATGAGTATTGATAGGGATTTGGTAGGATTTGAGTCATTTTTGGTTTAGTTTTATTTTAAGTTGATCTTTGTTATTTTCTTAGTTTTTGTTTCTATTTCGTCTCGAGTCGGTTATCTTGTTGATGCCTCTTGGTTTGTTATGTGTTAATGCAGGAAAATGAAGGAGATTTTGAAGCTCGGACGAAGAAAAGCGAAGAGGAGCGAACAATGGACAGAGAGCTGAGGGACGCGCCCTTCAGATCTCAGGGACGCGTCCCTGGAGGTTCTGTAGCTGACGAAGCTTTCTTGCGAGTTTTGAAGGCTAACCGCTTGAGGAGTTTTCAAGTCTTCCTAAGACTGCATTATGGAGATATAGAGGATCAACTAGTTATTTAGTTGGTAGTTTTAGATTTATTTTATTTTATTCTCCCTAGAAATATTGCCTAGATTTGGAGAATCTTAGGAAATATTTCGTAGGGGATCTATATATCCTAGTTTTAGAGGTAACTCTAAGGACACCTTCCCTTTGGCAATTAGAGTCTTTTCTTTTGGTGAAGAACGGAGGAGACATTCGACTCGGAGACGGCTAGGGTTGAAGCGGAGATCAAGACTAGGCGACTACTTCTCGGATCGGAGGATTCGAGAGGGCGTTTTTCTTTTCTTGCTCCTCTTTGATTATTATGTCGCTCTCCTTTTCTTTTGAATTTGAGTTGAATTTCTTCTACGTTATGAACTAATTTCGTTTTCTAGGACTTCAATGGAACCTAGCGATTTTATCTAACGAGTGAATTCATTTTCTCTGTATTATGCAAATTCGTGTGGTTACTTATTCATATCTTGTTCTTAATGCGGTTGATTGACTGGCCACCAATTAATTTGATCTGGAGACCTATTCGGGCTTGGAAAAGTTGTTTAGGTTAAGCCGTGGATTGAATAGCCTAAGTTAGCGTCTCGTTGGAAAACGGAGCTAATTAGCGAGAAGGATAGGAATATACCTGATTGCCTTAGGTAGCCATTTAGGGTTGTTGCATAATGGGTTCCCACTAGTTAATTGCCTAGGAATAGAGTGATTAGCTCGATACAGGGAATACGTCTTTAGAGCACTCGGGAGAGGCGTAAAGAGATATACGAACCCTAGGTTAGTAACTTAAGAAGTTGATAACTGGAGAAAGGAAGGAACGAGTTAGATAATTCGTTAGGGGAAATTGATAGTCCTAGGCTTTTATTAATTGATTTAATCATCGTTATTTGCACTCTCTTTTTCAATTTTACTCTCAATTCAATCTTGTTTGACTTGACCTCGAAATTGTTAAACGTGCGATCGTTAGGAATTTTTCTCTGTTGATTCTCTGTGGGAACGACCTCTACTTGCCTTATCTACAAGTTAGTTAGGTTTGTGAGAGTAATTAATTTGCCGCCTTCGACAAGCGTGGTCAAATCTCTAGCAAATTGAGGCTTTGTGTCCAAAGTTATGCTCAGTCGACTGAAACGGCATTTCAGTTCGAGTACAAAAACGTTGTGTTTCGTATTTTAACTATATCTCGGGCTACACACGCTCGATTCTGACGTACAACCTATCTACATGACTAAAAGAGAATAAGAAAGAGGATGATTCTGACGCACAACCTATCTCCAACCTCGATTCTGACGCACAACCTGTTCGAGGATGGAAGAGTAATGCCCCAGGAGTGGATTGCCGACGCCCCGCTTCACCTTCCCGGCCTTCTGTCGTCCCGAGCTCGTGATGTTCAGAAGGTGTCTAGAAAAGCATCCTGAACCATTTTCTGAAATCACCCTTCACCATCTTCCACATTTCACCATCCACCGATCCACAAAACTACCCCAAGATAGTCTCCATTTAAGGATGCCGCCGTCACCCTACAGTAGTATCCATTAAAGGAGGCTATCGTGTTGCCGCGAAGTTCGACCGATCACCGTTCCCAATTCGTCCAAGGTGGTCTCCATTAAGAAGGGGTCAAACGATCAACCCCATAAGTCCAAATCTGGCTATGTTGATATATCGTTCTTGATCTCCCCACAGTGTCCTGAAATCGTCCTCAACTAGCGTCCTTAAACCATCCATCACCCTCACTACATCTGACCACCAATCCATCAAGGTAGATTTTGTTAAAGCATCCCGTCGTCGTTTTCCAGTCTCTTTTGTTGTATTTCAGGTCACGTCATGTTTGTAAGTATTGTAAAATCCCAAACTTTATAAATCAGCGCCATTTTATCAATTCAAGTATTCGTTCCCTGTTCAATTTACTTTCCTTTGCTTTACAGCGACCACAAGTCACTGTAAAATTCGATACGTGTTGCGGGAAACGCAATTCCGCGCTAACACGTTTTTGTCGACCAGGGTGGAAGCCGAATTGTTAAGAATCCATAAAATCTTTTGAGAAAGATGTCGCGCACTAGAAGAGAAAATATCCATGAAGAAATAGCCTCTCACAAAACAGAAGGAACAGATGAAAATAAGAGCGAAAAAGACCAGCATATTCATAATATGCTTGAGGGGCCTCAATATTCTGTGGGGTCTCAATACTCTCTGTCCATTTATTTCTTGTCCTACGATGTTGTAGGGGAATTAACAAGAGAAATGTGAGAATGGCACAAAGAATTAATAGGAGATAAGTTAGAAAAGCTTGAGGAAATTATAGATGCAGTTAAATAATTATTATATAATAAAATTGATAAGATTGATTGAAAAAATGATTCCCAAAAAGAGAGAAAACATTTATGTTGAATAGAATATTAATTGTCCAGATTAATTACCACAAGAGCCTAAAATCTTTATCTCATGAAAATATCTTCTCGTGTCCAAAAATTTTATGTGTAATCGGTAATTTGGTTATTTTTTCCCGGGAGATAATGAATAAATACTGGTAAAATATAACAAAAACTTTTAACGAAACAAAATAATTGTTTTAAGTAAATATGTGGAAATTTTTTATTAAAAAAAACCAAAAATATGTTATAACCATCCAATTTTGTGGGATTGTGATTAGTAATTTGAAATAATATGTGTAAATTGATTTAAATATTTTTTACTACTGAAACTTATATAACAAGGTGGAGTGGAACGTCAAAACCGCATGCGAAAATCCGGTGAAGTATAATTAAACAATTGAAATATGTTGTTAGAAAATAAGGAGAAAATAGTAATTAAAAAAAAAAGAAAAACTCAACGTTCGGAAATCCGAATCCTCAAATCCAAGATCCCAAGCAGATTTTTAATTAAAATATAATAAAACTAACAGAAATGGGAAGGTTACGAAGGTGTGAATCAGATTGATATTTCCTTTATTGTTTTAATAATATAACCAACCTTGACTGCTCTACATAATTTTGGATTTTTAATCTTGAAATCATCAGCCAGGCCACTTTTATTATTATTTTTTAATAATCAAACTCATACTCAGATGAGATGAGAAAAAGAAAATGTGCAGAAATTGAGAAAAAGAAAATGTGCAGAAACTGTCTGAATAAAGGAAAAATAAATAAATAAATAAAAAAGAGTTAGATCGAGGAAGAAAATAGTTTGTTATATTTTGTCATACACCGCAAGAGTAGGAGAAAAATCTGTAAAAATCTGTTAGAGGGGATGGGAAATCCGTAATTGTATATATAAACATTACTAACACCCATAAAGCGAAAGATCTGATCTTCCTGAGCTCAACCCCAAGATTGATTGACATTGGCCTCATCGCCATCTCCCTAAATGCCAACGCCAACCTAGGAGTTATTTGGATCATGTGTGACAGGAGCTATGGATCTACTAGCAGGCCTCGCGACCACTCTTGCTCTTCATTGAATCGCCAGGATTCGATATCCACCCTCACTTTCGACGATGTATTGGTTCCTGCACCGGCTGCCTCCCGGATTGGCGATGCAGGCGGTAGAATCAGTCCCTTAGCACTGGATCTTAACGAGGTTGGGCACTCCTGTAACCCTCATTTCGGGAACCCATCATGGGCCGCCACGGGAGTGAGTGGGGGTTGTGATCATGGTGGAGGAAGGATGGGTGAGGCGTCGCTTGACGAATTTCTCTTGATGAACTACGATTGTGTGGATGTCAATGGGGTGAATCAGCCGCAGGTGCAGCAGCTGAATCCATTTGATCATGAGCCGATGATGTTGCAGCATAACTGGATGCATCATCATCAGATGATGGTGATGAGCTCAAAGCTTGAGTTGGCAGACTGTTCCAGTGAGAACAGGGTAGGTGGAATTGAGGAGGGGTTAGATAGATTTGTGCCGATGTCTTCAGGAATCTCCGTCGGTTCCTCATGTGATTCGGGGATGGTGACGGAGAAGAAGAGGAGGTGCATTGATGAGGTTTTTGACAAGACAGTGGAGAGGCGGAAGAAGAGGATGATCAAGAACCGGGAATCAGCTGCCAGATCAAGAGCCCGAAAGCAGGTAAGTCTTGTAATGGGCGAGTCTATGCCAAGAACCTGGAGCCGTCCGACCAGACATTAATATGGTGTTTTTTTTTTTGCTTCGCAGGCTTATACAAACCACTTGGAAACCGAAGTTAAGCGCTTGCAGGAAGCCAACGACTTGCTGAGGAACGAAAAGGTACGTCTGGAGAACCTGAATCGGTTCACGAAAGTTGGTACGAACAACAAGGAAGCTCATGGTCCTTGTTAACGGGGCAGGAGGGAGATATGATGATCGGGTCAAAAACGAGGCTGAGTTACCAGCTCCGGAGGACGAGCTCTGCACATTTTTGAAGTTTTCCTATTGCATATACAAATGAGAAAAGAGAGGACCTCATTCTTTGCTTCTTTTTCCATTCTTTTTCACCTTCCGACAATAACACCGGCATACATTTCGCCGGAATCACATTTTTGTTAGTCACACCTGCCGACCTCATTGCATATAGCCCAAGTAATAAATACTTGCCTTTTTATGTGGATGCCTATCTCCTTCAATATTCTCCTTAGTTAGATTGCGTGACATCATTGAAAGAAAGAAAGCGTGGCAATCGTCTGTTTATTCAAACTCCACGAAATCACATTAGACACATATCCGTTTGTGCCTTTCCGATCATCTAAATCTCCAGTAAAATCACTGTCGGAATATCTAAAAAGTTGAAATTCTTCGGATCACGAATAATACAGTCCGAAATCAAAAGTACCTTTATTCACGTGTTTCTTCGTGGGAACCTCCATGAATTGATTAACAATCCCAACAAAAGAATATACTGTCGAGTACATGTCAAGTACCTTAAATATCCCATGAGAATTTTGAGCAGAGTTGGATCCACTTTTTGTTCCTTTCATTTTTGCACAATTTAGCTCCAACCTCCATTGGGGTAGCCACGGGTTTGCTAGTAGACATACTGAATCTTTCAAGAACATCCTTCACACATGCTTTCTGACAAACAAATATTCCATCATCTGATTGAGGCACTTCTAATCCGAGATAAAATGACATTAGGCCAATATCTGTCATCTCGAATTCTCGGGGCATATCATTCTTGAAATCTTCTAAGAAACTTGGATTATTTCTTGTAAAAATAAGATCGTTCACGTAGAGGCAAAAAAACAAACAATCTCCTATTTTATTCAACTTCAAATAAAACGTATACTCATGAGGATATCTCGCAAAACCTTTCTCCCGAAAAGTAGGTATCAATCCGACTATACCATGCTCGAAGCACTTGCTTGAGACCATACAAAGCCCTCTTCAACTTCCAAACATTTTCTTCTTGTCCTTTCACCACATAGCGTTTTGATTGCTCCAAAAAGACATTAATAAAGAACATTAATTACACATAATAGATTGTTTTAATTCGTCCAATTAAAATGTTAATTAATGTTTAGCCTTTTTAAACAGAAAAAAGGGCATCATTTTAAGAATGGTCTGATTTACCTTTATTCGCTCTTAAAAACATCAAAACACTCGGATTTTTCTTTCAAGAAATAAACCCAAGTCTTACGGCTAAAATAGTCTGTGAAAAGTAAAAAATAATTAGTTTTTACATAAGACGACGACTTGATCGGTCCACAAACATCGGAATGAATTAATTCGAGTGGCTTCGTCGCTCTTGACGTTGCTTCTTTTGAAAAGATTTTCCTTGCGTGCTTGCTGAGAAGACACGCTTCAACGTAGTTCATCCGGATGATCGATCGCCGGCATCCCCTTCACCATCTTAGTTTCGGACATAATTTTCAGGCCACCAAAATTAAAATGTCCCATCCTCATATGCCAACACCACACTGGATCCTTCAGACACGCTTGTAAGCAATTCAACACTTCGACATCGTCACCTTCACAATCAAATTAGTGCTCCCGTCTCGTAACCAAAGACTACGATTCTTCATTAGAATCTCATAGCCCCTTTCCATGAGTTGCCCAATACTCTAAATATCGTTCTTCAATCTAGGGACATAATACACATTGAATATAAACTTGTGAGTGCCATCCTTCAACCGAATCAAAATGGTACATTTGCCTTCAATCTGAATTTTCGAGGTATCTCCAAACGTGACACTCCCAGTCGCCTTTTCTTCAAGGTCCACAAATTTCGATTTGTCGCCACACATGTGGTTACTCGCACCGTTGTCGAGATACCGTTGGCTTCCTTCTCCATTAGCTTTTTGGTTGAGCACTAATAAATACATCGACTCTTTCTCTTCTTTCTCCTCAACTGGATTGACTTCTTCTTTTGCGTCTTCAAAGTACCATACGGGCATAATGACCCATTTTGTGACAATTGTAACACTCATCCCGCCATTTGTCGTACCCCATCTCGTATCCATCTCTTCCTCGTCCTCGTCTGCATTCTCTTTCTCTTCCTCTACCATGACCTCTCGGATTTTCTCGAGGTTTTTCATCGTTTGCTTTCTTGACTTCATGATTTCTGCCACGACCTCGACAGCCACCACGAGAATAAACACAACCTAGACCTCAACCTCGACCGCGACCTTGTGAATTGCTCTCTCTTTTTTGCCAACAAAATGCTTGACTTGAAGGGCTTGCTCCAATGGCTTTTTCTTGTGCTTGTTCATCCGCTTCTCATGCATCCGTAGTAATCCGTTTAATTCATCAACGGACATATTCTCCAAATATCTAATTTCCTCGATGGCAACCACAACATGGTCGAATCTCTAATGTAGAAAGCGTAAAAGTTTCTCGATCACACGAGCGTCTTCTATGTTTTCACAATTTCTTTTCATCAGGTTGACCATGACTCGCGTGAAATAGACTCCGACGCTTCCTGATGAAGAGTTTCAAATTCTTCCAATAAGATTTGAAGCTAAAACACCTTCTTTACCCTGTCGACTCCTTGGTCCGAATTTTCTAGAACTCCCCACGCCTCATTCGAAATTGACGCATTTGCTATTTTCTCAAAAGCAGCGTCATCTAAACACTGGTGTATGCTTGATAAAGCATGCTAGTCCTTCTTTTTGTTGTTCTCAAATCTTTGAATAAGGGCCAACTCCGCATCCTCGTCGGGTTCGACAAACCCATCGTTGACGATTTCCCGCGCACCTTGGAACCAAGTATTGCCTTTACTCGGATAGACCAACTATCATAGTTGTCCTTCGTAAGATGAGGATAGTGGAAGATTCAAGACATCCTCGCTTTGATATCACTTTGTTGGAAACGTCAATGGGCACTCACCGGAAAAATCGGCGATACTCGCTTACTCACCGGAGAAGAAAGGGACAACCTGATAAACTTTAATTTTCTGGAAACTGCCAATATCACTTTTGAAATAAACATTAAACCATTTAAAGATCACCATCAAACTCTCCATCTACCAAAGTTAAACACAACTTTGCAGTTACCCGAATCCACCATAACAACCATAAAACTTAAATCTACCCATTTAAAAACAACTTAAATTCAATATTAAAAACCCAACATAATTACACCAAATCAATTTTATTCTTTAACACAGAGAGCCACCATTTTCGATAGTTGAATTAATAACTAACTAATTGCACAATATATGTGCACAAACTAAGCCACGTAACTGTCATAGTGGCCTATACAACTGACTTAATGAACTTAGTTAGATAACTCAAACTCATATTATAATAAGAAACTGTTCTTAAATTTATTTATTCATATAAAACAATTAAAAAAAAGACTTAATTGATTTGAGAGGCTAGCTTGTAAAAGTTAACCAGCGATTAATTAGTTTAATTCAATTTTGCAATCCTGGGAAATTCCTAAACGAAAATTCAAAGGTCCGGGGGTTTGATGTTCGATCGACGCCCCATTTCCCCTCGGAGGAGCAAATGATATCTTATTAATGCGGTGTCCTCCCATCTTCGCCTTCCCAAGAGTTTCTTCCTTCCGTTAACACCAAGAAATTCTAGGCCGACTTAAGGTGTCAAAAAAAGTTTACGGGCTATTTAAAATCAGGTCTTGAGACAATGATAAGTAAATTTATGAAGAACTAAGTTTATGAGACACAAGTCTATGAAGTTGGACTTAAACAAGTCTACGGGGTAAGTTATCACGTTTGTCGAAGGCAAAAAATTAAAACATTCCAACGAACTTAAATAACACGTAGATTGGGCAAGTAAAGGTCGTTCCCTCTGAGAATCAACCGAGAAATTTTTCTAGCAGTCACACGATTAACTAAGGCGAGATCAAGTCAACAAAGATGGAATAAGAATGAAATCGAAAATAAAATACAAAGATAAAACGATAAGTCAATCAATTGAGAAAAGCCTAGGACTATCAACTTCCCCTAACAAATTACTCAACTCATTCATTCTCTTATACGGTTATCGAATTCTCAAGTTATTAACCTAGGGTTCGATTATCACCTCACGCCTCTCCTGAGTTCTCCAATGACGTATTCCCTATAACGAGCTCTAAGGGCACCTCTCCTTAGTGGGAACCCACTATGTGTAACGACCAAACAATTAGTTCTCGTTTGTGAGTCGAAGATGTGACGTATGAGCATGAGGAGTACTATGCGTGTGGATGTGATGCAGTGTGCTACTTGCTTGTGTGCCGTGTGTTGAGTGTCTTGTGTTATAGTGGTAAGTTGTGTGAACGCATTGTTGGATGATGTACGGGAAGTGCTATCGATGTTAGATACTGAGACGAGGGAAAGGGGATGCCCGAACTCACTCACATCAGTATTTGATTTGGAAGAGCATTAGCGTATATCGGACGGTAATGTGTGTAGGCTCTCTTATTCATGCGATATCCTCCCATATCCGCCTTCCCAAGAGTTTCTTCCTTCCATTAACACCAAGAAATTCTGAGCCGGCCTAAGGTGTCGAGAAAGTTGGACTTAAACAAGTTTACGGGGTAAGTGATCACGTTTGTCGAAGGCGGAAAATTAAAATACTCTAACGAACTTAACTAACTCGTAGATTGAGCAAGTTGAGGTCGGTTCCCACAGAGAATCAGTAGAGAAATTTTCCTAGCGATCGCACGATTAACTAAAGCGAGGTCAAGCCAACAAAGATGGAATAAGAATGAAATCGAAAATAAAATGCATTTAGAACGATAAGTCAATAAAATGAGAAAAGCCCAGGACTATCAACTTCCCCTAATGAATTACTCAACTCATTCATTTTCTTCTACGTTATCCAATTCTAAATTTATTAAGGTATCCAGGGTTTAATTATCTCCTCACGCCTCTCCCGAGTGCTCTAAGGATGTATTCCCTGTATCGACCTCTAAGGACGCCTCTCCTTAGTGGGAACCAATTATGTGTAACGACAAAAAAATTAGGTCTCGAGTGTGAGTAGAAGATGTGAAATATGAGCATGAGGAGTACTATGCGTGAGGATGTGATGTATTGTGCTGCTTGCTTGTGTGTCGTCTGTTATAGTGGTAAGTTGTGTGGACCCATTGCTGGATGATGTGCGGGAAGTGCTATCGATCTTAGACGCTGATGCGAGGGAAAGGGGATGCCCGAACTCACTCACATTAGTATTTGATTTTGAATAGCAATAGCGTATATCAGACGGTAATGCGTGTAAGCGTATGTTAGTAACTAAGCTTACGACCAATGAAATAGCAATCAGTGATTCGTAGTAGCTTAAAAGCGAGATTAGGAATTAAGGAATTATTACACAAATGAAGGGTGGGGGAGAGATGCGTAATCGGAATGAGGTCGAACTCATGGAAGGAATGACACAGACGAATAGACAAGTCTTGAGATTTTAGAAGACGTTGTAATGTATGATGTCAAGAGTGACATGTAAGAGTTAACCAAAGAGGAATCGCCAAAACTTGTGGAGCAAGTCGTAAGGTGACATGTTCAACCTCGTGGGGTGACATGTACAAGCACTGTTCAAAGCTTGTTGAGGAGGCTTTGAGATTAATTAATAAATAAGTAATTTTATTATGCAGAAGGGGAAGGGGCACAACATCCCTATTTTTCCAAATATTCAAAAAAAAAATCTACCCATCTAGGAAGAAAGGAGAAGCATGGGGAGTGGGAAGAAAAGAGAAAAGGAGAAGAGAAAGAAAACGAAAAAGAGAGAAGAAGGAAGTCGACGAGGGTTCCGGGAAGGTGTTTCGATGCAGCCGCAAAGTTCGGCTAGCTTGGGATCAAAACTGGGAAGTGGATGGCAACAGAACGAGATATGTTCCACATCCATTCCCTCGTAACGGAGACCATCAAAATGGGTCTTGGGGGGGTACGTCGCTCAATATTTAGCGAGACAATTCGGAGGCATCTTTAGTTAAAATCGGCTATATTTTTGTCGCATATAAGCGATGACTTGTTGATGGGTGATAAATGTGCTTGTGTTGTGGATCTTGTGCGATGTTGGTTTGTTGTTATGTGTAAAGTGAGTCGTGCGATACGAGAACTTGTTGCTATGTGTTGAGCTTCGTGGAAAAATAAGGATGTTGGTCTAGATATGTGCGAATCTGTTGACATGTACGAATATTGGTCTGGACATGTGCGAAATAGGTTCTTACAAGTGCAGTTGCGTCTTGACATGTGCGGATGTGAGTGAATGACTTGTTAAACTGCCTTGACATGCAGGTATGAGTGTCGGAGAATAAGTGTGAAGCTATATTGACTTTGACCTATGTGAATCGTACATGTGTGAAATATATGCAAGTTGCTTTATTTAGTGACATGTGCATAACATGTGAATCGACCACGGGCTTAAATGAGTGTGAACCTCATGACTTGGACGATATACATACATGATGATGTGAAACAAGCACGGGTCATATTGAGCGTGGATTCCGTGGCTTAAGTTATGCATTTGATGCCCGGTGAAGGCCGGAGGTGCCCGTTCTAGGCCTGCCACAGTGAGGAGTGCAGTCGTTGGAACGGAGGAGTACGGTGGGGTGTCCATCCTTGAAATACATTGTTTCAGGCCTTGAGTTGACTATTGCGTCCGGTTTGATCAACCGATGCATTGACCTGCATTGTTGAGGGGTGTTGTACAATGAGACGGAGGAGAGCATGATTGAATTTGCATTGCATATCATGACACCCATTGCATATGTTTGTGTTTGATGTGTTGCATGTATTTGTGCCTTGTGTGTTGTATACGCGCATGATTTGTTAAATGAAGGTTGGTGATGAGTGAGCTGAATCGTGTCCTGATATTGAGAATGTGTGTAACTGTGTTTGGAAGCATAAAGGGCTAGTTGAGTCTATGTCGAAGGGATTAGGATCGATGACATGTTGGGCATAATCGTGTGGAAAACCATTTCGAGGAGCATGTCACGTGTCAAGTTATGTACGCCCTGTTGTATGACGATTGTCGGGTCTTGGATTGTGATACGTGCGACCTGTTCTATGACATGTCAGTCTAGTTTCATGACATTTGCATGTTCTGTCTATGACACTTACATCAATGTGATCTTGTTGTTGGTTGGTTAAGAGACATCGAGTCATAATGCATGTAAATCATTTTCAAACACTGGATGGACCTAGCCAGCTCATGTGTTTGTTATAATGAGCGTTGCGAATGTACTTAGGGTATTCTCTAACCCCATTTTGGGGAAAACTTTTCAGCCAACGATGTGAGGACCAAGCGTAAGTAGAGACATAGTGGGAGTTTGGAGGATGTATATTATTTTTCAAGGAATGAAACCCTATATGGACGTTGCATACGGATGTCATAATATATAAGTATTGTGATCTTATAATGATTTAATAAATTTCGTGACATTGATTGTAATTTTGTACTACCGCGACGTACCCGGAAAAGGGGGCGTTACATTATGTGCAACACTAAATGGCTACTAAGGTGATCCGGTATATTTTTATCCTTCTCATGGATTAGCTCCATTTTCCAACGTGACGCTAACTTAGGCTATCCAATCCACGGCATAACCTAAACAACTCTAAGTCCGATTAGGTTTTCAAATCAAATTAATTGGTGATAAGGCAATTAACTGCATTAAGATCAATATATGGATAAATAACCACACGATAGGAACACTAATCATTCCTAAATAGACTAAGAAACTACAAAGATAACAAATACCGACTTAAAAACTAAATTAAATTGAAAATGACCCAAAACTTGTTAAAATCCCATCACAACTCGCATGACTAACCAAATAAAGTACCCTTTAGAATATGAAACAACTTTACTTTTATTGAGTTATCAATAAGTCATAAAAAACCATAAACTTAGTTCCAAGTTTCATGGAATTTGGTTGGGGAGTTTTTTGTCCCATGATCTGTTATGGATAAAGGAGTTGTGGAGTTGTCCCACAATGAGGGATCGTGGCCCTATGCCTTGAGGAGGTAGTTAGTCGAGGTCAAAGTCTAGAAGTATACCATAAAAAGTCTATAAACTTTTGTGGACTTATTTAGCCTACGTGGTTAGGTTATTGAGATTTTATGGAAGTTGCCTCCAATTTGCTTGAGTTGGAGAAAATTACGGGAAATATTAGGATTTTTTATTGAGTGGTCAACAAGGATAGATTCAGTATAAATAGGGGAATATCCTCCCATAACAAACAACATACATTCATCTAATGCCAAAGCGCATTGTTTGTCTTTGTCAAATATCCTTTTGATTGGTCGTACCTCCACCACCACCATTTAGACCACATCCACATCCACCATACCACGACAGACCAGATTCCACCGCTCGAACTCGCAAGTCTACGGCGTCCCTACAGTTCCAAATTTCAGCTCTTTTGTGTTTTTTCATCGTTTTCGTGGTTGTAAGCTTTTGAACCAAGTTGTAATTCATTTTTTTTATTAGTATAATTCCATTTTCATCTATTTTTAATTACGACGACCATATCCGAACCCCTATGAAGTTCGTGCCAAATATTTCGGACGTGTTGTGATTTCTTTGCCGACACGTTTTTTACGACCACAGTCGGAGTATAAAGAACTAAGCGTTTAATATGCCACGAACTAGAAGTTTGAATATGCTGGACGACAATCATAACCTCGAACATGATGGGGCAGATATGTGTGTAATGGGATACGAGCCTGAAAGTAACCCAGTTCAAGGCAACCAGGACTCCTTTTCTCAGCATTCTGCGCATGCTCCGCCAGAATTCATATCAAGGGTCGAGTTCCATAAGAAATTCAGGAACATGAAGAGAAACATGAGGGATATGTAAAGGAATATGGGGAGCGTGGATAAGAAAATGGACGAACTGCAAGAATTGATCTGTGAGAGACACTCCAGTAAGGAAGATTCCTTAAAAAGGGATGATTCATTTATGGGAGACCCTCGGAGAACGGTATTCGAAAAACTATCGTCACTTTCCATGAGGAAAACCCGTGGGGAGTCACACCAGATGTTGAGTCAGACTCGCACGATTCTGAGTCAAATGCACACGATTTTGTCGTAAAGAAAGTTTCTATGTGAGACCCCTTGCCGATGAACACATCCCTAAGGCAACCCGTCGCCAGAAGTTGGTAGGGTCTAACAACCTACCGGGAAAACATTCACATGAGGCCCCCTGTTGACGAATATGTCCCCAAGGCAAACTCGTTGTCAGAAATTGGTAGGGTCGAACAACCTTGTTGGGAGAGCTTCGACGTGAGACCCCTTGTCGATGAATATGTTCCAAGGGCAATCCCACTATCAGAAATTGGAAGGGTTGAAGAACCTGCACCACTTGCCCTAAGAGAAGTTGTGGCTTAAGTGGTAGACTAGATGGTATTGGTGCAGTCCGATGGGAAGACATCTCTTATATAGACGTCCCTATCGTGGGTATATAGATAAAGAATTGAAGCTTCCAAGAGAGAATCGCGTCTTCGATTTAACTCTTTTTTTTTTTTGGAAGATGAGATGACACCGAAGATGAGATGACACCCATTGAACACATGACTCACTTTACTCACCAAGTCGGAGATGCGTCCGCTAATGATTTCTAAAAATTGAGACTTTTCCCGAATTCCTTGACTAGGGAAGCCTTCACACGGTATGCGAATTTGCCATCCAATTCGATGGCCACTTGGGCAAAGATGCATGCATTATTTATGAAAGCATTTGCCCTTTTGGAGACGCAAATGTCCATATTCGAGGTATTGTGCTTGAAACAAGCCACTGGAGAATACCCAGGCCAGTTCCTGATGTAGTTACGCAAAGTCTTCTTCGGTGTCACTCGACCATTCCTGAGAGAGATTGATTAATGTTTGCGCAAAATCCGTTGATTCTCCCTCGTAGGAAGAAGTTCCAGGGTGAAAGATTTGGGGATTTTTTATGATCTTGCTAGAAGAGCAACAAAATATCATCAATTTTTAATGGAAGAAGCACATTCAGCTAGAGCTTACCAAGTTGAATCAAGTCACACTGAAATAGACATGGTTGAATTTGTGAAGGGCTCAACCACAATTTGTGACCCATCAGCCAAGAAGAACACCATAGCCAAAGTTTCACAGAAATCAAATGAGGAAAGTAAATTTTCTTTTGACATAAAAAAGGCTGATGTTATATTCGACTGGTTATACCAGCGAAAGTGCATAAAGTTACATATGTGCAACAGAGCTCCCCAGACTAAAAGAGAGAAAGGAAGGAATTATTGTAAATGGCATGGGTAATTTACACATGCAACTAAGGATTACTTATTGTTCAGAACATAATTTAGGACTCAATTAAGAGTTGTTTTCCTGAAGTCGACAGAGTCTCCATAGTAGATGATCAACAATTTCAAAATGAAATTACTATTCATACTTTTGATATTCTTGAAACAGAGGTAAATGTCATGGAAAGTGAAATTACATCTCTTGTGCAGGAATCAAGGATGCCCGGGTAGACAATTGTGGCCAATGCACTTTTACGGCGTTTAGTCAACAAATGAATAGTCACTTACCCGTTAAGAGGAGTCACGGATGGCGTTTGTCGGTGGTACATCGACGAGATGCAAACGACCGACAAATGCCACACCTTTCGAAAATATCTGCAAAATAACACAAAAGGTGACTGGCATAATCTTTCCCTATTGGAAGAAGTGGTCATGAGAATGGGGTTCCCACAATCATGTTTTGCTCTTGGGAGAAAACCAAGGCAGTAAACACTCCTAATAGTCCTATGGGGAATAAAATAGAAAGCTAGCGACCACCCGAGCATGTAGGAAGGGGCGGAACCTTATGGTCGAGGCAGAATTCAAGACATGCATGATCGACAAGTTAAGATTCTTGAGAATCCAGGCCGAAAACCTAACTTTGTGGAACTTTCTACAAATCATGAAAGAATTCTAGAGCATGATAATGGAGATCTCTCAAGCGAGTCGCAAAGTGGCGAAAGAAAGGTAACCGGAAAAACGGTTCGAAATGAACAATCCCATAAGATGGTGGTCCGCCTCGAGGGTCGCCTCGTGAAAGCCAACCCAAAGGCCTTTAAAGCGGATGCTAAGACTATCTGAAACGGATCGACTGTAGCCCAATTCTTGGATAGGGATACTTTTCCAGAAATGCAAGCTCATTACGAGAAATAAGATTCTCATACCACAAATGTGCTCGCCTCGCTACGTTAATTACTTTGTGAAGATGGTATATGAGTCGTCGACAGGGATTATCGTCATCAAATCAGCCCAACCGAGCAACCCATGTACTCATGATCAAATTAATACACTTCCTCAACAACCACCAACCCCTGTGGTCTGTATCATCACCGGGTATGACCTGACTGGCTATTGGCAGCAGGCGAACCGAAAAGTGTGCCACCAAAAGTGAATCAGAAACGAAAGGAGATGCATTCAAACAATGTCGCTAAGAAAATAAGGACTTTAGTTGAGAAGGCTTGTTTACCCGAGAAAACGTGTCCTGGATAGGTGAGTTGATAGTAGCCCATGAAAAAGTGGAATCGGCGTATTACTTGGAAGGTTTTCAATCTAATACGGAATATAATCCAATTAATAGTGGTAGCCCCAACAACACCGGGGAAGAGGAAGGGTCTTTTGTCAATTGCAACGTAGACTTTGCAAGACAACATGGAGAGAACCTACAAAATAGAGGTAAAACTCCTTCCATCCAACCTATGGTTGTCCTTATTGTTTTCCTATTCACTAGTTTAAAAAACCATTTGAAAGCATGAAGCAACATATGCATTCTCTGCATAACATCATTGAGTTTAACGGAACTCCCTTAAGCAATGTCTGATAGTGGAGCCACTATCAATGTTTTGCCTTCGAGGTGTTCAAGTTCCTGTGATATGATCCCTCTGAGCTATTACTGACTGATATCACCATTAGCGGGTTCACCACTAGAAAATAAAAATGCTTGGGTCTAAGTATTCAATCGTGCTTATTCAGGGAATTGTAATTACAAATTGATATCAAAATTACCGTGGGTTCAAGTTCGAATTTGAGTCCTAAGGGGCATTTTTCCAATCCAACTGGGGTTTCTCCTACTTTTAACGCTTTGTTGGTCGAGATTGGCTATACAAAGCCCCGCAATGCTATCCACCCTACATAGGGAGCTCATGCTTTGGCAAGATTTTGAAGTAGAAATTATCAAAGATCAAAAGCATGTTTGTGGTGATTGTAAAGTTATGTATTTGAATGTTGAAAAATGCAGAATGGTTAAAGACCTTACCATGGAGCAGCGATACATATTGGGAGACCCAATCGTAGGGCCGCTTGGATAACCTTTCGGGAAGTTTGACAACATTGTCTCTTACAGGACACAGAGGCCAATGCCAAAGCTGGACGCACCAGTGGTCCCTACAAGATGGGGGACGAACTAACACCTCAGGACATCGAGGAGATGCTTCAAGAAGTAAATTCAGAGGAAATAAGTTTGATAGACAAAGCGGTTGCGCAAAAGCCAAACAGTACGGAAAGTTCTGCTAAGAAACAAGAGGAAGCTACCACGGAGTTGGGGCCTGATAGGCTCCTACTAGATGGAACCTATGAGTCGTGAGAACAAATCAAAAGGAGCGATCGTCGATGTGCTACGACGTCTGCAAGTCTAATAGAGAGTCAAAAGTGCTTATGCAAATGTCCATTGGCTGCTTCGTCAATAAGCCCTGATTCAATTTAAGAGCCTAGTCTAGCCGAGTAAAAAAGCTTCGGCATGTCGTCAACATCCCATCTAGGAAATAATCATACACGGGAACCTTTAATGGTACCCTGTGACACCTTTACCAGTGTCAATTTAGGATGTAACGAGTCACCTAGACTTACATTTATTAGTTCTTCAGTCAATAAAGATTCATTTAATGCAATCAAACAACTGTTGGAAGAATATCAAGATTGTTTTATCCAAGACTACTCTAAAATGTGAGGCTTTGATTGAAAGTTAGTAGAGCATACTATACCATAAAAAGCGATTATAAACCAGTTCAACAAGCACCTTGGAGAATGTCTAAAGAAGTAATGCAGATGGTCTTTGAAGAGGTCAAGATACTTTTCAGGTTGGGAACATATGAACCTCTCAATACACAGAGTGGATATCCAGCATTATGTCAGTCTTGAAGAAAAACGGAAATATCAGAATATGTATAGCTTTTTTAGATCAGAATCAGGCCACCCCCAAGGATGCATACCCGATAACGGTAGCCGATGACTTGGCCTATAAAATGACATGACATAAAATTATATCTTTTATGGATGACTAATTGGGATACAATCATTTTTTCATGATAGAGGACGACATACATAAAACTGCATTTATGTGCTCTTAGGGAATTTTCACATGGGTTGTCGTGCCTTTCGGCTTAAAAAATGTCGGTCCTACTTACCAATGGCCAGTGAACTCAACATTTGACAATTTGATTGGAAAGACTATGGAAGTGTATATTGATGACGTTGTAGTAAAATCCAAAGAAGATGACTACACGTTGAACACCTCTGTAATGCTTTTCTAAAGATGAGAAAGCAAAAACCTAAAATAAACCCAGTAATTGTGATTTTGGTGTCAAATCCGGTCTATTCATTAGTTTCTTAGTTCATCATAAGGTAATTAAAATTGACCAAAAAATGGTTGAGACAATTTAGAATCTGACACCTCCTAATACCAAAAAAGAGTTGAAAGCCTTCTTTTGAAGGGTAAATTACCTACATAGATTTATAAGTAATATGGCTGGAAAGACGGAGGTATTCTCCACTCTTCTAATCCACCAGTTTTAGCTCAGCCTTGACTCGGGCACCCTTCCATCTTATATGTGTCAACTAGTGCGACACAAATAGGGGCATTATTAGCCCAAATCGATGAAGAAAATCAGGAACGAGTTGTTTATTATTTGTCCATTTTGTAACATCGAAAATGTGTTCACCGCACAAGTGCATGCGATCATACAAGTAATAAAGTGTAAGTAAGATATCATTCCCTCGAGGACTATTCTAAACTTCTACCAAGTATTAAAATACGCCAAATCTCTATTTTCAACTACGCAAACTAAATATTGAATTAAGGAAAACGAGAGTTCTAATGAATTAAAGTTTAGAATGAAAAACACCCCGGGTAATGATTTCACCGAATAATTAATCGTAAGTCATAACTCACATCAGCACACTAAAATGATCCGTTGGATAATCTGAAATTCGATTATCTCCTTACGCCCCTTCTAAGGTCATAAGAATGTACCTTTCTACTACTAGTAACCACTCTCTTACCAGGTAGATTAACAATCGAGAGTCCATTATGAATTAATACCAATTTGATTATCTAAGACGATTGCGAATATTCATGTCTCGCTCGTTAATAATCCCACCTTCCGACCAAGATTAACTTATGTTATTCATATTCTCGTGCTCAACCTAGGTTTCTCCTTCCGAGCTCACTTAAATTCACTATTTAATCCTACTGGTGATCATTCAATTAGAAAGCATTACGAAAGGATAGAAATAATCAAACATAAATCATCCAAGAGTGTCAAAAGATATAAAATCTTGAGTAATTGTCAGGATCCATCTTATCCCAAGGCAGGAAAATCACTTCATAATGAAAGTAAATGAAAATACCAGTTCAATCCTAAACATCGAAAATGACAAGAAGAAAACTAAAAGAAAGTCGACGAAGTCTTCGTCGACGGCCCCTTGTCAGCAACAGCCTCCTAGGTCGACCACCCCCCTCTCCAAGAGATGACAAAAGATGTTCTTATATCCCTAATGAAATAACCTAGAGAATCTCGAGAATCTTGGAAAGAAAATATTACCTCCAGCATTGGTACAACTGTACCAAATTCTCGTGTAGCGGCACAAAGTTTCTGTGAAACTTTGTATGCCTTCTTTACGTCTCGTTCAGTTGCATAATTTTCGGGTGTAGTTGCACAAAGTCTCTATGCAATTTCTTCACTCTTTCCTTCTTTCGGCGTAGTTGCACAATTTTTCGGTGCAGTTGCGCAAAGTTTCTATAGGATTTCGGCCCCTTGTTCGTCAATGCTAATACTCTTGACCTTCATACCTTGACTCTCCTCATTCATCGCTATCCCTTTCTTCTCCAATTTTTCTTAAAAAAATATACAGAAAGCATAAGGATAAGAGGATGAACAAGACTCTAGAAATAGAAGAAAAATAAAGACTAAATCATATGAAATGACAAACAACTAACATCAATGATGTCTAGAATGTGATCCCTTAACTCGATTTTCATAGAGTTATCAGATTTTTACCCCAAGTGAAGTGAGGTACACCTCACTGAAAAATTATGTTTGTCAGTATTCTATGCCACTACTAAGCTAAAATGTTATATTGGAAACAATGAAGTTCAAGTGGTTTCAAGGTCACCCGTACGAAAGTCCACTTTTAGCTGGAAGAATTAGTAAATGGAACTTGATTCTTTCTCCATATGACTGTAGGTATAAGCCTCAAAAGGCGGTTATGTTGGCCCAGGACGGCTTATTTATAGACACAAACTTAAGTAACTGTTATCCTAAACACATTTAAACACGTGTTTACTACATTTAAAATTGTCATCTTAGCATCCGCGACAGCGTTAAAGTGCTCCTGCTGCGACAACGTCAAACCACTTCTACGGTAGGACCAACTGCTTCGACGACACCCATCGATGGCACATGCTTCTACGCCAGCCGTCGATGGAGCTGCTTCTACGCCAACCGTCGATGGAGCTGCTTCTACGTCAGTCATCAATGGAGCTGCTTCTACGCCAACCGTCGATGGTGCTGCTTTTACGCCAGCTGTTGTTGCTGTCCAGGATGTTCATCAACGAACCATGGAGTTCTCCATCATTGATGGCGTTTCTCTCTAGGCTTGTGGTTTCGTCGATGTTAGGCTCGACCTTGCCCAAAATGTCGTTTTACTTTGTAAACAGTTCTCCAACGACAGAAGCTCTAAGCGCCACAACGCTCATGGCAAACCAACATCCTGGATGACATCAGTGACAAGGGTCGGCCGCCTCCCTAGATCTAGATCTACAGTAGTACATCCCCCCTGCCATCACCCACCATGCTCACAACACCTCCTGCTTCCACTCATTCAGGCCGCTTCTCACCCAGAATGACATCACACCAGACGCCATAGTCTGGATGAGTGAAGACGAGCTGCTCTAGATCCTCCACATCGTCCGATGCTCGAGTCAAGGCACCGACCGGAAGGGCACCGAAGGAGCAGTCCCATATCCTCAGGTCATCCGAACCGCCACACGCGTGACGGACAACATTCATCTAAGGTCAAAGGGCATTGGTTGTCGAACAGCTCTCAGTCATCAACCTTCATTTCTATATATTTAAACCCGTTTCTAAACCCTTTGTTATGTCGTACATCACCGATGTTCATACAATATCATACAACCAAAGACTAGATTCCACCACACCGCTCGCAAGTCTACGACATCCACAACATTCTAGATTTTAGCTTTTTTCATCATTTTCATTACCGTAAGTTTTTGAACTTAGTTGTAATTCATTTGCCTTCATCAGTATAATTTCATTTTCATCAACTTTTTTACTACGACGACCACTCCGAACCTCTGTGAAATTCATATCAAACGTTTCCGACATGTTGAGATTCCGTCGTCGACCCCTTCCTCGGCCTCCGGAGCCCCAACAAATCCCCGTTCCAACCCTTCTTTCGTCGACTACGGTACCCATTGCTCACCATCCTGAGCTACCAAACCCCTTTCTGGTGGTTTATCTTAGGCGAGCTTTCCCGAGTTTTGATCTTTAGTTGATTCCCTGCACGACAGCTTGTCGGTGGGTCGGCTACAGACCTATTGTGGCATCAAGGAGATGGAGGAGCCGTAGACCTATTTTGGCGTCATGACGGGCAAAAGTTGTTTGATGAAATTCCCGACTGGGCTCGGGACTTGGTTACATGGAACTCGATGATTAATGGGTATGTCTGAGTTAAGACGGAGGAAGAGGTTGTCGAGTTGTTCATTAATGCGGTTGATAGTGGGGTTTGGCCGGAGTGCAAGGCTTACTTGTGCTTGTTGAATTCGTGTAGCATTTGGTCAGACCTTATGCTCGGTGAGCAGCTTCACACTTCGTTGGAAGTACGATAGGAGGAATTTGATGGTTGATAGTGTAGCAAGAGGTCGGACCTTATGCTCATCGCCTGTGGCTCATTAAAAAGCCTACATTTGGGAGCAGAGCTTCATGACACATTAATCAAGAAATCCATACAGATGAACGTCTACCTGGGAAGCACTTTCTTGTGGCTTTACTGTAATTGTAGGAAGTACCCGGCTGCATCTAACGTCTTCCACCAGATCCCTTTTCGAGATGTTGTCCTGGACCGCAATCATATTCGAGTGCACAAACCTCGGTCTGGAAACAGAGGCACATGTGCAGCTAAAAGAAATGATGGAAGAAGGTGTTGCATCGAACTCGTTCACATACTTGTCTGCCCTAAAAGCTTGCGCTATGCCAGAAACCCTTTTCCCAAGGAAGCAACTCCATTCCTTGGCAGAAAGAACATCATCATGAAACACCTATGTTGGGAGCTCTCTAGTTCACATGTACGCTCACTACAGGCATGGGCGCGATGTTGTCCGGGTTTTGAAGCGATTGCCCGAGCTGAACCTGGCGACATCGACGGCGATGATTATGGGTTACGCCAAAAATGGTCATACCCTGGAGGCACTCGAGCTTGTGAATAGGTTGAGCCAAGAAGATGTTAGGATGGATGACCACGTGGTTTCGATTGTTCTCAGTGCTTGTGGAGATGGTTATCGGGAAAACGAAGAGATTGATATTGCTTTAACTGAGTAACAATAGTTGTTTGTCTATAGTCATTAGATTAGATTTTTTATTTCCTTTTCTTTTTCCTTTATATTAATTTTTTTACCTTTACACCGAATTTTTTTGTCTAGAAGTTAGGAGTTGAATACAAATCTTAAATTTGACTGGAAAATCAGAACTACATACTTCATTTACCAAGCATTTTTTTTTTGTCCAAAACATCACCTCTTGTTAAAGGCCTAAAATGCAGCCTGTTTATACTAAACAACTAATGACACTGCCCGAATTTTATTTCCTACTATAAATTTTGAATCATTGGATTAGCATTCGGATTGGACTCTACTACCGAGTCCAAATTGTGGAAAATTCCGAACTTTCAAAATTTTATTTTTTAGTTGACTCCTAGTGCGATTTATGTAAATTTCAAATTTTTGAATTGCCTCAAAAATCGGACATCCTCATATTCAGAATTAAAATCGATTTTTTCTTATAAAATCCAAATTTGCGTCCAAAATCGAAATTTAAAATTTGGATAAGTTCGAATTCGAGTCCAAATAGAAAATATCCGAACTCAAATCCGAAAAAAAAATTGAATTTCATACTTGAATTTTGGATTTCGAATTTTTGCTCACCCCTACCTAATAGACTAATATGGAAGCTCAATATTGTCGGTCTTCTTCGCCCGGTTCCTTCGCTTGGAAGAGAGTGGACGTGGCTTTTCACCCGACATGTGTATTTGCTTGTAAGAAAGCATTTGTTTTGCCTAGTTTCAAGGTCATACGAATAAAGGATATGGGCGATGTTTCAATGACAAATGTCGCGATGTTATGAAAAATCAGTTGAAATACGACGTGATGCAGAAGAAAAGAAAACAACTCAACAAGCATGATGCAGAAATCGGAGCGATTCAATATGAAGATCACCTCGTGATCAGATTAACTGACCCCAAGATTTTAGGAAATTAGTTTTCTGGTAACAACAAAAATAAAATAAGAACACCAGTCACAATTTAAGATTTAGGTTTAGGCTCTTAGCTCTTAATTATAGGCAAACTTTGTTCTCCGGCTTCATGTTTCTTACCGTATATCTACATGTTTCTTTTAAAGGTTAAAGGGTAACACCTCCTTTGATATCCACTAGTGAAGGATAACACCAAACTTTATTGAAATCCTCTATCCACCCGTTTCTTCAAAAGATGTAAGTTAACACCTCCTTTGATTGAAACTTTATTAATTGTGATTTTTTACTGATAAATTTAAGTGATAACCCACATTCTCGAATCGAAATACGAACTCGACGTTCGTTTGCCAAATATTTGACATGTTTGCTCGTCTACACTCTAAGGTGTTCGATTCCGGTCAACAGATTCCATAGGAAATGCCAAAAAGTGTGGATGAAGTTCGAGAACCGCTATGAAGTCTTAGTCATCATGCATCCTTGTTCTTGAATTCGATTTGCCAAAAACGAAATGAAATCGAGTTCCTGTTGCTGTATATTACTAGAAATTTAGCATGGACTCCCAAAACTCAATATCGAACTGGTGTACTTGTCTACAAACTAGATCTCAATCACTTGAATTATTGTTTTAAATGATATCCTATAAGAAATTTCTATCGTTTGAATTATTATTATGGAAAAATCTTATGGGATTTTTCGAGGATTGTCCACCGTTCGTTCATTAGTATTTTTCTTTGTGCTTTTCCTCATTCTCCCTTATCAAATACTTTTTTTTCGATTAAAACAAACTCAATTCTCTTGAAGGAAGTGTACTAGATTTTCTTGATCAAATCTAACCATTGATAGAGAATTTCCAACAAAAAAAATTTGTTTAGTTACTTAAAATGCCCAAAAGTATCATATGTATCCGAAGCGGCTAAAATTCCATAGATGAAAGCATTACTGTTGAATCGTTTATGTACACTAAGAGGAGGTGAATTAGTGTTTATCACTTTTTCGCCCTTACTCAACGTATGCGAAAGCGTATTGTTTCATAGCAAAGCGTTACTCAGAAGTGAGGTCGGCTCGCTGTAAGCGTTACGATTTTGATCGTTAGATACTCGTATAAATGTAAGCACGATCATAAGGGACAACGTAGTTTTATAGTGGTCCGGCCTTAATCGATCTACGTCAACTCTCCATCATAGAAGTGATTCCACTATATAAATATAATGGGTGCAAATGATCCTTTTGCACTAGGCTTGCAGTAACTCAACAAGTGAGATTTAAAATCCTTTTTAAAGGAGATCCCTCCTGGACAATGATCAGCTCCTCATTGAGGGACGTCTTCTCGTTTCCAGCAGAATGATGCTCACACGCAGTAATTGATTGCTCAAAGGATTTCCACACAGCTTTTGTCTCCTCTTAGATAGATCTTATCCATAAGCACAAGAGAGACAACCACATAGAGTTAGAGAACATAAGAGATAAAAATGGATTGGTTACTCACAGGCGGAACTTGACTTCTCACACAGCGAAGTCGGGGTATCCGTCCTACACTCAGTTCAGACATGTATGGTTACCACAGTTGTGACTCACTACATTGCACATCCAGTGCCTAGGGTGGAATTTTCATCTCCGACGGCGCCCACGCGATGGGTTAGCAACTTGTTACCGCGATCAGCATAGGTATTCACTTAGCTTCCCTCAGACGATTCGTCAGCCGCTCGTTGAACGCACCGAGGACACACAGCCCCTCTCACGACGACCAAGGTGGCACACAACCCTTGGCACTCTCTCACGTAGTTTGTAAGAGGTAAGAACCAGGCGATCACATAGCACCTTCCGTTCTCTACCGATCATACCGCTCACACAGTTCCTCAAAGCTTCACACAAATCACACAGGCTTTGGACAACCACACAGACTACACATATTAGTTGTAGAGTGTATGAATATCGTCTGGATTTAATAGTGAATCATATTATTTATTTCCCGATTACCACATTTCAGCACGCTGTAATCGGGCTCGGCAGACAGCTGCTTAACGATCATTATGATCAAGAAGGAAAGTATTCTATGTCATATGTCAAGATTCATATGATTTATTCCAATCATTGTCATAATAATATCTGATGATTGTTTCAATCATTACTAAAGATTAATAAGGAATATTGTTATTCTTTAACAACTGTATAGATAGGATAAGATAAAATATGCTACTATAATTAGAGATTTTATTTCTGAAATATCTCCAATCATGGTTTTATGTTCCCCATACATATTTATCTGATTAAGATAATTTAATTTATCATAAATAAGATAAAATTACAACAATTGAGTTGAAATAATAATTTTTCTCATGTTTGAGTAATTGTGTGCGGTAAAGTAGTACAACTTTGCTGTAGTGTAGAAACACACTTATCAAACGGTACAACAACACATTTCTCAAGCACACATCATAATCAAAACTAAGGTAAACAGAAAGAGTAACCCATTGTTTCGCACTTTACGAAATGCTTCGTAAAATCTTACAGTTCATTTCGTGAAGTACAAACGGGTTTCGTAAAATCATACGTACCGCTCGTAAAGTATGAATGGCTTTCGTAAAATTTTACAAACTTTTATTTCTTAAAGTGTGAAGTGTACACTAATATATTCATAGAGATGCCCATCGACGTTTCACGAAATTGTTCATAAAGTACAAAACAGCACAATGTACCTCGAATCTAACTCCATCTCTAAAATCGGGGACTGATTCACAATTATTTTATTTTTGCTCCAAGGAGCTTCCTAACTAAGAAAACAAAAAAATTACAATTAGGTCTCCGAATTTTGGTTTTGGAGGTAGGATAAAAAAACTACTGTTATAATTTCGTACTTAACGAAAAATAGTTTTGTAAAAGGCCGATATGCTTCGTACCGGCCGTACAAATTTGCAAAGCCTACAACAATGTTTCGTATTATAAGCCAAAATAAAATCCCATACGATTTTACGAAGCCTATTTGTATTTCATGAAACAATCTGTACAAATTTAAAAGGCCTAACGTCGGATTCCGTTACAAGGGGAGGTAACAGAGGATAGTTTTGTGATAACGTCTTAAGTACGAGTATGGGTCGGAAGCGTTTCAAATGACAGGATGGTTCGGAAAAAACGAAAATAGTACATGATAGAATTGCTAATTAGGCCGTGTTTTTTAACGCCGTTAAAGCCAGGTGAGCTGCCATGTCGGATTCAGTTACAAGGGGAGGTAACAGAGACTAGTTTTGTAATAACGGCTTAAGTACGGGTATGGGTAGAAAGCGTTTCAAACGACAAGATGGATCGAAAAAACGAAAATAGTACATGATAAAATTGCTAATTAGGCCAATTTAAAAGGTTCACAATATTGTTTCGTACTCATGAAAGTTTTTGTAAGCAGAAGTTAGGTGCGACGGTCCAAAAACCTTTTATAAAAAAGCGAAACGACCCATCATATCCGTCATAACCAGACTCGATCATCAACGCTTATGCATACATTTAAATCAAATATAATCAGTGAAACTGCAAACGTATAAGTCAAAGGAAACAAGGTGTCCCATATATTAATTATTAATTGGCTGGACTCAGAGCAGGTCAACGTTCAATGGAACGTAACGTTGATATTGACTTCAAACTAAGACCCCGTGACTGTGAAATTTATTAGTAAGAAATAAAAGGAATCTTTTCCCCAGTTAGACCCGAACAGCAAATTTTCTGAGGAACGAAGTTAATTAAAAAATTATATTCGCATTTCTTAAATAATTAAATTACACACGACCAAGTAGTAAGTATATAGTTTAAGATAACTTAATGATTCTTCTGCAAGTGTTTCGGTATTTGATGTGAACATGCCATGATAACGACCCCTCATCGTCTTCCACCTCCAGCTAAAATGGAATGCCTCGCCATTGACCTCTTACCAATAACATCATTAATTATAATAGTAGTAATAAGCATATCAACAAACAAAGCATCAGTTGATCATCTACTCACGAATAACTACGCTTACCAAATTATCTACGACACAACCGGAGGGCGGTGCACACCTGGCAGGCGCATTCGAGTGAGGTCGGAACTGGACCGGGACCGGTCAAAAGGGGCGGAGAAGGGGGAGTCCGAACAGATAGAAAAGGACATCTCGCCTGAACATTATTCGGTTCCATCTCTTGGTTGGCCTTACTCATCTCTTCGACAAATGATTTGCTCCTCTCTTGCATCCAGGAACGGGGAACGGAAAATAATGTTAAAAACTTTAAGATGGATGTAATAATAGTTCAATCCCCAATAGGGGATGGAGTAAAGGAAACCCAAACAGAACACACTTGCCCCGAATTTATATCGATATTCCGAACTCTATTTTTGAGGTATTTTGACACACACGAATTTCTGAGCTTCGCCATGGGTCGAAGAAATGAAACTCTACACGGACACCATTTAGGACAAATAAGGTCCAACATTAATTCTATTCGAGAAGCCTGCGTAGGCGCCGCTCGAGCAATGCTCCCAAGATCAACATCACTCGAGCAGTGACTCTCGAGCACCAGATATTGCTCGAGACGTAATTTAGATTCTCACTACCTGAGAGCCAACTAAACCACGTCCAAGGAGTAGGATGCGTGGCAAATCCAGAAAGGCAAACCAAAACACGGCGTGCATGGTTCCTACAATATAAGAATCAGATCGTGCACACGAATTAAGAAGATCATGGACTAACTGAACAATCGCAACTACAAGATTTTGATATATAAAAGGATCGCAATAGAACAGAACCAACACACAACAACTCAAAAACATAGACTTTGTTTTTTTATCTTTTATCTTCGGTCCGGAAACCTCCACCCTCAGTGATGTTGATTCTGTCCGGCATTGTTGACATATCTCCGTCCATCCTCAGTGCTGTCGATTCTGTCCGACGCTATTGACCTGCTACCACTTGGAATCCGCCTTCCACCCTAGGTGCCGTCGCATTAAATTCCGGTGTTGTTGACGTCCGACCGTCGCTCCACATGGGTGAATTCCATTAAAGGAGTTTGCCTCGTCCGCAGTTCATCCGCCACCGATCGTCGCGAAGCGTCCCCAAATCTTTCCTATTTTCTCCATTCAAGTCATGTCTGTCAGTGTAACGCTACAAACCCGATATTGTTACATTAAATTCCCGTGTTGTGTTTGCTTTTTATACTTGCACTCGTTAACTTTGCGGTGTACAACACTAAATACTGAAAATTCAGTACCGTTGTATTAAATTCTGGTCTTGCATTTACTTTCACTTTACGACGACCACACTATTACTGTGAAATTCGATACGTGTTGCGAGGAATAAAAGTCTGTGCCAACACTTTTGGCGACCACGGTGGGATTCAGAATTCGAAACCAATGCCTCGCACCAAAAAGAGTGCTATAGATGGTGACCTTGTTGATACAGAGGAAACCAATGAAAATTATAACAAGGGGAATCAGGATGTGCCTATAGGGCCCCTGAATAATTCTTAGCGAGAATCTTCGCCTAATGAATTTACAGCCAAACAAGAGTTTGATAACGCTATAAGCGAGTTAAAATTAGAATTAGCAGAAAGTCATAGGAAGATGGAGGTATGAATGGATGAAAAAATCCAGGAAGTAATAGATGCCTTAAATTTCCTTAAGGGTGATAGGTTTAAGAAAAATAATGAACCTTTAGGTGAAAACTCCTACATGGGAGATGCTAGGGCTGCTGGAAAGCAAGAAGTTAATGGTGTAAGCTCGCATAATGAACGAATTGAACCATGTCTTGGAGTTTCTGAGGAAATAGGTGTGGGTAGCTCGAAAAGTCCAATGGACAAGAATGTAAGCCCCGCATTTATTGATCTCGAGCATAATGCTTGTCCAATTTTTCCTCCCCTGGGTCAACGTAAGGAAACTGAGAGTTTTTATTACAAACCTAGGGAAAACGAGTTTACTCTGGAAACGAGTCTTAATCTTGTGGTAGACTTGAGCGGACAAATCGCTCGAGTTGTGGCTCAAATGGTTCCAGGTACAAGGACCGAAGAAGTGTGCCTGTAGGGAGCCCAATTCCTGAATATATGGAACGAGGAATAGAGGTACCTCGAGGGTATATGACTCCTAATTTTACTTTATTCTCAGGAGAAGATGAAATGACTCATGTATAACATATAGCCAGGTTTACCTATTAGATGGGGGAAATGTCGAATAACGACATGCTAAAACTCAAATTGTTCCCTAACTCCTTGACAGGAGACGCATTTGGTTGGTATTCGAGACTTCTTCCAAATTTCATTCCGAGTTGGATCGAGATGCAGACCCAATTTCTTAAGGTTTTTGATAGGCTGGATGCAGTAACTTCGCTAGGTGAGATCCTAAAAATGAATTAGCTTCCTGGGAAAAGTCATGGTCTATTCCTAATAAAGTTTAGGAATAATTTGTTGAACTGTACACTAGCCTTGGCTGAGATAGATCAGCTCGAGATAGCGCCGTGCACCTTGTCTTTAGAGATAAGGAAAAAACTCCAAGGAGAACGTTTTTTATATTTCTATGAAGTCTCGAGACGAGCGACTAAGTACCATAATCTCCTGTTAGAAGAATTTCACTTAGTTAGGAATTGTCAAGCTGAGTGAGCCGAAATTGATTTAGCGGTGTTTGTTAAAGGAGAACCAATAGTATGCGAGCCTTTAGTGAAGAAGAATTCTAAGGCTCGAACTTCTTCGAAATCTAAAGAGGAGAGAAAATTTTCCTTCGATATAGAACAGATAGATAAGATCTTCGACTGGTTGTATCAGAAAGGGTGTATGAAGCTCAGACCTGGGCATAAACTGCCACAAAGTGATCGATAGAAACATAGGAAGCATTCTAAATGGCACGAGACGTTCACTCACTCAACTAAAGAGTGTATATATTTTAGAAATTTAATTCAAGACTTAATTTAGTCAAAGGAGCTGAAGTTTGCCGAAGTAAATGAGTCGAGTGCAGTAGATGAGAACCTTTTCGGCGAAGAGCTTATAATACATATGTATTCTCTTGAGATTGAAAATAAGTGTACAAAATGCATTGATGATGATTTATCTGTATTTTATCTCGAGACTTACATTCGTACATCGCAGGGAATCAAAGTGTCTGGAGAGACCACTGTCGCCAATAGGCTCTTCAAGTGCTTAGTCGAGAGACAAGTGGTGAATTGCCCAACTCAATAAATCCATGAGGAGCACTGTCACTGGCATCTGGATTCTTCTCACTCTACGGATAAGTGCCACAACTTCTGCAGGTATTTGCAAATGAACAAAGAAAGTATGTGGTATGACCTAACTCACCTCGAGGAAGTAGCAATAGGAATGGTGCCATCGTACTCCTGCTTTGCTTCAAAGCATCCTTTGAAGAGTTCTTCGTCTGGGTCTGCTGGACGTGAATACCGACAAAGACAACATGAAGAATGCGATCAGTCAACAGGCCTCGTGTGCGTGAGCAAATGACGGATATGGCAAGGCTGAACAAATCACTTGTGAAAAAACGCTTGACAAGCCCTTAAAGCACGGTGATCCTACTCCTGAGCCAGTCAATGCTAAAAGAGTTGCTACTGAGATGAAAGGAAAAGAAGCAGCGCAGATTAATCCGAAGCTGATAGAAGAGTGTCCACAGATCGCTCGCTTCCTCGAGGAAGAAATGTTGTGCGAGAAGTGTAAACTGATCTCTTCGAATAGCTTTCTCATCCCTCAGATGTGCACCAAGTGTTGTGTGGTATACTTCTTGAAGCTAGTTCAGTTGTCAACTAGTGTGGAGATCGAGGTCAAACTCAAGAGCGAGACCACGGGTAACTTTGCCACCAATTTTATTGATGTAGTTATGATTGAACCTAACGTGCGGGAGATTTGGGGTTATGATCCCGTAAAGAAATATTTTGTTTACGTCAAACGCCTTGTTAAGAGTTTTGGGCAAATTGTAGGAGACACCCTCGGTGACTCACAATCAAAATGGCAAAAGGTCCGTAAGAAAGTAGTGATCTCGAAGGCAGCACGTAAGAGAGTCCTAAGACGGACTCAAATGGAGGCTAAGAAAAGCAAAAGCGCTTCACCAAAAGAAGCAAATGAACCTCAAGAAGGGACATCGCAAGCAGAAGGTGAAGAAGAGGATGATGTTCTCTATAATGATTATGTAGACTACACACCTCTAGAAGAAGAAACCCATGAGGGACATGAGGAGGATCGGGTAGACAAAGATCCCATGGTGACCTCCTATAACATGGTCGAGCTACCTGCCTGTTTCTTGAAAGAAAGTAAAAAGGTCATGCTAGCTAATGGCGTGGTGTGTAGAGTTCCCAAGTCGAGTGTTAGATTCCCAAGATGATCTTCACTCCATTGGTTCGAGAAACCTCCTCTCAGGATGAGACAACATATCCATTCGATGTACATCATAGGAGACTTCGACGAGGTAAGGATAAACAAGGTGTTGGTGGATAATGGAGCTATGGTCAACATCCTTCCCTTCGTGACCTTCTTGGAAATCGGTAAAGAAAGGTGGCAGCTGATAGACACAAGGTTACGACCTTCAATGGAAAGAGGTCAAAATGTATGTGAGTGTTCTCAGTAAACCTCCCGGTTGGAAGACGTGAGATGGAGACTACCTTTTTCGTGCTAGATATTGCATAAGCTTTTAACACTTTTTAAGGTCGAGACTGGTTGCATAAAGCTGTTGCTATACCCTCGACTCTATATAAAGAGTTGATGATATGGCTTGATGAGGAAATAGAGCTCGTGCGAGCTGATAAGAATCATTATTCTTGTGATTCTAAGCTTCTCTGTTCTATCGCAGAGCCGAGAAGGAGAAACGGGACAGGGAAGACGATCATGAGAATAGGTCATTAGACCCGGAGGTCGAGAAAGTCGTGGTTCAACAGGTTGAGGCAGCGAGAGTCAAACCACCTATAGTCCCGAACGGATGGGGAAGTGATGAAGATTTCCTCGAGATATGGGCATCGTCCCACTATTCAGCTTCACAATAGAGGGCTCAGATGATGAAGAACTCATAAACAATCTGGGGATGCTTGTGCCTGAAGAAGGATTACCTATTACCTGGTTTGGTGAGAGACCTCGAGGAATGCGAGAAGGTGAGATCGTTTTAACTCAGGCTGGAATCAGGGTTGGAGGCGTAGAGTTTACTGACGTCGAGTGTTGCGCCAGACAAGTTGCTCGAGAGCAAGATGATAACACGGAGTTGCGGCTCAATAGACTCCTGTGAGATGGAACTTATTAAGATTGAAGAAGTAGAATACCTGGTCGGTGTGCACCAAGAAGCACATTCTTTAGATTTTCTAGTCATGAAAAAGTGCGTTGCGTCGCATCGTTATCTTTCCCTTTCAATTTTAAACCATTTCTAGGCATTTTTTCTTCCAACTAGACGGTTATAGTCGAGAAACATTGTTTCATCTTCATACCCTTTAATTAGCATTAATCTTGGTTCCGATGAAAATCCCCCTGATGTACATGAGTACGATTCTAGACAATGAGCTAGCATTAGCCCTAAAAGAGCTGATGCACGAATTTCGAGATTGCTTCACCTGGGATTATACGGAGATGACAGGACTCAATAGGAACCTAGTAGAGCACAAACTCCCAATTTGAGAAAACTCTAAACCTGTGCAACAGGCTCCGCGTAGGATGGTTGGCAAAGTAAGTAAACTTGTATATAAAGTAGTAAGAAAACCTTATCAAGCTGGCTATATCATGACGTCTAGATAGAGAGAATGGATCTCGAGCATCGTTCCCGTAGGGAAGAAAAATAGGAAAATCCGGGTGTGTATAGATTTTCGAGATCTAAACAAAGCAACCCCAAAAGATGAATATCCTATGTCAATAGCTGATGAATTAATTGACAAGACAGCAGGGGATGTGATTATGTCATTCATGGATGGCTATTCAGGATATAATCAATCTTCATTGCGAAAGAGGATGTGTATAAGACAGCCTTTAGATGTCCAATCAGTATCTTTGAATGAGTAATAATACCATTTGGGTTAAAAAATGCTGGAGCTATATATCAGAGAGCCATGAACGCTATATTCGACCCTTTAATCGGGAAAACTGTGGAAGTATACATTGACGATATAGTGATAAAGTCAAGAAAGAATGATTCACATGGGAACGATCTTCGAGCTGCATTCATCTAGATGAGAAAGCACCATCTGAAGCTAAATCCTTAAAATGTGTACTCGGAGTTCAAGCTGGACAATTCCTTGGGTTCTTGGTGCATCAGAAAGGGATCCAGATTGATCCAGGAAAAATCAAGGCAATACAAGAATTGCAACCCCCGAAGAATAAGAAAGAGTTACAAGGTTTCCTCAGACGAGTAAATTGTATGCGAAGATTCATCGGCAATCTAGTAGGAAAAGTGGAGGCTTTCTCCACATTACTAAGGGGAAAGAATAGATACACTTTAGCATGTGCGAGCATTTGAAAACATTAAAGGCTATTTAGTGAAGCCTCTAATTTTAGCCCCTCCTCAGTCGGGAAGCCTTTTGTTTTGAATGTAGCTGCGACCGCCACCACGATAGGTGCACTCTTGGCGTAGGAAGATGATTAGAAAAGGGAAAGAGTCGTGTTTTATCTGTCTCGACTCTTGAACTCTGCTGAAACAAGGTATACAGCTTTGGAAAGACTCTCTCTCTCGGTGTACTACGCAGCGACGAAATTAAGGCACTACATAGGGAGTAGTGAAGTACATGTGGTCTCAAAAGCACAAGTACTAAAAACATTCTTCGAGGGCCCGTTACTTTCTGGGAGAATTAGAAAGTGGAGTCTGGTGCTCTCGATATATGACCTGAAGTTCAAACCTCAAAAGGCTATTAAAGGGCAAGTTCTCGTTGACTTTTTAGCAGAATACTCGTGTGAGACTTCAATAGACGAAGAAGAAGAGGTATAGGAACTTTGGGAAACCCGGTTTGATGGATCATCAACAAGGTCTAGAGTTGGGATTGGAATTATGAAAAATTCACCAACATGACTAGAGGCTAAATTTGCTTTTAAACTAGTCAAGCATGTGACTAATAACGCTACAGCACTCATTGTTGCGTTACAAACATTACTAGAGAGCAGAGCACAAGTTGTGTCGATCAAGGGCGATTCACAACTAGTAGTAAATCAAGTGAATGACTTGAGTCTCTGCCACACTCAAGAGTTAAAGAAATACTTAACTCTGACCTAACAGCTAATCAAAAAGTTTCATTAAGTTACTCTAGAGCATGTAGCATGTAGGTCGAGGGGATAATACAATAGCCAATTCGTTGGCCCAATTGGCATCTCGATACAAATCAAACGACGCATTACAAAGAAAAATAGGTAGGATAATCCCCGAGATCAATTCACCTATTATTGAGGAAAAAGATGGTGATTTCACCTCTAATCATAAGATAGATGTCATGAAAGCAGACCAAGACCTAATTCACAGGTCGAGAGAAAAATTAAACTGGCAGCTAGACAATATGTGCTCATAGATAGTCTTTTGTACAAAAAAACCAAAAGGAGTTTTGTTGAGATGTGTCGACCTGGATGAAGCAATACCAATTATGTTGGAAACCCATGAAGAGTTATGTGGAACTCACCAGTCAGGAGCGAAAATGTACTGGATGATCCAAAGGCATGGATTTATTGGCAGTCCATGAAGAAGAAATGTATCGAGTTGGCTAAGGGTTGTAGAAAATGTCAAAAGTTCTGGCCAATAACTCGAGCTGCGGCGATAGAATTAAATCTAGTAAAACAGTGGTGGCCATTTAAGTCTTGGGCTCTGGATATAATCGGAGAAACAAGACCCCACTCGAGTAAAGGGGACGTCTATATATTGGTGTCTACAGATTACTTTACCTAGTGGGTAGAAGCCAAAGCATATCAGAAAATTGATCAGAAGAAGATCATCGAGTTCATTAAGACGAACATTATCTTTCGTTTCGGGCTCCCACACAATATAGTAGTGGATAATGGAATTGTGTTCAACGGGGAACAGATGCAGGCGTTCTGGAGAGAGTTCAGCTTTATCATCAATAATTCTTCATCATATTATCTCCAGTCCAATGAACAAGCAGAATCCACTAACAAACTTATTAAAAGTGTAATCCAGAGAATGACTAAAAACAACCCTAGGAGGTTACATGAAATACTCCTCGAGACGTTGTTGGGGCAAAGAGTCACCAAAAGGGACACATTGGGAAAGCTCCTTATAACTTGGTCTATGATCAAGAAGCCATTGTTCGCATTGTGGTAAAGTATAAATCCTTTTGAATCAATCAAGCAAACCAGAACGTGGGTCAAGAAGAGGAACTTCCTCGAGACAATGAATACCTCAAGAGTTTATGCACAAAAGCAGCAAACAGAATGGAAGTTTAGAAAAGGAGAATGATGAGAGATTATAACAAAAGAGTCCATTCCAAAAGCTTTAAAGAAGGAGAGCTGATATGGAAAATGGCACTCGAGATTATTTCCTCCGGAAATGATCACCTAATTGGGAAGGTTACGTTTAGAGTTAAAGATGTGTTCTCTAAGAATGTATACCGTTTAGCTGACCTTGAAGGTTGCTCTCACGAATTGAAAATTAATGGGAAATAACCTTGCAAGCAACCATCTGGGGAACTCACAAAGAAATTCTAAAGAGGAGGTTCCCGAGCTTATAGATGCAGTTGCAAGAGTAAGATGTTTCTTTAGAAATATAATCAATTACATTAGTATAATCCGCAAGAGGATAACATATAAACAAAAATACATAAAGATCACTTCCTAAAACATTTTGATTATCGTTTTCCGGCTAGTCAAATCAGTCCACCCTACAGATCAATATAGTGAAGAGGCATTTCTCTTTACAGGGCCCGGTTCTACCAGCACCTAGACTCAGAAGAGAAAGAAGCGCAAAAGAAGGGTGGCCACCACGAATTCCCCCATCTCCTCGAGTTATCTGATAGGCCAACTCCCTAGCGCAGGATACTTGTCTCTTTCCCTCTTCAAGGTCGTCCTACGGTAGGGAGGAACCAAGGTACGGTACGACAGGGGGGGCCAAACCAGAAGAGCGCGCTCGAGTTCATTCCATCTTGTCCACAAACGAAGTGCAAGAGAATGAAAAGCTGGAGGAGTCCCTCGGAAGGTACCTGATTACAGGGGTCATGCGGAGCCGATGAGCAGCGTGACCGCCTAAGGTTGTGGACTTAGGCTTTCGAGGGACGGAAGGTTGTGAACTTAGGCTTTTGAAATTGAGAGAAGATTTCAAAAGAATGAGCTGTTGAAGAGAATGGCATCACGACAAGACATATTTGGAATGAATTCGCAACTTTTTTGTGAAGAACCAAGTCTATTTATAGCCAAGAAGAAATGTACTCGAAAGGAGGTCCTTGAACCTCATGAAGGAACAATATGAAATCTTGACGTTTTGGGAATCATAATTTTCGGGAATCATCGCAGCTTTAACGTACAACATTAAAATTGTTCAAAAGGAAAAGTAAATATTGCACGCTGTCACGAAACATCTTGGGGAAAGTAAAAAACGTTTCAGGCAAGGAGATCATAAATTAAAGCACTAAATGACATTTAATGTCATTAAGGACAAGGAAAAAATATAGCAGCTCGTGTTGACAGCTAATGAAACGATCAATGAGTTCTAGACGCTACTTTTCATGAAATTCTTCCTCTCGCAATATAACCTGATCATTTATACTCTCTCGAGTTGAAGTTCCATCTGGTTTTGTGGCAACTGACCACATGGCTCGCGCCTCCTTGAGTTTGGACAGGAACCTTAAGAGGATCTTCTTCCGCCTAACAAGCTTTTGTATCTTTCCTTGGACAGTGGTTAGGCGCTGGCTCTTGTGCTCAATCTTATCATCCAAAAGCTCAAGCTCGCACCGTTTTTGAGCCTCTACTAACTCCCGCTGATTTTCCAATTCTCGAGCCACCTGTTTGACAAATCGGTTCTCCTCATACTCATCATAACCTAGCCAGTAGAGTCGTCGAGCAAGTTTGCAAGCGAGAATTTGGTCCACTGTCGCTAGAGGAGAGTAGACAATGCTCTTCATAGCCGCTCTATATCGGTAAATTTCCTCCGTATAAACGATATCAGTACGGAGGAAATCAATCACCAAATGGAAGTCCGCCCGGAATTGTTGATCCATATTCAATGGACCCTCAAAAACTACTCCCTTTGGGAAGAAGTTATCATTCGCCAGATCTTCATTGACGTCATCCTTAGGAGGATCTGTTGTCGAATCCTAGCAAGGAAGGGATAGGAGAAAACGTGCAAACTTGACAATGAGAAGAGAGAAAGTGCTTGCTTAACTAAGCGGAACATCCTCTCGTGAAGCATCTTTAAAAAACGGCTCTTTCGCGCCCGATGTTCCTACGACAACAGGAAGAGTAGCCTTAGACATCTCTTCCATCTCAACAGATGGATCGTAGATGTCTTCGTTGTCCCCGGGAGACGAAGCTTCTCGAGGCTCCAGGCCTGGGGTGTTCTCTCGAGAAACCTCTACGTTCTCGAGAGGAAGGGCATCTTGGGTACCCAGGATACCTCGAGAAATAAATGAAGCATCCTGAGGGTTCTTTTCAGTTGGTCGTATACGAGGATCAACCTGTATCATTCTCAAGAATAAATAATTCGAAAGAAAATGAATCCTAAAACTGAAAACCGAAAGAGGTAAGGAAATACCTCATCGCCTGGTAGACTATGTTTCGGGAACCAGGTAGACTTGCCAACCCTGGTAGACTATGTTTCGGGAAGAGGCGAAGTGGACGCCTCCGCCTCCGAACCCTGGTCTATAATTTGAAAAACAGGTTCTTTATGCACAAGTTTCACCCATCTCTTGAAGACACGCTAGAGTCGCTTAGAAGCTGGTGCTCCCTCACTCTGTGGTCTAGAGGGACAATCTTCTCTGGTCATATAATGTTCTTCTTTAAGGCCACCCCCTTCAAGAGACTGCACAGATCGAACCTTGTGCTTCTTTCTAAGCACTGGAGACTCTTCATCAGAAATTGCCTCAGGCAAAGCCCCAACATCAATCTCAGCCACAAAAATGAGCAAGAATAAGACCACAACAATTAGCAATTAACAACACGGGCTGAGTTTCAAAACTTACTCTCTAGAGCAGGAATGGGTACATAAAGGTCAACCAGGTTGCTGTCTAAGATAGCCATGTCCCCTCGCAACTCAAACCAGGTCATAACCCAGTAGACTTGGAAAAGCATGGACGCATGAATACTGTCATTCCTAAAGAAAGGAAACACAACCAGAGACAAGGCAATCCGAGCTAATACTTCAGTTGCTTCCTTAAAAGTCACAGTCGCGGTTTTCTCGTGCACAGTTATTAAAGACTTCGATAAAAAAAACTGACATTTTGGAAGAAACCAAGTTATCCGGCACACAGCTGTGGATTGTACATCTCGAATATAAACTTGTCCCCTGATTGGACTCGTACCAGGTCTCGAAGCGTTAGAGCATTGTTCCAGTAGGACCATTTAGTGAGGTCATCTCAAGCAACATAGAATTTGTTGGAAGGATATGGCATCCATTCTTGTTCCATCGCAGGATTAGTCAATCCACCCATCAAAGTAGTAATAGCCTCAGAAGACCAAGTGTGCAGATCACAACAAGCGCAAAGGGCTATATCAAGTCCAAAACACCTATCACCATTAAGAACTGACTTGTCAAGGGAGGATAGTTGAGGAAACGAGATAAGTGCCCATAAGTGCAACAGTCGCATGGGACCTCCAGACTGATGGTTCGGGAAACCTTTATTTTCAACAATGGTGGAGGCAATCCGAAGACTTCTGTATAACAGTTGGAGGAGGAAGGATGCAAAATCCACAGTCTCACTGGTTTGGACTAAGAAGTTACTAATCCAAGACATTTAAATGGCGGCTTACTTCCCTGGACTGCAGAAAATATACTTGATGAGCCACTCAAGGATGAAATCAAATTCCTGCTCTGCTTTCCATAGGGTAGTTGTTCCCCCTGCAGCGCGGAATAGATCCATGTGGGTACTAACTGCGTAATGGATCTTATGCCCTTTATACCAAAATTGATCTCCTTCTGTCTTGTGGAGACGAACATCAATACCCGAGGCTAAACAACCTGTTAACAAGTAAACGTCCTTATGGTGACAGTCATGGGTCCCACATGGATTAAAAAGACAATCTCGAATTCTAAAAAGGAATTAAACTACAACAGACTTTGAAATCAGTAAACTTCATCTTCCTTGAGATGCACACTAAATCCCTCACACCCAAACGGTGCAACTTTTGATCCAACTTCTCTTCTCATAATTTAAACCACTTCTCAGTGGAAGAATCAGTTGGAGGAAATCCTACATGCTCTTTCGCACAGAACCAAGAGACAGGAGCACAAGAGTCGGGAAGGCATACCAAAATAGTCGGCAAAGTTAGAAGATAGGTTTGCATAATCTCGTGCTCCTTAAAAGCAGATGGCAAGAGCAGAGGACCCAAAGTCAAGAGTGGAGGGTCACAGTCTGAGACGGGAATGACCACTCCTTGATCGTTATGGCTGAATCGAACATGGTCAGACATCTTCTAAGAAGCCATCACTTGCAAACCTCTTGTCGAAGAAGAAAGGTTTGAAGCTTTGTAGTGGAGAATGAGCAAAAATCGAAGTTTGGTCGAAGAAAAGCCCGAACTTTGGCAAAGAAACGATTTCAGAAATAAAAAAGAAAGGAGGGCTAAAAGAAGAAGGAAGCGGCTGGTATTCAGAAACGCTACGAATGAAGAAGCGAGAAAAAGAACCTTGTTTGACAAGATTTGTGTCAAAACGCAGCCATTCAAGATAAATATAAAGTTTCCACGTTATGCTTAACAAAAGGGGGGCTTAATGTTGACACACACGAATTTCTGGGCTTCGCCCTCAATGGGCCGAAGAAGTGAAACTCTACTTGGACACCATATAGGATAAATAAGGCGTAACATTAATTATGCTCGAGAAGCCCGCGTAGGCGCCGCTCGAGAAATGCTCCCAAGATTAACATCACCCGAGCAGTGACTCTCGAGCACTCGATATAGCTCCAGTCGTAATTCAGATTCTTGCTACTTAAGAGCCCAACTAAACCACGTCCAAGGAGTAGGACACGTGGAAAACCTAGAAAGGCCAGCCAAAATACGACGTGCATGGTTCCTACAAAATAGAAATCAGATTGTGCACACGATCTAAGAAGATCCTGGACTGGTGGAACAATCACAACTGCATGATTTTGAAATATAAAAGGATCGCAATAGAATAAAACCAACACAAAACAACTAAAAAACACAGACTTTGCTTTTTATCTTTTATCTTCGGTCCGAAAACCTCCACCCTTAGTGATGTTGTTATGTCCGGCATTGTTGACATATCTCCGTCCATCCTTAGTGCTGTTGATTCTGTCCGGTGCTGTTGACCTGCTACCACTTCGAATCCGCCTTCCACCCTCGGTGCCGTCGCATTAAATTCTGGTGCCGTTGACGTCCGACCGCCGCTCCACAAGAGTTAATTACATTAAAGGACTTTGCCTCGACCGTCGTTCATCCGCCGCCGATCGTCGTGAAGCGTCACCAAGTCTTTCCTGTTATTTTCCATTCAAGTCATGTTTGTAAGTGTAATGTTGTAAACCCGATACTGTTGCATTAAATTCCAGTGTTGTGTTTGTTTTCTATACTTGCAACCGTTTACTTTGCGGTGTACAATATTAAATACTGTAAATTCAGTACCATTGTATTAAATTCAGGTATTGCGTTTACCTTACTTTACAGGAACCACACTATCACTGTGAAATTCGATACATATTACGATGAATACAAATTTCGCGCCAACAGGCATTCTTTTATATTTTCAAATAAGGTTAAATATACATGCAACTCATATACAATGTAAATGTGAATTAGTTCATTGTTTAGAAATCACACGTTGAAAAGAGAAGGAACCACCATTTTCAGGTAAAATTAATGCAAAGTGTATTTAACGTGTGAAAATTAAGGAGGATAAATTATTATTATTTTTTGAATTTAACCATATATGCTTCGGTAAGAATTTGTTTTTGGACTGTGTGAAGAATAGGAACTGTGTTATTTAACAATGTTTGCAAATTATTTTGAGAAATATGGTTATTAGTTTTAAAATTCACTCATTCTCTTAAATTATTTTGAGAAATATGGTTATTAATTTTGAGAAATATTCATTCTATGCAAAATCGGGGTTTAAAACATTGATTTTCTTAAGATCAGTGTTTCAAACACCATTTAATAGTATTAGTCAAAATATTTTCGCAACTTCTATTGAAACAAACATGGAAGAAGATGGGTTTGTTAATTATCCAATCAAAATAACGAGGAATTTCAATACTTAAAGAAAATCAGCTTTATAAAAGTCAGTTTTCTTAAGGTGACTGTGGTAGTTAGCTAAAGCCGACTCACTTCATGTTGACTTTGGACAATGAATTTTAAAATTATATAATTTATTTCAAAGAATATTATTTTACTATCCTTATTTTATAACAAAAATCAAAGTAAAAAGAGGACAGTGGTATAAAGAAGAACTTTGTACGGAATTAAGGTTAGTTTCGAAAAAAATTCGTAAAATAGAGTCTTAATTTTTAATCGAAATACCATCGTTAAGACATGTTTGTGACTGCCAATCGCACCATAGGGGTAGTTGGCAAGTGATGGGATTAAAAACCACGTCTTTAAGGCATTTTTAATTTTCACACACTTAGGAAAATGTCTCCTAATTTATTGGGGCGAAATATGTGGTTATCAACTCCATCTTTATCTAATTACATATAAGACGTAGTTAGAAATCACGTCTCTTTTTATAAATTAATTCTTAAAAGCGATATTTTAAAAGGTTTATAAATTAAAACCACAATTCATAAATTATTTGTTAAAAAAATATAAAGCTCGTCTAAGTAAGGGCGATCCTTGTCACGAGATTCTTTTTAGTATCATTACCAGCCAACAACTCGAAACCCCTCTCAAACTGCAGACCCCCAAAAGTCTTTCGGTTGGGACAGAAGTCTCCAAGAAGGAAAGAAGGGTGCGGTTAGGAAAGCAAAAAAGGAAGGAGGAGAGGAGTGTGGGGGATCCCTTCATTCCCTCCATCCCACGCAACAGCAAGCGACCCACCAGCCCCACGTGGGTTCTGACCATCATCCCTCCCCCGTGATCCAACCGCATCCCTCCGAGTCCACCCCCACCCTGCCCCGCCGCCTGTCCTCTCATGGGTTGCTCATGATTTGTTTGAGATGGCAGGGAGGTGAAAGTCGGAAGTTGCCGACGGGGCGGGGGTGTTCTTCTCCTTCTTTCATTTGTGAAGCGGGTTCGAGTGCTGTTGTTTGGGTTGAGTTATGAAGAGGGTGGGTAAGCCCTCCTCCTCCACTTCCAGGCTTCAGCACAAGTGGAAGAGGAAGGTGTATGTTGGGGTGTTGCTGGGTCTGTGTTGTTTGACCCTGCTGTTGATGCTGACTCAGTACAGCATTATCGTCAAGCTCGTTTCTTTGAGCTCCGCCAGGCCAAAGATTGCCTTCTTGTTCATCGCCAGGAACCGCCTTCCGCTCGACCTCGTCTGGCATGCTTTCTTCAAGGTTAGGGTGGTCATGTTTCAGGAGGATTTAACTCAATTTGATTCGATTCGATTCTCTAAAGTTATTGTGAATCCGTCAACTGTTTTGAACTTGGCTGAGGAGTTGGGGATTATGCAACTGTGTCACTCGTTGAATCTTTTATGCTTGTTCCCCTGCTCATGCTTGTTTTGACATCTGATGGTAATGGTGGCGATGGTGATGCTCTGTTATGTGATCAGCAAGTATGGTCCGGTTATGTGGTCTGACATATTGATGACAGGTTGAGATATTTGATCTGGGTTGATGTGGATTAGGTCTAACTTTAAGCAAATTCTACTTTGTGGCTTAATGTTGCTTTACTCATTACCATGTGATTTTGTAACACCGCCACTTATCTTGAGTGTTCTTTTCAAGTATGATGCCAGCCTATGTGCACGAATTGTTTCACCCTAATGCCCAAATTCATCCTTGTTTTTGTCCTCCTTCTCGCGATTATATTGCTGATGGATTTTCAATTGTATTATTTCAGGGAGAGGAGGACAGATTTTCAATTTATGTTCATTCAAGGCCGAGATTTATGTTCAATAAAGGAACCACAAGATCCGCCTATTTTCTCAATAGACAAGTCAATGACAGTGTTCAGGTTAGGTTGCCTTTCAGGATTTCAAAAGTCCCGAAATTTTTACGTTGTCGCATCATCAGCTGACTATCGCCATTATCACGCTACGAGCAAGTGATCCCATTATCTATTTCACAAAAGTAGTTAAACCCCCCAAGCATAAGTTCAGGATTACTTCTGTCTCCAACTTAATTTTGTTTCCTGACTTCACATGGTTATCCCGTGTTTTACTGATAATAAGAGGAGAGGATATTCCGTCCAGTTTTTGCATCCTTTCTTTTGAAGGATATCTTCTTGCATCTTTGATCGAAGAGTGTGAGACATTCATTTCCCCTTTGGAGTTTCCTATTGTAAGCATAATAACTCAATGAATTCTCAATCAATTTCCCCTAGCTGTTTGGTATACTCCTTTTATGCAGTTCATTGACACTTTTGAGTAGTCGCTTGGCTTGCATGCAGGAATTGGGTAACAAATAGCCATCGATGATGGAAATAGATTAACACAGACACTGCCTCAATACCATGCAAATGCGGTTTCTTTTTTCTTGTGTGAAAAACTTTGAGTCGTGGCAGCAGATGGCACATCTTTTGATGATGGGCTCTTGGATTTTTGCTGGCTGGAGTAAAAGGCAGTGTCACTGTATGTTGTTGTCCTGACATGTCTTGTATTTGACTAGGTTGAATGGGGAGAAGCAAGCATGATTAAAGCAGAACGGATTCTCCTTCGACATGCATTGCAAGACCCCACGAATAAGCGGTTTGTTTTTCTGTCGGATAGGTAACATTGATGGTGATTTTTTCTTTAGAAATTCCAAAAACTACAATTAGAAGTGGATGATAGGTCTCACATTTATCTGGAATTTTTCTTCTTTCTTCCCTTGTCAGTTGCATACCCCTTTACAACTTCAGTTATACATATGACTACATCATGTCATCACCGAACAGCTTTGTGGACAGGTCAGTCAACTTGGCATCTGTTGTTTTCATCAGGTTCCATCTGTATGCTTTCCGAACTTTTTTTTGGTGTGTTTAATTCCAGGACAGAACATTCTTTCCAGATTGATGAAATTGACCTTGTATACACATTTTTGAGCAGATCAAATTGCATGCATTCGATATAAATTGAGTAGAGAAGGAGTAAAACATATGATAGGATGACATGCTTTTAAGTTATGCAATTATTACTGTAGGTGCAACCAATTAAGTTCAGTGACATAATCTTTTGTCAGCATTGGTCTAGCTCGACCAAGTTCTTGTTACCCACTGGCATGTTTATTGTGTAAAAATTGGAAATTCAGGTTAAGAATTAAGTTCAGTGACATAATCATTTGTCAGCATTGGTCTAGCTCGACCAAGTTCTTGCAACCCACTGACATGTTTATTATGTAAAAACTAGAAAGTCAGGTTAAGTTTAGTAATGAGTTGAATAATTGAACGGAAAGGAGTGTTATCTGGTCGCTACAATACTGCTTTGTTCATATGCTTGAAAAGACAAGCATTCCTTGATTAACGTATGGGTTGGGTTATTATGGCTATGACATTGGTTTGGTTGTTCTGTAGCCCCATTTGTTGTCCTTATTTCTTGTTTTTGCACTTATAATAAATGGAGTGCTGCAATCAGTTTTGCAGATACCAAAGAGGGTCGATATAACCCAAAAATGGATCCCATTATTCCTGTTCATAATTGGAGGAAAGGCTCTCAGGTGAAGGAGCATTTCATGAATTTGATCCTTCATGGAAAGAGATCTTGCAAATTTGCTTTTTTGTGTTGAAGTTGTCTAGCAACTACCATTTCTTACATTTTTTGTTCTTTTAGTGGGCAGTTCTGATCAGAAAGCATGCCGAAGTAGTGGTGAAGGATGAAGCTGTCTTCTCATTGTTTAAATTGCACTGCAAGGTACAGTGGAATAGATCTTTTTGTGGTAATCCTTGCAAACACCAGTGCTTTTCTTTCTGTTCCTTCTAGCTAAGGATGCTGTTAGATTCTCATGGGTTATATTATATTCTGCAGAAGCGGCCATTGCCTGAGTTTTGGAGGGACCATCCTACTGTGAGTTTTCATTTTCTTCTTTTTATGTGATTTTAATCATTCCGGTACAAAATGCGAACAGTCACTTGAGATGATCAGCTGGACATACTAATCTGGAGTGGACTTCACAATCATGAACTTCAGTGATGCCTTAGAACCCAAATTAAGTGTGTGTATCTGAAAGTTTTATCAAGCAGACCTTTTTGGCTGTCCAGATATTGTCTAATCCATGGTTACTTTGAAATAGTGCACTGATAATAATCAAGTGAATTTGCAGTTGTCCCGAATTTCAAGTTAGGCTTCACTTACGTGCAGTTCTCTCTTTTTGCAGCCAGTTGATGCCTCAAAGGAGCACAATTGCATACCAGATGAACATTATGTGCAAACCCTACTTGCTGTAAGATAACTTCCAGTCAATTAAGATTTTCCATATAATGATTTTTCTGAAATGCATGCCTTTTCAGTTGCATTCACGGCGATTGTTTCTTGGCTCAGATAGGAATGTCTGTCAACCGTTTCTAAATTTCATCGTGTAAAGGTTCCATGAGAGTTTTAGTCCTATCTCAGAGGCTGATGTCATTCAGTAGCATATGAGTTCTGGCTGTGTAAACTCTGTATGATTGATAGCCTGATCTGTAATAATATTATGCCCTTCTTTTCATGTTTTCTGAAATTTTAGCAGGAAGGCCTTGAACAGGAACTGACTAGAAGATCCCTCACTTATTCATCATGGGATCTATCATCGTCTAAAGACCGTGAACGCCGTGGATGGCATCCCGTAACTTATAAGTTTTCTGACGCTACTCCAACACTAATTCAATCAATAAAGGTTGGTGCTGCGTATAGTCTTTTCGCATCTGAACTGATTCCTTTTATCTCTTATTATGTGTTTATATTTGTTCATCCCCTCAAGTCCCTGATGATTTTGACCAGGGGGGTGACGTGAGAATAATTTTGTCAACTGCAATGCAGGATATTAACAACATACACTACGAGACAGAAAACCGGAGAGAATGGTGCAGCAGTAGGGGACAGCCATCGTACTGCTTTCTGTTTGCCAGGAAGTTCACAAGGCCCGCTGCTTTACGGCTTCTCAACGCGGTATTTACTAAATTGCCTTTCTTAGGACGGGGCAGTTGGTTTCCCAAACAATCCTCGCAAAACATCATCGCCGTCATCATGGTCTTACTGTTCTCCTTTCACTTTCTTGTCGCAGTCGGCGTTAGGAACTCCGAGAGACAATCTGTGAAATCCTTCTCGACACGAGGTACATAATGTAAATCCTCACATAATTTCTTTTTGTACTATTATATAGTTCATGTAGTAGGTTGCTTTTGCACGGTCGATATCGAGGAAATGCCGCTAGAAGGGGTTAGAATATTTGGAGAAACGATGAAGGGGTAGGGATACATGATTCTTCAGAGTGAAGAATAAGAAAATCGGGCTGGTGGCGCTATACTGTCTTTGATATGTGTTGGGACCTATTTTTTACTTGTAACTGGTGCGTTAGGAGCTGGATGGAGATATACATTCGCCCGGCAAGCGCCTAGTTGTCGCAGCCGCTGCATCGTGTTGGGCTGGGCGGCTCGAATTTGTGGGAACTCTTTCTACTATATGAAGTGGATGAGGAAAGAAACAGGCGACGTGATACCCCCCTTCATATACAATGTTCAGCTTGCCTTTTTATTGTTTAACTAAAAAATTAATAAGAAAAGGAAAAGGATATAGGATTGAGGGGGTGATTATGACAAAAAATGGGGTTAAAATCCCCCTTACCATTTTTTAAAAATCTGAAAATAAAAATACTCTCTCATAAATAAAGAAGGTATTTGGTGGTGGTATGAAAAAATTAGTTCTTTTCAGTGGATATTTATCGCTAAATTTATGTAAACTCATCAAGTCTATTAACAGAATAATGAAATAATAATAATAATAATACAAGGAAACGTCCCGCCGGGCAGACGGATGACGTGGTGTTGGTTTGCCATAAAACGCGGCAGGCTGGAGAGTCCCACGTTCGACCTCGACAGCCACGTGTTGGCAGTCCCGACAACAAGGGGGCCTCCTTTAAGTCTCCAAACTAGTTACTTTGCGGGATCATTTTGGTCGGCTGAACCCGAATACTCTATTGTTAGTGGAATAGATTTTAGTTAGCGGCCATTGAGGTACTTGTCTGTGTTTTCTTTTTTATATATTATTATTATTTACTTTAAAATTTAGTATTTTTATATTTAGTAACTTTTTTTCGATTTATCTTAAACGTTAAAAAATATTAGGTAAAATATAAAATAATAACAAAAATTATTTTAATATTGTAAAATAAAGAACGGGAAAAAGGAAGAAGGTAAACGAGAGAATATGAAGAGAAAATGGGGGAGAATTTCTTATTGATTTCTAAGATCATCATACGTATACAATAAATATCCCTTCTATTTATAGAGATTTTACAATAGCAAGAATCTAAAGAATTGTAATTGAATGAATAATAAATAATTATAATAAATGGTCATTCACACTATGTTTACAATACCCCCTTGAATGTTCATTCCGATTATGCCTCGTTAAAAACCTTTCCAGAAAAACCCTGTGGAAAAAACCATGGGAAAGGAAAGAAATAGTACAATATGTTTACTTCCCTCTTAGTATGATTACTTTAAATATCCTAGTTTGCGCATTCCAATTTTACGCACCAGCCTTTCAAAATTTGTTGTATGCAAAGCCTTTGTGAATAAATCTGCCAAATTTTCTAATAAACGTGTTTGTTGAACATCAATATCACTACTCTTCTGGAGATCATGGGTGAAAAAGAATTTCTTGCTTTTCGAAATAGTAGTGTCGATGCACTATCTACGAGACAGTCGCAATTTTCATTGGTCGAGAATTCGCTTCCGGGAACCTCCATTTTCTTCATAAATTAATTTTTAATGATATACAAAAGCACATAAGAAAATAAAAACAACAATAATAATAAAAAGAATCCAAAATGTTACTCCCATATTATACAATTTTTTATTTTTTTTAATTAAAAGTTTAATTTGCACAACAAAACGTATAATTGGGTAATCATAAAATTTCATTTAAAAATAAACAAATGCATCAAGAGAAATAAAATTAAATAACATTATTATTATTTTCATGCTTGACAAGAAAGTCAGCTATATCAAATTGAGAGAAATCATCCAAACCAAAATCTATTTTATCATCACCGAAAGCCACTTTCCCTTCATCGAAAACGAAGTTCGCCTCGATCGCCCTTTTTCCTTTTAGTGACTCTTGATAGAGATTGATCAAATGTTTTGGCGTACGACAGGTACGTGACCAGTGACCCTTTATGCCACAACAATAACATTTATTCTCCACAGCCTTGTTGAATTGACCATTTTCATCATCATGCAGCTCTTTGTCGCTCTTCCCCTTTTCCACATATTGGAGACGATTGTTACGAAAGTAATACCGACCACCACCACATCCTTGACCATTACCACATCCATGTCCATTTTCACGGCCATGACTGGGATCACGAACACGACCACGACTACGTTGTTGTCCTCCATGTGATGTCACATTCACTTCAGGGAATGGAGCAGATCCGGTCGGACGGGCCTCATGATTCTTCATCGAAAGCTCATTATTTTGTTCGGCCAAAAGGAGACATGAAATCAATTCCGAATATTTCTCAAAACCTTTTGCACGATATTGTTGTTGCAGGAGCACATTCGATGCATGAAAAGTGGAGAACGTTTTCTCCAACATGTCTCCGTCGGTAATAGTTTCTCCACATAATTTCAATTGAGAAGTAATTCGAAATAATGTCGAATTGTATTCGCTCACCGATTTAAAATCTTGAAGGCGCAAATGCAGCCAATCAAACTGAGCCTTTGGAAGAATGATTGTTTTCGAATGATCATACCTTTCTTTCAAATTATTCCACAGGACCAAGGGATCTTTCACGGTGAGATATTCAATTTCTAAACCTTCGAGGAGATGGCGATGAAGAAAGATAATTTCTTTGGCCTTATCTTGGTCGGACGTCGTGTTTTGATCATTGATGGTATTTTCAAGACCGTTGGCCGCAAGATGAATTTCAGTGTCTAAAATCCTTTAAAGGTAATTCCTTCCAGTGATGTCAAGGGTCGTGAACTCAAATTTTGTGAGATTCAACATGATGACTATAAGATTCGACATGAGATTAAAATAAAATCAAAATTTTTCGAGGTTACCGTCGTCTACCTCAATCCACTTAGTTTCCATGAACGAGGAGGGGGATTTGGCTTCGTGCTGACAACGTGTTGTAAAACAAAGAACGGGAAAAAGGAAGAAGGAAAACGAGAGAATATGGAGGGAAAAGGGAGGGAGAATTTCTTATTGATTTTTAAGATCATCATATGTATACAATAGATATCCCTTCTATTTATAGAAATTTTACAACAGAAAGAATATAAAGAATTGTAACCGAATGAATAATAAATTATTACAATAAATGGGCATTCACACTATGTTTATAATATTTAAAACTTTCATTTTTAGTCAAATTTGACTTGTCATATGCTTTTATCTCTACCTTCATACGTTTTCTTTATTTTGGTTTGTGTTGGACGAATTTCGTTCGAAATACAACTTGGATTGAACGGAGGCTAACTGTCAAATACAAGAGGATTTGACTTTTCCATGTAACCGCTGATTCAAACGGAGTGAGAATCCAAAATTTCCCCCATAATAAATGCCTTCCCAAGATCTAATTTTGAACTCTAATAGTTCCCAACCCAAAAAATCATTGAAATTCCCAAAGTTTCACCACCGTGACAAAAGTCATAATCGCACCAGCAAGGGAGGTGAGACGCTTGTGTAAGGTTTCTTATTGGAGGCATGGACATCTATTTCAAGATAGAAGATGTCACGGGGATAAGACGAGGGTCGGTGCCCCTCGTTTACAGAAGCTTGAGCGAGGCTGTTTGGGCAGCGTCCATGGGTCAGAGTGCATGGACAACAATGAGCGTAGGTGCGTTCGTTGACACTTGACGGATCAAGTGAGGGTTCGAGTCGGTGCTCGGACAATGAATCTAGGCACGAAGCGCAACGTGACCATAATACTTAGGCGCGGACGCTTGAGAGATGTTCGTGGGCGGTCCCATGAGCGGTGTTCGTGAAGAGGCACGAACCTATACGGACCTAGAGTGGTATGGTTCGTGAACAGTCTTGGTCGCAAAGGTACGAGAGACTAAAAGAGTGTTTGGACGCGTCACATTGTGAGGGGGCGCGTATGAAAGGATATGACCCTTGAGAGGGTGGTGTTGGTGAAAGGGTGCGTTCCTTGGGTGGGTTCCCCTTGGACAGCCACAACACTTGTAAGGGTGCATAGATTAGAAAGGGTGCGACCCCAAAGGGTACTAGAGGGCGATTACATTCTAACTGACACGACTCTTAGGAAATGTTATAATAGTTAGTGAACAGCCACGATCCCTATATGTATGAGGACTTGTGAAGGGATGTAGGCATGGAGGGATTGGGTTGTACTCGTGGGAACGCTAGATAATATAAGTCAGTGTCTTCATCAAAATAAAAGGCTTCCGTTGTATGTGTGTTTGGGTGGCTGGTCGTGCCCGAGGGCGAAACACGACACCCATAGGGTGATTTACATGATAGAGCGTTGTACCCCTGTGACAGAAGACATGAATGTCTGCAATTGAAGAAGGTATGTTTGTCCTTGGCCTTTGTGGCAACGTTTCTACTTTGGTGTTGTAGATAAGTTGTGCATGAAATAGATTTTTATATCTACAGATATGGCGAAACGCATTACTTTGAATCTGCATGTTGGAGGGGGAATGAATTGTTTTGGATTAGGCTCATACGATGGTGGTAAGTAGTAAAGTATGACGAAGTTGACATTGATTTACTAGGATATTTTAAACCAATTGCTCTAACCAAAGGCTCTGGAATTAGTAAGGTTCAAAGAATATGGTATTGTTTTCTAAGACGAGTTTTTTGTTGCTGAAAAATATTTTAGAAGACAACCATGTAATGCAAATGGTAGATGAATGCGATGGTGAGAAAGTAAAGATTTACATTGAAGGTGAGGAAGAGGGTGTAAGTGAATTTGATGTAGGTGCATAGTGTAATGAACTTGATACTAATGAGGTGGAACAAGATTAGGGAGAGGAGGACATAACTCATTTAGAAGAGGAGGAGGATGATAAAGTTAGGGGTGGTGTTGATGGTTTGAAAGATGAGGAAGAAGTTGGGGGTGGTATTGACGATTTGGAAGTGGATGAGGAAGTTAGGGGAAATAAAGCTCAAATTGATGTTAGTGATGTCGACATGGTTGAGGACGGTGCTGAGTTAGAATATGAGAGAAGTGATGAAGAAATGGGAAAGGATGATGGCTATTCACCCATAAGAGAAAGATGAAAAAAATTGGCGCAGATATTTAACGAGTATAACCCCTATTGTGATAAAAAAAAAGCTATAGAATAGAAAGCTGTAATATGTTTTGAAACACTTAGGCAACTTCATAAGGCTATTCAGCAGTATGCTATTGCTAATAGGTATAATCTAAGGTGGAAGAGAAGTACAAAGGATAGGTAGGAAATTGTTTGTGTTAAAGGTTGTCCTTGGAGGTTGTATGGGTCTTGGACTGAGAAGGAGAGGATATTTGTTGTTCATTTTGTATTAAATGAGCATAAATGTAGTCGTAGTATAAGTAATTGTCAAGCTACAACAATGTGGCTCTTATCTCAATTCATAGAGGGGAGTATTTGTAAGTCTGGTGTGATAGCCTAAGAAACTCAGCTAGAAATTATGGAAAAGCACAACCTGAAAATCTCATTGATGACAATAGACAAAGCTAGTTGATTTGGCTAAGAAGTTGGAATATGGTAGCCTCGATGATCATTTTAAGGATCTTCGTCCATGTATTGGTGCTCTAAAGTTGAAATATCCAAACCCTACATTTGAACTACTGGCTTGTGATTTAACCTTATCAATAGGTATGAATACAACTTTTAAAAGATTATTCATTTGCTATAATGCTTTGTGAATTGGTTTCTTAAAGGGATGTAGACCTTTCATTGGATTTGATGGCACATTTGCAAAGCATAAATGTGGTGAGATTCTTTTAAGTGTCGCCGGACGTGATGGGAATGAATGAATGTTTTCCATTGCATGGGCTGTGGTCAAAGGGGAAAATTGTGAATCATAGACCTGATTTCTGGAGTTGTTATTCAGAATTCATGGAGTTAGTTATGGTAATGGCTGGACCTTCATAAGTGATCAACATAAGGTATGTATGTGAATTTTAACTTGGCATTTATGTTTTACTAGTTATCATATGTTTGTTGAGCTTCCCTATTCATTTACTGGGGACTGCTTCATGCATTGGCGAATCTCACACCAAATGCAAAACATAGGAATTTTGTAAAGCACATATACCAAAATTGGAAGATTAAGCACAAGGATTCGTTCATGAAAACTTGTTTTGACAAGGTTGTGAAGAGCACGAATAAGACGAATTATGCAAATGCTTTGAATAAGATGAGGGAAAGGCGTGATGGAATACCTCTACCTGAATCAACGACCTGAACATTTATGCAAATCATTTTTCCACAAATCAAGTAAGTGTGACACTATCACTAACAACATGTGTGAGACCTTCAATTCATATATAATTGATGCACGATGATTACCTCTTATCAATATGTTGGAGATGATTGCCGACTGTTAATGGTGAGGCAAGTTCAGAAGAAGAAAGTAGGGCGTGCCAGCAATGACATATTGCTTTCAAATATTAAGAAAGAAGTAGAGTTGCTTAAAGAAAGGTCAGGTAGGTATGTGATCAAACCTTCATTTGCGGAGCGATTTGAGGTGTTGTTGGCTGGTTATCATACGGATAAATACTTGATGGATTTTGGTAGTAGATCTCATAGTTGTAACCTCTGAGACACATGCCCACGTGTAATACCTTGTGTCAACTACTCGAAAAGGGTTGTAGAGGATTATGTGGATTGCGATTCAAGTTACATACATTTAGGAGACTTATGGGCATATATTGGAACCGCTTGAAGGAGTGACGTTTTGGCCAAGAGAAGATTTGGGACCAATAAAGCCGCCGCCATACAAGAAGCTTCCTAGAAGGCAAACAAAAAACACAACAAGAAAGTAAACTTCCCTAAAGTATAAGGCACGGTTTGACACAATCGATGTTGGAACTCCATGTAGTGGAACAACTTCCCAAGAGTAGAAGTCTGCAATGTGGGAGGCATCATTTGTATTCCTGCATGGAATGAAGTGAGCCATCTTCGAGAATCGACCCACAACTACCATGATCTAATCCTTCTATCGTTGTATTCGACGTAATCCAAGGATGAAATCCATGCTCGCATGCCCCCACAGTCAATTAGCTACTGGTAACAAAGTGTAAAACCCTTGGGGTCAAACGTGACTCTTCCAACGATGGCAAGTCGCACAGCATTGAATTAAGGTATTGACATCCTTGGCCTAAGCCAGTAGAAAAGCTCTTACAGCATATCAAGAGTCTTTTGGACTGCAAAGGGTCCTGTAAGTCATCCATGCATATTCTGAATAAACACGTCTTCAACAAATCTTCAAGGAATGCATAGCTTGACTCCATGGAACAAGAACCATATGGCTACATTATAGGGATCACTGTATTTCTCCACGCAAACCTTATAGATATCTCCAAAGTCTGTGACGGTCAAGTACATATCCTTACGTAGCTCAAACCCATCAGTTCCGAGATAACATGTTTACTACGTTGTTCTTCGCTCTAGATTTGTGTTTCAACACTAGTGTGAATGACTGAAGAAATTCTAGCCACTTCACCTATCGTTGATTGAGCTTCGCTTGCTCATTGATGTGCTTCAAGACTTCATGATCAGTGTAAAGGACAAACTCCTAGTAGTAGTAGATAGTGGTTCCACTTCTCCAATGCTCTAATAATCGAGTAAACTCCTTGTCTCAGGTGGCGTAGTTCAGAAAAAACATCGCCTAACTTCTCACTCAAATAATAGGCAATGAGTCAACCCTCTTGTAGAAATACTCCTCCAATGTCGATGTTAGAGGTATCACACTCAACTTTGAACACCTTTGTGAAATCAGGAAGCACCAATACTAGTTGATACAAGGCCCATCGACGCACCATCAACTAGACCTGTCAGCAAGGGATCCGTCGAAGCATGCCTAGTCGAAGCAAGTCTGGTCATAGCAGAAGCAACCTTGCATTGAAGACGCATTGATTGTCAAACCACCCACGCCTCCACTATCTTGCATTTAGTTGCATTCATTTTCAATAAGTCGTTATGGCTAGTATTAAGTTCTGCATGCATTTAGTTGGTTGTTATTGCATTTATTTATTTTTCTTTCTAAGGCCACTATATAAGTTGCCTTTGTAACTCATTGGAGACAACTTTGATTATCATATTATAAACCCCTTTGTAAGACTTTGTCTTCTGTCCGAAGTGAGTAGATTCTTCTTCAACCTCTTTCTTCATATGATGGATTCCAAGTGCGAATTGAGTTGAGCGTTCAACCGGTGGAGGTGTTCTATACCCTCTACGTTGTTCCTCACCATCGTCTTGTTCGGGGTGGTGTCTCTGTATCCACGGTCAAACGAGTCTATGGAATCTTCTTTCATGGTGGTGCATCTGTATCCGTGGAGGATGATCTCAAGCCTTCCTTTTCCTGATCGCCTACCTACACGCCTTCCGTCCATTCCAGCGTCACTCCATTCCACACCCTTTTCAGTGATGTTCCCATTCGTTTTTGGTATTAGAATCATCTATTCCTTGCCATACCCTTATCATCTTGGTATCAGAGCGCACGATTGCCATGGTCGGAAGATTACAATGCGGTATGACTCTAGACGAAGCACACGTTGGTCGGCTTGAGCAGCAGATCGCCAATTTTCAGCAACAACTACAGTCGTTGCAAACTCATCATGCATCGACTTCCCGTAGTCGATTAGACAGCGATAATGAGAAGAACCTGTGGCGTGAGGAGTTTCAACAAGAATCTTCACTGGAGTATCGTAGGCAGGAGATAAGAGCCCCAACGATGACTGTTCAGATTTCGGAGTTCGAAGGAAACTTGGACCTCGAGGAGTTCATTGACTGGATGCATACGGTAGAGCGCATCTTCAACTACGAAGAGATGCCCGAGGAACGAAATGTTAAGTTGGCTGCTTTAAAGTTGAAGAAGTATGTCAGCCTATGGCGAGAGAATACGAACCGGTAGTGTCGAAGAGAAGGGCGTGATAAAATTCGTACGTGGTCGAAAATGAAGAGGGCTATGACTAAGAGGTTTCTGCCGTAGCATTATCGACGAGATCTCTACCTCAAACTATAGTCACTTCAACAATTTTCAAGTGTACCGGAGTACACAAGGGAGTTCGAGAGACTCTTGCTGCAGTGTGATGTCCAAGAAGCCCAAGAGCAAACCATTGCTAGGTATCTTCAAGGACTTAAACCCCAGATTGCGGATACAATCGAACTTCAGCAGTATTGGACCTTCGACGATGTTAGAGCGCTTGCCCACGAGGTTGAGCAGTAGCAAGCGAGAAGATCGAGCACCCGCCCATTCGTGAAGGATTCGCCTTCCAACAAGGAGACTAGCTCCCAGGCAAAGCCACCGTCGACGACGTCAAGAAAAACTCAACCACCGACTACCAGACCAGAAGTCAAGTTGAACGAGCAAGATACCAATCGACGATGTTTCAAGTGCCAAGGAATAGGACACATGGCTTCTGAGTGTCCGACAAGGAGAAACGTTGTCAGTAGAGAGCTGTCCGATGGAGAAGAAAAGTTTGATGAGAATGTCAATCCTATTTGGGATGCAAAGGAGATTGATGAGAACCCTGACGAAGGAGAGTTGTAGGTCGTCCGAAAAGCCTTAAGCGTGACACCCGCTAGAGATGAGAATCAAAGGGAAAGTATTTTCTATACCAGGTGCACAGTCGAAGGAAAAGTTTATTTGGTGATTGTAGATAGCGGGAGTTGCACCAACGTCGTGTTGAAGATGATGGTCGAGAAGCTTAAGTTGCCAGTCGAAACTCATCCTCATCCCTATCGACTTCATTGGATCAGCAAGGAGAGTGACGTTCGAGTGACCCAGAGAGCGAGAATTCCATTTTCGATTAGGAGAAGCTACAAAGATGAAGTCGCTTGCGACGTTATTCCAATGGACGCGTGCCACTTGCTCCTTGGAAGACCTTGACAGTTTGATCGATGCGCACAACATGACAAATATCGTAATACCTATTACATCAGTGTCGATGAGAAGGTCACTTTGATGCCCCTGACCACTCAACACATAATAGCGCCACAAAATTGATCTACGATAAGCCTCTCAAAGGAGTTCAATTCGTTCGAGCAATACACGAAGGTGAGAAGGCTTATTTTGTGGTTCTTGTCGAAGCAACCAGGGTCAATCGACGACCCAGTTCGGGTTGTATCCATACTCGAGGAGTTCAAGGATGTGTTTTCGGAGGAGCTACCAGTCAAACTACCACCTATGCGAAGCATTCAACACCAGATTGACTTGGTTCCAGGAGCATCTCTACCTAATCGACCAACTTATAGATGCAATCCAGAGGAAGCTAAGGAGTTGTAGAGGCAGGTTGATGAGTTAGTCATGAAGGGCTTGGTTCGAGAGAGTTTGAGGCCTTGTTCAGTCCCAACATATTGGTGCCAAAGAAGGATGACACTTGGCGAATGTGCATGGATTATTGAGCGATCAACAAGATCACGATGAAGTGACGTTTTCCTATCCCCCCACTAGATGATATATTGGATGATTTGTATGAGCGCAGGTGTTTTCGGAAGTGGATTTGTGAGTGGCTACCACCTGATTCGAATGAAAGAAGGGGACGAGTGGAAGACGACCTTCAAGACTAAGTACGGGTTGTACGAATGGTTGGTGATGCCCTTTGGTTTGTCAAACGCACATAGCACGTTCATGCGATTGATGACCCATGTCTTGCGATCTTTCATGGGAAGTTTGTGGTCGTCTACTTCGACGACATCCTCATCTATAGTTGAAACTACGAGGAGCATGTCGACCATCTAAAGGTTGTGTTCCGCACACTTCAGGAGGAGAAGCTGTATGAAATCTTAAGAATCGTGAGTTCTTTCAGCCGATGTGATATTTCTTGGTTTTGTAGTATCTGTTGAAGGAATCAAGGTTGACGAAAGCAAGATCAAATCGATTAAAGAATGGCTAGCGCCAAAGAATTTCCACGACGTTCGTAGCTTCCATGGCTTAGCGTCGTTCTATAGGAGGTTCACTCGAGGTTTTAGCTCGATCGCAGCCTCACTCACCGAATGTTTGAAGGGAGACAAGTTCGAGTGGACTTCAGTCGCACAAGCTAGTTTCGAGCGACTAAAGGAGGGTCTAAGGGAAGCACCCGTTCATGCCTTACCTGACTTTGCGAAGATGTTTGAAGTCGAATGTGATGCATCTGGAGTTGGGATCGGTGGAGTCTTGTTGTAGGAGGGGAGACCCATTACATACATTAGCGTGAAGCTCAATGGTGTCAAACTCAACTACTCGACGTACAACAAGGAATCCCTAGCCATCGTTCGAGTACTCGAGATGTGGAGCCACCGAGAGTTCGTGTTACACACCGACAATGAATCTCTCAAATACATCAACGGTCAACACAAGCTCAGTCGACGACATGCGAAGTGGGTCGAGTTTCTACAAGCTTTCACCTTTGTCTTGAAGCACAAACTAGGAGTGAAGAATGTAGTCGCTGATGCTCTCTCGAGGAAGATGACTTTATTATCCGCAATGGAGCCAAAGCTGATTGGATTTGAGTACCTAAAGGATTTGTATAAGGACGATGAAGACTTTGGAGGGATACTTGTCCAATGCACCGATCCAGCCGTCGATCGATTCCATCAGGTGAATGGATTCTTATTTCGAGATTCTAAGTTGTGTATCCCCAGGAGTTCAACTCGAGAGCTCCTTATTCATGAAGTTCATGGAGGAGGAATAGCCGGACATTTTGGAGTCGATAAGACTTTGTCAATGCTCTTAGAGAAATTTTATTAGCCACGAATGGAGAAACAAGTGCGATGTCTTATCTCGAGATGTGCTATCAGCCAACAGGCAAAGAGCCGAGTCCAGCCCCAAGGATTGTATACTCCAATTTCAGTCCCTGAGCGACCATGGGAGCAAGTAAGTATGGATTTCATGCTAGGACTACCAAGGACGCATCAGAGGAAGGATTCGATCATGGTGGTGGTCGATAGATTCTCGAAGATGGCACATTTCATTCCATGCCAGAAGACGGATGATGCAACCAATGTAGCGGATTTGTATTTTCGAGAAGTCCTTAGATTGCATGGGGTGCGAAAACGGTCGTGTCAGATTGAGATGCCAAGTTCCTTAGTTACTTTTGAAAGACGTTGTGGCACAAGTTGGGAACGTAACTCGTCTTTAGTACAGTATATCATCCGCAAACCGATGGACAAACGGAGGTTGTCAATCTTACCATGGGTGAAATCCTTCAAACCTTAGTCTCGAAGAATCAGAAGGATTGGGACATCAAGCTTAATCATGCGGAGTTTGCCTACAATCGAGCTCCAAGTTTGACAACAAAGTCTTCACCTTTCGAGATAGTTTATAGACTCAATCCTCTAGTCCCTGTCGAACTACTACCTATGAGTGATGCCAGACCAGTTAGCCGGGATGCTGAAGAGCGTGCAAGGAGATGAGAATGCTCCATGAGAAGATTCACGTCCAGATCGAGAAGGCCAACAAACACTGTGAAGAAAGGGTCAACCGAGGACGTATGGAGAAGATATTCCAGCCTGGAGACTTAGTTTGGATCAATCTAAGGAAGGAAAGATTTCCCGCCAAGAGGAAGAACAAGTTGATGCCTCGAGCAGAAGGTCCCTTCATGGTCATTGAGCGCATCAACAACAATGCCTACCAGATTGATCTCCCAGGAGAGTTTGGAGTTTCAGCCACCTTCAAAGTCAAATACCTTATTCAATTTGCTGAAGACAATGATCTTGTGAGTTTGTGGACAAACTTTTCTCAACAAGGGGAGGATGATACAAGGACCATCGACGCACCATCGACTAGAGCTGTCCACTTGCTCATCATCGATTAACTTACACTTCAATCAAAGCAAGGGATCCATTGAAGCAAACCTGGTCGAAGCAAGTCTGGTCGAAGCATAAGCAACCTTGCATTGAAGACGCATTGATTGTCAAACCACCCACGCATCCACTATCTTGCATTGAGTTGCATTTATTCCCAATAAGCCATTATGGCTAGTATTAAGTACTGCATGCATTTAGTTGGTTGTTATTGTATTTAATTTCTTTTCATTCCAAGGCTACTATATAAGGTACATTTGTAATTCATTGGAGACAACTTTGATTATCAGATTATAAACCCTTTTGTAAGACTTTGTCTTCTGTCCGAAGTGAGTGGATTCTTCTTCAACCTTTTCTTCATTTGGTGGATTCCAAGTGCGGATAGAGTTGAGCGTTTAATCAGTGGTGGTATTTCTAAATCCTCCGCGTTGTTCATCACCCTCGTCTTGTTCGTGATGGTGTCTCTCTATCCATGGTCAAACGAGTCTATCCGAGTCTTCTTTCACGGTAGTGCATCTGTATCCGTAGAGGATGATCTCAACCCTTCTTTTTCATCATGCAGCCGCCTACCCTACACACCTTCCGTCCATTCCAACGTCACTCCATTCCACACCCCTTCTAATGACGTTCTCATTCGTTTTCAATATTAAAATCATCTATTCCTTGTAGTTCCCGTATTACTAGTGCTTCACGTAGCCGACTCTTAAGCAACTCAAAACTCGAATGGGCTACAGTCGACCACTCAAAGGTCATTTCTTTCCAACACTCGGTCATGGGAGCAATAATGGTATTGAAGTTCTAGATGAATCTCATATAGAATGAACCTAGCTTGTGGAAACTTTGAACATCATGAGTTGTCTTGGGGATTGCGAATCTTGAATAACATCGATCTTTGTTATCGTAGACTTAAATGCCATCCTTTGAGACGACGTACCCTAAGAACAAAAACTTGGGTATCGTATACTCACACTTCTTTTTGTTTCCAATTGTTGCTCTCTTAACTTCTCGAACAAGTATATGAGATTCTCCATATGCTCGCTCTTGTTGTGACTATACACGAGGATGTCATCAAAATAATCAACCACAAATTTACCGATGAAGGGTGATGCGGGACGGGGCGAAACACCCGGTTCATCAGCCGCATAAAAGTGCTTGGCGCCTTTGAGATGCCAAATGGCATGATCAAACACTCATATATGATGTACTTGGTCTTGAGCGTTATCTTCTATTCATCTCATTCCCTCATTCGAATTTGATGGTAGCCTCTTAGCAAGTCTACCTGATACAAGGACGGTCGTCGCTTCGTCCACACCTCAACCAATGTCGCCTACTGGAGAGCTCAACTTGGTTGTTATCGAGTAAGCGAGGCGACGAGAGGAGCACAGAGCGACACGATTCTCAGGCGACGAACCACCAAGAAACGCTACGATCTCATGGTTCGTGTCACAATTTACAGCCCAAGGGTCGCGCCTGCTCCACTACCCTACTCCACCAGCTTTTCAGATCTTGTTGGGAGGAAATAATATATTTCATTTTCTCATCTTCTGATTATATTTTATTTTATTTTATTACCATTATATTTTATTTCGCTTCCTTTATTGTCTTTCCCATGGGCAGCCTATATAAACCCTTGCTTTGTAAGGATTGAAAAAAACTACTGATTAAAACTTTTAAAATCCATATTAGACTTTTGTCTTTCTATCCGAAGAAGTGGATTCTCTTCAACCTCGTTCTTCATTTGGTGGATTTCCAAGTGCAGATTGAGTAGAGTGTATCAACCGGTGGTGGTGTGGCTGTATCCTCTGTGTTGTTCCTCGTCCTCGTTCTTGTTCACGGTGGTGTGTCCGTATCCGTGTGACAGGTGAGTTCTATCTGAGTCTTCTTTCACAGTGGTGTATCTGTATTTGGGGAGGTTGATCTCAACCTATCTTCTCATACCCAGCCATTCAGCCATCCCGTTCCATTATTTACCCTTTCGACCATTCCCACGACACTCCATTCCGCACCCACATTGACGTCGTTTCGGTATTGGAATCATCTATTCCTTGCCGTCCTCGCTTCATTAGGTTGTTATTGAAGCGTACCATTTTGGTATCACTACCTTTGAGAATATCGTTGATTCGTGTAGTTCATCAAGCATATCGTCAAGTCGAGGAATTGAAAATCATTACATGATGGTGATTATGTCGATGTCTCGACTGTCAACACACATCCACCATGAGTCATCCTTCTTGTGAACTAGAATAGAGAGAACAACGCATTGGCTAAGGCTTTCTCGAGCATATCCCTTTTACACGTGTTCGTCGATTTCGTGCCGATGTTCCTTGGCTTCGTCTAGATTGCATCAATAAGCAAGACGATTAGACTGTGAAACTCCAGGGATGAGGTCGATTTGAGGTATATCTTTGAACTCTAGAAACATATATTTGAACTCTTGAAGAAGTTGTCAAACTTGTGGAGGAATGGTGGTAGTCGACTTTGCTTCTTCCTCAAATACCCCATCAACATGATTCCTCTCCTCGAATGGTTTATATCAACTTTACAAACTTCGAGTTGATTTCTTGATCTCCAGGTTGAGACGTAATCGACGTTGATACAGATTTGATAGATGCTACGGAGGAAGAAGGATGATCAGGGCCTTCAACTGCCAAGGAGGAGGATGGTGCCTTGAGTATGGTGTATGTGTGGGACACGCATCAAGCATCAAAGATTTATTTGCGTTCGATCCTGAAATTGAGGGTCATTTCGAGCACTCCGAAGGAGTCAACGGAGCACGATGACAGACAGAAATCAGAACAATGGCAATAACAACGAGATTCAAAAAGTTAATCCACCAGCTCCGAGAAGGACTATGCGGGACTTTGCTCAGTCTACTCCTCATGAGCCCACCAGATTTCTTTCCAGCAATTCAGGCTCGGAATTTTGAGATCTAGTCGTTCATACTCCGCATGATCGAGAACTCAAGTTTTGGCAGCTTATCAAACAAACACCCCCACTAGCACCTCACTCAATTTGAAGATTTGTGCGACGCGTTTAGATACAATGGAGTTTCAGCTGAGGCAATCCGAATGAGATTGATTCCATTTTTCATTACGGGACAAGGCCCAATCTTGGCTTTATTCCTTGCCAGAAGATGCAGTCCGATCATGGGAAGATCTTTTGAAGCAGTTTTTGGCCAAATATTTCCCACCGAGCCGAACTATAATGATCATGAATGAGATCACAACCTTTTGTCAACATTCAACCGAGTCCATGTATGAAGCTTGGGAGCGTTTCAAAAAATTGTTATGCCTATGTCCGCATCACGAGATCCAATGTGGATGCTCGTGCAAAGCTTCTACGATGGTTTGGAAGAACAACTTCAATCTATAGTGTATTCCGCTACAGGAGGAACGTTGATGAACAAGACACCTGATGAATTTTTGGAATTGTTCAAACAAGTCACTAACAATGGGCAGCGGAAAGCATCAACAAAAGAGTCGCAATGCTGCATCAAATGGACACAATGACAGCCATAAACGCCCAGCTTGAGAAGCTGACCAGAGAAGTTGTTGTTCTTCGAACTACAAAACCGATATCTAATAGCATATATTTTAATGTGTTTCTTGCTTTCGTAATTCACTATAGATATATAGGTTCTCTGATAATTTCAAATAGTCATTTGTAAACTCGGGAGAGGTACTTAGGGACATGAAAATCCGGTCAGTAAACAGAATTAGTATGGATTTGGGATAAGTGAGTGAAGGGATTTAATGAAACAAGGAGGAGATACGTGATCCTAGGCTTTTCCGACTCATTGAATTTTAATTCTTTGCTTGATTTTTATTTTTCATTGATTTAATTTTCAGATTTAAAAACACATTTCTGTTACTGGCTTGGCTACATAGAAATTGCAATTGTGTATGCTAAAAGGTTCTATTTACTATCCTCATGGAAATAATAACTCTCTCGTCTCTATGTTAGTTGTTTCAATCTGTATGCTTATGGTGTGCGAATTTATCATCCATCAATCTAATTTTATTGGTTAGTTAAGTTCAACGAATATTGGTTAGTTAAATTCTTTATTTCATGATTTATAATTTTATTTTGTAATATATGAATAGAATTTTTTTGCATGTAGTGAAAATCCGTCTACAAGTATACGATCGTAACATACTTAAAAAATTATTTTTAGTATAACATTTGAACATCAAATTATTTATTTTAATAATTTTATCTTAAAAATTTTATGGATTTGTTTTAGTTTTCGCTCGTTGAATTATGTTATCGTGAAAATTTTATGGATTTGTTTTAATTTTCGCTTATTAAATTATGATGTAATTCGAATGTTATGTCCATTTTATACTAAATTATTTTGTGTCTAATTTGAATCTACTATGATAACACGAAAACCTTCACTGAACATGTTCGAATCGAATATTTCATATCGTGTTTTATCTTGTCTGAACACAAACCCAATCACCCTAGCTTTATCCACGATTCACTAGTTCTAAGAGTTTAAAAAACATATGATTAAATTATTATTAAAAATCAATGTCATTATGCTTTAGACTATTAAAAATTTTATCTTGTCCTAATTTCAACAAGGAACTAAAACCTTTACGGGAAATCCCAGTCCTTCGACATTTTTTTAAATATTGAAATCCCAAAGAGATTACAAATTATCAGACCTTGAAAAAGAGTCCCACCTCCTCCCAAAAGAATTGGAAATCGTAAGGAGAAGCTATCTGGGCATTTCAAGAAAGGGGGATTCCTGGTTTCTGCAAACTGAGGATTCTAACAAAAGATGAGATTCGACTGTCACAGGGAGGGTTTACCTTCTTTTGCTGTACAGTGGTTATGGCAGCAGCACTGCCTAGACCTCGTCCTACTACCTCAATGGTTTGCTCGACGTCCCGTGTTATTCTCGAGACTTGCTTCTTCCTCGGATGTCATGACGCGATTACTTCATTCTAGCTCTTTTCCCTGGATTCCGCTACTGGCTGAGTCCCATTCAGATCCATCGGGCTTGCTGAAGAAGGCGATTCTTCATTTGAATGAGGGGCTACATTGCCGGAATCAGCTGACCACCGGAAGTTCATAGTCTGACCCTGCCAGCACTTTCCGTCATTGAAAGCTCTATCTGCCGAGGCTTGTGTTCTAAAACCGATGAGCGCAAACAAAGATTTGGCTGTCTGTGCCTCATCACCGTCCCCCTGCCCATCCATGTCTTCCAATTTCATAAGGGTAAGTTCACCATAAGCTGAGAAATGTTCCTCTAGTGCAGCAACCTGGTGCATACCAAATACAGGAAATCAAGACCCTGGAAGCTAAACAAGGGCTTTGAGGTTAAATCAACGTTAAAAAGGACCAGAAATATGAAACCACATGATAAATACTCTGCAAGAAAGTAAAATGATTTCCCAAACACTTACATTGGCTAGACCAGTTGGTAGAGGCGGCAAGATTTTAAAAGAGATGGGACAGCTGTCCCCATCTTGTTCATTGTCAAGAGAGATGGGGATAAAATCCAATGAAGCCCGAGTCGGCTCCTTTATAGGAGATGACTCCTCAGCCAATAATGATGCGCTTGCAGATGGTGGATCGACAGACACAGCCGAGTTGTTAATACCATTTGTTACATCATTCTGTGAGGATGCCACATCATCAGAGGTGCTCAAGTGTTTTACAGACACAGCAGCAGCTTCGTCGGAGGACGACCTTGGAGTAGAAACATCGGCAGCATCAGTAGCTAATCCCACCTTTAGCCGCTTATTGGATGGCTCTGAGATTACATCCCCCTTTACCGTAGTCTACACAAGGATATGTTTTAAGGATAACTAAACTAAACAGAGGATTAAAGTGAAAAGAGCAGTAGCAAAAAGCATGATGGTTTCAGATGAACAGTTGAAACAAGTGTGAAAGACAAAAAATTGCTATGGGCACAAGGACTCTTCCGATCCAGCAACATGTCATCATTTCTTGTGTGGTGTAGAGATTGTTCCTAGTAAAGTTGAAGCCTCGGGTCCCAACACCGACATGCCAATATCGGTTTGTTTTTGCATTTGCACATGGTGATAAAATCAACTTATGACTCCATTAACAGAAATAAGTACATTAAAATCTAGAACCTAGAACCAATTAACCAGATAAGGGTGTCTAAGGAGAAAAGCAAGAAAGACAGCACAGTTTATGGTTTTTCAGTAGAAACTAAAAGAATGGTGCAAACAGAAATAGAAAGCATGCCTGTCTTTCAAGCTTGACTAGCTGACGCTTGAACTCATCACGCTTACGGTCCAGCATTTCTTGCTTCTTGCGGAGTTCCTCCTTCAGCAGCTCCAGACTCTCCAGCTTCTTCTGATTTGCAGGGGTGACTTTTGGACCACTTGTTGTGGAAGGCTTTGATTGATCAGACGCTTGCAGATGAGTCCCTAGTTCTGCAGCTTCACCAGCCTTCGAAGGGGCTGAATAAATATCCTTCCCTCTTCCAGCACTAGAGATATTGCCAGGAATTGAAATAGCTGTCACAAGTTTTGGATTTGAGGGTATGTTTCCCATTTCCTCGTCCACAATATTATCACGGTTAGCCCACCATAGCTTGATAAACCGGTTCCCCATAACTGCATCAGGTGCCATAAGGGCAGATTCTGCCTCTTCTCTTTTGGAAAATTGCACGAATGCTCTTTCACTGTTAGAGGGAATGTGAATGTCAATTACCTTCCCAAACTTCTTGAAATGTGCAAAAAGTGTCTCCCTTTTGTTGTTTTTCAGAGGAACGCCATTGACAAATAGAGTGCGCAGTGCTTTCTGGGTTGGCTTCCTAGGAGTATTGCTAGCATCAGACTGTCCTTGATTGGATACAATGATTGATTTCTGCTCAGATGCATTGGCTATAATTTGCTTTCCCCGATAAGAACTCCTTGTTCCACCAGCTGATGTCACCCCATTTTCATTTCCAGAAAATCCCGAAGTACTAACATTAGAACCAAATTCACCTTTTGGGTCATTTTTACCCCGTCTTATTTTTCCCCAAACAGACAAACTTGTGCCCTGTGGAGCAACAGGAAGCTTGATGCCTCCGTCCTGATGACCCATATCAGGAGCTTTCCTGGTTGGAAGACCCACATTATCATGATCGAACAATGTAGGGTCATTGGGATGGTGGGAGTGCAGAGATAAAGATGGAGGTTCTTCAGGACCACCGTTACTCCACAAAAGCTGATCAGGGTCATATAAGTCAGACGCACCGAGATTACCCGAGGCAGTATATGAAGAGTTAACTGCTGCATCTGGAACAATGGCCCTGCCAGATTTCCCATGTGGTCCCTTATTATTCATCAGCATTGCTGATGAAGAACTAACAGAAGCCAAGGCTCCTGGCATGGGTGGTGTTCCTAATATGGGTGCACTTGGCAGTGAAACAGGGAGGTTGAATTGTGAAAGGGACTGCAAATTTAAAACACATTAAAAAGATTTGAAGGAATAACAACAGCTTGATAGTTCACAATAAAGGAGGCTTTCCTTCAGAAACCAAATTAAATTAGTACATATTACAACAATAAGGTAAGTATGTCATCTAGCCCTCCACAATGAAATGTACAAGAAACCTATTATAATATGACATCACAACACTGCATACTGAAGCAGGTTTGATTTGCAACCCGGATTGTATTAAGACCAAATTTATAAATAACAGCCAGGAAGCGTTCACCCAATGAAAAATATACCTATTACGTTGCTTTGCAAACCCCATTTGAACGATTCCTCTTACAAGCACAATTAAGCTACATAATAATCGATCCAACAGAACTAAACTATTATAGTAAGCTGCAAATATGTGCCATATCAGGTACATAAATAAATTTAAATGTATTGCAGAACTCGTTTGGATACTAAACATGCAACTTGGCCTACCAGCATCAGGAATTCAAGAAAAGGGACAAAAGCAACATTTATTATGTGGAGCAAGTACCTGCACATCTTCAACGACAATACGGTTGACACCATGCTCCATAGGACACATGTCGCCTCTCAAGCAAAATCCACGTTCCTCGAAGTCCCTACATCGTTGCCTTGGAATACCCATATTTACAGAACTAGCTATTGGGGGCACAAACGTCCCTTGCAATCCAACTGGAGGGAGTGCCTCCATACATCCAGCTGCTCCTGGTAGCAGTCCAAATGTTCCCCAAGATCCATTTTGCACGCCTGGAACACCCGGCAATCCCATGCCGGGAAAGAGACCGGGTGTAGCAGGACCCCTCTGAATCATTTGCGAAGCAAGGTCAACTGAATTTAACCTCAGATCACGATGATTCCAAGCACCGTTATCCCTCCCCCTTCCTCTACCAGGACCCATATTGCCAATGAATGACTGGTTCAGCCTTGTTGGTCGAGAAAACGAAGTTGAACCCAGTTGACGCCTCTCAAACTTGTTGAAGTCTCTATCAGAAGAGTCAAAGTTTTTCCAAGATTGATTAGCCCGTGATTCATTATCCTTCACAGGGTAACCGTTTTGGAAAGGCCTATTGTGCTTTCTGAATGGTCTGGTAATGGTGGGCTCCATTGAATCTTGCTCCGAGGACTCAGAACGCATCTCTCTCCTTCGATGCTTATGGTTACGATCGTCGTCCTCATCGTCGCTAATTTCCTTTTCATCAGGATCACTCGCAGACTTGGGAGGCGAAAGATCAGAAGGCATCGAGGACGAAACTTTCATTACCATAGCTTTATATTAAATCTTAGAATCCAGAAGCTTGGAACATTACACCTCTAGGTAAGATGCCAAACATAATTTAATATCTTGAAACCTTCAGTGCTGAATTCACCTAGATAAAATGGAAAAGAAAGAATCAACTTCAGCATCATCACGGATGTCAGACATTATTCATCATGGGATCATATAGTCATGCGATTCGCACGCGACACCCCCAAAAATAAGTTAGAAAGAGAAATCACGCCCTACAATTTCTAACTAATCTCATCAACAAACACCCAAAAGGTAAGGAAAGGTCGAAAAGGATAATGTTTGATTCCCTCGGTTAGTCACTAAAAGAGAATAACGTTTCTGGCACAATTAAGAAAAAACGAAATTGCTTCTCTACATGCTCGTGTAGCTAGTTACTATCCAAGGATAATTTCAGGAGGTATCTAAAAGAGCACAGATCCACATAACACGAAGCCGGACATATCAAGGGAACTAGTAAACTCAATGTTTCTCAATCCGCAGTTTCCCAGTTCGGCAACCTGCCGCCAACTCCATCAGGCTATGATGACCCCGCGAAGGTTCTCCACATCAGGATCACAAACACAAAAATCTCCGTCCCCCCAAACCCTAACAAACCCCCAGGCCCCGATTATCATTCAACCCGCAGCAACAACGGTAACATAAAAAAAAAAACTCACCCCAACCCCCTCAACACCCTACCAAAATCCCAAATCCGAAACAAAAGACGAAAGGAAGAAACCATCCAAGAACCACCAAAAACAACTTCACACGGAACCCCTCAGGAAGCACAAAATCCTCCCCTGGAGACAGAAAAACAACGACGGAGCACCGAACACTCACGGAAGCTTCCAGAAGGGGGAGGGGCCCCAATCTCCGAGGAGTGACTCCGGCGGGGGAGGAGATGATCTGGACGTCGTCAAAACGAAGAAATCAATTGACGAGAAAATGTGTTTTTGGGCGAATTCTCTCGCGAGGAAGAATTTCCCGAGTTGTGCAGAAATTGTGGGGGATTGAGAATTCGTGGCTGCTTCGCGTTTTTACATGTAAAATAAAATATAAAGCCAAAAAGAAAAAAAGAAAAAACTACATGTCGCAGGTTAAAAGGAATCGAGAGAGAGGGATTTAGGGTTGGTTGAACTGGTGTGGTGTGTCATCAACTTCCCAATTACAACAATGATTAATTCCATTTCTTTTATTTACTTCTTACAAATTATTTTAAATTTCCACACAAAATAAAATCCCAAAAACTCGATTATATAAAAAAAAAATTGTTTCAGAAAATGGCAGGAAAATGACAGGTTTGAATAACAAAATTCCTTGTGGTCCATAATGACTGGGTTTATTACAAGTTACAACCTAAGTTATTGATACTTCGTATACTAAAAATAAGTTTCACGTAGTTGAGCTCGCGGCCATGTTCGCAAGCCTAACCTGCTTGTCCCAGATGAGTTGACCTCCCTCTGTGATAGTCGCTCTAGTTAAGGTATGCTTGTCCCCGTTTTAGGGGAGCGACAAGAGAGGTGAGCGTAACAGGCAGGTCACAAAGGACGCTCCTCTGTTCTTAGCATCAAGATGGGCATGTACTTGCAGCAACTTCCCTGACAGCAAGCCAACAACTCCAATGACCTGCAATGATCGAAATCTGACATCCTTCACACGAACAATGGAAGCTAAAAAGAACCAAAAACGGATACTTTGATAGGCAGCTGATTTCTACAGCGTCGGCAAACCACTGCCTCTTAACCGTTCCTTCGGCACATTGCAGTGCCGCAATCGATTAGGACATGCCAGATCTCTGCGGCATATAAGCCTAAAAAGGATTACTCTGATGTCCTCTGAATTTTGACATTCCAAATGACGGTTTTGAGTTGAGGAAACAGAAACCACCAGGGGGGAGTTCAGTAGATATGCTTTCAGCTTCGCGAACTCAGTCAAAGATGGAGTGGAAGTCCTCACTAGTTTTTGCTTTCATAACAACCTTCCTTAGGTTCTTGTCAAGCTGGTAACGAAGAGAAAAACGGACTAGAATCATAATCCGTGAACGGAATGGCCTCCTAAATTCGGAGAAAGAGATGCCCATAACAGCTATCGAGGACCAAAATGTACCAGCAGAAAGTTCAACAGCCAATCCATTGGGACCTTCTTAAAGCACGTCACTGCCGTAGAACATTTCTTCCGTGCAACTTGGATTGTCTTTTTCTTCAGCAGCCCTTAACTGAGATGACGGAAACAGAGAAAAGAGAACCTCCACGCCCTTCTCGATGTTGGGAAGGGTGTCCTTTAAATCGGGAACTGTTTCTAACACCGCTGAAGTCTTTCCCAGGTAGAAATTCGGAGCTGCCTCTGGTCAGGAGGACTAAGATGTCTCTTCTCATATCGCCCAAGAAGTCATTCAAATCAAATAATAGATTCTCGAGCCAAGAACGTGAAAAGCTTTTGACGAGATCGGGCAGGTGGAGAAGCAAACACGACCGTAGATTTATCTCGAGTGTTCTGAACCTAGCTAAATCAGTCAGGCTATCCAGAAAAGCCAAAAGATGATCATAATGAGATGAGTGGGCTAAAAGCAGTCTTGGAGTTTCTTCCCATGGCATTCCCCTTTGAGGAGCCAAAACTGATGTAATCATGCGGCCTCCCTGAATATCTAATCTCGTGCAACGCCTGACAATTGCTCCCCATTCCACATCTGGTAACCTTGGAGCTTCAGAAAGAGAACTCAAGACAGTTCCAATTACTTTATCATTTTCAAATTCCTCTGTCTGAAGATTAAGGATTAAAAAACAATAAATCAGCTGAAAATGTGATCAGAGCGGCACTCACATGATTCACTGTTTTAGATATCTTTGTTTCATTAACCAAAAAAAAAAAACGGATGATATCCACGAAGGTGTATTATGGATGACTACTCCTAATTCTCCGCTAACAATTTTAAAGCAATATAGCAGCATGCTTCACATCCTGGATTTATACCAAGTAGCTGTTGGCAGAAAACGCACACGCAAATATACAGGTCGCACAAGTAATAAAGTAATGAGTAAAAGTCGTCTCCACAGAGATTGTTCAGAATATTTTGTCGATTATCAATTTAACAAGTCTCAATCTAGCCAGTACAGTTTTAATTGGTAGAAGATTTAATGTAAGAATGAAAATAGTAACTAAACAAAAGCAAGTATATAGTAAATCAATGGATGAAAAACCCAGGACTATGAATCTCCTATCGTTCGTGAACTATCTGCACTCTCTCTTCCTCAATTCCCTCGGTTTCACGTTTACTAACCATAATTCTTATAGTTCGTTAGACCTTTCTCGAGTTTGTAACGGTGAATTATAAATTATTCGTAAACCTATATCTCTATAGTGATGTACGAACAACTATAACCCTTTATGTGCCAATTGTTGTCTTGGTTACCTACGAGCGTATATCTCTATACTCCTCTGAGTTAACCTGATCTCTCAAGCTTATCCTAGGTCATATTCTCCCTCTTCTAATCCTAAGTCCCTCTCTCGAGTCCACTAAAGGATAAGAAATCAAACAAATCGGCGATCAACCGTATATGCAAGCATTAACCACAAGAGAACAAAAATAAATGTGAAACTTCACGAATTGATTCCGAAAAGAGTTTAGACAATCAACTACACGAGTCGGTTCATCACCGTCCTAGATAAAAGATTTAGTTCCGCATACTAGCCGACAAGCAAATCAAGAAAAGAGAAGAAAAGAAAATATACATCGTCTTTTCCGATCTGTCTCCTTTAGCCGTCGCCTTGTAGCCTCTGTTCTCCTCATTGTCACGATTTAAACCCTTTTAAATCTTCCCTAAGCACCCAAGATTTTAGAAAATAATCTAAAAAGATCATCTCACCTTGTGTGGCCGCACTAGATCCTCGTGTGGCCATTCGAACCTTTCTGTCCAATTCTGCTACGCTTGTGTGACCACACCAAATCCTCATGTGGCAACACGACTCTTCCTGTCCATCAGCTTCCCTCTCGTAGAATATCTCTTTTCCTTTTTTATACTCTAGGCAATTATTTCCTTCCATGCTCCTGAGATCTCACATATCTTTCCATGACAACCACCGCTCAACCTTATCGCCCTTAACCTTTACCGGTAGAGGTTTCTTCGTTCACTCAGTTGATTGTTGCTCCGTCTATTTGTGTCGCCTGGTGACCTTTGTCGCTTGTCTATTAGTGTCGCCTGGTTACCTTTGTCGCTTGGTAGCTATTTCGCCCTCAAGCCTTCGCCTGTCGTGTTTATGTAACTTCCTCACTAGAAGGCCTTGCCTTCCTCTATCAAGATTTCTTATTAAACATGATTTCCGCTTCACGTGCATTGAAAATCATGAAATCCGAAAGTATCCATGCAACATGAATATGGGATGTCTAACACTAATTATCAAAAGTGTCTACAAATATGGTATGTCTAACACTAATTAGGCTCATGAATAAGACATATAACTCTAATTTCTTAGAGTTAACACACCCTCAACCTAACTTTTGCTAATTCCGGGCAAAACAGAAAAAAATACTTCTAAACCAAATAAAGCCAAGGTCGTCAGAGTTGTTTATGAAACTCATTGTTCTCAGATATCGGCTACACACAACCAGCATAGTTAGATTCATGTCCTTACTAAACTCGTGTTTCGACAAACTCATGTTCCTACCCTCCACCATCTTTTCTTGAAAACATTTTCAATAACCACATTTTCAGCTTAAAACAAGTCCATCACTTAAATAACACATTTCAAAAAGTTGATTTGCAAAACCACCCTAACACCTCAATCTGTTTGCACTAGGTATCACGACATATCACAAATTCTCAACTTTTTTTCTTCTTTTCTTTTTTTTTTCTCTTGCTCTACTCTAAATGTCTTATCGGTAATAATGGAGACTCATGTAACGAGCTTTCGACCAATGACTCTCGAACCAGTCGATCCAAGGCATTAGATGATGAAGCACCCTTCGGATCTAATAACTCAAGCCACCACTATCACGACTCACACCACAAGTACTTATTCAAGCATTTTATTGATTTTTCATACTTTCTTTCTTCTTTTTTTTTCGCCTGAACATTGGTACTCAAAGACTTGGCAAGATTTTTTTTTATTCCACCTAAAGGTTCACTTCACAAATTTATCTTGGTTGCTCTACTCCTCCCTAATCTCTATGTGCTTTAAGAGATTTGGACTCGTTTCAGCCATAAAAACAATTTCTCCCCTAGCTTTGGATATGAACACAATATCACCTCATACAAGTCAGAGTTCAGATTCTCATCCTCCCACATCTAGAAGCGTAACCGATTAATCACATCAATGAACACAATTATACCAACTCTGACTCCCTAGATTGAAAATGCAAATCTAATCTCATGCATTCAACTAATCTTACCTAAAAACAATGCAAATGCAAATACAAATGCAAATCCCCCCAAACCTAAATGAAGAATCGTCCCGATGATAAAAGAAATAAGAAAAATAAAAGAAACAAAATGAAAAAGGGAAATGACACGCGCCTTATTCATCATCTTTTGATTCCTCATTCATGTCGTCCTCATTGTTGGATGGGGTATGAGCAAAAGGGTTTTCAAGATCAGTGATGTCCACATGTAAAGCCGCCGCGAACCGTCGATTGCACTCTACTTCATAATGCATGAATTTTTCCATTTGATGCCATTGGTCGGCGAATTTGGTGCTTCTTGTAGACGAAGACACTGCAAAACTAGAAGGGTTAGAGATATGTTGTTGTGCAGGTCGAGACGTATTACCTTCATCATCGTCATGTTTATGATCAAAATATCAGGACATCATGTTCATGGTCGCACCATTAAGCGGCCTTGGAGGATGGAATCGGTTGGGCGCTTCCGTAATTAGCCGGGGCGGTGCACCACAGGAGATGGGTGAGCGTTGTGGAGGACGGCTAGCGTAGGTGGGCGTATGGGAGTCCTTCCTTTCTCCCTAGGATAAAAGCAAAACAAAAGTAAAGATCCTAAAAGAAGACGAAGGAAGGAACAAATTCGATTTTGGTTTTTATTATTTTTTTAATTAACTTTTTTTTAAAGTCGTGCGGCCACACAAAACTGTGGTGTGGCCGCACAGAACCTTCCGTGGTGGGGGCTGTCGCCCGTGTGGCCACACAACAGTGGGTTGTAGCCATACGAAACCTTCTGTGGTGGGAGCAACAGTTCGTGTGGCCACACAAATGTGTGGTGTGGCCGCACGAAACCTTCTGTCCACCACTTATTACCTGCATGAAAACGGTAAAATAAAAATAACAAAAACTGCATAAATTAAATTGAAATGAAGTATTGGGTTGCCTCCCAATAAGCGCTTGATTTTAACGTCGTCGGCTTGACGCTTGACTTCGGTTAGGTGTCTTCCATCATTAGTGTCACTGGGTCCCGGTTAACAATACCACCTAAGTAGGGCTTCACTCGGCTAGCATTTATATTAAACTTATTTGAATAATCATTTCCCAACAACTCGAGAACTCTGTAAGGTAATACATGGGTGATCTTGAATAGACCGGACCAACGGGATTTAAGTTTTCCTGTAAACAACTTAAGACGTGAGTTAAATAAAAGCACGAGCTGACCTGGAAAAAATTTGCGATCTTTAATTCGACGATCATGCCACACTTTGGTTTTCTCTTTATAGATTCAGGCATTCTCATAAGCTTCTGAACGAAATTCTTCCATTTCATTCAGTTGCATAAGCCTATGTTCTCCTGTCGCAGTTGAATCCATGTTGAGCTTTTGACTCGCCCAATACGCTTTATGCTCTAGTTCCACTGACATATGACGCTTTTTCGAAGACCAACTTGTATGGCGATGCTCCAATTGGGGTCTTGAATGATGTCCGATATGCCCACATAGCATCATCCAATTTGGTCGACCAATCTGCCCTATTAGTACTCATCGTTTTTTCCAGGATCCTCTTTATTTCTCTATTTGACACTTTTACTTGGCCACACGTTTGCGGATGCTACGGTAATGCAATCTTGTGCTTGACTCCGTACTTTCTCATGAGTGCAGTGAATTTTCCATTGCAAAAATGTGTTCTGCCATCACTAATAATGGCCCTTTATGCTCCAAAACGTGTGAAAATCTATTTGAGAAACTTTAACGCTCCACGAGCATCATTAGTTGGCAATGCAACCGCATCAACCCATTTAGATACATAGTCAACCGCAACTAAAATGCATCTACTATTAAAAGAGTCAACAAAGGGACCCATGAAGTTTATTCCCCACACATCAAAGATTTCCACTTCTAATATGTTTTGTAAAGGCATCTCATCACGATGAGAAATGTTTCTTACACGTTGGCAACGATCACAAGGGGCAACAAAATTATGTACATATTTAAAGAGGGTGCGCCAGAAGAAACCTGATTGAAGAACTTTTGTTGTAGTTTTGTTACCACCGAAGTGTCCTCCATTTGGAGCTGCATGGCATTGATCAAGAATCGACATTATTTCCTCTTCAGGGACACATCGTCGAATGACCTTATCTGTACATTTCTTGAAAAGAAGTGGTTCATCCCACATATAAAACTTAACTTCATGTACAAACCTCTTGCGTTGTTGACTTGTGATGTCCGGAGGAAGAACGTTCGCTACGATGTAGTTTACATAGTCGGCATACCACGGTGCAGCTGCATCAACAGTGAGTAGTTGCTCATCCGGAAAAGAATCATTAATCATTGTTGAATGTGCAGTCACATTTCCCTCTTCTAATCTTGACAAGTGTTCTGCCACCTGGTTCTCAGTCCCTTTCTTGTCCGCAATAGTTAGGTTGAACTCTTACAACAATAACACCCAACGAATTAATCTTGGTTTTGTGTTTTAAGTATCATATAGCTGCATGGTTAGTATGAACAATAACTGAATATCCAATCAGATACGATCTAAACTTGTCAAAGGCAAACACAATTGCTAACATTTCTTTCTCTGTTGTGGTGTAATTTACCGGCTCTAAATCTAGTGTCTTGCTAACAAAGTAGATTGCATGAAAATGTTTATCCTTTTTCTACCCCAAGACAGCTTCTACGGCAGTGTCGCTAGCATCACACATAAGTTCAAATGGAGAGCGGGAACTTATGTAGCAGCTCCTAAACAGTTTCAGGAACTTTGTTACAGAACATCAATATGGTGTGAATCCTCATTTACTGAAAAAGGCAAGTAGGCTACCACATACGACACATGATGCCATCAACAGGCTCTAGTGCAAGGATCCAGTTTTCTGACTGGACAATAACTCAAAGATAATACTTTATAACCATTCGGAAGAACCTCCATCTCAGTAGCACAAGTTAGTTCCACCCTTTGGCAGAAAGCCACAATCAAGGGAAGAGCAAAACATGATCCAGAATTCTCTGCTGAAGGATTCTGAAATGGAACCCAAGAAATGATCATTTCTTTCATGCTCAGGACATTTTCATCATCACCACATCTGGACACAGCATCGACGTAGCTCCCCAAACCAATAACCAATCCCCAGACATCTTCCTCCATCAGAGATCTAAACAAAAAGAGAGTTAGGTTCATATGTTAGACATTGATCTCTACCCTATACATATCTTGTAATTTTGAATATTTTGTAATATACACAAACACATTTTTCCAAATACTCTTGACCATGGTATCAGATCGTAGGGTTTTGGTGCTTTAGAAATCATGCTATTACCCGTTGCCCCTGCCACTCCTATCATTGCCCCTCTGCTGCTATTGTCGTCGACGTTGCCCCTGTTCCTGTCGTTAACACTGTTTTTGTCGTCGACGTTGCCCCTGTATCGGCGTTGTCCCTGTGCCTGTCGCTGACACTGCCCTAGTACCTTTTCTGTTGCTGTCCCTTTTGCTGTCCAGAAATATGTGATCGGTTCGGAATGGCTGATGCAAAATCTTCGGATTTAATGATACAAAATTTGACGGCTACCACCATCAAGTTAGATGGTAAAAATTATTGAATGTGGGATCAATCGTTCCGTTTCTTATTCACTGCCCATAGGAAAGCGCGACATATCACAAATGAACCACTGACAATCGGTGATAGGAAGATTGGATTGTTGCAGATTCTTGTGTCATAACGTGGATGCTCAACAGTATGGATGAGACCGTATCTCCAAGCGTGGTATTCTTGGCATCTCTCAAGCAAATATGGGAGTCACTAAAGGAGATGTATGACCATGAGACGAATATTTCTCGAGTGTATGAGTTGTATGAGCAGCTGTTTGTTCTTCACCAGAGAGACCAATCTCTCATGGAGTTTTATGTTGCCCTTCGTGGGATACTTGATGAGCTTGATCTTCACTAGCCAATTGTTCTCAATGACCAAACTTTACGCGAGTATCGTGAAGGACTGGTTGTATCTAAGTATCTTTTGGGTGTACATCCTGAAATAGCCGCAAAAATTTGTGGTTCAGTGCTAAGAAGCGACTCAATTCCAACCTTGGCTATAACATATTCCCGAGCACTATGCATCTCTATCGGTTCTAATCCTTCTGACTCAGCATATGCATTATCAATTGTTGGACGAGCCCGTGGTCGTGGTCGGGGACGCGGTCATGGACGGTCTCAACCTACCTCTTCTGGTCAACCTTGTGTACATTGTGGCAAAGTGGGGTACCTTTCTAAAAACTGCTGGCAGAAGTTTGAGAAACTTGATTGGGTACTGGCGCTCGAAACTCCAGCTTCTACATCTATCACCAGCACACCACAAAATGCTTCATTAACTGTTGTGTCAGGCACGGCCAACCAGGGTAGCTCTTCTGACTCATCTATCCCTGTAGATTTTAATGTAGGAAAGGATATATTGCCTCCTCCTAGTTCCTGGATTCTTGATTCTGGTGTGTCCTTTCATATGAATGGTTCTTCACGTTTCCTATGTCATATAAGCCCTTCTTCTTAGTGTATGTTATTATTGCTAATGGACATTCTTATCCTGTTAAAGGTTCTGGCGTTGCGTCCCTCACCTCTTCTATATCACTCTCTAATGTTCTCCTTATACCCAATTTCCCTATGAATTTGAGTCAACTCACAAAAGGTGTCAATTGTTCCCTTACATTTTATCCTTCTCATTGTGTGTTGTAGTATCTCCAGAGTGGGAAGACGATTGGTTCAGGTACTGAACACGATCGTCTATACTATTTTGATGGTTCGTCTACATCAGCTTTGACTATTACTCATATGTCGTCTTCTATTTTACGGCATCAAAGTTTGGGTCATCCGTCGTTTCATAACCTTTCTCATGTTTTAGGGGACTCCGTTCCTCTTTTTAAGTTTTCTTGTGAGTCTTATCAGTTAGCAAAGCATCATCGATCTTCTATTCCATCTCGTTTTATGTCCAGTAGCACCGCTCATTTTGAGTTAGTACATATAGACATCTGGGGTCCATATAGATATAAATCTACCAGGGATACCGTTAGTTCATTAATTTTATTAATGATTTTACTCGTGTCCCCGGGTTTTATCTTCCGCTTGATAGGAGTCAAGTGCCTGATGTACTACGTCAATTTTATAATGAAATAAACAATGATGTTTCTATTAAAGTATTACGTACCGACAATGCACCTAAATATGTGTAGAATGATATTTTTTCATTTTGTTCAGCACATGTTATTATTCATTAAACTACTTTTCCATATATTTCTCAGCAAAATGGAGTTGTCAAACGCAAAGATCGTCATTTGTAAGATGTCGCACGCACTATCTTGTTTCAAATGCATGTTATGCGTCACATTTGGGCTGATGCAATTCTCACTACTTGTCATCTTATTAACCGCATGCCTTCTTCTATGTTACATGGTCTTATTCCTCTTTAATATCTTTTTCCTTCAAAACCTTTGTTTTCAATTTTACCATGTGTTTTTGCTTGTGTCTACTTTGTTCATGATTATCGTCCAGGAACGGACAAATTGGCTCCTCGGGCGGTTAAATGTGTATTTGTGGGGTACTCCCACACTCAAAAAGGCTATAAATGTTTCGATCCATCTTCAAATCTATACTTTGTTTCTGCTGATGTCACATTTTTTTCATCTCAACCATATTTTATGTCGCCCCAATCAAAAGATATTCCTCCTGTACCTTTCTCGGTACCATGTACTCCTCAACTAGTTCCTCCAATGCATGACTCTTCTTCCCCTTTGGCGCTAGTGTCTCCACCATTACGGGTTTATACCCGTCGTTGATAGACTCAGTCGTGTTTAGTTGCCCCAACCGATACTTTTGCTCTGGATGATCCGTCAAACACGTCAGTACCAACCCCACCTTCTGACCTTGATCTTCCTATTGCTCTATGTAAAGATAAACGTTCTACCCGACATCCCATTTCTAACTATATCTCTCATTACTGTCTCTCTACCTCCTCGAGATTGTTTGCCTTGTCCTTGTCTACTACCTCTATTCTAAGAAACTATGAGGAAGCTATTCAATCTCCTGCATGGAAAGCTGCCATTGATGAATAGGTGAGAGCTCTCGTTTCGCGGGGAGCATGGCAGTTGGTACATCCCCCTTCAGGATTTGACATTGTTGGATGTCGATGGGTATTTACTATGAAATATAAGCCTGATGGTACCGTTGATCGTCACAAAGCCCAACTTGTTGCCAAAGGGTATTATCAAACTTATGGCATTAATTGTATGGAGAAATTCTCTCCAACTGCTCGTCTTAACTCCATTCGCATTTCGTTCTGTTATCAACTTACAATTGTCTATGCTACAATTGGATGTTAAGAATACTTTTCTTTATAGAGATCTTTCGGAGGATGTGTATACAGAGCAACCTCCTGGGTATGTTGCGCAGGGGGAGATGGTATGTAAGCTTCATAAGATTATATATGGATTGAAATAAAGTCCTCGAACCTGGTTTCAGAAGTTTAGAGGTGATGTGGAATCGATCGGCTTCAAGCCCTGTTCCTCTGACCATTTTGTGTTTGTGAAGTCGGGCATTAAGGCTTACTCGTTTTGGTGATTTATGTAGATGATATTATACTAAAGGAAGTGACAATATTGTGATTCTTCAAACACGAGACTTTCTTTAAACTCAATTTGTAACTAAAGATTTAGGGAAACCAAAATATTTTCTTGGCATGGAGTTATTGCACAACAAGAATGGTGTTATATTGTCGTAGTGAAAATATGCATTTGATTTGCTAAAGGAGACACGTCTCATTGATTATTCAGAATTACTTGATGATGTGGGCAGATATCGAAGGTTAGTTGGCAAACTCATATACTTAACAGTCACACGTCCGGATATCACCTTTGTTGTAAGTGTTGTCAGTCAATTTATGTAAAAGCCTCGGAAGATCCATTGGAAGGCTGCTTTGCAAGATTTTCTTTACAAAAACCATGAGCATTTGAAAGTGGAAGGATATTCAGATTCAGGATATGCAGGAGATAAAGCGGATCGTCATTCAATGACTGGATATTGCACATTCGCTGGTGGTAATTTGGTGACTTGGAGAAGTAAAAAGCAAAATGTGGTGTCCAGATCAAGTGCGAAACCGGAGTATCGTGCAATGGCTCACACTGCGTGTGAGTTGTTATGGGTCAAGAATCGTCTGAGTGAACTAGTTTTTCTATGCCTACTCCCATGCAAATGTGGTGTGATAATAAATAAGCTATTTATATTGCCAAAAATCCAGTATTTCATGAGAGGAAGAAACACGTAGAGGTGGATTGTCACTTTTTCGGGATATGGTGATGAATGGAACTATTGCGACACCTTTTGTTCGATCAAGACAATAGTTAGTAGACATTTTCACCAAGGGGTTGACGTCAAGGGTATTCACCGAGTTGTGTTACAAGCTTGGCATATATGATGCATGTGCTCCAGTTTGAGGCGGAGTGTTAGAATAGAATGTATCTCGACATAATTAGTTATAATGTATCTAGACATGGAGGGATTTAAGTTCATAGGTTAGACATTTACCTCTACCTTATATATGTCTTGTAATTTTGAATATTTTGTAATATACACAAGAACACATTTTTCCAAATACTCTTGATCAGAAGCAAAGCAAAAAGTCCCACCTCCATCATGCCAGTCTCGAGGTATGTATTCACTAAGAGCCTGTTTCGTTTTTGAAATGGAATTATGGACGGAATAAAATGGGAAGGGAGAAAAAGATATAGTGATTATGAAGTTGCATAAAAAAATAATGTAATTAGTTTAAGAATGAAGAGTAGGAGAGGAAGGGAAGGATGAGGAAGGGAATGGGCATTCCCTACCATTAGCAAGGGAATGCTCATTCCTCCCATTCTTATTCAAAATAAAGGCAATGGAAATGAATTAAAAGGAAATGAGTAGAATAGAAAGAAACAGAGAGAGGAAAATGAGTAGAATTATTAGTCATCCAATTCCTTCCTCAAATCCTTAAACCAAACACACTATAAAAATAAAGCATCTCGAAAGATGATCTTATAAATTTCAAAAGCATGGATGATAAGGACATCATGATGTCCTCGATCAGTGCCACGTCTTTGTATCTTAGAGGTTTATCAGAAGCCATGGGCTTTGATCGAAGATCTTGGCTTGACAAACCTATTTGGCAACAAAAATTATGGGCCACAAGTCTTGCAGGCCTGTGGGACAGATTGGGTTAGGAGTCCAAGATTATCCCAAGTAAGACTATGGGAAAGGCCCATACGTCACGAAGACCTTCATCCAGAGGATAGACCAAGCAACTAAAGATTAGGCGAAGGATAGACCAGAAGGACAGTAGGCAACAGGTGACTTTCGAGCAACACAAGCGATGGACAGTTAGCGTAGCCTATTCATGGAAAGACTTAGAGAAGGAAATGAAATATCTTGTTTGGCGCGCAAGTAAGGACCGGAGGACCATATATGGGAAGGGTATATTACAAGACAGATCGGAATGTCCCAATATTAGGGAAGATAATATCCCGTTACTAGATTTAAGTCAGGATATAACCCTATAAATAGGCTTTCCTTCACACAACACAGACACAGACAACACATCATACACCTATCTATCTACATTAGATTATCATTAGTTTTAGTCTTATATCTTAGTTTACGCTTCGTAGTGCTTCATTCTCTCCATACAGCTTCCTTGTTGGCATTCGTTACTGATCTTGATTGAATTATGCGATTACTGAATGTAAACTAAACTAAAACATACATGTTTGAGCATTCTCGGAATTTACCATTGTCTTTCTTTTAAATGGCAACCACAGTTACATTCAATCAAATGGTGACCATAGTCACACACTATCCTCGCAAGAGCCCCATTGGCTTGAGGCTAAACAACATCAGACACCTATCTATCTATATTAGCTTATCTTTAGTTTTAGTCTTAGACCTTAGTTTCCCACTTGTTAATCGAATCAATCCCAGAATCATACGCGAATTATGCGATTACTGAATGCATACTAAACTAAAACATACCTGTTTGAGCAATCTCAGAATTTACCATTGTCTTTCTTTTAAACGGCGACCACAGTTACATTTAATCTAATGGCGACCATAGTTACACACAATCCACGCAAGAGCCCCCAAGGCTTGAGGCCAAATATTTTCCAGCGTGTTGGCCACTCCAATGAATCCTGTACAAAACCCAAGCTAATTCCATATGCTCCTTTCACGAGAGAATTTTTACGTTAGACAAAACCTAAAAAGGAGAAACACGAAACAACAAAAAATGAGAAAGTTTAAATTGGACGATGCATGCATGCCCTCGAGAAGCAGTCACTACGTAGATTCTCTTTTCACTTTTAATTTTTTTTTGTGGTTCTCAAAACATGTCAACGGCTCTATATGATATCAAGAATTTCTGAAAAGCTAATGTATTCATGTTCTAATCCCTTCACTTCTTAAACAAAGATGAATTATGGGGAAGCGAGCACCTCAATGAGTCATGAGATGTTCAAATTGTTAGCGAAATTAGTGCCTCAAGATCAATCCAAATTATGTAAAATATTACATAGCCTGATTTGTTGTATCTTCTACATTGATTGTGTTTCTATTTTGAAGTATATCTATATCTATATATTAAGCTAAAATTATCCGAAAATCGACAATTTCAATATTTTCTGCTTTCATGTTATCAGCGTCATTCCTTTATTTTTTTCTGTTTCATTTTGCCCAAGTCTGTTTCGTTCTACTCATAGAGAAATTTGATGATATGAGACCTATTGCCACCTTTCTGAAGTGGTTGAATTATAATATGTGGGTTCAAAGTATGAAGAGTTTTTTAATCGGGCAAAAACTTTGTCAAATCGTTACTAGATATAGTGTAAAGCATACACAACATCACGGTAAATCTCCTGTTGATTTTGCTGACCGTATCAAAGATTGGGATAATGAGAATCATCAAATTATTACTCGGTTTCGTTATACATATATTCCTTCTGTTTCATGTTCAATTTGCAGAATATGATACTGCAAAAGATATTTGGGATTTCTTAGCAATCGATACACAACCACGTGCTTTGTTCATTATTATCAGTTGTTGACCATCCTCTACAATATGAAGCAAGAATTGGGTCAATATGTCAGTTTCTTACGCAGGTTCAACCTATCTGGAGTTAATCATTTCAAGCAAAAATCAGTAAAGATCATCTACGCTTGATTCAAGTTCTCATGGCACTCTGACCATAATATGAAGCTATAAGAGCGTCTTTACTTCATCGAAGTCCTCTATCGAGTCTTGAAGCTGATATTCAATAAATAATATTTGAAGAGACACGCATGAATCTAGATAAAGCTCCATAATATGAAGTGGTTCTTGCTACTACAAGATCCTTTCATCAGAAATTCAACACCCAAATGTGTAAGAATTGTGATCAGATTGGTCACTCTTTTATTAATTGTCCCAAGAAAGAGGGCAAATATTGTCACAATTTTGAGCATATCTTATAGCACTAACCTACCTCGACCTCCTCGACCGAAAGGCATAACATCTAAATTTCGGCCATCTCCAAAGTTTGGTGCTTCATATGTTGCTGCTGCCATTGGGATTTCAACAAACATCACGATAAGTGATACTGAAGCTCTCATTAAATAGGTTATATCTTCCGATTCTCCTATTGCCTACTACTCCGAGTGATTCTTCTTGACTATTTGATTCAGTATGTTTTAATCATATGACTACCAACTCCACTATATTGTCCTAAAAAGGCACATTTTTTATTTTTACCACCCGTTCATACCACTAATGGCACCAAAATGCACATAACTAATTTTGGACACACGTCTTCATCTGATTTGGAGCTTCCTGACACATACCTTGTTCATAATCTTACTCTAAACTTGATCTCTGTTGGTCAACTCTATGAACAAAGATTAAACGTGAATTTTTCTCCCTCTGGTTGCTAGGTTCAGAATCCACAAACGGGTCAGTTTCTTGGGACGGGTAGCAGAGTGGGCAGGTCCTTTGAACTGAATTCCTTCTGTATACCTCGTAACCTTGTTTCAGCTGTCGCTGTTTATTCTAGTATCTACCAATGACATCTTCGTCTCGGACATGTTTTCTCCAGCAAACTTCAACCTTTAATTTCTCGTGGCTTATTGGGTCATTAAATTTGAGTCATTTCATTGTATTGACTGTCAATGGGGCAAACAACCATCTTTGTCATTTCCTACTAACCATCATGTTAATCCTTTTGAATTGATTCATTTTGACATTTCTCTTATTCCTTCAATGAACGGTTATCATTATTTCATTTTATTCATTGATGACCATTTGCTTGGATATATTTTCTAAAACATATTATCTGAAACTTATATTAAGTTTTCCCACATGATCAAAACTCAGTTTTCTAGTCCCATAAAAATTCTCCGTACTGATAATGCCATGGAATATCAAGATTCTTCGTTACTTCACTTCCTTGCAAAACTTGGCACTATTATTTAGCGATTGTGTCCACATATGTCACCACAAAATGGACTTGCTAAGCATAAACATCATCGTATTCTTGATTTTGTTCAATCTCTCTCAAAGCCCCAGTATCATCATTAGTTGTGCGAGAACTCTCTGCCTCTGTGTGTTGATCCTTTTGAATGAATCTGCTTTATATATGGTGGGGGATCTTCCTCTCATTCATGATATTGGTAGACATTTTATGTCAAGATATACTGAGAGGAAAAAGAAAGAAAATGTACGAGAAAGGGGGACGGCACGTAGAGATAACATGCCACTTGTGGTTTGAGTGAGTGGGCTCAACCATGTACTGCTCCATTTTCAATATTACCATCGACTAATCATAATAAAGATATAAATTCTCTCTTTTAGGAAAAGTGAATCGGCTAATGTAAGATAATACGTATATATATATATATATTTATGGAAGCAGATTAAAGCCGAATGTAGCCTAGCAACAACATTCACAGTAAGTAAGCTGTGTAGGGAATAATTTAACACCTATTTATGATCATATATGATATCCTACCTTTTTAGTATCACCATCTCACACTTTAAAATAACCTCAATTCCTTGTTCTTCTTGTCTTTCAAGTGTGACTAGACAAACTAACCTCCATGTCAAACTTAAAAAATAAGACATCATCATCATCATCGGCATTTTTAAACATCAATAATTTCATGATTTTGTTCGAAATAGAATATACAGAGTATGAGGTGTTGTTTTATTATACATAAAAAAAGAAAGAAAAAGAGAGAGGGAGTAAGCAGCCAGCCGACCATGAAAGGGAGAGTGAGTGGGCAACTAAGACAGATGTGCCAACCAAATCCTACGTGTAAAGTCGATGACAAACGATGACGTAAAAAGGAATAGATAGAAAGAAATCTTAATCAAACCCCCCGCCGACCATTTTCAAGGGCATTATTGGATGATTTGACCATCTTGTGGTCAAATTATCAAATATATCACGTATTTACTAACATTTTCTCAATTTATCCTAAATTTCCAAAAATATCATCATAAAACCTGAACTTAGAACGTTAACTCACCCTTATCCTCCGTTAGCCCTAGTAGTAACGGAATCTGATATGGCACCCACGTGGCCACCAACTCCGTTATCAGGGGTATTTTCGTCCAACGCTCATTCTCCGCCCTCTCCCCATTCTTCCCTGACCTGCAAGCAACGATCAAAAGTGGAGAAAATTAGGAGAAGAAAGTCTTCGATCGAAGCATCGTCCCTCCCCCCCCCCACCGGCACCCAAAGTCTTCGATCGAAGCGCCGTCCCTCCCCCCCCCCCCCACCGGCACCCAAAGTCTTGTCTTCGATCGAAGCGCCGTCCCCCTCCCCCCCCCCCCCCTTGCACCATTGTCGTCTAGGAGAAGAGAAGTTGTGGAAGACAAGTCTCCATCAACGCACCCATCAACTGACCATCCTTTTCACAGAAGGTACGTACCTATTTACTAATCCCAATTCTTGGTTGATTCCAGACTCGTTAATGGACCCTCCTTGGTTGATTTGGGATTGTTTGAACTCGTGGTAGATGGATGAAAGTCGCAGTACCTTGATCTTTCATGTCGGTGATAGGCTCAATTCATCCGGCCGGGTTAGATACATTGGTGGTAAAACAAATAGATTTGACGATGTGGATGTAGACAAGATAGAGTATTTTACTATCTTGAGTTTGGCTAGAGCATGTGGATATGATCCCACTAGAATGTGGTTTGGAAGACCTGATTTTAGCCTAGCTAAAGGTCTGATAGAAATTAGAAGTGATGCTGAAGTTAGTGAGCTTGTTGCACTGTTATTAGAATCAAAATTTGTGGATGTGTACATAGAGGGAGAAGAAAGAAATGATAGTGACAGAAGATTCACAAGCTGAGTTGCCAGGTGAGTTAGTGTCATACGGTGATAATGTGGTTGAAGAGTTGGTAAAACCAGTAGAACAACAATTCATGATGTATAACCCTAGTTGTGATAATAGGAATTTGAATTTCAAAGTAGGGTTGACTTTTGACAGCTTAAAACCATATAAAAAGGCTGTCCAAGATTATGTCGTGCTTAACAAGGTTAATGTGCGTTGGGTGAGAACAGATATGAAGAGCCCTACTGAAGCAGCATATAAAAGTGCACTGACTAACATGAGATTATTGTCCAATATAGCTGCGGACGATTTCCTAAAGTAAGGACCCGAATACATTTACAAGGTTAGTGATTTCTAATTTCGTCAGGTTAGTGATTTACAAGGTTATTGTCATTAGTTTAAGGCTTATACAGGCTTACTTTGGCACACAAGTAAAGTATGATGCTACTGATAATAATTTCTACGAGACATTCAATAGCTACATTGCCCAAGCTAGATCAAAACCAATTGTAGAAATGTTTGAAGAGATTCGTAGTTCCTTGATGTTAAGGATGTATCACAAAAGCCGATTGTTTGAAGGTAAGGAAGGTAATATATGTCCGGACATGCTTATATTAAAAAGTTAAAGGTCAATTCTGTGAGGTGGGTTCTAAGGCCGTGTATCGGTGAACAGTTTGAAGTGGTTCACGGGAAGGAAAAATTTGTTGTCAACTTGAATGATTCAACATGCAGCTACAGGGAATGGGATTTAACCGGCATCCATGTTGCCATGCGATCTCGTATATCAATTTCATGAAGCACGACATTGTTGCTTGTGTCAGTCCGTTTTTTAAAAGAGACTACTACATGAAGGCATATGAGTATCCATTGTCCCCTTTCAAAGGTGAGAACAAGTGGCCAGAAAATGAAGGAGAACCAATAGGCATCCTCCATTCAAGAATCAACCAGGATGACAAAATAAATAGAAAGAAGGGTTGAAAACCCAAACAAGCTGCCGAAGAAAGGATTGGTCCAGATGAGATGTAGCAAGTGTCATGAATATGGTCATAATAAGAAAGGATGTAAAGGACAACCAACCAATGTAAGTACTTGTTCATGTTATTTCTCTTCTTCCAAATAGTCACTAACAGATCTTGTTGTGGAATACTAGGCTGCTTTGCTGATCGAACCTGCTCAGATGAGGGGTAGAGGACAAGTAATCCAATCCCATACCAACCTAATGGAAATTCCTTACATAGAGGCCAACCTGGAAAATCCTTGCACGCAATACCTTCAATGATCTTTGCTCAACATCTAGGAATTGTTGAAGTTCCATGAAGAACCTCTGTCAAATATGTTAACTATGTCCGGGCACAATTCTGTTAGTTAGAACCTTTTTGTAGGTTGGGAAGTAATGTGACTGAAAGTAATCCCATGCCAACTTTTTTGTAAATTGGAAAGTAATGTGGCTTGAAATAATATGGTGTTTTGAACCATTTGTAATTGTATTTGAAAGTAATGCGGCTGAAATCAGTAATTGTGACTGCATTCAATTCCACAATATAAAGTTAACAGGCAGTTAATCATTACATATTTGATATCCTAATACAGATTACCCATTCCCAAAGCTAAAACAAAGATTACACAACTTAAAACACAACAAAAAAAAGGTTACAACAGTTTACCCATTCCCAAAACTAAAACAAAGATTCCACAACTTAAAACACAATACATAAGCATATATCCATTACCATAAGACTTAAGGATCTCTGTTTTAGCTTCTGCCTTGATCAACTCTATTTGCGCCTTCAATAATTTTGCTTCTAGAGGTGAATCATCTTCAACAGCACCCACCGACCTCTTTGAATACTCGCTTCCAATAATGTTATCCATCCATACAAAGAACCCACACCCACCATCTGCGTCTCTAAAACGAGGACAACCAAAATACTTCCTTTGTTTTTTGCATTTTGTGCAATCTTTAGAGGACATTCCAATCTATAGCAGCAATAACATATCCTTTCTCGGCCTTGTGGACTTGAGCTGATACTATTATTGTTGATTTATTTCTTTTGCTAGAAATACTTTCTCCATGTCCAGACATTCCTACAACTATATGCAACGGCTTGGATCACGCCTTGTCAAAAACCAAATATTTGAATAAAGAAATGACCACTCACACCAAAACAGACACCACCGGATTACCCACAAAACCGGCAACGAGATCAACCTACCTTGGCTTGCTGGGTTCAACATGGACGACTTCGAAACTCAGATTGGAAGACAGAGCTATCACTCACCACTGGACGAACAACATCGGATCTATCGCTCACCACTGACCATTGGACTAACAGCACCAACGGACTATCAACACTAACCTGATATGAGCTTTTTACGTTTATGTGATGTGTTCGAGGTAGAGTGAGCATTCACCTCAAAATCAAAGGAAAATTGGACGAGAGAGCTCGTCTTTAGGGTTGAAGAAAATTGGACGAGAGAGCTCGTATTATTGAGATGCTTAGTTCGAACGGGTCCCCAAGGGAAGATGACTGACAAATCACCTGGAGGTTCGATATTAGGCCACCGAATAGGGTGTCTTCCTCGGATAAGGTGATGTTATGAGTTTCCTTGAAAGCATCCGTTGGCTACTTAAAAACTGAGTAGAGGACTCCTATTAGATCGTTGTAGTGCACTAAGAGGGGGGTGAATTAGTGATTGTAACTTTTTCGCCCTTTTCCCAGTGTAAGAGGAAGCGTACTGTATCACAGCAGAGTGTTTCTCAGATTATGAAATTTGTTTCATTGCAAACATTACAATTTGGTTGGTACCTTATCGTTTCCAAGAGATGGATGCTCACGTTCAGCAGTTGGTAGCTCAATCGATTATCACGCAACACGTTATCGCGTTAGTGTAGACTTGTCTATCAAAGCACAAAGACAACGTTGTAATATAAATCCTCTCAAAATTATTCCTTACAGTGACAGCACGACTTCTCAGGGAGCATCCCATTTTTGATTCACAGTAAAGGAATGCTTCATCACTTAATCACACAGTAGAGGATTTCCACAAAGCTCTTGTCTCCTTTTGATGAGAGTATGTCTATAAACACAAGAGAGACAACCACAAAGAGAGTCACTTAGAACAGAAAAGAAAAGTAAAAGGAAAGGTTGGTTCCCCACACAGCGGAACCTGACTTTTCACGTAGCAAAGTCGAGGTATCCGTCCTACATACAGTTCGGGCGTGCACGGTTACCACAACCGTGACTCACTGCACTACACACCCAGTGCCTCGGGTGGAATTTTTAGCTCCGGCGGCTCCCACACAACCTGCTCTATTGTCTCTTTATATCAGGAGGTCGTGACTTCTGCACAATACCCCTGTGCTCTGGAAGACCTCTTTCCACTTTAGCGGTGTTCCCAACTCCTGCTCTACCCTACAAGCACGAGACTTCTAGCACGCACCCGCAAGTACGTGTCTAGACATCCCTACGAAAAGACACGACAAAAACGACTTCTTCCCGATGGGTCAGCAACTGGTTACAGCAATCATAACAGGCAGTCACTTAGCTTCCCTTAGACAATTCGCCGGCCGCACGTTGACGAAGGTTACACACAGTCTCTCTCACGACGACCAAGGTAGCACACAGCCCTTGGCATTCCCACACGCAGTTGCAAAAGGTAAGAACCAGACGATCACTTAGTACCTTCCGTTCTCCATCGATCACACAGCTCACACAGATCCTCAAAGCTTAACACAGATCACACAGGCTTTGGACAACCACACAAACGCACAATGGCACTTTGATATGAGAGCCTTGTCTGATTTTTATGGGGGAATCATCGTGGGAGGTGTCCAGGCTCATTAGGACGATTCCCTTGATTTGTTTCCCAAGTTACAGAAGTTCTGAGCAGATGCGTGCTCAACGGTCGCTGCGCCCAAGATGGAAGTCCTCAAACGGTAACTTCCCTTGATTAATTTATCTCGTCCTAGTGAGATTTATTTCCATGTTTTGCAAATTAACTGACCTAATAATAACCCTATCAGATCAATTATTAAAATCAAATCATAATCAAGATTATTGTTTTTACAATTCGTTTATTTACAGTGTAACGTTGCTGCAGATGATCAGAGACTTCTATAATAAAATATTTTATTTCCATATCTTAACTTGGAATGCTAATATCATATTTTGAGTTATCTAACTAGAAGATCCGGAAATTCCAAACCAAATTCAATGTATTAAGACATATCGAAAAATATTTTGAAATATTTCAAAATATAAGAAATATTTATTTCCAAATATTTAATGATCAAGCGTAACAAGACAGTAGCAGCATATTGTAATGTAGCAACATACTGCTCACGTTAGTTGACTCAGCAACTCTTTGCTCAAGCTCATCACTAAAGATAAGCATACAGTTTATAAGACAACATTGCTGACCACAAGTAATACATTGCTTAAGTATATCATCAAAACCATAATTAACATTATCTCCCTTTGTGATGATGACAAAACATAATCATTCTTTAAGAATAGAGGAGCTTGAGATATAACTCCTCCTGAGTGTAAGCACTCGCTTTAGTTTTTGCCGTTTTGTTTTTAAAACTCGCCCTCACGTGTTTTTCTCCCCCTTTTTGTCATATCAAAAAGAATTAAATAAAGCAGCAAAGGATAGTTTTATTACTAGTGCAGCTATAACAAGCTAACACCCAAAAGGACAATGCAGAAGACAACAAATAGTTGTTGCGAACATTTGTTCAAAAGAAAACAGTAGCAGAAGAGCACATCTCAATCCTTAACAGCAAAAGAAGTAGAGGTTGGTAGGAGAGCACAGCTCAATCCTTAGCATGATCAAGCAAGGTTTGGATCATCTTCTCCAGCCGACCAAGTCTTTCAGCGAAGCCATCAATCCTTTCAAGAATAGAGCACCTGGTGAAGCTGAGATCCTCACAGAGAACTTTCTACTGTTTTGAAGAAAATGGGGACTCCTTAGATGCAACAACATCTCTCTCACGCTTAACATGGCGTTGTTTCCCAATAGCAGCAGCAGTAGTAGTAGCCTTGCCACGAACAGATGCAGCGAGCTCTCGCTTAGTTGGTTTCTTCACAAAGACGCATTCTATGTACTAATAGCCCATAATCTCAACAGAGTTAGCATCAATTACCTCAGTAGTCGAGGTACCCATCTTGTTCAGAGGAGTGACCTTCTCTCTATAATGCTGCAACAATGTTGTAATAACGTGCGCAAAAGGAAGAGCTTTGTTTTCATCATTCACATATGAAGGCATGTGACCAAATATCACACTTTCCAAATTAACGGGAATGGCTCGGTTGAGGTGAACCATCAGATTCCAATCCCTGGGCATGAGAGAGTCAATGCTGCCAATTCTAGGAGCCAGGCAGGACATCACTGCCTTGTGAAACATCCTGTTGTTGAAGTTTAGCCCTGTATTCTGAAGATATCCACTAACAATGATAAGCTCGCCATCATTGATGGTCTAATAAGCTTCCAACTTTCCCTCATTGATCACTCTCAAATTGTTGAAAGGGTCAAAATCAAAGAGTCGGCAAACATCAAAGACAGAGAATACAAACACCTGATCATCTAGTAGTACCTTAATAAATTTGATGAGCGAGTCCTCCTTGTGAAAAGTGATGTTGGCATAAAGTTCATTCACTTTAGAAACAGAGCCAATGCCATCATACTCACAAAATGACCTCCAGGTCAGTGTACAAACATTTCAACAGAATGAAGCTGATGTCGAGTAAACCAATCAAAATCCACACGCCTGCAAGCAGCAACATTCCGCTTATCCATATTTCTATTGGGCAGTGCATCATCGACAAGAATCTGATTTATCTCAGCCAAAGAGACATTTTGATCAACTTCAGGAACAAACACAGAGAAATTTATAGTTTTCAATTTCTTATGCCCTGAAGAGCTAGATTGCAGACCATCTGTTATACCTACCATAGATCACTTTATCCTGGTTTGCGATGCAACACCAAGAGAGGAGTGACCAAGAGGAGAATCCTTGGTCATGGTCTCAACCACTTCCTCAGTAGTGGTCTTCTGAATAGAAGAATCATATTCCTTCGCAGACGAACTAACATCATCATCCTCGTCTTTCTTACCCTCACAAACAGAGATTTCTGGATCTTGAGAGAGGGAAGTGTCTCCTTTCTCAAGAAACTCAGAAGATGTTGGAGCTACCATGGTAACCGCCTCCTAAGCAGTAGTTTCTCCCTTAACAACAAGGGTTTTCACCGCAGCATCCTTTACAGCATCAGTTTCATCAGTATCTGTGGCATCAATGGGTGATGCCTCAATTTCCTTGACAGGAGTAGCAGCAGTCTTCCCTTCGGTCTCATGGACCATCGGAGTAGGGACATGCAGTGCAGATGTCTCTCCCTCAGTAACAGGAGGAATCTCTGCAACGGAAAGCTGCTGGGCAGAAGCAGCCACTGATTGTGACCATTCTTGGGAGTTCTCTTGCCCTTAGTCAATCTCGCAGAGTTTGGTGCCTTGGTGAGGTTGAAGAGAAGAGGAGAAGGATGGAGGCTTAGGGATTTGAGAATGAATAAGAAGGTACCTGTATGTTTGGTTACTTTATATAAAATAATTTATAACAAAAAGAAGGAAAGTGGCACCGAAGGTAAGAGTATATCTTCTCTAATTTTAGGAATTTTTAAATATTCCATAAAAAATTTCCAAAATCAATGTACGACAATTATGTCACCTCAAAGATTAGGATCACATATTCCTAATTCGTTTCACAAATATCCAAACCTTTCTTTGTCACGTGGTTTAGTAAGAATATTAGCAAGTTGTTGCTCAGTATTTACATACTGAATATCAATTCTTCCACTTTATACGTTATCACGCAAGAAATGATGTCTCAACTCGATATTCTTAGATCTCGAGTGATAGACAAGATTTCGAGATAGATTGATTACACTAGTGTTATCACACATTATTGGAATATTATTGAAATGAAGATCATAATCTTCAAGTTGTTGTCGCATCGATAGTAACTGAGCACGACAACTGGCTACTGCCACTTATTCGGCCTCAGCCGTGGATAAAGTTATTGATGTCTACTTTTTAGAGAACCAAGAGATTAACATATTTCCCAATAGTTGACAAGTACCAGATGTACCTTTTCTATCAATATGACACCCATCATAATTCGCGTCTGAATATCCTACAAGATCCAGCAACGATCCTCTAGGATACTATAGACCTAAGCAGACAGTTCCTGCGAGGTATCGAAAGATCCTTTTGACTACAACTAGGTGTGATTCTTTTGGAGCAGACTGATATCTAGCGCATAAGCATACGCTAAACATGATATCAGGTATTGAAGTAGTAAGATAAAGTAATGACCCTATCATGCTTCTGTATAGTTTGGACATGATAAAGAAATGACCCTATCAATAGGAGTTGACAAAGGTTTACCGTTTGCTGTATTTTTCTTGATGGGTAAAAATTTCATCTACAATTTGCTTAATTTGGAGTCCAAAGGAAGAAGGTTCGTTCTCCCATGAGACGCATTTCAAATTATCTTTTTATAAAATTAGAGAATTAAGTGCATAGTTTTAACGACTAAAAGATCAGCTTCTTATTTCTTGTGAAACAAGGTTGTATCTAGTTTTCCACACATATATCCCTTAGTTATAAGAAAGGTACTAAGCTTTTCGTACCATACTCTAGGAGCTTGCTTAAGTCCGTACAAAGCTTTAGATAGCTTGTAGATATGATTACAAAATTTTAGATTGGCGAATCCAGGAGGTTGTTCAACATACACTTCCTCTTTCAGATCACCATTGAGGAATGCGCTTTTCACATCCATTTGAAATAGCTTGAAGTTATTATTGTAAGCATACGCTACGAGTAGATGTATTGCTTGAAGACGCGCCACAGGAGCAAACGTCACATCATAATCGATACCCTCTTCTTGAGAGTAACCTTTCGCTACAAGTCTGGCTTTGTTTCTTACAACATTTCTAGACTCATCGAGTTTATTTCGATAAACCCATTTTGTTCCTATAATGGAACGATCATTTGGTCTGGGTACTAGACTCCAAACTTTGTTTCTATCAAACTGGTTTAGTTCTTCTTACATTGCAAGGATCCAATTTGGATCATCAAGTGCATCATCAATGCCTTGAGGTTCCTTTTGAGGGATAAAAGCGAAGTGTTCACAGTACAAACTTGTTGTACATCGGGTTCGCACTCCTATATGCAATGGTCCTACGACTTGGTCAATAGGATGACTTTTCTTATATAAAGAGGAAACACGATCCACTATTTGTACATCCTGGAAAACATCAGAAATATTTACAAAGTTTCCAATCGAATTACTTTCAGCAATCATTTGCCGTGTCTTTTCATTTGATACTATGGTTGAGGATTGTACTGCTGTTTCCACATCATCTTCCTCCTATGTCAGATAATCATCAACTTTAACATTGATAGTCTCTTCAACTGTTAGAGTCCTTTTATTAAAGACTCTATATGCCTTGCTCGTGAGAGAATATCCTAAGAATATGGACCACAATGCCGAGGATGGACCACAATGCCGGACAGAATCAACAGCACAAAATCAATAGCACCAAGGATGGACCCCAATGCCGAACAGAATCAACGGCACCGAGGCTGGGCGGATGAGCGTCAATAACACTGGACAGAATCGATGGCGCTAATGTTGGAGGATAAAGGACCAAAGAAAAAAGATAAAAGTTTGAGTTGTTGTTGTTGTTGTTCAAATCTACTGGGCCATGACCTGGTCTAAGTTACGAGGGAACATGGCTATCTTAAACAGCAACTTGGGTGACCATTACGTACCCACCTCTGTTCTAGAGCGTAAGTTATGAAACCCAACTTGTATTGTTAATTGTTGATTATTGTGGTCTTAACCTTGAGCACCCTTTGCAGCCGAGATTGGTACTAGGGCTTCACCAGAGGCAATCTTCGATGAAGAGCCTCTAGTGCTTAGAAAGAAGCGCAAGACCCGGTCCGTGCAGTCCCTTGTAGAAGGTGGCCTTAGAGAAGAGCGTTCCAAGGCTCGAGAAGACCGTCCTTCTAGACCACAGAGTCAGGGAGTATCAACTTCTAAGCGACTCAAGCGTGTCTTCCAGAGACGGGTGAAACATGTGCTTAAAGAATCTGTTGTTCAGGTTCTAGATCAAAGTTCAGATGCGGATACGTTCCCTCCATCTCTTCCTGAAACGTCGTCTACTAGCGTCGATTACAAATGCAGAATTCCCTAGCGATGAGGCATTTCCTTACCTCTTTCGATTTTCATTTTTGGGATTCATTTCCTTTCGTTTTACTTATTATTAAAAATGATACAGGTTGATCTTCATGTAGGACCAATTGAAGAGAATTCTCAGGGTGCTCCCCCTACTTCTCGAGATATTCTAGGTACCCAAGTTGCCTCTCCACTCGAGAATGTAGAGGCGTCCCGAGGAAACACCCCAAGTCTGGAAACTCGAGAAGTGTCGCCTCCTGAGGACACCGAAGACGTCCATGATCGCCTGTTGAGATGGAAGAAATGTCTATGGCTACTCCTCCTGCTGTCGTAGGGACATTGAGCATGAAGGAGCCGTTCTCTGAAGATGCGTCTCAAGAAGATGCTCCGCCCAATGTAAGCGAGTGCTTTCTCTCTTCTCATTGTTGAGTATGTTTTCTCTTTTTAATTTTTATCATTACCCTTTTAGGATCCAGCAACCAACCCACTTGAGGATGACGCCAATGATACCTTCTTTCCAAAAGGGATAGTTTTTTATGGTTGGATAGGGATCAACAATTCCTGGTGGACTTCTAATTTGTGATTGATTTCCTCCGTGCTGATATTGTCGACTCTGAGGCAAGTTTTTATCGATATAGAGATGTTATTAAGAGCATTATCCTCTCTCTTCTAGCGACAGTGGACCAGATTATTGCCTGCACACTTGCTCACCAACTCTACTGGCTTAGTTACGATGAGTATACAAAGAATCGATATGCCCAACAAACGGCTCGAGAATCGATACATCGATGTGAGTTAGCAGAGGCTAAAAAACGGTGTGAGCTCGAGCAGTTGGACGAGATGATTGAGTACAAGAGCCAGCGCCTAACCGCTACCCGAAGGAGGATACGAAAGCTTATTAAGCGGAAGAAGATTCTCTTAAGGTCTCTGTCCAAACTCAAGAAGAAACGAGCCATGTAGTCAGTTGCGACAAAACCAGATGATCCCTCAATTCGAGAGTGTAATTTATCAGGTTGTATTACGAGAGGGAGAGTTTCATGAAAAGCAGCGTCTAGAACTCATTGAACGTTTTGTTGATTGTCTACCCCCACCACTGTAATTTTTCTCTTTGTCTTTAATGACATTAAATGTCATTTAGTATTTTCATTTGTTTGGTCTTCCTGCCCGAAACGTTTTCATCTTTTCTCAAGACAGCGTGCATCATTTATCTCTTTTTGAACGGCTTTAATGTTGTACATTAAGGCTGCAAAGATTCTCGAAAAAGATGATTTCGAGATTCTCAAGATTTTCTACTATTCCTTCACGAGGTTCATGAACTTGTCCCTGATTGTATTCATTTTCTTAGCTATAAATAGACTCTGTTTTCCTTCACAAACTTGCATATCCACACCAACCATGTCTTGTTGTGATGTTGTTCTCTTCTCTCAACAACTTATTCTCTCGAAACCTTCTCTTGATTCCAAAAGCCTAAGTTCACAACCTTCCGTCCCTCGAAAGCCTAAGTCCACAACCTTAGGTGGTCATGTCGCTCATCGGCTCTGCATGACCCCTGTAGGTGGGTACCTTTTGAGGGACTCCTCCAGCTCTTCATTCTCTTGCATTCCGTTTGTGGGCAAGAGGAAATAAAATCGAGCGCACTCTTCTGATTTGGCCCCCCTGTCGCGCCGTACTTTAGCCCCTCCTTCCTGAAGATTGACCTTGAAGAGGGAAGGAAACCAGTATCCTGTGCTAGGGAGTTGGCTTGTCATATAGCTTGAGGGGATGAAGGAATTCGTGGTGGCCACCCTTCTTCTGCGCTTCTTTCTCTTCCAAGCTTTGCGAAGAGGAGTCTGGGGCCTGGTAGCACTCGGTCTTGTGAAAAGAAGCGTCCATTCACTATATTGGTCTGTGATTATCAAAATGTTTGTAGGAACTGATCTTTATGTATTTTGCTTACATGTTGTCCTCTCGAGGATTGTACTATTGTAATAGATTTTATTTTTAAAGAAACATCTTACTCTTCCAGCTGCATCCATATGTTTGGGAATCTTCTCTGTAGAATTTCTTTATGAGTTTCCCAATTGGTTGGTTTGTAAGATTTCAGATATTTCCCGTTAATTTTCAATTCGTGAGAACACCCTTCAAGGTCAGCTAAACGATATGCATTCTTGGGGAATGCATCCTTAACTCTAAACGAACCTTCCCAATTTGGTGACCATTTTCCGAAGAAATAATTTCTAGTGCCTGCTGGGAGAACCATTTTCCATAACAGTTCTCCTTCCTTAAAACTTTTGGAATGGATTATTTTTTTGTAATGTCTCATCATTCTTCTTTTCCGAACTTCCATTCTGTTTGCTGCTTTTGTGCGCAAACTCTCGAGGTGTTCATTGTCTTGAGGAAGTTCCCCTTCTCGACCCACATCTTGGTTTGCTTGATTGACTGGAAAAGATTTATACTTCACCTCAATGGGAACAATGACTTCTTGCCCATACACCAGGTTATAAGGTGCTTCCTCAGTGCTGTCCCTTTTGGTGACTCTTAGACCCCCATAACGTCTCAATGAGTATTTCATGCCACCTCCTAGGGTTGTTTTCAATCATTATCTAGATTACACTTTAAATAAGGTTATTGGTAGATTCTGCTTGTCTATTAGACTGTGGATAATATGGTGAGGGGTTATTGATGATAAAGCCAAACTCTCTCAAGAACGCCTGCATCTGTTCCCCATGGAATGCGGTTTCGTTGTCCACTACTATATTGTGTGGGAGACTGAAACGGAAGATAACATTTGTCTTAATGAACTCGATGATCTCCTCTTGACCGATTCTCTGATAAGCTTTGGCTTCCACCCACCTGGTAAAATAACCCCTAGCTACCAATATAAAGCATCCCCTTTACTCGAGTGAGGTCTGATTTCTCTGATTATATCTAGAGCCCGAGACTTGAATGGTCATCGCTATGTCACTGGATTTCATTCCGTTGCCGGAGCTCGAGTTGTGGGTCCAAACTTTTTGCATTTCTTACAACCCTTAGCCATCTCGTTACAATTCTTTTTCATGGATGGCCAATAAAATACGTGCCTTTGGATCATCCGGAACATCTTCACTCCTGATTGGTGAGTCCCACATAACCCCTCATGCGTTTCCAACATGATTGGTGTCGCTTCGTCCAGGACAACGCATCTTAACAAAACTCCTTCATTAGTTTTCTTGTATGATAGACCATCCAAGAGCACATATTGTAGTTTAACCTTTCTCTCGACCTGTGAATTAGGGTTCTCCAAGAATTTGACATAAGGTACCTGCCACTCTTGGTCTGCTTTCATGACGTCTACCTTATGATTAGAAGTGGAGTCACTCTCTTTCTCTTCGATTATAGGTGAACTGATTTCGGGGATGATACCTCTTATTTCCTTCTGTAATACGTCGGTCTACTTATATCCAGACGCCAATTGGGCCAACGAATTGGCTATTGCGTTATCCCCTCGACCTACATGCTCTAGGTTAGCTTATTGAAACCTTTTAATTAGTTGTTGGGTCAGGGTTAAGTATTTCTTTAGCTCTTGGGTGTGGCAAAGACTCAAGCTGTTTACTTAATTTACCACTAGCTGTGAATAGCCTTTAATCGACACAACTTTTGCTCCGCTCTCGAGTAAGGTTTGTAACGCAATAATGAATGAGCTATACTCTGTTGCGTTGTTAGTTGAAAGATCAGCCAATCTAAAAGTGAATTTAGCCTCAACTCCCGCTGGTGACTTTATCACAATTCCAATCCCGGCTCCAAACCTTGCTAATGATCCATCGAACCAGGCTTCCCAAAGTTCATGTACTTCTTCTTCTTTGTCTACTGAGATCTCACTCGAGTATTCTGCTAAGAAGTCAGCGAGAACTTGTTCTTTGACAGCCTTTTGGGGTTTGAACTTTAAGTCATATGTCGAGAGCACCACGCTCCACTTGCTAACTCTTCCAATAAGCAAAGGGCTCTCGAAGAATGTTTTCAATACTTGTGCTTTTGAGACTACATGAACCTCGCTGCTCCTTATGTAGTGCCTTAACTTCGTCACTGCATAGTACATTGAGAGACAAAGCCTTTCCGAAGCTATGTACCTTGTCTTGGCAGGGTTCAAGAGTCGGGACAGATAAAACACGGCTCTTTCTCTTTTCTGATCATCTTCCTAGGCCAAGAGTGCACCTATCGTGGCAGCGGTCGCAGCTACATACAAGATAAAAGGTTTCCCGAGCTGAGGGAAAGCTAAAAATGGAGGCTTCATTAGATAGCCTTTGATAATCTCGAACGCTCGCTCATGATCGTCCATCCAAGTATATCCATTCTTTCATCTCAACAATGTGGAGAAAGCTCCACTTTTCCTGCTAGATTGCCGATGAATCTTCTCAAATAATTCACTCGTCCGAGGAAAGCTTGTAACTCTTTCTTATTCTTCTGGGGTTGCAATTCTTGTATTGCTTTGATATTCCCTGGATCAATCTGGATCCCTTTCTGATGTACCAAGAATCCAAGGAAGGGCCCGGCTTGTACTCCAAACGCACATTTCAAAGGATTCAACTTCAGATGATGTTTTCTCATCTGGATGAATGCTGCTCGGGGGTCTTCGACGTATGAGTCGTTCTTCCTCGACTTCAGACTATGTCATCGATGTAGACCTCCACAGTCTTCCCAATTAAGGGGTCGAAAATAGCATTCATGGCTCTCTGGTATGTGGCTTCCGCATTCTTTAGTCCAAATGACATTACTACCCATTCAAAGATACCAATTGGGCATCGAAAAGCCATCTTGTACACATCCTCTTCGTCAATGAAGATTTGATTATATCCCAAATAGTCGTCCATGAATAACATAATGACGTTCCTTGCCGTCTTGTCGATTAATTCATCAGCTATTGGCATAGGATATTCATCTGTTGGAGTTGCTTTGTTTAGATCTCAAAAGTCAATGCATACCCGAATTTTACCATTTTTCTTTACTACGGGAACAATGTTCGAGATCCATTCTGTGTATCTAGATATTTTGACATAGCCGGCTTGAAAAAGCTTTCTTACTTCTTCATATACCGGTTTACTTACTTCGTCAGCCATTCTTCCAGGAGCCTTTTGGAAAGGTTTAAAGTTTTCTCGAATTGGGAGTTTATGTTCTACCAAGTTTCTATCTACCCAGGCATTTTCGTATAATCCCAAGCGAAGCAATCTCGAAACTCGTACACCAGCTCTTTTAGAGTTGATGCTAGCTTGTCGCCTAGAATTGCACTTATGTAAGTAAGTCGAGGATTTTCATAGGAACCGAGATTGACACTAATTAAAGGATCTAAAGCCGAAAACAATGTTTCTCGACTATAGCCGTCGAGTTGAAGGGAAAAAACGCCTAGAAATGGCCTAGAATTCAAAGGGAAAGATAAATGTGCGTTGCAACGCACTTTTTCATGACTAGAAAAATCTAAAGAATGTACTTCTTGGTGCGCATCGATCAGATCTTCTACTTCTTCAATCTTCATAGGTTCCTTCTCGTAGGAGTCTATCGGGGCCTCAACTCCGCGTTTTCATCTTGCTCTCGAGCGCCTTGTCTAGTGTGGTACTCGACGTCAGTGAATTATATGTCCCCAATTCTAATTCCAACTTTAGTTAAGACGATCTCGCCTTCTGGCATGTATTGAGGCCTCTCACTAAACCAAGTGATGGGCAACCCTTCTTCAGGTACAAGCATCCCTGGATTGTTCATGAGTTCCTCATCGTTCGAGTCCTCTATGGTAAAGCTGAACAGTGGGACGATGCCTCTATTTTGAGGGGCGTTATCATCTTCATCAATTCTCCATCCACTCATGATTATAGGTGGCTCGACTCTCACTGCTTCAACCTGGTGAACCACGACTTCCTCGACTTCTGGGTTCAACGACCTGTCCTCATGATTGTCCTTCTTCTCCTGTTTTTTCTTCTCGGGCTCTGCAATGTAACATAAAGCCTTAGATTCATAAGAACAATGATTCTTATCAGCTCTTACGGGCTCTATCTCATCATCAAGCCATATCATCAACTCTTTGTGCAGAGTCGAGGGTATAGCGGCGGCCTTATGTAGCCAGTCTCGACCCAGTAGTGCGTTGAAAGCTGATGCGTTGTCAAGCACGAAGAATTTGGTCTCCATCTCGTATCTTCCGACCTGGAGGTTTACTAAGAACACTCCTATGTATTCTGACATCTTTCCATTGAAGGCCGTAATTGACATCCTTGTGTCTGTCAATTGGCACATTTCTTTACCCATCGCCAAGAAGGTCACGAAGAGAAGGATGTTGACCGTAGCTCCATTATCCACCCGCACTTTGTTCTTTCTTACTCTGTTGAAGTCTGCTGTGATGTACATGGAATGGATATGCTGCCTCATCCCGAGAGAAGGTTTCTCGAACCAATGAAGCGGAGATCCTTTTGGGAATCTAACACTCGACTTGGGGACTCTACGCACCACACCATTAGCTAGCATGACCTTCTTATTTTCTCTCGAGAAGCAGACAGGCAGCTCGACCGCATTATAGGAAGTCACCATAGGATCTTTGTCCTCCTGATGCCCCTCAGGGGTTTCTTCTTCTAGAGGTGTGTAGTCTATATAATCATCATAGACAACGTCCTCTTCTTCTTCACCTTGTGCTTGCGATGTCCCTTCTTGAGGTTCATCTGCTTCTTTTGGTGAAATGCTCTTGCTTTTCATAGCTTCCCTTTGAGTCCGACTTTGGATTCTCTTGCGTGCTGCCTTCGGGATCACTATTTTCTTACAGACCTTTTGCTATTCTGATTGTGGGTCTCCCGAGGGCTCTCCTACAATTCGCCAGAAACTCTTAACAGGGCGTTTAACGTAAACAAAATCTTTCTTTTCGGGATCATAGCCTCGAATCTCCTACATGTTAGATTCAGTCATCACAGCATCAATAAAATTGGTGGTGAAATGACCTGTAATTTCACTCTTGAGTTTGATCTCAATCTCTCCATTAGTCGACATCTGAACTAACTTCAGAAAGTACACCACGCAGCATTTGGTACACATATGTGGGATGAGGAACTTATTCGAAGCAATCAATTTGTACGTTTCGATAACATCTCTTCCTCGAGGAAGCGAGCAAACTATGGTCCGTCTTGTATCGGTTTCGGATTAATCTATGCTGCTTCTTTTCCTTTCATCTCAGCAACAACACTTTCAGCCTTGACCATCTCAGGAGCGGGATCGTTGTGCTTCAAGGGCTTGTCTACTGCCTTTTCTCGAGCGCTCCGTTCAGTCCTGCCTTGTTCATTCAGACGCTCATGCACATGAGGCCTGGTGACTTGCTCGCCTTCATCATGCTGCCTTTATCGAAATTCACGGCCAACAGACCCAGATGAAGAACTCCTTGAGGGGTGCTTTATGGCAAAACGGGAGTACGATGGCACCATTCCCATCACCACTTCCTTGAGCTGAGTCAGATCATACCACATGCTCTCCTTGTTCATCTGCAAGTACCTGCGGAAGTTGCGACACTTATCTGTGGAGTGAGAAGAATCCAGACGCTAGTGGCAGTGCTCCTCATGAATTTCTCGAGCCGTGCAATTCACCACCTGCCTCTCGACTAGGTACATGAAAAGCCTGTTGGCGACAGTGGCCTCTAGACATTTTGATTCCCTGCGATGTATGAGTGTAAGTCATGAGATAAAGTACATGTAAATCATCATCGATACATTTTGTATATTTATTTTCATTCTCGGGGGAATACATATGTATTATAGGCTCTTCGCCAAAAGGATTTTCATCTATTGCACTCCACTCATTCACTTCAGCAAATTTCAATTCATTTGATTCAATTAAGTCTTGAATTAAATTCCTAAAATGTACACACTCTTGAGTCGAGTGAGTGAATGTTCCGTGCCATTTACAATGCTTCTTACGTTTCTCTCGATCACTTTGTAGTAGCTTATGCCCAGGTCTGAGCTTTACACGCCCTTTCTGATACAGCCAATCGAAGATCTTATCCATATGTTCTATATCGAAGGAGAACATTCTCTCTTCTTCAGATTTCGGAGAAACTCGAGCCTTGGAATTCTTCTTTACTAGGGGCTCGCATACGGTTGGCTCTCCTTTTACAAACTCCGCTAAATCAATCTCAGCCCATTCGACTTGACAATTTCTAACCGAGTGAAACTCTTCTAACAGGAGGTTGTGGTATTCGGTGGCTCGTCTCGAGAGTTCATAGAAATCTCGAAAACGTTCTCCCTGAAGTTTTTTCCTTATCTCTAAAGATAAGGTGTTCGGCGCTATCTCGAGCAGATCTCTTTCAGCCAAGGCTATTGTACACTTCAGTAGGTTCTTCCTAAACTTCTCTAGGAATAGAGTAGGGCTTTTCCTAGGAAGTTGTTTCATTTTTAAGATCTCTCCTAATGTAGTTACTGAATCCAACCTATCAAACGCTTTAAGAAACTAGGTCTGCATCTCGACCCAACTTGGGATGGAATTCGGAAGGAGTCTCGAATAGCTGCCAAAAGCATCTCCGGTCAAGGAATTAGGGAACAACTTAAGCTTTAACATGTCACTATTCGACATTTCTCCCATTTGGTAAGTGAACCTGGCTATGTGTTCCACGGGAGTCATTTCATCTTCTCCTGAAAACAAGGTGAAATTAGGTATCTTATATCCTCGATGTATCTCTATTCCTTGTTCTATGTACATAGGGATTGGACTCCTATACAGACACACATCTACGGTCCTTGCACCTGGAACCATTTGAGTCACAACTCGAGCGATTTGTCCGCTCAAGTCTACCACATGATTAGAACTCGTTTTTAGATTAAACTCATTTTTCCTAGGTTTGTAATAAAAACTCTCGTTTTCCTTACGTTGACCCTGTGTAGGATAAGTTGGACAAGCATTCTGCTCGAGATCTATAAATATGGGACTTACATTCTTATCAGGCATCAGACTTTTGCAACTACCCACACATATTCCATTGGAAGTCACAGGACATGGCTCTACACGTTCGTTATGTGAACTTGCACCATTAACTTTCTGCTTTCCAGCAGCCCTAGCATCTACCATGAATGATTTCTCACGTAAAGGCTCTGTCTTTTTTCTCAGACTCATCACCTTGAGGAAACTTAAGGCATCTATTACTTCTTGGATTTTTTCATTCATTCGTGCCTCTATTCTCCTATGATTTTTCTGCTACTTCTAATTTTAGCTCGCTTATAGCACTTCCAAACTCTTGTTTGGCGGTAAAATCATTAGGCGAATATTCTCACCAGGGATTATCCAGGGGCCCTATGGGCGCATCCTGATTTCCCTTGTTTTGATTTTCATTTTGATCCTTTTCTTTAGGATCCTCATCTACAATGTCTTTCTTAGTACGAGCCATTTTTCAAGGGCTTTTTGTGGATTTTTGAATTCTTACTCTTTGGTCGCCAAAAACGTGTTGGCGCGGAATTTGCGTTCCTCGCAACACGTATCGAATTTTACAGTGATAGTGCGGTCGCCGTAAAATGAAAGTAAACGCAATACCGGAATTTAATACGACGATACAGAATTTGCAGCATTTGGTGTTGTACACAGCAAAGTGAACGGGTGCAAGTATAATAAAGTAAACACAACACTGGAATTTAATACGACAGTATCGAGCTTACAACATTACACTTATAGACATGACTTGAACAGAAAACAACGGAAAAGGCCTGGTGACGAAGCTTCACGACGGTCGGCGGTGGGTGAACGACGGTCGAGGCAAACTCCTTTGATGGAATTCATCCTTATGGAGCGGCAGAGACATCAACGGTACCGGACAAAATCGACAGGACCGAGGTTGGAAGGCGGAGTCGAGGTGGTAGCAGGTCAACGACGTCGGACAGAATCAACAGCACCGAGGATGGACCACAATGCCGAACAGAATCAACGGTATTGAGGCTGGGCGGAGGAGCGTCAACAACACCGGACAGAATCGATGACGCTGAGGTTGGAGGATAAAGGGCCAAAGATAAAAGATAAAAGTTTGAGTTGTTGTTGTTGTTGTTGTTGTTCTGTTGTGATCCTTTTTATATCACGGAATCTGGCAATTGTGACTGTTCAGTCAGCCCAGGATCTTCTTAGATCGTGTGCACGATCTGATTCCTATTTTGTATGAACCATGCACGTCGTGTTTTGGTTGGCCTTTTTGGGTTTGCCACGTGTCCCGCTCCTTTGACGTAAAGTAGACATGGTTTGGCCAAGTTTTCGAGTTGCGAGACAGTATTCATGTCTTGAGCTATGCTGGTAAGTTGCTTCTCAAGCGAGGTCGGTCTCGAGCATTCGGGGAATGTGTCCCGAGCAATGCTTACGTGGGCTTCTCGAGCGGAGTTGATAATGTCTGTAAGGAACTTTACTTCTTCGGCCCACTAAGGACGCAGTCCAGAAATTCATGTGTGTTAATAGATATATATATATATATAGTAAGAGAAATCAATGTAAAATCACTTATTAAATGTGACAAGATGGTTCATACATCCATCTTCATGGATGAATATGAGATGACGAATTACCCTTACCTCAGTTTCTAACATATGAAGTTTTTGGACAGACAAATCCTACATTTTGGACGGACGAATTAACTCTCCTTTCCTTTTCCAAGTTGGGGAAAAGGTGAGTTAATCAAATCCCACAATTTGCATTTGTGGATAGAGAGAGAGAGAGAGGGATTAAAAGGGTTTAATTTGTTGAATTTTGTGGGTTTTGAGTGACGGTTGAGTGGAGAGGAAGATGATAATGATTAATTAATGTTAGATATTTAATTTATCCAGAGGGTCCTCCATCATCATATGATATGGCATGGACATCTTCTACATATTTTAAAGTTATACTACAAACTCTCGTCTAATTCTAAGTACACTTGAATGCTTTTTTTTTTTAAGAATTTTGATATACCAAATACGACAACTTCGTCTCAAAAACCATATTTTAGACCAAGAAAATCTTAAAAGAATCATTTCCAAAAGCCTTTTGAATTAAATTAAATTCTTGTCTGACCAAAAGTATTCAGGACATTTTGTGAATCTTCATCCAAAATTAATTTTTATATGGTTTTTTTAAGCCTCAGATTTGAATATAAAACACTCCATCCGACACTAGTTCGTCAGATATAGACTATAACTGCTTCCGACCATATTATTATTATTATCATTGTTGTTGTTGTTATTTCAAAGTAAGATGATGATGATGACGACGACAACATCAAAGAACAATGTTTATTGAAAAAAACTGGGTAAATTTAAGGACCGGAAAGAAACAAACCGAGAAAACATGACATAAAATAAAATCGGGCGGGGCAAATTCTGACAATAATGCCAGCCAGAAAACCGACCAAACCCTCTTCCCTCCCACATCCGTGAACATGATTTTTCAATACTTACCGCCCACCCCACCCCATATCCTGCCTGTTTATTTCGTTCCCATTTATGCTCAAACCAATAATACATTTGTCCTTTGTCTTTGCCAACCAATTAAAAGGTTAAGGATTTGGTCTGATACCAAAAATATTAACAATGGCTATGTGAAAAAGGCCCATATCCACACCACAAAAAAGTGATAAAAAGAATGATGGTATATTCGAATTCAGTGGAACAATTAAACCATGCCATGCCGTGCCATGCTCCCCATAATTAGTACAAATTCAATCCAACATCGAAACGCACGTTTTTGACGCTGAACATTACTTCCTTCATATGGATGGATCCCTATCTTCCCCGCTTTTAAAGAGCACGGGGTTCGGGATGATCCGTCCCGGTAGACCGGAAGTAAGATTTCTCGGCTTTGGCCAGTCGGTCTTGAAACATCGCCCATTCCTTCCTACATCTCTCCCTCACCTGCAACGGGAATGGATCCGAGGTTGATAATTTTGGAAAACGAACAAAAAAGGGGAAAAGGAAACACATAGGGATGAAAGATCGGAACCCTACCCCTTCCCAAGGTGCTTTTCCAGTCTCCGCCTGGCCCTTTTTGAGCGAACAAGAAAACATGGGTAAAGTGACAGTTTAAACATTTGGCCGGACCTTTATTGGTGCGAAACAAACAAACAACCGGTGCCAACCTGGTTGCCTAGAGAAGGCACACTTTGGTGAACAATCCATTGTGCGTCCACGACTCCTATCTTCTCATGAGCAGGCTGGATCAAATGGTTTTAAGGATTCATCATTCTCCGAAAAGAAAGATAAATCGAATCGATCACCCTAAGACTGACAAAATATGAGATGATAGCAAAATATAAGACAGACCTCAACACACTTCCTCAAAGCAAAATCCAGGCCCCATCCATGAACTAAGTCATTCTGCATACGTCAGAAGCCACAATTTGGAAGATGGGTCACAAATTCACAAGGATGAGTGCCGCCATGGATAGTTTTACCTGAATCATATTCCAAACACAGCGCCAGGCACTTCGAGAAAAGACGGGAGCCATGATTTCCACAAATCTGCCAGTTCATGTAGTACATATAAATTATCTATTTAAACAAATTCATCATGCAACAAAAGCGTCTCTGTACATTTTACATACGCTGCACACGGAGGCAGATGCGGATCACTGCACCATCCTGGCTTCTCCTCAGTGTCTCTGTAGAGATGCAAATAGTGAAGCATAAGGATCTGAATTACCAAACACATGCCTCGAGGGAGGATTATGTTCTAAGCCCTCACTTGTGAACCTCTCCTTCACCTCTCCTCTTCGTCATCTGCCATGTCAAACCACTATTTGGTTCCAGACCAGGCTGTGAGATTTCCAATCCGTGCTTCCTCACTAACTCTATGTACCTAATTAGTTATGAAGGACGTCAAAACAGACCAAATTTTCAAGAGGGAAATACTGCGTTGTTCAGAGATCAGAGAAAGTAAATACTAACTTCGCCGCATTAAAGTGCTCCACGCCTAGGTCTTCATCCCATATAAATATGTATTCATATGCTGCCACGATATCGGGATGAAGGAAGCGCTTGGCATACCACCTGCATGAAAGATGGTGAGAGAGAAGGAGCATAACAAATACAAACCAACCAGAAATGCAACTTTATAGATATCAACATCTGGTATTTCTATTATTTCTAACATCTGGTGATTCGCCTGAAACTGAAGAATAATGCTGGAGAATGAAACTTTTGTACTCACCATTTAGTTTGCCTTCTAACACTCACATGAATAGCTGTTTTTGACCACTCGAATTCATCCCACTCAGACACCCGGCCATCATAATGAAACAACATTATGGTAAATTCCTTTGAAAACTGTGCGCGGAAGATGCGTTAGTTTGCAATGTCAGGGAGGATGTCTACGCATAAAATCCCAGAGAAGAGAGAAAAGTACCTTCTTAACCGCCGCATCAATGTTATGCCTCTGATCATAACCGACAGTGAAGGTCACCAAATACCTGGGCTTAACGACTAAGTCCTGCAAAAGGTTCAAGTCAATGTGGTTGATTCACAAGTATGTCAGTGCTTACATGCATTTGTAATTATTTTTGTTTGATAGGTATGCATTTGTAAGTTGGTTCAAAGGATTGAGAAAAAGATGACTAGACTAGAATCAGAAAATTGATAATAAAAAAATCATATTGAATGTTGATCACAATCATAGCATTACCTCGCTAGGCTGGCCCCATAACCTACGTAGAAAGAGATCAGACTGAGATTCAACTATTCCAGGTGGTAGTCTTTCTGCGCCATGAGGATTAGTCGGAACCCAAATCTGCGGTATAAAGCAGGTGCCATTGTTACAAACAAGTAGATATCATCAAATGAAAAGGTCCTCAGCATAGTGGGACAAAATTCGACATCTGTACTTGGAATTCAATGTGAAATAAAGCAACTTGTAACTCTCGGCTAAGTCATTTTGAGCAACAGATCTTTCAAAGATAATCTAGCCTCTTCCATACCACAGAAATATTTCGAAACATCTATTTTCTTATACTGAAAAAGTAGTATCAACTAAAGAAACCAAAAAAACAGGCGATAAAGATTGGACAATCGAAATGAATGTCAGGGAAAGTCATACTTTTGAAGTGATGAAATCAGAAATCTCTGCTTCATCTCCTCCTTTTCCCTTCAAGGAAGACCATGCATTCAATAATGCTTGGGTTGAAAGGCCTGAGTACTTATCCTCGATGTAGGTGAGATCAATGGAAGGGAAAATCGCTGACGGTATATTCAACTGCGAAATATTTTTGCAGTAAATAACAAAGATAAATCATTTTACATATGCAAGGAAGATAATAAAAGTTAATATTACATCTACAATCCAGGCTGATAGAAAGGACAACCAGTAATACTGTTACTAGAAACAACACCCAGTGTAATCCATAAGCATTAGGTAGATAGGTAGGTAGGTACCTTAGTCAACGACAGTGGTGGGAAGGTGATGCCCACAAAAAAGCCAAAAACAACTCCAAAGAACGTGGTAGCCAGAAGTCTCATTGTATGATCAGGCTTTCTTATAAGTCCACTGCACATAGCAGATAAGATCCATATAAAGCCACCGCTTAACTCCAAAGAATACACACAATCACATCAAACACATTCAAGATCTGGTCGTATGAAGATGAACCCAGCAAACCTGTGAAGCTATGCCCCCATACCCTCCTAACCAGCGACATTCCTGACAGAAGGGGACAGACTATATGGGATAAGCGATCACATTATTAATGTAATAAAAGACAACATAATGATGCAGGTTAGCAAAATCTATAGGGCAGTATTGAACTTTTCAGCAAACAATTTTTCCACTGTGTTAGAGTCTGGCAACACGGTAACTTGATCCTGATGGATTTTGTGTTTCCTGTCCCTGCCGAGTTGAGAATGACATGATGGCATCGGCATACAACTTCGGAATTCATTGACGCGTCGAAGAAAGAAATCTATATTTTCACTCGTGGACAAGTGTCATACTTTCCCAATCATGGCCAGATCAAGGAGTAGAAAGAATAAGGTCCCCACAAGCAAATAGAAAGTCAGGCAGGCTAAACACACACTGGACAACCCCAAGGGACAAAAAACAAGCACGCCATTGAAGGGGCTCCTCAAGGATAACCACATCAAGACATCTGCCACGTATCAAACATCAATATTATGCCGCCGTGTAGGATCAAGCCCACGTAAGATCGATCTAGTTCATTCCAGGGTTTTGGGTCATTGCAATTTTCCCTCGGTATTTTTCCCTCTACTTGGCAACTTCGAATCTCAACAGAGAAATCACCACTCAGACCCACCAAAGCCAGAACTGCCCTAAATCCCATAACGGCACTGAAACCGCATCCAGCAAGAAGTGGCCGGGAAACTCACACCGGAAGATTCAAACAACTAACAAAGCTACTAAAAAAGAAAAAAGAAAGAAACTACCTGGTTCGGAAATTAAGTAAGGGAACCGCGATTCGGAGTCGTTCGTTAACAAAGAAAAGACGAGAGATCCGAAATCGAGCTTGCGCGGATCAACGCCGGTAGCACGTGCAAATGTGGTCCCGGGCGAATCTAGAGGAGGAGAGGATGAGGCTTACCTGCTCTTGAGTAGAGAAGAGGAAATGGGGGACCGGTAGGCGACCAGAGATGGGAACTTTGTTTCTCTTGGAACTTGGATGGAACGGAATTTCGAACTGTACTGGATGTGTCTCGTCGTCGTCGTCGTCGTCGCAGGTTGTCTTTCCTCTTGAATGTTTCTTCTTTTTTGTTCTCCCTGGGTTTCAATTTAAAAATTTCCCAAATATGGCTTGAATAAATTCTTAAATTAATTATTTTAAATTTTAAAAATTCAAAACTTTATTTCAACTAATTTCGAACTCAGTCGAATAAGATGCCTAATTATAATATATAGGTCATGACTGTTAGCGATAAATTTCGACCACCTTACCAAATCTAAACTCAGAACCCCACAACAAACAACAAAAATTACTGTATTTCTTTGCACTATTTTACGGTTTTCAGCGTCATTTCTCCCCATCCTTGGAAAATAAATCTGGACGGGGAACCAATACAACTTGGAATATGATGGATTCAGATGATTAAGTTGTGTTTAATGTCAACCGAAATTGAATTTATCCATGTCTGTGTATTTTTTATAAAATTAAAAAAAATATATATGTATACAAATTGAGGTATATAACTTCAAAATATACATAAAATATAATATTCAAATCAGTTTTGGGGGCATCTAAGGATTTTGATTATAAACTCTCCAAGCCCAACTTTCATCCAAAGACCCATGTCTTATTCGAGGATAACAAATGATAAATAACATTCTTTGAAGCAGCCATGTTATCTCCTTGGTGTATAACTAAAAAGACAGACCAGAGGAATCTTCACAGGGAGGACAGGGAAGCAAAAGTTGGCAGGAACATGAACATCAATCAGGCTACCATGTATCCTCCTCCTCCGCCTTCCGTTAATGCACGAAGAATTCTTCTTAATTTGAATTGGATCATAGAGAGATGATTGAGGTTTCACCCTGGGTCGATTTCCTTCCCTGCATCTCAGCACGTGCTGAAGTATCGATCCCCAAACTCCCCCATCCCGGGAATGACTCGGGAGTTCACGTCGAGGTGCTCGTCGATTTCAGATGTCACGATCTTCAGCAGCGGAAATCTCTGGCATACTGCGTGAATCCCTTCGGGGGCCTGCACATATACAGAGAACCAGATATGTCATGTCCGCCCCCTTAAAAGAATGAGCGGAGGAGGGATGATTGGCGCATCTAGAGAGCACCGAAACCAAGACTTACGGCTATAAGATTGAGGAAGATGATGTTGCATTCCGGCACACCTTTACTAAGGAGTAGGGAGATCGCCTTGATTGCTGAATTTCCTGAAACATATGCTTTTATCGCTTCATGAAAAAGGTACTTACTCATTTTTTGTGTCCAGGGGAAGTGCAGGAAAAAGTAATGACCACCCCGTACCTGAAGCAAGTACCGGGTCCAGTAAGAATACATGGCGACTCGCAATGTCCGAAGGTAGCTTCTCGTAGATTAGCTGCAAAGGAAGTTTTGTTTACCGACAAACTTAACCCAAGACTACTTGTGAGTAGTTCCCGGGATCTTTGATGAAATGCATATGTCTATTGCACGGACCTGCCTGCCATGGTCACCATCTCCGTGAATGAGGATTTTCCCGATCATGATTCCCTTACAGCATGCTCTTAACGCATTCTCCATGCTTTCGCCGCTGATTGTTGTCCACATGATAAATAGTTATATACTTCAATACCCGAGTTTGGCATAATCACATTTAACGCGATGAAAAGAAAGCGCAACAACCAAATACAATTAGCTAAGACCTACTGGTCCTGCAACTGTGTTCCTCCATGACAGTCAGACAAGAGTCGGAATCTATCGTAGTTCTTCAAGGATGCAATCTTACTCTTAGATCGTAGCAGTATTCTATTCTTAAAGAGAAAATGTAGCAGCTTCTTAATGCCGGACTATACCTTCGAATAATGGAGACACCGCATAGTCGCCTGCGGAAAATTACCCCTGGGTACACTGATCCTGTAATGACGAGACAAAACCGATTGGCGATATGAGAAATGACATGTAATTTGTAAAGATGGTCTCACTGGAAATAACAAGACAAGGCTAAGGGAACCGAGACATGCCTGTTGGCGTAATTATCTGTTTTTCCGAGAAGGGAAGATGTCCGAGTCCGTATTCCACAACCTGGAATCATAAGCGTCGAGCATGAGTCGAGGTTAGTATCACAGATCAATTTGGACTTTTTACCAGTCGGATCAGGCGGTCGGCATAGAACACAAAATCATGCTTCATCGTTTGAGAATCACGAATTAATGTGTGCATTCCTCGAATCTGCCAGCGAACAAATGATGAGATGCTTTCCTTTGAATGGACGAACACATTTCATAGAGGGGGCTCATAACTGGGGATTATACCTGTAAAGTCGAAGTAATTACGTCAATGTTGTTGTAGATTTTGCATAAATCATGCTGACTTAGCTTCGTTTGAATATTCCGTATGATCAAATCTATCGCCACATTGTTGTCTCCTCCTCTAGGGATGATCACATCAGCATGCTTCATCGTTGGCAGTATGAACTCATCAAAGCTGGGCTTGACAAATCTATCATACTGAACGAAATCGCAAGTAAAAATTCAACATGCTGGGCAAGCATAACTCTAATTGTCTATCTATACTTCGAGACTAACTTGCTGAAGCACGCTCTGAATGTTTCTGCCTCTTTCAACCGTGTCTCGTCGAATCCTACGTGCCAAACGTATATCTGAATCTGCACTGATGACAGTGACAAGAGAAATTAGCGACAATTAAAACCAAAGTGGAAAAGGCATCACCAATGAAACACCAAAGGCCAGAACGGAACCTGTATCTACAAAGATCTTCATGTGCATGAGATCACGGACTCGACGATCATGAAGCACGAGTATTCCCTCCAGAATTATCACATCGGATGGGTTAACCTACATTAAGTACAAAAGGAATCGCTCGTGGTGAGCATCTAAAGCGAAATCACTACTCATCTTACCTTTGTCTTACCTTGCAGGCTTCTTCGGTGCTCGTGTGGCTCTTGAAATCATAAACTGGGATGCTCACCGGTTCCCCTTGCTTTAGCTTGACCATGCACGAAAGTAGCAGGTCCGTGTTAAACGCATCTGGAACGGAAGGTTCGGAATTGATCAAAAGCCACATCTCCTTCTGCGGCCTTATCTTATTTCGCAAAATATCCACGAACCAATACCGGGGTGGTCGAAGTTGTACTCATGAACCCGCTGCAGTTTCTCGCCGCTGAGCGAGTGATAGAAGGAATCCTGGACCCTCTCACGAAAAGACCGATCCCAATCATTGCCCTAGTCCTAAAGAGATGAATGTATTTTGTTACAATCGAGAAAGCCAAGGAAATTGACCTGATTGACGAGGACGACACGCTGATCGTGGAGTTGAGAAACGATCATGTTGCACACCGTGGTCTTGCCGGATGCAGTTCCTCCGGCAACACCTGAGTGAATCAGGAATCCAAAGATTAGTCGACAAAAAGAAAGATCAGACATTCAAATTGGACGAGCGGAGGGATTGAGGGAGATCGTCATCACCGATCACGAATGGCCGCTTGTACGGGGGCGGCGGAGCAGCGGTCGATTCATGGGACAGGGCCATTGGGAATGGGGGAGTAGGAGAGATTTATGGATCGGCAGAAGAAAAAGAGAGTGATGGGATCCGGGATTTCCATTCTTTTGAAGAGAAACGGGGGAGTCCGAATTCGTGGCAACGGCGAAATAAGCGGGAATCTATAACCGCAGCCGGTCATATAAATTGTGTCTATTTATCCTAAAATTTTAAAAATATTTCCATATAAGCTTACGCTCGGACAATGTTACGAGGATTTGGTCCAGTGATGATGGGAATTAGTGTTGGCACGGAATTGGTTCCCCGCAACACATATCAAATTTTACAGTAAATTGTGGGGTCGTTGTAAAGTAAATGAACGCAAGTTGAAAGGGAAATAAAATACTTAAATTGATCAAACAGTACTGAATTACATGGTAACACTTACAGACATGACGTGAATTGAAAATACAACAAAACAAACTGAAAGACGGTAGTGGAACGCTTCGAACGGATGGCAGCGGATGAACGACGGCTACAACAGATCCCTTTAGTGAAATCTACCTTGGTGGATTGACGGTCGGACGTAGTGAAGGTGAAGGTCATTTCTGGATGCTGTTTTAGGACGCTTTTAGGATGCTGGAAAAGGACAAGAAAAATCTGAGTTCTGTGTTTGAGTTGTGTTCAATGTGTCCTTTGTCTATCTACCGTTATGCCTTTTATATTTCTATAATCTTATGGTTGCGATTATTCAGCCAGTACGTGATCTTCCTAGATCGTGTGCACGATCTGATTCCTATTTTGTACGAGCCATGCACGTCATGCTTTAGTCGACCTCTCTGGGTTTACCACGTGTCATGCTGTTCTTGACGTAACCGGACGTAGTTTAATGTGAGTCTCCTCGAGATATTACAGACACTCGAATGGTGAGAGGCTATTCCAGTCTCCAGTTGTATGGAGTTATCTATGATATACTTGAGATGTACTTCTCGAGTGACGGTAATATTGGGCTCTTGTTCGGGAAGCACTCCTCGAGTAGTACTCATACAGAGTTCTACCTTTTTGGCCCATTAAGAACAAAGTCCAAAATTCATGTGTCAACATGATGAGGTTTTTATTTAGTTTAGGGTTTACGGTTGATTTGGGAAGAAATTAGGGGTCGATTTGCATTTAGAGGTTGTGAATGCCTGCGGATTACTAATAGGAAGACACAATGAACGTGTTAGTAGTCTTCATTATGAACCCTATATTGATTACCCTATAAGAATATATTTTTGAAATATGATTAACTGTGCTGATAATTCATTATTTATTACCAAATTAATATTAATTCCCATTAAAATTATTTAAATTAAAGATATTATGATGTCATAAATTCTATTTTTTAATATATAAAATTTTAAGAAGGCTAAATTATTAAATATATCTCTGTGACTATTTTTTTATGTAGTCAGTACTTTCACACGTAGCCTCCATTAACTCAGAAAATAACGGCATCTTATGAACGAAGTGGACATGCGTCATTTAGTCCCACTATTGTCCCAACTTCTCCTCGTCTCCACCCATTTAATTTAACTAAATTAATTTCTCGTTGGTTCCAAAATTAAACAAAACGCCAAACATATTAAGACTTCACCCACCCATATTCCCCTATGCCCCAAGCCCTAATCGCCTCCCTAAAAATTTTCAATCCCCCAAATCACTTCTCTCCTGCAACTTTACCATCGTCTTGCCCTTTGCGTTCCGTTGTGTTTTCCTTATGACTTCATTCACCCATTTTTTTCCTCGTCCCTCGTAGAGGGAACTAAGACCAAATAGAAGACGTTCTCCACGATCTCAACAACGTTGGCACAGACCAAGCACTCCTAAGTCTCTTTGAAATCGAACCTATATGTAACAAAAACACAAATAATGGAATGAAAAATTTACAAGAAATGAGATTTGGGGTTGAAGAAGCGAAACAGGACAGGATTCATGGATTCCTCCGAGAAACTAAATTAGGTTTGGGTAATTTTAAGTTTCCATAATTTGGGAAAATCTATGGGTGGAGAGAGACGACGGAAGTTAGGATACTGGTAAATTAAATGGCTTCTGTCCATGCGTCGTCACGTAAGAAGCCGTTATTTTCTGAATTAGCCGAGACTACATTCGATATAACACCGAAAATATTTATCTAGTTACGAAACATTTGAAAGTATTGGATTGATGGAAAAAATGGTGATACTTTAGGATATAGAGTTTTGTTACTTAATGACGTCAAATGGCGAAATATTTCGCCAAATGACGCATTAAGTTTCCAAACTCGCGAACTAACCCACCGAAGTCAGCTTTACAAAAGGCCAACTTTAGTCCTCAAGGAAGTCGGCCTTACAAAGGTCGACTTCCCTCAGCACTTAAAAAAAAAACAAACTTCGATTCCATTCACACACCTGTAATACACATACTTCAACACAACATACTTCGAACCAACTCAACTCAACTCAACTCAATTCAAATCAATTCAATATGCCAAAGGAAATACATAGGAGAAGTCTACATAATCCTAATTTCTTCGAGAGCGCCTAGAGTAGAAGAATGATCCAAACCGCCGCTGAGACTCCATCTGCGTTACCTGAGAAGAATCCTTTGCATCACGAACGGGTGGTCGATCCCTCCTACTCTTCCTTGGTGCCTCGGGAGTGGACGACGTAGAGGCATATAATGCCGGAGTTCTATAGGCATCCACCGGAGTCGGATCAAACACAAGAGACGGATATACCTCATGCTCCTGCGATTGCATGATGAACGCATCGACGTCAAACATGTCAACGTCTCGATGCTCCACTTCCTCCTCCTGCTGCTCCTCGTCCTCCGCGTGAGGTTCATTGGCTGGCTCAGCTTCAAAGTCGTTGTCTACCGCTGGCCCTTCCCAACATCCATACAAGCGCATCGGGGTAAACTCTCGCAAGAAGTTATGGCCCCTGCGAGAGATACCGGCGATGTGCTGTAACTCAGAAGGGTCACCTCTCTCGGATCGGATAGAGATGTCCCTCATTTGTTGCGTCTGCGAAGAAAGTATATCACTACAATGATTTATACATTAATGAAGGTAAATAGTTATTGTACTTACCATTATGCTCAACATGACGCCCGTTTGAGATAGATGTGGACAGGAGTGACGCATGCGCCAGGTAATGTACTCCTCGTCTTGTTCCCAATGTAAAGGAACGATGCGGCTACCCCGGTGATGCCACAGCTGGACGTATTTCGCGTGAATGTGTAACCAATTGTCCGATGACTTGCCACGCATGTCGATCCAGTGGAGGCGTGCCTCAGCGTCACATTTCCCAGGAATTAGTTGCTCGTCTCCAAATTGCCAAATGACTCTGTCCGGATAGTGCCATTCGATAATTGAGAAGCAGATCAACGGCACACGTACTCGCCAGCTTTCTTCACCGTCCAAGCAATAATCAGGAAGTCTGACACGGACATCATCCGTGTATGGATGCCAAACGACCTGAGAAGCGAACAAACATAACCAACCAACGAAATTTCGACAACCACAAGAAATTGAAAGAACATAAAGTCGAAGAAAAATACCTGGCGAGGACTATGCCCATCTAGTGCTTCTCTGATAACCGATAGGACATGCGTGGCCACAGCAGTCGTATCAAGAGCTGCACCCCATCGATATGCTAGAGGCATTCCTTGCCTCTGTCTGCTCCGGCGTATGAGGGTACATAAGTGTGGGAATCTGTCCCACGCCCACGTCTGCAGCAACACTAAACAACCAGCTACTTGAGATGCTTTCTTGTCTGCAGCTCTACATAACTGTCTGTATAACCATACTAGACAAGCTGATCCCCAGCTGTAACTACCACATATCTCAAAGTCCTCCAATAGCGGCAACCACATCAGTTGCACTAGGTTGTCCGACTTACCCGGAAAAACCATTGATCCTATAAGCTGCAGTATGTATGCCCTGGTATGCATACGTACCTGCTCTTCCGGTGCATGTGGTTCTAAGACGTCGAAACGGGAGGCCAACCAACTCATCTTCACCCTTCCCGCCTTCATCTGACCTGTTCCCAGAAAGTCGCCTAGTAGATGAGCGCAAACCGCTGCGAAGTCGAAGCTGGTGTAGGAGATGACAGGGTCACCCTCAATCGACAATCCGAGCTGAATCGCCACATCCTCCAATGTCACGGTCATCTCTCCATGCGCCATGTGGAAAGTATGAGTCTCCGGCCTCCATCTCTCCATTAATGCCGTGATAAGCGCATGATCCAGCTGAATGAATGGTAGCTTCGCAACTCCAAAGAAGCCAGCCTGTCGCAGGTATCTATCCATCCAGCGGTCTCGAAGAATCTTTTTTACACTACTTTCATGTGGCGACATTTCAAAACATTGTTCTGCATGAAAATGAAATTTCAATTGTTTAGTAACATAACTCAAAATATACGAAATATTTAGTAAGATAAACATACCTACGTATAAGATGAATCCCAGACAACAGATGAATGATGCTGCTCCTGGGAGTGCAGTACAGTCGGGTCTTGCGGTCCTGGCTCCATAGTATAACCTGCAAAGAGAAATGTAAATTATTTTAGCATTTTGAAGTGTTTATAATAAACGTACAAATGAAACATATCAAGTTTAATTCAAGATAATCCAATTACACCTTACAATTCAATTTATTTGGACAACTACGGCGATTATGTCCCTCTCTTTTACAAAGGCCGCAAGTCAACTTGGTCTTCCGTTCCCTCACATCCATTTCATTGTGAATTCTAGTAGATCTGGGTCTCCCTTTCGGTCGTGCCCTTTCTGGGTTCGGAACGACATTTGGGAATGTATACGCATCCCAATCTTCCTAACAATCAAATGAATCCCATGTGGATGAGTACCCTGCCTTTTGATTAGCCCAGGTGTAAATATTGTGAATGGAATCCGAGCCATCCACGTTAACATAGGCGAAACAAGCAAGGGCATGAGAACATGGTATCCGATAGGTTTGCCATTTCTTGCAGGAGCACCTCTAGTGTCACAGGAAGACGTTCTTTGTCTTATAATTGCCCCGGGTCGTGACAACGAACACACCTTCACCGACGTTCTTTGTCTTATAATACCCCCGGGTCGTGACAACGAACATACCTTCACCGCGATCTAGAAGGGTCACTTGGTGATTTCTGGCTTTCCCGATTCCTCTTTTAAAACGGTCTATGGCAACTTTAGTGAATTTCTCCTCTTTCCTTATCGCCGCATCAGCTTCATCTGTTCTATTAATCCAATAAGCACAACAATTGTAGAAGGTCTTTCTCACTAAAGTAGAGACTGGAAGCGATCGAGCACCCCTTAGAATAGCATTCTAGCTCTCGCTTAAATTTGTCGTCATTATACCCTAACGGTGGCCCCCGTCGTTACTGAGAGTCCATTGTGACCTATCCATCTCATCGAAAAAGTCGGCTGATTCTGGAATAGTTTTTAGAATGTGACGCAAATATTGCTTTGTCTTTGGAGGCATACATTTCCTTGCAGTAATAGCTAGGCATTTCTTGCAACGTACATTCTTGTATCTCGAGTTGAAGTTACTAGCTACATGACGTATACAAAACCTCCACTGTGCAAAAGGTGGCGTCCAACCTACTTCAACATCGTTTACCGTCGCTAGAATACCAGAATGCCTATATGAAATCAAACATACGCCCTGACACTCATCGCCAACCACGTATAACGTTTAAGGCATTTCAAAAACCATCCCCACGACTGGTAGCTTTCCTCATCTACGATTGCAAATGCTAGAGGCACTATATGATTGCTGCCATCCAAACTACAAGCAATTAATAACTTATGCTTATGTTTTCCGTACAAGAAAGTCCCGTCAATACTGACTACGGGGCGACAATAACGGAATGCCGTTACTGAAGGACCAAAACACCAGAATACTCTCTGGAAAACAAACTGCGAATCACCAATCATGTATGAACCTCCCCAATCAGCGCAACTATTAGGATTAGAGGCACGAATCGCGTTCAACAAATATGGCAACTCGTTGTATGATTCATCCCATGAGCCATAAATATACGCAATAGCTTTCCTTTTCGCATCCCACACCCTTCTCCTTGGCACTTCGTATCCATATTTCTCCTTCACCAAGTTGCGAAGAACTTGAACTTTAACTTCCGGACTATCACTTACAAACGACCTGAACAAAGGTTCCATGAAATTTGAATCCAGACGTTCATGATCACGCGATAGTATGGAATTGACGCAACTATGAGGTTCATCAACTATTTTCACCTCAAACTCATCATCCTCTTTTGGTTGTATCGCCCTTAACCGCTACTTACAGCCCTTCTCGAATTCAGAACAACATATATTCCACAATATCTTCGTGGATTTAACAACCTCATAATTGCAGTGCCTTAAAATATGAAAAATGTTCACCAAATTGATGAGTATTTTCTTATTCTTGAAACGCATTCCCTTTTGAAATTCATCAATAAGGTCAGAACATTCGACAAGAGGATAGAAATTCCACTCCTCAACTCTCTCATGCACGTCATCGAGATATTCATTATAAAAGGGCAGGGGTTTCTCCTTCGTTGCACTTCGCGAACTGGACCCTTCACCAGATTCAACAACCATAACCATATGATTGTCGACTGATCACGCTTGTCGAAGGCGGCAAATTAAATACTCTAGCAAACCTAACTAACTTGTTGATAGGGTAAGTAGAGGTTGATCCCACAGAGAATCAACAGAGAAAGAAATTCCTAACGGTCACACGTTTAACGATATCGAGGTCAAGTCAACAAGATGAATGATAATAAAAGAGAGAAATAAAAATGCAATTAAACGGTAGTTCAATCAAATATTAAAAGCCTAGGACTATCAACTTCCCCTAACGAATTATCTAACTCGTTCCTTCCTTTCTCCAGTTATCAAATTCTCAAGTTACTAACCTAGGGTTCAATAATCTCCTTACGCCTCTTTCGAAAGCTCTAAGGACGTATTCCCTGTATCGAGCTAATCAATCTATTCCTAGGCAATTAACTAGTGGGAACCCATTATGCAACAACCCTAAATGGCTACCTAAGGCGATTCGGTATATTCCTATCCCTTTCGCGAATTAGCTCCATTTTCCAACGAGACGCTAACTTAGGCTATTCAATCCACGGCTTAACCTAAACAACTTTTCCAAGCCCGAATAAGTCTCCAGTTCAAATTAATTGGTGGCCAGTCAATTAACCGCATTAAGATCAAGATTTGAATAAGTAACCACACGAATTCGAATAACACGGAGAAAAGGAATTCACTCGTTAAATAAAAGCGTTAAGTTCCATTGAAGTCCTAGAAAAAGGAATTAGTTCATAGCGTAAAAGAAATTCATCACAAGTTCAAGAGAAAACAATAACGACATAGAAATCAACGAGAAAGAAAGAAAAGAGAAACGCCCTCCCGATCTTCCGATCTAAGAAGTAGTAGTCTCGTTCTCTGCTCCCTGCTTCAACCTAGCCGTCACCTCCTTCTCTGTTCCTCAGTCGAATGTCGAATGTCTCCTCCTCTTTTCTCCCTTCTGAATAAATCCCCCTATAGTTCCTCTAAAACAGAATATCTCGTTTCCCCTCTAGAAAGATTTCCTAATATTCTCTAAATCTAAATAATATCTCTAGGGAGAATAAAATAAAATAACCTAAAACTACCAAACTAAATGCCTAATTGATCCTCTATTACTTCATAATGTGGCATCAGGAAGATTTGAAGACTCCTTGAGCGATTTGGAAATAGGTTCGTCGGTGGTCGCTTGAATCCATAGAACCTTCAAGGACGCGTCCCTGAGAACTGAAGGACGCGTCCTTCTGCTCTCTGGACAATTCCTGCTCATATCCACTTCACTTCGTTCCAGCTTCAAGATCTCCTTCAGTTTCCTACATTAAAACATGACAAACCAAGAGGCATCAACAAAATAAAAGATTCAAATCAAAATAAATTCAAAAACTACGAAAATAACAAAGATCGACTTAAAATAAAACTAAACTAAAAAGTACTCAAATCCTACCAAATTCCTATCAATACTCATACGACTAACCACATAAAGCATCATTAGATATACGAAATAACCCTACTTTCATAGAGTTATCACACCCCCATACCTAGAATTTGCTAGTCTTCGAGCAAATAGAAAAAACATAAAGATAACTCTTCAACAATCCCCAACTCAATCCAATCTGAACAACCCTCTCTCTATTCTTAGCAATGCACATGTTCACTTCCGCTGGTCGAGTCATTTGTCAAGAAAAACAATTTCAATTTGATCAAACTTCACGTAATGTTCGAAACGACCATCTCGGTATATCATGTAGTGAAATCAACAATTAAAGACTTACAATAAAACATATTAGACCAGCACTTTGTAGAAACCAACCAAACACTAATCATCCACTCGTCCTCAGGATTTTCAACCCCTTTTTTTTCACATAACCTTTATTTCAGCTACACGACTCTAAATGTTTCATCACATTCCAGTGTACCCATGTAACGAGTATTTGATCAATGACTCCCGATCCAGTTGGACCAAGGCATTAGGCGATGAAGCACCCCTCGGATCTCATTCTCGAGTACACCAGAATGACTCACACCACAAGTACATATTTAGGCATCAATCACATTTCAATCACTTTATTTCTTTGGTTTTTCTTTTGTTTTTTTTTTCACACGCCTAAACATTGGTACTCAGAGCCTTGGTAACCTCTTTTTTTTTTCTTTTTTTTTTCTTTTTTTTTGCTTCTTTTTGCTTCTTAAGAACTTGTTTCAAATCAATGCCTAGCCAGCCCCCACTCGACACCAGCTACTATGCGTTATTAGATTTCGAGAATTGTTTTCACTCACTACCAATCCATACCAAGGAATTATTACCCACTAAAAAAAAACAGTTTAATCACTCAATTAAGCTCAATTTTCACTCTTCCATAAGTCGTAAACAGTATAACACCTCTCTACTTTAGCAAGGACACTTTCGTTTCCAGCTACAACATCCATACAATGATCAACTTCCATCGGAACATTATAACTATGTTCGCCCGAAAAACAACACTGCACTTCCTCCTCAACATTCACATTTTCAAGTCTGACAACCAGAGGACGATCCACTTCCACATTAGGCTCTACGGCAACCATTCTAGCCTCTACATTCTCAGTTTGACAACGAACACCCATATAACGATGGTGTTCCACATTAAGCTCAACCGCCACCATTCTAGCCTGAACATGCGGCACCGATACATCGGACAACACATATATTTGTTGCATATTCCTTGGACTTGCAACAGCAAACTTAACAAGCAACTTCACATCTTTATCCACTTTAATAGAAACAAGATAATGCTTCACGTCCACATTATTTAACTCCAGAACAGGATACCTATGCGCTATCTGTAATGAAATTTCCGATTGCAAACCGATAACTTGGCATATCAAGCGTTCGAAATTCTCGTAATTGACAAATTTCGGGATTTCTTTTCTTGCTATTGAACCATTTTCATAACCAACTCCGTGAGGTCCATTTACAGTATTTCCGTTATAAAAGATCAAAAGCTCAACCGACGACATTGGAACACAACACATAAATCAATTGAGCTATCAAATTAGAATATAAAGCTTAAAAATGAATACAATTTAGTTAATGTACATTTTGTAGTTACTTAATAACTACCTAATTAATTGCGGGAATTGAATTCTTAGGATAATTATACTTGTTTAGTTGTTAATTACATTTAATAAGGTCAATTAAACACTTCCTTATCCTTTATAAACCATAATTTACCATAATTTCCATAAAATCACATAAACACTACATAAATTATACTTAACCCTAATTCACAATTAATTACTATAATTAAACAGTAATTAACTAGATAAAAGTGAAAATTACACTATTACCGTTACGGGACGGAAGGGGACGGTCGAGGACGGGACGGCTCCGAAGAGGACGGTCAAGGACGAGGCGGAATGGTCGGGGACGGGGCGGCGGTCACGAACCTCGAGATCGGTCGGGGATGGGGCGGCTCGGATCGACATCTGCACGGAAGCACGGGCTCGGGGACGGAATATCGGGGCGAGGGGACTTCGATCGGCGACTATCGGGCGGCTGGGAGGCGGGGCCTGGCGGCTGAAGGCTCGGGGAATTCTGTCTCCCCAAGTGACTTTTTTTTTTAAAAAACCTAGCAAAGTCGGCCTTACAAAGGCCAACTTTCATTGTGATAAAGAAAGTCGGCATTTGTAAAGCCGATGGGTTAGTTCGCGAATTTGAAAACTTAATGCGTAATTTGGTAAAATATTTCGCCAAATTACGTCGTTAAGGAACAAAACTCTTAGGATATATATATGCTAATTTGTGTTTTAAGAAGTCACAAAGCAGTGTGCTGAATTGCGTCGCGCGGGGAACTTGAAAAATCCTTTTTCTTTTTCTCAAAAAACTTCCGTGTACTCTTTTGCGAGTAAAGGGAAAAAAAGATGGAGGAGGAATGGGAGGTCTGCAACGACGGAGGCTTCATATTCAAGCGACGACGCCGCCTCCTTCCTCCGCCGCCCTCTCCCCTCCTCCACCGTCTGTCGGAGGTTGAGGCACATGGCAGGAGCCGCCGGAGCATTGCTCTGTCCAAGATTAGGGACAGGTACAGGCAGGAAGTCGCCCTCTGGGAGCACATTGGCGACGCTTGTCGTTCGATGACGGAGAAATCAGTGATGGAGGAGACGAGGGACTCCTCCTGCAAGGCTTCGAGCTCTCGACCGGAGGAGGTTTCTGCGAATGAGAGGCCCCGGAAGTATAAACTCGTCGACAAGCTACTCCTCCAGGTGAGACGATTTTTGAACTTTTCTTTGGGGGAAGTGTAATTAGGGCTAGGGTTTTCGGTGGAAATTACAAGGTCCTGTAGGTCCTCGAGGCTTGGTACTCCAGATCGGGCTAGGGTTTTTGGAAGCTTACATTCTTAATCTGATCTGAATTGAGAGAGACAATGACACAATCGCTGTCGATTCTGCAGGCGGAGCGGCAAGAGGCCATCATTCATGATCTTTCCCAGATGTGCGATCGTGCTGAGGCATTGTGTGAAGCGCAGGAGGGGCAATTCAGGGATTCCTTGTTGCACCTTCCCATCTGGGCGTCTCCTCGAGAGCTCATGGCAGCACTGTGCGACAAATAAGTGCATGTTCGCCGATGCCGCGTTTTGTAGAATTATATGAGGATTTTGTTGTTAGATTGGTTATATAATTGGGGGTGTGCAGTAAAGTGCTCTACTGTGTAGTCAACTGCAATGGCTTTTTTATTTGATCATCTAACAGAGTATGTGATTCAGACCTAGTTCATTAGTTCTTATTTTCTTGGCTTCTGATAGAAATCTATCTTAAACTATGTCCAAGTTCTTCACGACTTAATCCAAGTCGAATAGCATACTGACGTGAATGAATTATCGATGAAAGAGATTGATGGTGCCTGGAGTAAATTTGCTCAGCTGTGGTGCATAAAAGGGAAAAAGTCTTAGTAACGACCAAATATGAACTACAAAGATCTTGTTTGTAGGAAATGAAGATCATTAAAGAACATGAAACTCACAACAACAAGCAGTGAATTGAATGGACTCTTAAGACGACAGTGTTTGGCGATCAATGTCGTTTAGGCGAGATGGAACTACTTCAATGGGTTGGATGATGAAGCCGGCTTTCTTGCATTCTTCCTTAAGGAGCTTTTCTTGCGATGCCCCTTCCGGGCAGAATGCAACCACGGCTCCGCCACTGCCAGTGAATTTTGACGAGGCGCCAATCTTTCGGGCTACCTCCACCATTTTAATGTTAACGTCTCCAAGGCATTCATCTCCAAACATTGTCCTGCATAGTAATTTGTAATGAGTGGGAATTCAAGCCACGAGTCTAATATACTCAAATACCTCAGACAATATTGATGCCGTGGAAAATAAATTTTACATGAACAGTATTGCCTCTTTGAATATGTAGAAGTTGGAACTGTCAATTCACACAAAAATACCTTCGTAGATCAAAGTTATTATTCATGAGCTTTGCGAGCTTTGAGTAGTCTTTCTCCTGCAGAGCGTTCTGACCTTCCAACGCTAGATTTGCCACTTCCTTCATATTTGAGATTATGAACTTATCACCATTAAGCCATCTCTGTCGAACCGTGCTATGTACCTGCTTCAACAAAACAAGTCATAAATATGACGTCTCACACCATTTCTTTCATGAGACAAGAATACAACATCCAACTTGTTGCTTAAAGAATCAAAGAGACTATATCACACCCTCAGAGCAATTGGTTTTTGAGTGCAGTTGTGATATGGCTAGACGCCAAAAGCTACAGCTGCATAGACAGTCGACTCAATGAAATGTCCCAGGTTTGAGATGCAAAAAGGTTGCAGAATTAAACTCCAGAAAATAAAATGCTTCACTCTAAAATACTTATGCACAACAACATTCATACAGCGGATGAAATCCAGGGCACGAAGTTTTGCAGATAAGTGCTGCAGTTTCAGTAATACTAGTAAATTGACAAGACCTACCTTTCCAGAGTCACTTGGATTATCCGTATAAATGAGAAATAGTGGAGGAAGAAGACTCGAATCTAGCGGAGTATATATGCCATGACCCAATGTTTCCATGGCTCCCCCAGTGAAATCCTAAAAGAGTTGGGAATATTAAGAACTGTTCAAGATTTTTCCAATCACATTGCATTCCACTGCAAAGCACAGTTGGCATGTACCATGTAAACAAGGCCTCCATAAACCTGGGCAACACGATCTTGGAGGCCAGCAACGATTCCAAGTTGCTCCTCCGCATTTAGGACTAGATTCGGCCTGATTTCGACTTTTACTAGATGCCTCACATTGTAGAAGTCGAGAAGGCAATTTAAGGCTGCACATACAATGGCACTGGAACCTGACAGCCCCGTCTGCAATAACATAGCACAGATGAAGCAACATTAATGATCAATAACTATCACGAAACATATCACATATTGCCAGATGCCATTGTCATTCAACAATCCTGAAAAAAGAACTGCTCGGTACAATATATTTAAAAACAAGTTTTGACACTTGTGGATATGACTTGAGTCAAGTATAGTTGGAACATTTTCTTAACTACATTACTGCTGCAACAACCCAGGAAGAAGAATCCATCACAAATCACAATACTTCTCTTGCAAATGTTTCTGTACAAAACACAGAAAACACCATCTAGATTCATAAAGTTCACAAAAGAAAAAGGAAAGAAACAGAGCAATTGGCAAGAACATTCATGTTATCACAGGGTATCAACTTCTAAACATGCCGAACAACAACAAACTGTATTCACTTGACCACAAATCATACTAGCTCAATCCATCAACCTGTCGTGGGATGTTGGTATCATAGGACAAGGCAAAATTCTTCCCATGAAGATCGATCTGGTTCTCTTTGCAGTAGTCACGGAAGACTTTGCAGATCGCCAAGAGCAAGCGAGCCCCTCCATAGTAACCTTCGCTTTGCACTCGACTCACCTATTTAAGCACGAGATCGACAAACATCGGCCATCAATTTCAGTCCCAACCTCCCAAAAGCAGCAAATGACACAAAAACAACTAATCCGATCCACCGCAGATTCCGGATGGCACAGCGGGATTGCCACAAAACATGAATAAGCTACAAGATCTGGACATAAATTCGCAAGGAGAAGGAGAGAAGGAAGGAATGAGAGATCGGGGATGAGCAGACCAGGTGATCGAGGGAGAGGAAATTGACGAGGTCGTGAGTGGGGTGGGGGTGGATGAGGAGGTTGTCGGAGGGTTGGAGGCGGACGGAAGCCCAGAAGTTGGCGATGCTGAGGGAGATGGTTCGGCCGTGGTAGACGTCGCTGGGGTTTCCCAGAAGCCCCACCCTCGCGTACACCTTGTGCTCGATTGCGCTCATCGTAGTCGGTCACGAATCTTCTGTTTTGTCTACAACCGAACGAATCAGATTTGCAGACCTAAATTAATTCTTTAAAACTTATTATCAATTATATTATAATAATACCGCGCATTAAAAGTATTTTAAATTTCACACGATTAAAGTCGTCTTTTCAAAAAATAACTTTATACGAGTTTAATGAAAAGTTTCTTTTAAAAAGAGGACTTTAGTTGTAAAAAATTCCACAATGAATAAGTACTATTCATAAAGTAAAACGATGATGTCATAGTATTTTAAAAGTGTAAAAATTAATAGGCAAAATATATATTTTATTCTAAGTATTTTGAAACTTTTTTTTCCGTCAATAATTTAGAACATTTGTCTTTTACGACCAACTTCAAACGGCGTTACACACTTTGCTGAGTTGAACTTAACTGAGTCTTATTTGTACTGACCAAGGACGGGCCAACATAGAAAGAAACTCCACGTTGACCTAGCTAAAGTTAAATATGAATCTCGCCCCAAATTAGCGTATCCACACGAACCCTAACTGGAGAAAGGGAGAAGGCGATTTGCGACCAAAAAAGCAGGCAACGAATCGTTCAGCTTCACAGCATTGGACGACACGAAACGATCCCAAGAGTTCCAGGAAGCTCCCCCAAGGCTTTTGCCTCCCCTTACTCCAAGCTCTTGAGGATCCTAGCCCACCCGTGGCTGGTGTTCCCACATGGATAGAGAAGCCACAATGTGGCCACGCTGTTTGGGAACCGGAGGGGGCACATCCACTTTGCATTCCAGGAGGGTTCGATGAAGCCCCTCAACTGCTCGTTTAGCTGGCCGCCCCAACGAGCATGCTGGTTTGGGAGATGGCGTCGGGGCTGGTGAGGGTTGCGCTAGAGGGCGATACAGGTGAAAAGAAGAGTATGAAGAAGCTGGTGGAGGAGGACATATGGAGGAGCCACTGAAATGGGAGGAGGTGAGGGTACAGACTCCGCAGGAGGTTTAGGGAGGCGAGGGTCCTTGGGGCATTAGAGTCGGTAACAATAGGAGCAGGGGTGCTGCCGCAGAAAGAGGGCGAGGCGATGACAACGAGAATGTCCTCATGTTTTTCCCTTCATCTCCATCCCAAACTGGGCTTGTGTGATGATTTGGGGAAGAACTATCGTTGTTGTGTTAATTATATATAACTTCCGCGTAGGTTAACGTGGCATTTCTTTTCACGTTGGCCAGTCCTTGGGTAGGTACACATGGGATTCTGTTAAATCCAACTTAACAACCTGTGTAACGCCGTTCGAAGTTGGTCAAAGAAAAGGCTAAAGGCAAATGTACAGACAATTTTATATAACAAATTAAAATGTTGAGAGAGAAGAAAATTTTAAAATACATATGGCTAAAAACGTATATTTTATCAAATCAATACAATAATACACCTAACGACGTATAAGCCTATGTCGCCGGTGATTTTCTCCCTAAGTGCTCTCAAACTCCGTTCGATATCAATCTGCTCAATCTGTGATGGCTGAGTCAAGGTCATCGTCTCCGCCTGTGTCGAGTTATCATCCCGTTGTCTGCTCTTATGTAGTGTCGCGGGAGTACTCGACTCGGGCCTATCGGGAACTGGAGTGACGTATGCATCATCCTATGCATGAAAGTGTAAATCTAACTATGTGGGCGTATACTGGTAGGGTCCAACATCATCCTCGAAGCTAATAATCATATCGAAATCAATCTCATCGTTCCCGTCATCATGTCGTCGTTGCGTGTTAGGAAAACACGATGAATATGAACATACTCCGAATGACTTAGCTCAATAGTTGATAATGCATCTACACAAGCATTTACAATAAACTGAGATGACACATGCTCTATAGTCATGCAATGATCACAAATACGATTTAATGTAATGGCCTACAAAAGGAACTCGTTACAATTAATACGAATTTCGGATGAAATTAATGTAAAGTATTACATAGTTTGCTTACCAGGAACTCAAGCACTGGTGTTGACACATGAATTTTGGGCTTCGTCTTCAATGGGTCGAAGAGGTAAAACTCTGCATGAACATCACTTGTGAAGCCCAAGAATAACGTCGCTCGAGAAGTGCTTCTCGAGTAAGCTTCAAGCATCGCGTGGCTCGAGACTCAGACTATAGCTCGAAAATGCTCTTTTACTAAAACCCACGTCTTGCCACGATGATGGAGCCAAGGTTGTCAAAATTGAGACCCTACGTAGAATCGGGAGGAGTCTGTAAGATCGTAACTCGCAAGATCGTAAGTGAAATCGGAAGAATTTACAAAATTGTAATTTGAACACACATATGTATGCATACATGATAATAAATAATAAATCACACCAATAACATAAAAGAAGTAAGTCTTTACTCATACACTTAAAGATGCATAACACGATCAAAAGTCATAAAACATATAATGCTCCCAAACAAAACACACTTAGTCCACTAAAGTGACAAATAATAAAAGCATAAGAAGAATTATCTAAGGATCCAAAAAAGCATTCATGTTTCGATCATAATAGTCATCTCCATCGTCGGCCATATCATCTTCATTCTCCTCGAGAACATTATCTTCAAAGCTTGAAATATGCAAATCATTAACACTACTAGCTCCAACTTCAACTCCAACTCGCTTTACATCTTCAATTGTAGTTTCAATCTCATCATCAAAATTATTCGCATCTTCATCACCAAGGATCCATTCATCGTCCGAGGGAAGGTCATGAATCTCATAATCCTTGGGTGTCCTTGTTTGCTTATTCTTCCTCAACCTCAACTTAGCCATCACAAAAACCACATCATTCATAGTTTGTTGTTTCAAACGATTTCTTCTTTTTGTATGGACCTACACAAATACAAATAGACAAGTAATCCAAATAGACAACTTCAATTTATAAATAACACTAATTTAAATAAAAAAGATTATGATACAAAAGTTACCATCTCAAAAGCACTCCAATTTCTCTCACAACCAGAGGAGCTGCACGTAAGGCTTAGTACACGAATTGCAAATTTCTGCAACTTCTAGATATTGACTCCCATGAGATTCCCACCATTGTGCTGGTGATTTGGTATTAAGTGCTTTGGTAGCAGCTATACTTCCAAACATCCCGGACTTATTTTTAAACTCCTCAAGTTGGAAATCAATCTTGGATATTTCTTCAACATCTTCCACAATCCTTTGCATGCAGTCGTATAATCCCTTTTTCACTTCATAGTCAACTTTGAACCCGGAACTTTAATATAGTTTAGGGTTCAATTAATAGCCTGCTGCATGAAGAGGCCTATGCATATAGTTATCCCATCGCTGATCAATGATTTCCCACAATGGCAGATAGCTGAACAATGAAATAGATAAGCGGATTTAGTTTCTAAATTAGCTAGAAAATAAAAATAAGAATAACCATATTTACCTTCTCTTGACTCCATTGAAAACACTTTGAATCTTCTCTATAGCTTAGTTGAATGCTTTTGTGAAGAAATCAAGTCTATTTAAGCCAGATGAACTCCCGTGAAGAAACTTTAGGGAATCTTGGAAATTGCTTCTTTGTAGAGAATCTTAGCAACTTTAATGCATAGTATTAAAACTGTTCAAAGGAGAAGAGAGTGAATGTTGGAGACTGTCATGAAACATTGGAAAAGTTGAAAGCGTTTCAGGACGAGAAGACTAAAAAATTTAAACAATGAATGGCATTAAATGTCATTAAGAACAGAAGAGAATGGTTTAGGCTGAGAGCTAATGAAACGATTAATGAGTTTTAAACACTGTTCATCTCGCATCTCGTCCTCTCTTAGCATAATCTTAGCCACTATAGCTTCTCGTGTTGAAATTTCACTTGGTTCTGCAGTAGCCGACTTCATGACTCGAGCTTTCTCGAGTTTAGACAACGACTTTAAGAGAACCTCCTCTCGTTTGATAAGCTTCTGTATTTTCTCTCAAACAACACTCAAGCGATGGCATTTGCGCTCAATCTTTGCATTCAAGAGATTAAGCTCATGTTAGGTTTGAGCTTCAGCTGACTCTTATCGAGCTTCAAAATCTAGAGCCTTACTTTTGGTGAATTAGTTCTCCTCATAGTCATGATAGTGAAGCCAATAGCGTCATCGAGCAAGGTTGCAAGTGATAATATGATCCACCGTCGCTAAAAGAGAGGGCGATCCTTTTCAGAGCAACTCTATATTGTGTGGAGCTGTCCTCTGTGTAGATGATGGCAGTACAGAGGAAATCGATCACGAATTGGAAGTCTGCTTGGAATTGTTGTACTTCATCCAATGATTCTTCATAAACTACTTCCTCCGGAATGAAACTATCATCCACGAGGTCTTTGTTAATGCCATTATCAGGAAGATTCATTGCTGGAGGTTGAGGACTAAGATCCTGGTGAAAGGAAAAGTAAAAGTTAGGAGAGGAAAACATAGGGAAGCTTAAATTTTGAAAGGAAAATTGTTTGACATACCCCGGATGGAATAACTTCTCGAGGAGTAATTTCAGGAGGTACCTCTATAATACCTGTTGCCTCCTCCGTGATAGCAGGAGGAGTGACAGTAGACTCCATTTCCGCCTCAACGGACTTATCATGAATTGTCCCAGCATCTCGAGTGCTCGAACTAGGAGCGTTTTCTCGAGTTATCTTTATGTCCTCGAGAGATGCAATATCTCGAGTTTCAAAAGTATCTCGAGAAGGTGAGGGAACATCTCGAGCTCTTACCACGGTGGTTTCAGCTTGTATACCAGCCTATAATCGTTCTTAGGAGTAAAGAGGATGAAGAAGAACAAACTCCAAGAAATGATAGACTAGGAGAGATACCTCATCATTTAAGATAGGTGTGGCTTGAAGATCTTCTCTAGGGATCGTAGCAGGAAGCATTGCAGGGAGGAAAGTCTCATTCACCTGAGACGGGATGAGTGGGTTTGCCTCGGGGCTCCCCTTTAAGACTCGAATAACAGGTTCTTTGGGTACGCTTCTGTCTCTTTAGAGGAGGTATTTTGTCATGATGCACTTCCTCACTCTGTTGCCAAGAAGGACGATTTTCTTGAGCTTTAGAGCGTTCATCCCTAAGGTCTCCTTCTCCAAGAGACTTCAACGTCCGAACTTTGCGCTTCTTCTTTAGCTCTAAAGGTTCCTCATCATAAATTGTCTTGGGCAAGATTCCAGTTTCAATCTTGACCATAGCTACAAAGCAAACAAGTTCAAGTTAATAATAGTCGACGATGTAAGCTCGAGTTTCGTAACTTACTTTCTGGATCGAGGCCGGGCACATAAAGATCGTCCAAGTCGCGGTCCAAGATAGCCATAAAACCGTAGTTCAGACCATGTCATGATCCAATAGACTTGAAAAAGCTCATATGCATAAATTCCACCATTTCTCGAGAAAGGGAACTCGACTGAGGACAAAGAAATTCGAGATAACACTTCGTCCACCTCCTTGAAATGTCAGGTCGCAGTCTTCCCATGTATGAAGCTATTGCATAACCTAGAAAAAGGAACACTGACATCTTGGAGGAAGCCAAGTTGTTTGGCGCATAGCTGAGGATTATACATCTCAAATGATAACTTGTCTCCTGGGCAGACTCCCACTAAGTCTCAAGTGTTAAGACACTGTACTAGTAGGACCACTCGACAAAGTTATCTCGAGCCACATAGAATTTGTTCGGAGGATATGGCTCCCATTCTTGTTCCATCTCGGGATCAGCCAGCTCGCTCATCAGGAAAGTTACAGTTTTAGGAGACCAAGTGCTCGAGTCACTGCATACGTGAAGAGCTATATCAGGCCCAAAACACCTCTCACCCTTTAGAGCTGACTTGTCAAAGGAGGTCAATCGAGGAACCCACATATGTGCCCATAAGTGCAGTAGCCACATTAGACCTCCAGATGGGTGATTAAGTAAACCCTTGTCTTTCACAAGAACAGAGGCACTCCGAAGGATTCTATACAACAACTGAAGGAGGAAAGACACAAAAACTACAGTTCCATCAGTCTAAACCAAGAAATTGTTGATTCAGGACATGTAGATGACAGTTGTTTTCCAGGACTGCAGAAAACATACTTACTGAGTCACTCGAGATAGAAATCGAATTTTTGTTCTGCTCCCCATTTGGTAGTTTTTCCTCCTATAACATAGAATGATTCCATATGATTGTGGACTGTGTTGCAGATCTTGTGACCCTTATATGAGAACTTATCTTCCTCTGTTTTATGAAGACAGATGTTAATACCCGAGGCAAAACAACCTGTTAGCAAGCATACGTGTTCTATGGTGACAATCATAGGCCCCACAGGAAGTACGAAAACATTCAATCTCGAGTTACAAAAGGGATCAAACTAGTGCAAACTTTGGGGTCACAAATCCTCATCCTCCTTGAGATGGACATTAAATCTTTCAAACCCAAACATCGCAACTTCTGGTCCAATTTTTCTTCCCACAATTTAAACCACTTCTCAGTAGAAGCATCAGTTGGAAGAAACCCTACACTACATGTTCTTTCACGTTGAACCAATTGAAAGGAGCACAAAATTTGGGGCGACATACCGGAATACTCGGCGTGATGAAAAGATAGGTTTGTAGTCGGCGGGAGCAGGGGTCCCAACGTCATAAGTTGGGATTCACAGTTAGGAATGAGAATAACTACCCGTGGGTTAGTGAGATTGAAATACTAATCAAATTGAACCTGGTCGGACATCTTCTGAGGGGCCATTGCCTGTATATCTTGCGCTGATGAAGAAAAGTTCAAAACTTTAGGAAGAAGAAGAACAAGAGGCGAAGGTTGGTTGAAGAAAGGACCAAACTTTGATAGAAGAATGTTTCTGGGAGTAGAAAAGAAACAATGGTTTCGAGAGAAAGAAGACGGTTAGTATTCCAAGAACTCTACGAGCAAAGAAGCGGGAAAAGAGATGTTTGCTTGGTAAGTTTTACCCAAAAACACAGTACAGTGTTAAAACGCACCCGTTTTGAGAACTCGAAAGGGTAAACATAAAGTTCCCCACATTATGTTTAACAAAGGGAGGCTTAATTGACACATGAATTTTGGGCTTCGTCCTTATTGGGCCGAAGTGGTAAAACTCTACATGAACATCACTCAAGAAGCCCAAGAATAATGTCGCTCGAGAAGTGGTTCTCGGGTAAGCTTCAAGCATCGCGTGGCTCAAGACTCCAACCATAGCTCAAGAAATGCTCTTTTACTAAAACCCACGTCTAGCCACGATGATGGAGTCTGCATCCACGTTCAACACATTCGACCGTCGTCCCCCTAAGGTAGACTCCATTAAAGGAGTCTGCCATAGCCATTGTTCGCCTGCCGTCCGTGTGGAGCCCTGTCCATTCCCTTTTTGTTGTGTTTTTAGTCAAGTGATGTCTGTAAGTGTTGTAAAGACATCATCTTTGCAATTCAACGTTATTTCATCAATTCAAGTAATCGTTTCTTATTTTTATTTGCACTTGTACTTTACGGCGACCACACAAAATACTGTAAAATTTAATACGTGCTGCGGGGAACGAATTCCACACCAACAACTGGTCATTTCTTTGAAATCCACTTTCGTGTCATCTTCTTGTACCAAATAATGTAAGCAGGATCTGCTTGAGCAATGGGTCCAAATATGACTGCAAGATGATCTCTCTTGGCATCCCACTGACTTAAATATTGCTCGTGAAAGGTACTCCAATATGTCTCCGACTTTACTTGTAAGATGACTTCATATAACTTCTGATCAAAAGTGCATGCGGTAGGTATCTATTGAAAGTCACCAAATTGACAAAGAACTTGTTCTGGTTAATGCATATCAACAAGCATGAACAAGTGAACGGAGTCCTGGAATGCCAAATGTCGCGTACATACAAACAATATGTGATAGACTCATCAATACATCATCAGAATACTCATCCAGACAAACATGCAAAATGTAAAAAGCATAAACCTACAGAAGTTGTTATGATTTAGTAACGTTATTCAACAAGTAGAATTCTTACCTCACTATGCTTATGTAGATAAGAATATAAGTGATACTGAGATACAACATGTGTGGCTAATTCAATAACATTAAATTCTACACACCATCGAGCAGCCAAAGGTGAATCAAGTGCCATCTCATTATGCCGTCGTACTAACACAATGTGAGGAAATCTATCTCATGCCCCCACCTAAAGAAGACTCATGGGGCTAGATATGTCAGAGACTTCTCGATCCTCTGCCAAACATAGCTGATGATAAAGCCAAACTAGGCATGCATATATCCCCCAACTGCATGCATGTCATCTAATAACGGTAGGAGCACCAAATGCATCAAATTCTGCGACTTATCTGGGAAGATGACGCGACTGAGTAGCTGCAAAATATAGGCTCAGGCATGACATCGCACTACCTCACCTGTAGCATACGATGGTAGAGACCCGAAAGTATTCTTCAACCAGGATAACTTTAAATTACCGCAACGTATGGAATATTAGGAGGCACATGTCCCAAAAAGCAGTGCACTTCGTAGCCCATTCACGGCTAGTAGTCACTCCAATCACAACATCCATATAAGAATGCAACATCCTGTAAGATTGCTGTGACCTCACCATCAACCATAAAAAATGTGTGCGTCTCCGATCTCCGCCACTCAATTAATGTTGTAATCAAGTACTAATCTATCTACATAAATGACAACAACGATACTCCTAAAAATCCAGTGACCTCAATGTAAGGACGTATTAGAGGACGCGTCGGTGCAACCGTTACTTTTGATAGATCAGCACGCTCACGCTCATTATGATGAACGTGAAACTAGGTGCACTGTAATTAATTTAAAAATTGTAATAATAGTATGTAAAATTTAAAAAATAGTTTCAAGAAAATGTGTATACCTCTTCATCATCATCATCCCAAACACAAGCAGAACGATGTCGTCCTTGTAGTGTTAACAAGGAATCATCCTCGGGTCCTAGATCCATCTACAGAAGAAAATAATTTGTTAATAATAATAAACTGTATCTCAAATCGAAATTTATATGCATAATTATGTTAGCAAAAGAATTCCTACAATTACAAGAATTTTGCTGGCCACTAATGCTTCTTTACGCGATCCTCTATCATGTCATTTTTTCTACAAATTTCACATGTGATAATACTCAGGCGATCAACAATGTCCATCTCATTTTGTATGAGTTTTGTCTTCCGTTTCCCTTTACGTTGTACTCTTCTTGGATTAGGATGAAATTTAATGAATTACAAATAAAGCCATGACTGTGTATGCTGGAATGGGAAAATCGGCCATATGTCGTTTGTTATCCCATGTGTACCATTCCCAACATATGAGTCCATATCGATCTAACGATAAGACAATATAGCACACACATAAGAACACGGTATTCTAAAATTCTGTCATTTACCACAACTACAGCTTCAATTTTTAATATCAACATGATACTCATTTTTATCGTTAGTGACTCCACAAAATTTTCATGAATGAGAGTATACAATATAAGAAATGAATCTTAAATCAACAATGTTGACAGAGTGTTGATTACCAATAATATGCGACTTTGCAAGGAAGTCTGCAACTCACTTCTTGTGTACACCATTTCTAGAAGTAACTGCATTGGCCTAAGTCCTACGCTTTTCAAAGTACTCTATACAGTTATAGAATGTCTTTCTAGCAAGAGTCGTAACATGTAATCGCCTACTACCCTTCAACACTGCATTATAACTTTCGCTAGTCGTCATAACACCATATTAATGTCCTTCATCTTCTGCTTTAATCCATTATTGTATTGGTATATCCACTAAATATCGAAACGGGTGTCATCGTTAATTGCTTGCATCTCAGTAAGGAACTATTGCATTTTCCATACTTCCGACTGCATTGCTGTTATGTAACATAATCACTTGTACTTCTCATATCCAACTGCAGTTTTCAAATTATTGGCCACATGACTAATACAGAAACGCCAACGAGCATATGGAGATTATAATCCCAAATCCGCGTCCTCTAAAGCGGATCATATCCCTCGGGCTCAATTTGATAATATGGATACCGATTCGTATTCAGATTGACTAATGACAATCGTATTCAAGCAACACAAACACCAAGTCCATAAATGCGCAATTTCCTCATCAACAATAGCAAAAGTCGTGCAATGTAGTTATGTCCTTCCACAACACAAGCAATCAACAATTTACACTTATGCTTACCAGTAAAAAATGTACTATCAATGCTTGTCACTTGACGACAATGCACAAACGCATTGATACATGGACTAAACGACTAAAAAACTTTCTCAAAATGGGCATGTCCTTTTGTAAAATACCGGTTGCCGTAAAGCCATTCATCTCTTGTTCCGGGATTTGTACTTCAAATGACATTCAATAACCGAGGCAGTAAAGTGTGAGACTCATCCCATTCTCCGTATTCAAGCTCCAATGCACGTCTAATAGCATCCCAAACCTTCCTCCAAGATACATAATAATGATCTCTATCTACAATCATCTTATGCAATAATGAAGTCTTCACATCATGATCTGCACTAACATATTGTCGAAAATGAGATGCAATGACATTGAAATCAATGTACGGGTGATTTTGACTAACCATATGATTCAAACAGCTATGAGGACCAACGAACTTAGTTATTTCCAATGCATGATCATGCTTTCGAATACATGCATTTGATTGCCATGACATCCTTTTTCCACATCAGCACAAACAACAAACCATAAATGTTTATCTGATTGCTTCACTTTAAATATGTGATGGGTATTAACATATGCCACTTCACAGCTTGAATAAATTCCTTCTTAGATTGCTTCACTTTAAATATGTGATGGGTATTAACATATGCCACTTCACAGCTTGAATAAATTCCTTCTTACTTTCATACCTCATGCCTACTCGAAATTCCTCGGATGAGCTAGATCCTCCAAAATCATTATGAATGTCATATTCAAACTACATGTATCCCTCACCTTCCGATTGAACATAAAGAGGCGATGACTTTTCAAATTCATCACTACCAATGACAATATGTTCATCATCAGATTCAGACTCACTACTCTCCATTATTTGCTCAATCTATGCATCACTGTGAGGTGCATAAGAGTCATGAATATTATCTTGTGATTGTCACAAAGTTCTTACGGTAGACATATCACTACTCAGAACTATTTGCTAAGGGAATGACCCTCCTCCAAAGCATCAATATTCAGCATTAGAAATGTTAGAAGTTGTGACATAAAGATGGTGTCGTATCCTATCGCCACAACTCCAAGCAACTTCAAGCAAACCACTAACATCCGCACCTATTCTAATTGGTAAGAGCATAAGTTGCATTCTTCCGTACACTGATAGACGATTACAATGACCAATCTCTTAGAGGGATCTAGAAGCAACTTAATTAAACATATCGTCGTCGTCTCTATCTTAGTAAACATCGTCTTCGCCATATAATATACTATCAGCGTAAAAACATGACGACTTAATCCAAGATGTCATTATACTGATACATAAATATAATTTTTTAATTAATTAACTTCACTCACAATATATTTATAATCGCAATAATCATTTGCAACAATTTAACATATAAAAGAAAATAATATTACTCGAGAGAGTTTTATTCCTAGAAGTAGTGTAGAGTTTCTAGAGAGAATGATAAAATGAAAGAAGGTAAAATATTAGACGATGGATTATATTTATAGGTGGAGCCAAACTCTGTCTTTTAAAAAACAACTTTACCCGAATAGCTCAAGGTATCTTTTGAAAACACGATTTTGGCCGTACAAAATACAAAACACTTTCGTAGCTTGAGTATTTTAATCATTACTTCTAAAACATAATGTAATTTAGAATTTTTTTTCATGAATACAATCCATCATTTGAAATACAAACAAAAACAAACACCTTTAAATCAAAAATTTTTAGCAAGTTCACTCTTATCTCAAATTTTTAAAAATAAATTTTTAATTAAATAATAATTTTGAAATATGTTTGAGTAAAACCCTCAGCCTGAGCTTCACCAGACTGCGGCTCGCCGGATCTGCTTCATCCTCCCCCTCCAGGTCTCGTCGGTTTCCTTTCCCCAGTAACCCCAGATGACGCTATCATCATCTTCTCTCCGAACCTTAACCAAACTCACCAAGCTTTTATCTAAACTCCTTTCCTCCCCATTCTCGACCCAACGCCAACCCAACTCCAACCTCCCCAAGTACGACCTCCCGACCGTCACTTGGGGCGTCGTCCAGGGCCGCAGGGACCGACTCGTCTCCGCGTCATCATCTCCGATTACCTCAAGGGGATTGGCATCGTCCCCGACGAATTGCAGCCCCTCGAGCTCCCCTCCACCGTCGACGTCATGAGGGAGCGCGTAGAGTTCCTCCAAAAGCTCTGTCTCTCCGTCGACGACATCAACGAGTGTTGACATGGTTTTAATGATGTGTCAACCTACTTGTACGACTCATTATTAAAATCATATCAACAGTATGTGCTCACGAAACACCCCAAGCTTTTGGGGTTTAAGCTTGAGGGCACAATGAGGAACTGCAGCCACCTGTAGACGGTACCATGTTTAGGCAGTATCCTTACTTGTTGGGGATGAGGTCGGTACGATGATTAAGCCTCTCGTTGATTACTTGTTGTCTTTGGGCCTGCCGAAGATGATCCTTGCCAGGAGGCTTGAGAAATGGGCGTACGTGCTCGGGTACGATCTCGAGGAGACCGTGAAGCCCAACGTCAAATGCCTGCTTAGTTTTGGCGTGAGGGCGGACTCCCTGCCTTTGGTGATCGCTCGGTATCCTCAGATTTTAGGCCTTCTGTTGAAGGATAAGTTAGCATCGCAGAAGTACTTCTTCAGCTTCAAGCTAAAGATCGACCCTGACGGGTTCGCGGAAGTGGTCAAGAAGATGCCACAGATTATTTCACTTCACCAGCACGTGATTATGAAACCAGTTGAGTTCCTCTTGGGCTGGGGAATCCCAGCCGAGGACGTCTCTAGGATGATTGTCAGGTGCCCTCATCTGGTTGCCCCGGGTTGAGCTCATGAAGAACAGCTATTACTTCTTCAAGAGCAAGATGGGCCGGCCAGTGAAGGAGCTTGTCGAATTCCCTACAGCTTGGAATCGAGGATCAAGCCGCAGTACCAGAAGTTGCAGGGCAGGGAATCAGGCCTCTTTCCTTGAACTGGTTGCTCAATTGTAGCGATCAGAGGTTCGAGCAACTGTTGCTGGCCGAACGGTTAGAACCTGATCAATCGGGGCCGTTGTTCTGCATGGGAGGTAAACTGGAGTTGCCAGGTCATGAGATGGTGTCCGATGCAGAAGTCGAGAGTGACATCGTGGATGATGAGGTGCAGAACGGTTGCGCTACGAAGTTTTGATTTTAGTGTTAATGAGGAAAATTTCATCTTTTTAAATGCTTGATCATCAGAGTCAATTCTTTAGTGATTTGGAAGCTCCGAATTTGAAAAATAAATTATGCCATTAAGCAAAACAGATCCCTTCGTTCATCAGCACTTACTGTCAATATGCACAACTTTGTAAGATAAAGAATTTAAGATTGCACAAAGAAAACCTCAAATATGTTAGAACCAAACAAAGGACTTCCTTTAGGTCACCTGGGACCAGATAACTCGACAGCATGTAAGTTCTCGGTGGAGTCCACGATCCACTCTGAGCCCGGATGAGGGGCTAACTCGACCTCCTGTCGAAGGACTTCAACCTTCTGCCATTCGTCCCACCTTTCGGCCAAGCCGTCACCTTCGAGCATCCGGACCACTTCCGACATCTTCGGCCGTTCCATCGGCGAGCCTTGCGTGCACAGCAGTGCGACCTGAATCAGCTGTTCCACCTCAGCATCTACGTAGTTGTTCTGGAGGTCTGGGTCAACCAGCATTTCCAGCTTCTTCTCCTTCAGAAGCCCTTTCACCTGAGAAGGATAGTGGTAAGCCGCAGAACATGGAGAAAACCCACCTAATATATTTGAGATTGCCCAGGATTGGACATTACCCAATCAAGTAACATCACATCATCGTCATTCGCCAACCGAGCGAGATCGAATGCCCGCTGTCCTGTAATGAGCTCTAGAAGCATGATCCCATAGCCAAACACATCAGTCTTTTCCGAAGACTTCCCCGTGGAGAGATACTCGGGAGCTATATGTCCTATTGTGCCACGAACTGCTGTCGTAACGTGAGTATCTTTATAGTCCATCAATTTGGCCAATCCAAAATCCCCAACAACAGCCTCAAACTCCTCGTCCAACAAGATGTTTGCTGCTTTCACGTCTCGATGGATAATCTTGGGATCGCAATGATCATGTAAATATGAAAGCCCGCGTGAAGACCCCAGGGCAATTCTCTTCCTCGTCGCCCACTCCAGTGGTGGCTGAGAAGGCGGGCGCTCTGCATTAAGAAGCAAATGACCAAACAAAAGAGTTGATTCAGGACAGATGAATCCTGTACTCAACCTTAGATGAATCCTGTACTCAACCGTTAAACGGTCTGACAATGCCCAAACTCACCTCTTAAGCACGATGCAACACTTCCATTCGCCATGTATGGATATACAAGCAGTCTTTCAGTAGGCGTCATGCAAAACCCACGCAACCTGAGCAGATTCCGGTGCACGGCCATGCTTATCATTTCCACTTCTGTCTGAAACTGCAACTCTCCCCCAGGAGTGCGCTCCTCTTTCAGCCTCTTTACAGCAACAAGAGTTCCGTCAGCTAGACGTCCCTTGTATACCTTGCCAAATCCACCTCTGCCGAGAATGTTCTTGTTGCTGAAACTGTCTGTAGCAACTTGCAATTCCCGAAGAGAAAACCTTTTCAGTTGTCCCAAGTGAACTTCTGGATCTTCTTCAGCTGCCAGATGGATGCTCAGTTATTAGGGAACTTTTGAAAATGATATAAATGGGGGTAAATTCTGGCAATGGAACAAACCAGGCACATCAAAGAAGTATTCTTGCGGCTTCCTCCGGCGCCACCATGCAAAAGCGATTGCTGGAGCAGCGAAGAGAAGCGCAGCACCTGCAGCAACTCCACCAGCAATTGCTCCAGTAGCACTATTACCTCCTGGAGTAATTAAACAACTAAATTGCTCGACAAACACATTGGCTACAAACATGGTTGACCTTAACATTGAGAAAACCAATTGCTGTACAATATTTCGTTAAGCATACCTGGCAGAGATACAGGGGGAGGAGGAACAAAAGGAGGAGGAGGAGAGAAAGGAGGAGACCCAGGACAGGGCTTGCCAGTAACGGGACCACATAAATCCAAATTATTCGCAAAACTACAAAGGGAGAGAGGAAAAATAACTCTAGAATTGCCTTTTTGCCAGATAGGGGAAGTCCGACTCAAGTCATTAGTCAAACCTGATGGGAGTGAACAAGGAGAATGAACCATTGTCTGGAACAACTCCCGAAAGGCGGTTGTTGGAGAGATCCCTAAATGTTTTATTCAGTCCACAGACAGTCAACATATATTAACAAATGCAGAATAAAGCAAGGTAATAAATAAAAATTCTGACACCGAGAGATTTCTGCTTACAGAACTTGCAGAGTCGAGATATTAATCAATGACATGGGAATAGCACCCGTCAAAGTGTTGTTATTAAGCCGCCTGTCCACAGAAAGATGTCAGATAGATGTGCCCGTAAACTCTGACCAACATCTTGCCAAATTTATTTGATTGTAAGAACACAGACAAGTTCTTCGTTAAAACCAACATAAGAAGAGAAAGGGAATTGATAACCGCATTGCTCGGCCGAGGTGAACAACAAAAAGGTAAAGATCTTGGTTTGCTGCGGTGAACACTAAATGAGATAAAAAAGAAAGGATTTGAGGAGAACTAATACTCACAGGAAGCGAAGTTTTGATAACTTCCCCAGTGTATCCGGTATGGGACCAGAGAAGCTGTTCAAGTAAAGATCGAGGCTCACCAAGCTGGTCAAATTTCCAAGATCACTCGGTATTGGTCCACTGATATTGTTACTGTATAGCTCCCTGTGTAAGATAACTAGGTTAGTAACCAATGAGAGATTAGACAAAGTGACCTGACAAGACAAAAGGAGAAGCACATCGCTTCATATATGTGCACAGCTCAATCAAGCAACGTCGGGTAGTCCGACGTATGTACTTATCTATAACTCCAAGACATGCAACTCGTTCAGTCATCCCAATTCTACTCTGGCTGAATGGAACGGCGAGTTCCGATTCTCCATTACTGACAAGACAAAGCTTAACAAAAAGCTTAAACAATTCATAACAATTTAGTCTTGTCCGACCAATAGCTCCAGATTCTCTCCCATTTAGCTAAAAGATGCCACAAGGTAGACTAGCTCCTGATCGAAAAGGAAAAGAACTGGCACAACAAAATCAACTCTAGCCACAACAATTCTAATATATCAAGAAAAACACTCCCCATTTTCATGAATGCAAATCTCTACGAGCCAAAGTTAACACAGTCTAGCCACACAATTACTAGAAGAACTAGAGAGGGCTCACAAAAAACATGGTATACTTACAGGTATTGCAAATTCTTCAGCAGGCCTAGCTGTGGCACTAATTGACCAGACAAAGCAGCGTTTCCGAGGTCACTAGAAGAACATTAGTTTCATTATGATTAAGCCACAGAAACAATGAGGAAAAGCATCTCATCTTAGTTGCAGGAAGGAAACATCCCAAGCCAAGATGCTCACACTCTAATCACGCTATTGTCATTGTTGCATGTCACATGGAACCATGTACAAGGATTCACAAGCGTAGGATCCCAACTCTGAAGTACATTATTAGGATCCTGAAGGCTTGTCCGAAGGCTATGGAGAGCATCACCTGCACCACAAAAAAGAAGCAATGCACTAAATTAGCTGCAGTAGTAATCAGGATCCAATTCTAAACAAGAATATTCTCACAATGTCTCTTTCTGATAAAATAAATGAAGCAAAACAATCGCATGTAAAAATCCAACTCAGTAACTTTCCCCACATCTACCAAATCAAAAAGCCATTACAAAGCAATGGCAAGGTACATATAGATGATCCAGACGCGGAACCATGGCACGACAATGAATGATTTAATTACACAAAGTCCAAGAGTATTAAAAGAGCACGATCCTGACTTTCCAAAAACATGTACCCGAAATCAACAATCTTCGATGCCCTGCCTTTGGAACTAAGATAAAGTTAGCTGAAGGTACACTTCTTCAGGAAACCGCCAACTTTCCCAACAAGGAATTGACCATTTCCAGGCTACAACCTCCCATCTCCACCGTTCTCCAGAACAAAGACGGCAACAACAACCAACAGGACAAAATGATAAAAAAGAAAAGAACAAAAACAACAGCCACCGCCACAACCGACCTTCCATGTTGGCTTTCCCCAGCCATATCAAAGCAGATGCCCAGAAAACAAACACCAGAAGCAATGCTGCGTACCCTCCTCCTCCTCCCGCCTTCCTCATCTCGCAGAACACGCTACAACCCAGTCTTCCTCAGATCCAAACCCAAATCCCCACATTCACAAACTAAATCACCTCTTCCCCCTCACAAATCCTCCACCCCTCCACAGAAAAGGAAAGAAAAACGACTTCAAACCCCAACAACCCTAACTTCACACAAATCCCATACACCCTAACCAAGACAATCCCAGAATCAGCTGATCCCAGCACATCAAGAAAAACCCAAACCAACAAACCCACCCCCTAATTTTTTTCTTTTTTAAATGACAAATTTTCAAGCACCCATTTCCCCAAACATCATCGGTGAAAGCAGCAAACTTTTCATTCTTCCTCGATCAAAATCCAACCCAGAGAAAAACCCATGAATCAATCTACTTGCACTTTGTGTCCTTTTTAGCTTAAGAGAAAGATTATCCCAACCGTGGCTTTTACTTTACCTCCCACACGCTCACTCACTCACTCCCCCACCCCCCCTTCTCCCCTTCTCTCTGGCCAGCTAAACTTTACCAATGTAAGAAAAAAAAAAGAGATAGGTAAGGACAGAGATAAAAGCACTCTCAAGAACAAATATCTTATTGAGTTAAAATCTTCTTTTTTTTAATTTAAAAAAAAAAGATGCTAGATTGAAAAACTTCCTAAAAACGTGCATTATATTTTAGAAAAAATAATAAAGAATTTTTAATCCATTGGTAGATGAAAAAGGAAATCATACGAAACATTTCTTCTCCTCCTTTTTTTTGAAAAAGAAATGTAAACGTAGACCATATAATAATATTATAATAGAAACAAGAACTTTATCACTATAGATCCATTTTATATTTTATTGAATTTTTTAATATTTTGGTTTTTGGGGTGAAATCGATCGTCATGAAGGGAGGGGGGGAGGGGGCCTTTTTTGGGTAGGGCGTGCAGCGTGTTTAGCAGCAGTCAGCGGAGTGAATGAACAGTCTCAGTGTGTGTGTAGTAGTAGTAGTAGTAGGGATAGGTGAGGAAAGGGTGGGGGCGCTTCCCAAGGGATACATGGCATTTTTTTGGCATCCAAAGAAAATTATATATATATTAAAACAACAACTTAGTTAGACACATTGACTTAAAAGTTCGAATATATAAAAGTATATTATGTTTTGTATTTACTTTCAACTCTTCATATCTACAATAAAGAAAATAATGAAATGGGATGATGAGTGGAAATTGGTAAAAGGAAGGAGAAGGGGGGAAATTATGGATGATGATGATGGAATTGTAATAATGGATTCTCCTCCGGTCAAAAGAGGGTCGGGGTCCTTCCTTCCTTCCCCTATTGGGTCCACCAAATGGAAAGCGACGGGTTAAGGATGTAAGGATTACAAGTTAGATTTAAAAAAATACGAATGGGTTAATAAGATGTCTTTGCAACCAAGGGCGGTCAGTCGGTGTAAAAGAGGAAGTGGGGGGGAGTGTTTGGTTTTTCTGGGGGACCAGCCGAATATTTCACTATTAATACGATAATGAAACTAGATTTTGGGAAAAGGAAAGGATTGGGGGGGAGGGGATAACTCTTGATGTGACAACTGCCCCCCCTCCCCTTAAATTTCTTCTTTGGGTGATTAGAATTGTTCGTGCGGCGGCCCCCTCCCTCCCCTCTGGGTGGGACCCAGCTGTCCTGCCACGTCAGATTCGGTCAAACCATTAAAACTCATATCATCACCACCACCACGATTATTTTTCTACACATATTCAACTCACAAGATTTTGTAAGCATTATTACAATGAACGAATATATATATATATATTAAATTTATATATCTGTGATTCGGAGTTTATTTTTTGAAAGAGAATTGGTAGGGGGGATGCAATTATTTCCACCATTACCCACGCCTAACTTTTTCTTTATGCTTTTCTTTTTCTTACTCCTAAAAGATTATTCTTCCCCACGCCCAAAAACCAGAAAAAGTTGTCGTATCATCATTTACTATTTCTGACTTATCATTCATTATATTATAAAAACAACAAAGAATTTCTAACAAATGGTTCTTTTAATACAATTTGGTAGTTATGGATACATTAAAGTGGGATCTTTTCAATCTATACTAGTTAGGTTAAAATGCACCAACACACCCACAACCCACGTACTCAGATTCCTCCCGCCTAACCCGAATGGACTATTGGCCAAACTCAGCCCGGCAACGCGGACCGTCACGAGATTCGTTCCCGTGGCGAAGCACGTCGGTCGCGTCTCACGTCACGGGGAGCGATCTAAGGATGGGCTGGATGCAGCCCTTCGGGTTGCAAAAAAAAACTTGGGAAAGTTTCTATAGTACGACGCTTTTATGGACATACTTGACTCGTATTGAAATCAAGAGGAGAAGAGAGATTCATCTGCACCAACCATCGAAAGTGGAGGACTGATATTTTTCTCTCTTCCTTGGCCAATATTTTTTTCTCTCTTTTGTATATTTATTTATTGGCAAAATATACGATAATATCATAAACTATGCTTAAATTTTCTGTTTTGTCAAAATCATTTTTGGCTATACAATATTATCACTATCTTTAAGGTTGTAATTTTTTGTGGCCAATTTTGGATTTTATTGTTAGAAAACCAAACAGGTCATAATCTTTAAATTTCAATTATTGACTAAAAAAAGTGAAAAAAATGGATAATAATATTAAACAATTTCATGTGTTATTTATTATATAATTTTAATAGTTAAATTAAGTAATTTGGAAGTCGAAGTTGAACTGTAGTTATTGATGCTGTTAAGAATCTGTAAAATCGATGAAGAACGGATGATTAATTTATTGTGAGGTTACTACTACGCATAAACTGGATTGCAAAACGATGCAATGAGAGGTTAAAAGTCAACTATTATAGGATAACTGTTAAACAGTATTAAAGCCTTGTTTGGTTTCCTCATAGTAAAATTCAAGATTTGACAAAAAAAATTACAACACTAAAGATAGTGATAATATCGTATAGCCAAAAAAGATTTTGACAAAACAAAAAGTTTGAGCATTATTTATGATATTATCTTATATTTCGCCTTTATTTATTTGGGGAATTGTGGAATTCCATCCGCACTAAGGACTGAGGATTTTCATGTGCATGTCGTCATATTATAACGAGGGTTTTGACTTCATGGCAATTCATTAGTCCGTTCCATAGAAAATTATGTGTAGACCCAAAAACAATAATTGAGTTCCAATTTTTCTGATTACGATGCTTACTTTGTTATCAATAATTAAGTAGTTTTACTTAAAATTTGCTGTTTGTTTTTCTCGATATTTCATAGGCCTGCTATAATTCCTTTATTCCGAATAAATAATATTAAACTGCACAATCTATCGAATCCCGCAAAAACTACTCCCGAAAAGAACGAGCGAACGGGGGAGTTGAAATTCTAACAAGTAATTTACGGCTTCATTTAATTCTTTAATACCAAAATTTATTTTTATGCGATATTCAAAATGATTCTTTTTTTCTTTTCTAGTCGTCACTGTTCATTATTTCATGAAATTTTACTATTTTCATTTGTTTGGTCCACATGCATTTAAATTCATCTTTTTGTGTGTTTGTTTGTTTTTGGCTAACCTTGCTTGTTTTTATATGGAGTGGATACTTTCTAATGCTCTTAAAATTAGTGGGTGATATCACCCTCCTGTAAAAAAAAATTAAAAAAATATATAAAAATAAAAATTCCTAAAAATATGGAAAAGGAATCGCTGGAGAATGAGGATTAGGTGTGATGAGACAAATAGAAGGAATCAAATCTGCCCACGACATTTTACCAGGCGTTAATGTTCGACCTGACTCCAGCCTACAAATTAGAGTTTTCCACAAAGAATGCACTCCTCCGATTTTTTTTTTTAAAGTAAAACAAACAATTTCATGTAGACGAAACGGGGAAAACTTTAATGATGTGTTCGGTGAAGAAGGGAGGGGAGGAAAAAGATTGGGAAAACACACATATTTCCAAAAGCAAATTTTCTCCAAAATTTTCCCATCCTTTCGTCGGATTTCGCCCTTTCCAAATTACAGTTTAAATGTTTTGTAAAATAATATTTGACCAGAGAAATATTCGGAAGAAATGGAGCGTGTGACACGTGTCAAGTGGACGGGTCTCCCAACCATGAATAGAAATTGGCATACAATCAATAACGCTTCCCTTCTCGGCTTTCATCCGAGTTATGAAGATGATGGATGAGGGTACAACAACGTCAAGGAAGAACACTGAATGAGACGAGACACGCGTCATCGTTCATTTGAGTGGGACGACATGGCCGGGACGCCAACCTTCTCTCTTGTTATTAGAGTTCCGGTGATTGGCAGGGATTTGGGACCAGACATGACGACGAGGGCGTGGTAGCGAGGGGATGAAGAAGAATGGTCCGAGTCATTCGAGATTTGACGTCAGGTGCAACGACAGCTCGAGGATCCACACACTCCCGCTCCCACATTTGCACATCTTGAAGTTAAAAACACAAGTACAGATAAAACATTGATGATACTTACGAAAAAAAAAAAAAACCATTGATGATGACGTTGATGCATGCAGAGCTGACCTGCGCAGCATGAAGAAGGTCAACGAAGGGCATTGAGTTGCGTTACTATGGCCTGAAGGGACGAGTCAAAGTCCACGGCTAAAGAATGAAGGGCTAGATCATGGAAGGGACATAAATTAGAAGACTAAACAAGAAACAAGGAATGAAATGTAAATAAGAGAAGTTCATGACAGAAAAATAGAGAATAGCAGACAGTATAAATGTGGTGTTCGTTAGTGGGGAAATCAGCTTGTTTCTTTGAAGAGAATAGTATGGGTAGGAAGGAGAGCATGGAGTTGTTTGGTCCTTCTAGGGTCTGTGTGAAGTGTGTGACGTGAGAAGTGCGTGTGGCGTGTGTGAGTTGTTCTCCTATAGCATCCACCGAAGTGTGGTGGAGTTCCGACCTTCGTTTTTCTTAATCTTTCGATTCAAGGAGGAGATTTAGCTGTATTCTACAGTATTCGTGTTTTCCCGGCATCAAGTGGTATGAGAACGCCATAGATCAGTCTTCCTTGTCTGTGGTCCGGAGTAAAATGAGCAAGGGTAAGCCAAAGTTGACGGACATGTATGGGTTATTCGAGTTGTTGCAGAAGGGGAGGAAGAAATTGGATAGTATTGATGAAAAAATGACGACAATCCAAGTTAAAATAGGAAGATGGTGAGATGTCAACCCCACCTTTGGGAAGGTCGTTATGTGCCAAGACACTCTATTGTATTCGTGGATAAATGATAAATAAAGGCAAGTATTTATAATTGATTATTTTATTATTATACCAGTAAAATTATTAATGATAATTTCCACAGATTAATAAGTATATTTATCTAAAATATGGATAGTATAGATGTTTAGAGGGATTATTAACATCTAGATCACCGCCAGTCTAATTGAAGTTAAGATAGACCAAGTGAGAGTATATTCAAATAAGATCGTCATATAGAATCGTATAGATCGTCGGTCTCCATGTATATATATATATTATATATATATATATATATATAGGTAATTGATTTAGTTTTAATCAATTTGAGATCTTATTCGTACGAACCAAATAAGGAAATGAATTTATTTTCATTAATTGTTTGACCATTAAATCATTCCAGATAATCAATTAGCAAATTCAAAGAGAAGGAAATATGAAAAGAGGGAGAGATAGACTATTTGAGGGTCTTCGGGACAAAAAGAAAAGAGACGAAAAAAAAAAGCTAGAGAGTTTTTTCAGAAAGGAGAGTGACGATCCTAAAAGCTAACACTTAAAGGGATTGTCGAGTGTTCGTGCTCGTATGCACGTGGATAGGGGTGACTATTCGGACCGAACTCGGATATTTCACCCAAGTTCGAACTTTCGAATTATACTTTTTTAAGTCCGAGTCCGAGTCCGTCTGTATATAATTTCGAATTTCTGAGTTCAAAAAATTCGGACTCGTAATTTGGATAATCCGAAATTTCCGAATTTCAAGGTCGTGAAGGCAACAAACAAAACCCCAACTCTTTAAGACATGGGAAGGAGGAGAAAGAGGGGTTACATTTGCCCAGCAGAGAGGATGAAGAAGGAAGCAAAGAAGAGCCTCCCGAAGAAGGAGAAGAAACCCATTGCTTTATCTTTCCCTTTTTCTTCACAACGACGATAAGAAGAAGAGAGAGAATAGGGAACCTCGGAGGCTGCTCCACTTCCTTAGGCAAACAAAAGGAAAAAGAAAACGCAGATGGAGGAGAAGCTGAGGCAGAGCACAGGAAGCGATTTCTTAGGATTAGCGATGAGGAAGTTTTTTTTCTCTAGTCTTAAAACATTAATCGGAATTTCGGGCTATCCGAATTAATGTTTCAAATTCCGAATCTGGGTCCGAATTCGAATTTTAATTTTTTGGTAAGTCGAATTCCGAGTCCGAAATTTAAACTGTCTGAATCCGATTCCGAAAATAAAACCGAATTTCGGGCTCGGATTTCAAACTTCGGATTTTTTCTCACCCTTACACGTGGAAATCGCTAGATGAATCACATCTAGCGCTCTTGATTGTTCGCGACCTTGTTTTTCATTTACTGAAAATTTAAGGTATGTTTTTTCGAGTAAGAATTTTATTATATTTTCTTATAATATGATACATATACCATGATCTTGATATTTTGGACTTTAAAATTTTATTTTTACTGCTTCCGCTGTGCCGAATTCTAACAGGCGACGCACCCCCCACTGTCGGGATGAAGAACTACTGGGATGAACCCTTATTAGCCATGTGTAATGAGAAGGTTTACATGAACATTGTTGTAATTGGTCATGTCTGACTCTTAAAAATCGACGACTGTTGGCTACTTAATCTACAAGCATGGAGGAAGGAATGGGCGATTGTACTTGTGAGGTGTGATGATGCTGCCTTAGCGGTGAAGGAGGTTATGGAGACTTCTGGAACTCTCTTAAACTTAATAGCCAATAGTTTTACAATCACAAAGAGGTGTTTCTCCAATAGCTAGTGAGAAGCGCTAGTGATGCTTTGGATAACTTAGGTTCTTGAGTGTGACCGAGCCTCATTAGCTTGGAGATGAGGGTAATTTAGAAATATGAATCAAGCCTGATAATGGTAATTGAACCCTTACAATACCCGATATTGACATTGGAATGACAAAAGAAGAGCTTGTTGACTATTTGGGAACAATTTCTTATAGCGGTACCTTCGAATTCTCGAAGGAATTGAAGGGGAACAAGGATTTTGGTAGCGAAATGTCTTGATTGGCCAATTTGGAGTTGTGTTTTATTATGTTTTTCTTGTTGCTAAAAAGTAGTTGTATGAACAAAAAGCAGATGATCAAATAAGCAATATGCTTGGGAAGATGTTGTAGAAAACAACTCATATATAATTAGAGAGGAGACTATTCTAGAAAAGTTGCTCCCTTGTGGATCTCAAATTACCCTCTACTTACAGGAGAGCGACAAGTATGAGACTTCTAGAGCCAACAAGAATACAAAATTTGGTGAAAATTTACTCCCAGATTGTATCCTTATCTATCTATACATGTATATAAAAATTCAGAATAGCTGAGGTGGAAGAAGACGAATAGCCAAAAGAAGTAGAAGAAACCAAACCAGAGGTGCGAAAAAGAAGAAGATGACTAAAACTAAGAAGTATTGGGACTGGGAACTTGCAAATGAAACTAAGCCTATATGGATGCACAATGCAAAGAAAGTCGAGAAGGATGAGTATCATGAGTTTTACAAGAAAATATTCAGTGAAATCCTTGATCTACTTGCATACGCTCACTTCACCACTGAGGGTGAAGCGAAATTCACGAACATTTTATTTGTTCTTATGATGGGACATCTTAACAATGATGAAGTAAACCTAAAAACAGAGAATATTCGTTTATATATGAAGTGTGTGTTCATTTCGAATGATTTCAATGACGAATTGTTTCCATGGTATTTGAGCTTTGTGAAAGGAGTAATGGACTCAAATGACCTTCCGCTTAATGCATCTAGAGAGATTCTTCAAGAAAGTCGCATTGTTCGGATAATGAGGAAGAGGCTAATGAGGAGAACATTTGACATGATTTAAGAGATATTTGAGATTGGAAATAAGGAGAATTACAAGAAGTTCTGGGAAAAATTGGGTGTCTTCATGAATGCTTTGGACAAAGTGAATGTTATCTATGTTGACAAGAGATGCTTATACATCCAGAAGTCACTTATTCAGTCAGAAACTTTGAGTGCCAATTGCAACACACAAATGGTGATTCCTCACCTTACATAAAACTATGGCGCCTCTATAAATCCTTTTGAGAAACAGGCTCCAATGTGCACCATTCCTTTTGACCACTGCCTTACTGAGGGTGAATACTTCAATGCAATGACAGATGCTAGTATTGCTCAATCATGTCATCCTTTAGAACGTGTTCTCAAGCGTCTAGTCAAGGAGATGTCTTACTTTTGACGGTTGTATCACTTGGGCACAGCTGAAGTTCGAGGAGTGCCTTGCTTGGATTGATGGTCCAGAGATTATATCAAATCTCAACACAGTTGCCGGTCTCACTACCATGATTGCGACTATGCATCCTGATGTTGTAACCAAGAGAGTGGCTCAAATTCGTAATTTCATTGAAGTTGTCGAAAAAGATTATGAAAAGTAGAACCAAGTGAGTGGAGTGTTAAGTACTATGGTGGTGTAGTAATGATATAGTTTAGCACAAACTGAGATTGAGTTGAAAGAGAAAGAGCTTAGAGTGAAGGATGCAATTAATGTTACAAAAGCTATTGTTGAGGAGTAGATGTGACATTGGGTCTTGTCATTATGTTGAATTATTGCATGTTGGGACTATCCCATTTGGCAAGGAAGCACGGCTTTCCAAACAACACCCTTGAAGACAAGGATGTTTCTGAGGGGGAGCTATTGATACGTGAAGAGCTGACCAGCGAGCTTGACCACTATGACGAAGGACCAACGAAGGGTTATGAGTCGCATTACTATGGCTGAAGGTACGAGTCCAAGTCCATGGCAAAAGAATGAATGGCTGGATTATAAAAGGGACATAATTAGAAGACTAAACAAGATATTGGGAATGTAAGAAGAACATTGGGTGTAGGGAGGAGCGAAGTTGTCTCGTCCATCTAGGTGTCGGTGTGTGAGATGTGTGATGTGACAAGTGTGTGAGAGTTGTTCTACCATAACATCTACCGGAATATGGTAGAGCTCCAACTTTTGTATTTATTTAAGCCCCAATTATATCGATCAGGTCTGAGAGTAGTGGCCTTCAAAATCGATACAATTAGCCTAAATTGTGAAGTTTGGTTTTCATATTCCATTGTTATTCAATCCCCGTTGATTTCACCGTCTTGAAAATATTCGAGGAGGACATGTTAGATTTTTGTTTATAAGGCAATCCATCATCTTAGGCCTCATGGGTGGTCGAAAGCATCGAGAATGAGTATTGCATCGACAAAGGTCGTCGACGCTCTAGTGACAGGCAGAGCGTTGAGGATGGGTGTTTTGCCGATGAAGGTCATCGATGCTCCAGTGACAGACGGCGCGTCGAGGATGAGTGTTGCACTGAAGAAGGTCATCGTTGCTACAATGACAGGCGGAGCGTTGAGGATGGATATTGTATCGAAGAAGGTCGTCGTCACTCCAGTGATAGGGGAGCGTCGAGGATGGGTGTTGCGCTGAAGAAGGTCGGCGTCACTCCAATGACAGGTGGAGCGACGAAGAAAGGAGTGTCGATGAAGATAGTCTAGGCACTTAGGATTGAAGCTATGATTGGAGCTTGTCGATGATGACTGTTTTGGCATCATCGTCGAAGATGTAGCTTCGAATAATGTTATTAAGCATATTAAGCGCATTTTTCATATGTTTAGCCGTTACTAGGTTAAGTGCGTCTAGGTTTACTCAAAAGGCGGACAAGAGAATCATTCTTTGACCCCAATGGGCAGCTTGATTGTCACCTCGGATGTGTCCGTACAGTGTATCAACAATGGTTGTAAGTTCTCTTACTGTGTTATTGGACTCACTTCATTGTCATTTTTTTGTTTGTTGTTCTTGGCGGCCACATTCTTTGAAACACTTGTCTACACTAATATCACAACGTATTTCCGGCGTAAACACGCTTTTAGCGACCACAGTGATATTGGAAACAAGATTTGTGTGAAAACGCGGAATGTCAATCACTCATAGTGTCGCAAGAATGGCTGAAACTCACGGTGATTCGGATGTCAACTCTTCGGTAGGGCATAATAACTCTCATTGTGGCCTCCAGAATGGACAATAAAATGCCTTGAATCCTTCACAAAATCCCCCTGAGGCCAGTTCCGCAAAGTAACCCCAAGACCATCAGCTTCAAGGTGCTTCTAAAGATGCAGGAGAAAATCTAAGAAAGTTTCGTCGAGATTCACAAACAGGTCCAAGGCCTTATTGAGAGGCTCGATGATGAATATTCTCAAATGAGTATGATGAGGATAGCGTCAATTCTAGAAGGGAAACGCATGGTAGGCTTTGACATCAGCGTTGGGCAAGGCAATTTCCAGTCCACCGATGACCCTCATTTTCCCGAGTTAAGTAGGTCGAGCGTACCTCAAGATGCGCAAGGTTAGTATGTTACTCCTAGTCGACGTGGCCAACAATTTGCGGAAGACTTTATCGACTTCAACAATGACAATGAGAAGTATAGGCCATAGGCATACACTCCCTTGCATCATCGACGAAAGAGCTTCTCCACTCGATCGACAGTTGAGGACTGTATTCGACCACCACCTGTTAAAGGTCATCGTATGATGAGGAACCTTTTCGGGGAAGTCGCAAGAGACAGAACTTGCCTCGACAGGGAGAGGCCTACTTCATATGAGCACATGCCTCAGTTTGAGAGGGATAGACCGGCGTTAATAAATAAATGTCGCAGTTCAAAAGTGAAAGGCCTCAATTTGAAAAGAGAGTCCCTAGGGTCCCACCGGCACTCGTTGATGCTCCTAATTATAGAGAGTGTATCACTCGACTGGTAGAACAAATGATTTATAGTATAGTACGAGGGAAGAAGTGAACTTCTATAGAATCTCCTTCCCAGAATACATCGATAGGGACTATCCAAACCCAAGAGGATATAAGATCCTCGGCTTACTCATCTCTTGGGCAAAGACGACATGATCCCGATGGAGCATGTAGCTCGATTCACTCACCAGACTGGCAAGGCCTCTAACAACAACTTTTGCAAACCCGGGATATTCCCAAAACTCTGTTGTTGTAGAATATCCGATGTGTTATCGATTAAAATTAATTGTTAAAGAAATCTCCTTGAAAGGTAATCGATTAAAATTAATTGTTAAAGAAATCTCATTGAAAGGTAGTAGTTTTGAACCATCTAAGATAACTTATCTTTCCTTTGGAGGGGGCAAATTTTTTACAAGGTAAACCACATCTTAGGCCCCATGGGTGATCGAAAGAATGGAGAATGAGTGCTGCATCGACGAAGATCGTCCACATCTCAGTGACAGACGGAGCATCAAGGATGGGTGCTATGTTGACGAAGGTCATTGACGCTCCAGTGACCGGCGGAGCTTCGAGGATGGGTGTTGCGCCAATGAAGGTCATCATCGCTTCAGGGACAGCGGAGCGTTGAGGATGGGTGCTGCATCGAAGAAGATCGGCGTCGCTCGAAGCGTCGAAGATGGGTGTTGCGCGGAAGAAGGTCGTCGTCGCTCCACTGACAGGTGTAGCTACGAAGAAGGAAGTGTCGATAAAGATAGTCGAGGCACTTAGGATCGAACCTATGAGTGGAGAGTTTGTCGATGATGAGTGTTTCGGCATCATCGTCGAAGATGTAGCGTCAAATAATGTTATTTTTTTTTAATTTTTTTTTTGGTTGCCCGCCCGGTTTCTGGAGCTTCGCTCCGACTAATCCGGACTCGACCCGGGTAGGACACCTGGCTATGGTGGGTGAGTCTCCCATCCGGGGTGGCTGCGTACGGTAGGTTTCGAACCCGAGACCTCCTTAAGAGAATCCAAGCTCCTTACCACTTGGACCAACCCCATGTTTGTCAAATAATGTTATTAAATATGTTAAGCGTGTGTTTCGTATGTTTAGCCGTTACTAGGTTAAGTGCGTCTATAAATAGGTCATTTTTAGTCAGAAGGTGGACAAGAGAATCATTCTTTGACCCTGATGGGCTGCTTGATTGTCGCATCTATTGTGTCCGTACAGTGTTGAACAATGGTTGTGAGCGTTCTTTTATTGTGTTATCATTGTCATTTGTTTGTTAGTTGTTCTTGGTGGCTACTTTCTTCGAAGCACTTGGTGGCTACTTTCTTTGAAGCACTTATCTACACTAGTATCGCAACGTGTTTCCGACATAAATAGTTTCCTTAAAATAATATTATTTTTTATTTATATATTGTATTGTTTAACATGATTTGGAATTAAATTCTGAATCAATTAAAATGGAAAATTTTAATGGAGATGAAATCTTAAAGTATGTTTGATATTAGTTAGAAATCTGTTTTAAACTGAAGATATGGTTTTAAATAAAATGATAAGATTATACCTCTAAATAAATTAGAAGAACTCTTTGTGTAGTTTTGAAGAAGGTTTTGGAACGGTGAAAGACCTTTTTCTCTATTCACATAATCTAATTCCAAATTATATATCGAAATTCAATTCAATCCAATAGGCTCAACAAAACATAAGTTCAGTTTTTAATTCCTCATTTTTTTTAGTTGCAAAACAAGACAAGTTGGTTGGGTGATCCTTAGTGGGCCTCCCGTTTAGTGATTTCGCAATTGGGTATTGGGCCATGATAGGCCCACAAAGCCCAAATGTTACCGCCAAAGTCGTCCTCTCTCCTTCCACTGAAACGAAAGAGCGATCAAATGGTGGAAATAGGATTTGACACAACGAGAATTCCCTACTCTTTTTATCTTCTCCAATAAAAATTGGATTTTTTTTTGTCAATATGGGAACGGATTGAGTTTTGGCACTGACATTTGCCTTATTTAAAAAAAAAAGTTATACATCAAACTGTAGGCATATAACACAAAAGTAACAAAACAGCAAAACCCTAGTCTATAGTACAAACTACAAAAGTAGCAACGATGCCCTTTTATTGGATGAGAAAATGATTGTCATGTAACTTACTTTGATGCTAATTAATGTTTACTAAACTTAAGACGATAACTGAAAAACACGTGAAAATTGAGTAGAACCACCTTCAACTGCTATGCATGTGCTGAAATTGGCTTCCAACCTTATTCTTCACTTGTAACATTCGCTCATTCATAAGGAACCGATGCTCTCTAACTTGGTCGATCTATTGTTCTCAAGATCCACTATCTTTATAGAATCAGCTTGAGAACTCGTTGATCTTCCATTCCATTCGACAACCTTGAGGGAGTTCCTTTATTGAAACGACCCCTAATCCAAACCAACTTCATAGAGTTTATGCTCGTGGACCCAGAATTAGTTTACCGCGTAAACACACACTCCCTGCAATTATGAGTTTCCTCAATGGGGATTCTTTGTTCCTGGAATGTTCGCTAACTAGACACAGTCCGGTAACGGTATCAGCTAAGGTTCCTAGGACGCTGGGCAATCGGGACAGGGATGTCCCCCAAATAAACTGACTCCGGATGCTCAGGGCAAACTCATGACTTAATTCAATCGATGTTGATTTTACTGTCCTGAAAATGTTCAGTAACCAAACAAAACATACCAAATGTTTTTTTTATTTATAATTTCAAAAACTTAAATAAATCATGTCATTTTATTAAAAGGATTTCAGTTTTTAAATTCAACTGTTCTTTTCTGGTCGTTCAATACCGAGTACAAGATACCGGGCTCGTCATCAGTGGGCTTAGATTTCAGTCGGGATTGGGCCCAAGGAGGCCTATAAAAAAAGCCCATTCACTTTCATCCCGCGGTACCATCACGCTCGATCCACCCGGGCAAGCAATTCAAAATTCACTGTTATGAATATTGACAGTAAAATGCAATAATTCGTTTATGGAATTTTGTGTTGCTTATCAGTTAAGACGCATTAATTATCGAGTTTACATAAATAGTAATCCCAATATTCTTGTAGAACTCCTCTTTTGATAATAACGAAAATATAAGATTACTCCACCAACCAAACACGACTTAACCACATATGTATATGTGTGTATGGTGCGTGTAGGCACTTGTTGACAATAAAGTACGAAATGTAATCGAACCAGGTGTTATAACACCAAAGATTTCCTCGTGCTTCTTTGAAAAGAACTCATGTGGGTGGATTCTACCTAACAATCTTTTCCAAACAACTCCATGAAAGTCGGGCGAAACCTTCCCACCCCCGACTCTTAGATATTTATTTTGTAATAAATAATCTTAGGCTTGATTTTAATGGGGTCATGGTCTTGTCTAGGCAATCGATAAGGGAAGCGTCCCGGCTGGCACTCGGGCTCCGCCTCACGTACTTTTATTAAGGCATTACATTTGGGGAAAGCATTTCGGATGCAACTAGAATTACAAATGGCATTAATCTAGTGTTGGGATGACCAGCTTCACTAATCTGCGTTGCTCCAGACCATAGCACACCGGGAGGGGATTGATAGAACGTCGACGACAAGATGGCTATACATGGCTAGCTAGCATCGTTATTTCCGTCATTGTCGATAAATTCGAAAGGGATGGCCCATGACGAGCAGGACGGCATCCCTGGCGGCGGCGGCCTCATACTCGTTTCCTCCGTATCCCCGTTCAACACTATGAAGACCCCGTCCATGCCCCAACTCTGGTGATGCTCTAGATGGCAGTGCATAAACCAGACGCCTGCTTGAAACATGATCCGAACGTAGGTTAGTATACGTGTTGGGGAACGAGGCGAGTTCCTCGTCTATATGTTCTCACGATGGGTTCCGGGGCCTTTTACCTGGGTTATCCGCACGGAACCTGACAGCCACCCAGCCCAACTTTGGGACGGGATACGTGTTGAGCTTCGGAGGGTCGACCAGGTTAAAGTTCAGAGGATCGGTTTCATTGTTAAAGTTGCCGTACCCGCTTCCAAGGACGTAGAAGCTTTGGCCGTGCAAGTGGATTGGGTGATTCATTGACCCGTACAGGACATTCGTGCCTTGGAATATCAGCTCGACGGTATCGTTGAAGTGAAGTACCTTTACCTTTGTCCCTTGGCGAGTAACTACGATGGACTGCTCGAAGTAATCCCCCGTGAAGTTGTACCAGGTCGGTGGATAATCTGGGAAGTCCCCGTAGATTCCGCTAATATTCCTGCAAACGAAATCTGGATTCATTTCATAGAGTTCGTAAATGGAAGAAAAGGAAGTGGCAAAGCTCATGGCGATAAACCAGTAATATGCTTTCAGGATGTCGACCGGGGGGTCGAGCCAGCTGACATTGGTTAAAGTGCTGAGAATCTTGAAGCCTTTCTCGCAGCCATCGAGACAATAGATCACGTTCATGGAGACCACAATGAACATCCGTGTGGTGATATCCAGAGGGACATCGACAGGGTGCTCCGGGCTTGCCAAGCTCCTGATCTGGCCCATGAAGATCTCTGAGGCCTTGAAGTCTCTATAAGCGGGAAGGTTATCGGGGAACAGCGGGGTCACTGACGAGCTGTAATTCCCCTGGTATTCTAGGATAGCAGTGCCGTTGGAGTGATCGAAGCCGGTGATGCCGATGTCCTGGCTTTGATGCTCTCGAGAGGCCATGTAGTACAACCCTGGAGTTTGGTCTGCGGTGAATAAGATATCCATAGTTCGACCAGGGCTCGCAGTTATATAGGGAGTGACCAAGGGCTTTATGTACGCCCCATCCATTGCAACAATTGTAAGGTTGTGTCCGGCTATCGCGAAGAAGACTTCCGCGTCAAGTACCGCGGTTACTAGTCGGATTAGGTAGGTTTTCCCATATTGTACCACCCAACGATATGTCTGGCCTGCGAAACCGGACACAATATTTATCACGAACATGAAAAACAGTCGGGAGTTAGTCGGCCGAGTCACAAGAAATCTTACGCATTGTGCATTCCACGATGAGATCTCCGGGATATCCGTTGATTAAGTAGCCAACGGATTGTGGCAGAGATAGGCCCTCTCTTAGTTCCTCGCTCACCATTTGGTTGAGGTTTCCTTCGTACCATGAACCTGCGACAACGGCCCAAAGGTGAATCAATTAAGCTGTAAAACCAGACGCTAGTTGCAATGCAATGCCTAAGAAGGATAAATACCTAACACGATGACTTCTTCACCGTCTGGCTCGGGAAACGGGTAGTTCGTCCCTTCGGCAGGCAGAACCACAATAGTGCCATGAACAGTTGCTCGGGTCCAGTCACTGTGAGCGTGCCACCAAAGTGTCCCTTCCTCTTCGGTGAAGTTAATCTCATAAGTGAAGTTTGTCGATGGTTGTATGGCGCATTGGGTAATGTGCTCCGGTCCATCCGACCAAGGATTCCTCGGCTGCCTTACTCCGTGCCTGACCAACCGGAACCTCTAATCAGGCGCCGGGAACTTAGTCCCTGCTACAAGGGATGGATATGAATCGACATTGCGTACCAGTGAAGCGTAAGCCCGTAATCGCCTTGATTAACAACGTTCACGTAAACCGTGTCCCCTCGGCGAGCCCTGATGACAGGACCTGGGAAGCTATCGTTGACGGTCATTATCGGCTTGGTCATGCATAACCTCGTGAAATTGGTCTCTTTGAGCTGTTCATTTTCCAAAACATCAAGCAAAACAAACCGAACTTCAGCAAACAAAAAATCCGCACAGCATTACGTTACCCGCCTGACGCGCAACGTTAGGTACTTACGATGAAGTCATAGAAATGCACGGTTCCACCACAGGCAGTGAAGGGGAGGACTCCGACGAGAAGAAGCGCGACGGCGAGCAGAAAGGCATGTGGCGTCATCGTCTATTGTTGCCACGCACTGAAAGTTTAACGTTCGGCGGGCCATTTTTAAACGTAGTATCTGATAGAAGCGGCACCAACCGAAATTCCTTGGGCTTCCTATATTTTCTAGGACATTGAAAGACAGACAAATGAATGCTTGTTTGCTCGAAACGGGTTGTGAAAACAAAAGGCATGACATCAACCATTCAAACATCCCAAATTGGCATGTACTCATGAATCAGCTTAGCTAATAATTTTTTTTTTTTGCAACCTAATATCCCTCATGAAGTTTTAAGAAAGAAGGTATTAAGAACACTTCCTCGAGATTCTACCGGCTTTTTGTGTCCGACTGTTCAGTTTTGTCGAATCTTGAAGTGACAATGTCATGTTTTGAACATTTACTTGGGTCAGAATTTTATAGTAAGTTTGTTAGTAAGAGCTGGTGGTCGGGAGTGATGGGTGGACATCGTTCGTCCACGGGAAGATGATGCCAAATAACAATGGGGGAAACCGTCTCTCTTTTCACGAGCTATTTACGGTTGGTTATATACAGTTGTTTTAAATAAAAAAAATTTTAAATAGTTGGGTCAAGGTTTGTAATTCAAAAACACATCATTGTCTTCTCTTGCACTACAAAAATTCACTCGATGCATAAATAGTTTTGATCTATGATTCTTTAAATTTACGAAACTATCGTACATTGCCCCCCACGAAACTTCCAGCATCCGACTTTGAGTTCTATTCCCGAGCGTTGGCCGGCGAAATATTTTTTTCCATAAGTTTAAAAATTATTCAAATAGGTCGAGAAATTTTTTGTTTTAAGACTTTGATTTACAAAAATAAAATCAAAATTTTGGAATTCGACTTTGAGAATAATATAACCAAAATTTGAAACTTGCTGGTTCTAAAAGCTAGCTCGTGATCGTATTAGTATTTTTTTTTTTTTACGGCGGCGAAATCGCTGTTGAGAACAGTGTTCGCTGCAACTATTTCTTTGAGGAATTTTAAAATATACCACTATAAAATATTTTGTAGAATGGAACAATTAACAAAGCTTTGTGTTAGGTTTGGCTTTCGTAAATAGGCTGGAAATTCCTAAAAGAAACTAAGAATATAACTTAAAATTATTTTGTAAAAATTGAATGAATATCATCAGCTCCGCAGCTGCATCTTGTCTCAACAAACACTACTGATAAATAGCCTCTCGCAAATGGCAAGGACGAAATTATAAAAGAAAAAAAAAAAAGCGTAGGGGGAGTTTGTTCTGACGGACGGGGGCGATCGAAAGCCGTAAATCCATCGGACCGTCGAGATTGGATCGTGCGTTCCCGTCTCCCTGATCTGCCAGAAATCATCCAACGGTGGAGAAACAGTCTTCCTCCGATCCAACGGCTGCCTTGTCGATGTGTGTTCCCTCGTGTTCTCTCCCTCCCTCTCTCTCTCTCTCTCTCTCTCTCTCTCTCCGACAATTGTCCCCTTTACAGAAAGAATACATGAAAAATTGGACAATGTCCCTTAATTTTGTCAGAGTAATTATTATTTTATTATTATTATTATTATTATTATTTTAAGCTTTTCTTTTTTAAAAAAAGTTTTTGGACCATTGCACGGTGAGAAGATTAGGTAACAACTAACAAAGACCACGATTTTATTCATTTTCAGTTCCTTTCGTGACTTATCAGGCGTGCATGTCTATAAATAGGTCCTTCTTCTATATTACAATGAATTAATTAGACGCATGAATAACTTTTTTATGATAAAAGGCAATCAATCTATTATTATATTATAACATCTTTCGTACGATTCTTTTTTTTTACTCTAAATAAAAAATTATGATCCTAATCTTACTCCCATCCAGTCACTTATCACAATCAGATCTAGATGAAGCGAACGAAAAAAATCTTGATTTTCAGTTACTAAGCGTGTAATATTAAAGCCGCTATGCCCTTAATATATACATTTCGTTGTATTTAAGTACATACGAATGCATTTAAGACAATTTTATCAAGGAAGACAACCTTAAAACTCCCGTTGTGAACCCCGGCATTACGTTAAACGCAACTCATGGTCGACAGTTGTCATGCCGAATGCTCAATCAATGCAAAATGACGTGCTCCGATGGGTTGAAATGGTATTGGTTGACATCCCGTCTGGGGAGCCTTAGTCATTCCCGAATCCGGGAGGGAAACCCTACCACCACCAATTCTTCCTCATGTCGACTTCGATTCAATTTTCCAACTCTCTTTTGAAAGTGAGGTCACACCAACATCGTTTTCGGAGAATGTTCCACGTGAGTCCACCCCCCCTTCCCGTTCAAATTATTAGGTGGACTTGTCCCACGTAACTTTTTTGTCTAGATTAAATAAATTCTCTTGAAGTCGTCAAGGATAAGACCTAGGCTGTGTTTACTTCCCAAGGAAAAGGCTAGAAAGGAAAGGAAAACTCACTTCCCGAGAAAATTTCCTCCTTTGTCTTTTTAAACTTTTCTCTCAATTTTATTTATTTTCTTGAGTTTTTAAACATAGTCTTAGTCTCGTATGGTTATGTTAATATCTGATTTATACTTAAATCCATACTTAAATTCATCCTTGATAATTGATTTGTATGTACTAAAAGAGTAGGAACATAATAAAATAACAAGTTGGTGCGATTTTAACACAAATCGTAATCGGGTTGATAACAATCACTGGAATAGAAAATCAAGTTCAATCTAAAATAAAAGATAGTGGAATATTTTGAGTGCATTTTGAAATATACTAGAATTCGTGTATGAAGTGATCTCGATGACACTAGAGAAACATTAAGGCAATGTCAAAGGTCTTTAAATAAAAGTCCCTAAACACCTTCTCTTCATGGGATTGATTATCTTCGAGATGTCTGTCCTCGGTCAGTAAGAAATGAAATATCAGGGAGAGGGGGAATTATTACATGCACATGGGCTTACCATTGTCGTTGGGCCATGGCCGACCCAGGAACCGAGCATCCAACCAAAGTAAAAGCACGAACAAGGGAAAAAACATTCAAGGAAAACACGTTGTACGCATTTTTGGATTACGATATAAGTAGTCCAGGAAAATGAATGTTAGGTGATGTTAGAACCTTAAGAGTCGCAAAGCTTGAGTTTGAGACTCTGTCGTCGAAGTCGGGGATTATGTTTAGTGAACATGAAATGTGATTGAGCATGATCATTAAGAGTCAAAAGGTGGATGATTAAAGAAACGATGAGTGTGATTACATTACATTAAAAAATTAATCGTAGCGACCTTAATACAGTTGGAATTTGATCCAAATTTAATATATTTTGATACGTAATATTGTGGAAATATAATATCTGATATGATTCTGGGCTAATATCTAGATATTAATTTATTAGATTTCTAACTTGGAGGATAAGTTAGGACTATCTATAAATAGGGGCTTTGTCTAGGTTATTAGGTGTGGTGTGACACGGTGAGGTTATTCTACGGGATTCAGAGTTAGGATTTTCTTTTATCCTTTTATCTAGGATAGGTGAGCGACACACTTGGTGTTTTTCTAATCTCTGTTGTCTAGTGGAATCTCCGGAGGGTGGGTCAGTTGTCCACGTAAATCTTACGTGTGATGTTTCTCGTCCAAGTTTCACCATCGAGGCTCAACACGACAATTAAATTTCCCAACAGTTGGTATCAAAGCGGGTCGTAAAGATGACTGCGATTTCGCCTGCAAAGTTCGATGTGATGAAGTTCGACGGGATTAGGAACTTCGGACTATGGTAGCAGAGGTGAAGGATTTGGTGAAGCAGCAAGGGATGGTGAAGGCGTTGGCGGAAAGAAAGCCGACGGACATGAGCAACGCAGATTGGATGGAGATGGAGGCGAAAGCGGTGTCAACATCGGCTTTGTCTTGCAGACGATGTGTTGTACGACGTGATGGACGAGGAGTCGCTAGCAGCGGTGTGGCAGAAACTAGAGTGCAGGTACATGCCAAAGTCGTTGTCGAACAAGCTCTACCTCAAGCAAAAGTTGTATGATTTGAAGATGGAGGAGGGCATGGATTTGAGCCAACACATAAATGTATTCAATCGACTCATCACAGATTTATTGAGGACCGATGTGAAGTTCGGCGAAGAAGACAAGGCGTTGATTCTTCGGAACTCGTTACCAAGCACGGATGCTTACGATAATATTCATACGACTTTAACGTGGGGTAAGGAGACGCTAGAATTTGAGGATGTTGTTGGTACTTTGTTGGGATTTTATCAGAGGAATAGGAACAGTGAATAGCATTCCTATTCCGATGTTGGGCTCGTAGTAAGGAACGAGCAATATCGTGAGAGAAGTGACCGATCGAGGTCAAAGTTTAGGAAGCATGCATCGTGTTGGAGGTGCGGAAAGAAGGGACATTGAAAAATGGTTGCAAAGAGAAAGGGAAATTGGATGGGTCGTCGAGATCATAGCTAATTCACGAAGACGAGCTCGATGGATGGCGACGACAAAGTTCTTACGGCCACAACTAACCTTACAAGTGATCAATGGATTCTTGATTCTGGATGTACCCATCATATGGCACCACAAAGGGAGTACTTCTCAGCTTACCAGAAAGTTGTTTCGGGTAAGGTTTACGTGGGAAACAACTTAGAGTGTCGAATGGCTGGAGTCGGTACAGTGAACATCAAGATGCATGAAAGTGTAGTGAGGCCGTTGACGGGGTACATCATGTTCCGGAGCTGAAGAAAAATTTGATTTCCCTTGGATCCTTGGATGACAAGGAATGTCGATGTTATTTAGGAGGTGGAGTCCTAAAGGTTATTCGGGGAACCCTTGTGCTGATGAAGGCGAAGAAGATTAGAAGAATTTATCATCTTCACGGAAAAGTCGTGAGTGACAACTTCTCACGTGGCTTGACGGGATACAGATCCGGGTTATTGGTCGAGATGGAGCGTTAGCTAGCAACGCGAGTGCACGGGCGATGTGTACGGGCTTCAGGGTGTCAAACAAGGTGAAACCGATGAGGAAGTTCGGTGGTGATGCTTACATTGACAGTGAAGTCAAGAGTGAGGTGGAGCGGATTAAAGTTTCAGGTGGAGAGGTCTGGCAACAATCGACAGGTAAGACTTATCTGGATACCAAGAAGGTATGGTTCGGAGCGCAAGAGGGAGCTGGAGCCACGGTACACGATGGTTGCTCGGGAGCACAAGTACTACAATCGTGTGAACGGTAGAGTGATAGTCAAAGATTGTGGCAACACTCTTAGGAAGACACGACGGATGAAGGGGTAAGCTCTTCGGGGCTCCGGAGGTCCAAGAAAGGAGAATTCGGTGTTAAATCTCGCGTGTGTTAATTTTTTGTCTAAGTTTCGAGGCTCCACAAATTTTCCAACAAATACCATTTCTCTAAGAGTCTGTGTATTGAACATTTGACCCTCGGATGAATACGGTATCATCCATCCCAACACGAAATCAATAAAATATACGTCTCCCCGACCACATTCATTGAGGATACACGACACGTCCACATCAGGTCCGTGGCAATTGGCTACCGTCCTGATTAAGTAATAAGAAATTGTGTTCCACTTGCCCATCCATTTGTCTCCGTAAGAAGATTACATAAAAGCAGAAAACAGTACGACAAAATTCAAAAAATCTCCCAGACGCGGGAAAAAAATAAAGAAAATTAAAAGTATAATTAAATTAATGAGTTTGAGGAAAATCATCCCACTTTCCGCTTTAAAGCTCCAAAAAGCTTGGGAAAGCTTCCTTGATTGTTATTTTTTCTAGAAACAGATGGGAAGACGGTGAGGCTGATTAAATGCCTCCACACTTCGATTGGCTATAATCATCACAAGCAGTTCCGAGTTTATCATCCCTTTTTAACTGTCAATTAGCTAACCATTTTCTTCGTTAACCGTAAGTCAATGGTTGTTGATGCCCCTTTCTGCATTTGAATGTAAGTTTTGCGGGGAATAGAAAATGGCAGATAAATCCGTCCACTTTCCTTTTTCTTTAAGATCTGCCATCGGTGGTTGCCTCGGACTGTGGCAAACAGTACTTGTATATATAGACCAGGAGGGAGACGGGGGGGTTGGCGAGATCCATAGCGGAATAGCGGAAAGTGTTATTTCGTCGAGCGACATGGGAGCCTTCCTTGTACTCGTGCTTTTTGTCATCGAATCAGTTCTCCCGGCGGTGTGCGGCGCAACCCACTACTACGACTTCGTTGTGAGTCCCTCCTTCCATCGAATTATCTTATGTATTATCTATCCATTGGGAGGCGCGGGAGGGTTGTTTAAGTTTTGAGTAAAGAAGTGTAATTTTTCCGTGTCCTGTCTTCGTATACAACATAAATGCTACTTCATTATTCTATTTATGTTTCTTATATAAACCTTTCTGTACATGTACTTTCTTTCGATGGAATATTAAACCTCGAGGAACCCCCACCTACTGTGCAGCTGAAGGAGGCCAACTTCACCAAGCTATGCAGCACCAAGAGCGCATTGACCGTGAACGGGAGCCTTCCGGGACCCGAGATTAGGGTCCGGCGAGGCGACACTGTCTACGTCAACGTCCACAACCATGGCTACTACGGTGTTACCCTCCACTGGTAATATCATTTCTAGGCAAGATTTCCTCGATACTTGATACGCATATTGGTGAATGTAAAATGATGTGGACTGACAGATAGCATACCAATTGAATATCCGATAGAAAACCATGAAGTGAATACAACTGGGATAACCCTGAAACGATAAGTAATCTCTGTCGTAACGATATCGAACGTCTCTGCACTCATCACGTAGTTGTTTTCTTCGTTAACGTCTTTTTATTCGTTATGTTAAGGTTCGAGATTCATGATCGATCAACGTTGAGTTCACGACTACTACTCTTTTTTTCTTTTTGGTTGGGGGATTGGTAGGCATGGAGTAAAGCAGCCACGGAATCCGTGGTCGGACGGCCCCGAATACATCACGCAGTGTGCGATCTCACCTGGCACGAACTTTACTTATCAGGTGGAGTTCACAGACGAGGAAGGAACCTTATGGTGGCATGCTCACAGCGATTGGACTCGTGTTACGGTCCATGGCGCGATAGTCATCTTACCACCCGAAGGTACCAGTTATCCATATCCGGAGCCCGACCACGAGCATGTATTAGTACTAGGTAAACCCTCTCAATCTTCATCGAATCGGAAAAATATAATCGACGTGCTTCAGGCGTTATGTCATTGTTCGTGGAACATTTGCAGCGTGTTGGTATAAAGGACATCTGAGAGAACTGTTGGCGGAATCATTTGAAACTGGCTCGGATACCCCTCGTTCCGACACGTATACGATCAACGGTGAGCCCGGAGATCTATGCCCTTGCTCTCAAGGTACGAAGGACATTTTTGCTCGTTTCCATTGTGTCTTGATTCTATGTTTGGATCGTTCTTGGCGTGATATAAGTAATTTATTTGCGAAATGAATAATCGCAGAGACGACCCACCGTGTGAACGTCGATTACGGAAAGACCTACCTTCTCCGGATGATCAACGCGGTACTCAACAATGACATGTTCTTCTCGATAGCTGGTCATAATCTCACTGTGGTCGGCATGGATGGAGCCTACCTCAAGCCAATTGTCACGGACTACGTGATGATCAGTCCAGGTCAGACGATGGACATTCTCGTGACAGCGAACCAGACGCCGAGCCTTTACTACATCGCTGCCAGGCAATACTCGAGTGATCGGTTGAGTGTTGTCAACTACGACCACAGCAACGTGACTGCGATCCTCCAATACAGTGGGAATTACACTATCCTGGATTCTCCGCTGTTTCCGCGGGATACCCTCCCGACTTACAAGGACAACGATGCTGCATTGACGTTCACCAATCAACAGCGGAGTCTTGCTGATGAAAGTCACCCGGTATATGTGCCACATAATGTGAGCCTCCGGATGTACTTGCTCGCGTCCATGGGAGTCCTCATTTGTCCGAACAGCTCGTGCGGAGGGATCTATGGCGATCGGATGGTTGCGAGTATTAATAATGTCAGCTGGGTGAATCCTTCTATCGACATACTGCAAGCGTATTACAAGTACGCGATTGCTTCATCTCCTCAATAGAAATTGTTCGCCTCGTGATCACATAAGAACTAAAGGTAATAACCTCGTGCCATCTGCAGGAACATCAGCGGCACCTTTGATACCGATTTCCACGACTATCCAGATGTATACTACAACTACACCGCCAGCGATATACCGCTAAATTTATCGGTACCGATACAAGGGACGGTCGTCAAGGTGCTTAACTACAATGAGTCAGTTGAAATAGTCTATCAAGGTACGAATGTCATTGATGCGGGGGAATCGCACCCAATGCACCTCCATGGATACGGGTTCTATGTCGTCGGGACTGGGCTAGGAGACTTTGATGAAGAAAACGACCCCAAGAATTACAATTTAGTAGATCCTCCGTACCTCAACACAGTCACAGTGCCCAAGTGCGGATGGTCAGCCATCAGATTCGTTGCCAAAAACCCAGGTTAGTATAATACAGGCAAGGATTTGATAGTAAGCTTTTGCAACCAGTTTAACACGGTCATCGAAAACTTTACAGGCGTGTGGTATCTGCATTGCCACTTCGATCGACACATGAGCTGGGGGATGGATACCGTTTTCATTGTCAAGAATGGAGGGACTCCAGCAACGACTATGCGCCCCCCTCCGGCTTACATGCCATCTTGTGCTAATTTTTCGAATGCCGGGGTTCTCCACTCGTTGAATGTCCTCAAAGACAGAGAGGATGTAAGGCCATTGGCGACTGAAAAGTAGTTCAGAGTCAGAATAGACAGGAACTAGAATTACGTGATTCACCTTGAACAGCTTCATGCGGAATCTAATGCTTCACTCCTCTCTTCGTGATAAATCTTCTCCGAAAGCAGATTGAAGGACTCCACAGGACAAATCGACCCAACGGTCATAAAACAAGTAATTCAAAACAGATAAATTTTACAACAGTCAGCCGCTGCTCAATCTGTGCATACATCACATTACCCAGTGCACGAATTCCTTACAATAGTTGATGAACAAATATCATCATCCAATTACCTGCCACGCAGACAATTCAACCAATCACCTCCACAGGCATGAAGCCATTGTCGATCGATTTCTTAACTAAATCAAGTATCAGCTGAGTTTTCCTGCTCAGGAGTGGCCACTTCGTGTCGGGCTTCAAGCCCCTTGATTTTATTCCTCCGACCAAGCTAGAGAACTCCTTGACCATAAGTGCTTCTTGAGGGAGATCAGTAGTGACCAAGTGCTCACTCGGCTTTGGCACCCAACAGGACACCAAGTCGTCAAACCCGGATCCAGACGCAGTGGTGTAAGATGCTTCCTTCTCCTGGTAGGGGATCACAAAGTCATGGACATGCAAAGTCCCGTTCGTCCCTAAGGCAGTAATGTCCATCGTTAAGTGAGACATGAACGAGCAGTGGAAGGTTGCAACTTTCCCGTCTCCCCAGAGTAAGGAACCTCCACAAGACAATATGACGCCCGAATCATTGAGGACGGATCCTTGTAGGGCCGTAACAGTCTTAGGCAGCTCAAAATCGACAACCCAGAGTATTGCCCTGACACAGTACCACCCCACATCGCCAAGAGCACCTAGGCTGTCGAGGTCGGGCTTAACACGAATGTCGTTCTTCAGGAAGTCGGGGTCAGCTGCAAAGGTAAAGCAGGAGTGGATCTGTCGAAACACAAACACATGATCAAATGAAACAAAATGATTCCTCAAAACATGGAAACGGAAACCCGATTCAACATCCAGTCAAACTAGTCACGGCATGGATTGGTTTCAATTCCATCTTTTCCGAAGCAGAGATGCCCCATCTCAAGCCGTATAATGGATCAGACAACCTTATCTATGCTTGAGTTTAGACAAAGCAAAAACAATTAGTGGCAATTCAAACGGTTTGGCAACCGAATTGGTTGATGGCGAATGAAAAATTGCATCTTTGAGGCAATATGACAAACAATTCAGACGCGGAGATGAAACGAAGGAACTTACAGCCATGAACCGGCCGAAAGCATCGCCATCCCTCAAGAAATCCTTCATCTTGGCCGTCCGGGGGTGATGCATCCACATGGTCCCATCCATAAGCTGAACCCCGTTCCTCTCGCAGGTTGCCACGATCACGTCGAACTCGCCCGCGCTGAGGGCAACAGGCTTCTCAAGCAGGACGTGCTTCCCCTTCTCTGCCGCGGCCACTGCCCATACGACGTGCAACGACGTCGGAAGCGGGACGTACACAGCATCGACTTCCGGGTCATCGAGTAGGGCCTCATAGGAGCCGTATAGTCGAGCATCGGGTGGGAAGCCATTGGCCGTCGCGAAGAGGCGGGCCTTGTCGAGGGAGCGGGAGGCGACAGCGAAGAGGGCGGAGTTGGGGGACAGTGTTATGGCCCGGGAGACCTTGCGGGCGATCCCGGCGCATCCCAGGATGCCGAACTTGATGACGTGTCCGTGTTCGGACATGGCTGTCGGGGAAAACCGACGGTTTAAATTCTGTGGTGGAATGAATTCTCGTCGCCAAAAAGAATTTCTAGATGGAGATGAGGCTTTCTTTTTTTTTTTTTGTTTCTCTCTTTTTTCAATATTGAAAATATTTTTATTCTTAATTTTTGTTAAGCCTTTGATTAAGGAAGTCCTAGGGACTGGAATTCGAAAATCTCCGCTGTATTTATCGGAAAGTCAGTCGTCATAGTAGACCGACTCCGGCCGGAGTAGACAGGCGCACAACAGACCCAGTAGATTGCTGAGGTGGGATGGTGGCTGTGGGTATGACCCAGTAAATGATGCACTGGTTAGTATGTGTAGTTCCCCCGTATGTTCTCGTAGGTCACCACTCCTTTTTATTTTCCATTACAAGGATGTCATCTATGTCTAATCATTAATTGAATGGCTTCTCCCACGAGCTTGTAATAGTTATGGACTCACTATTTAACTAGCCCAAGCTTCATTCATGGTCCAAGCTTTCTTTCCTCATGCGAGTTTTCATTTTAGGCTTGGGCTTACAAGACTCTTCTCCATGGACATTTAAGGAAGGTTTGGCTCGGCTTCTTCTTCACTTGGCGTGAGCCTTCTTGAGCATTCCCTACGTCTTCCTTCCAAGTTTGATTCAGCCTCAGCGTGATCCTCAGGGCGTCTATCCGACTCCAATTGAGTGCGCATCCGTCCAGCCTTGAACCGAGGAAGAAACATGGGTCTTACGGGATGTTCATGAGTTTCGTCGTTCTCGTTCGTCACGTGTGTTTTCTAAAGATTTCGTACTTATTTCGCCGCCCATTTTAGGGAGTTCATTTCGCGTTCTTAATCATATTAGATTGTTTCATATTTCGCCCATTATAGGTGTTGGACTCCATATTATAGGTCATTTCAACGCCCATTTTCGGGAGTTCATTTCGCCCATTATAGGTGTTGGTTTCCATATTGCATCAACACAACTGAAACAAAAATCAATTTGGGCAGTCTCAGTTGAGAAAGTATAAATAATTCTAGCATTTCTCATTTAAAAATCATATTTTAGTTATTATTAATAAAATATATTTAATTATTCATTAATTATTAATTATCTTTTCAACTATCTTCTTAATTGAATATTCCCTGAAATATTATTTGAATTAAAATAAACTTGTTATCTAATAAGACAAAACATAAAAAGTCGAAACAATATATTTTTCCTATTTAGGTAAATTATAATGTTAAATGTGGAAGTTTCTTATTAACCATATGTGATGAGATAATATTAATAAGAAACATCTTACAATCATACTAATTGTATGAATTACGTCCAGATTCAATTATTAACTCGTCTAAGATGAATAAGTTTAATTTTAAATATAAATCATTGATATTTCCTTCAATATGAGGTCGATGATCTGACCCCGACTGCTGTAATGTTCTATCTTGAGATTAAAATATTGTATTGACTTTAAATCAATTTTGGGTAGTCGAGAAGTTGGAAACTACATATTATATCTTTCCAATTAAGTCATTGATCCAATAAGTCCCCAACCTTTTATAATACATTATCTTGAGATTATCCCAAATTGATTAATGCGCATCTAGTCGTATTTTATTTTTAGTAAAATAAACTTACTTAATAACAATATGTCGGAGATAGTATAAAAATTAGGGGTGCCAATTTTAGACACATTAACACATACACGACTTGACACGATTTAAAGTGATTTCGAGTTTAATTAAATGAGTCTTTTATCTAAACGGGCTAAGATTTGATTAGGCATGACAAAATCCGTGTCCGTGTTCGAGTTTTAAAATTTTACAAGTCTATAACCTCTATAACCTGTATAATTTTTTAAACCAAGCCCGTTGCACATTGAATTATTATTTTTATTTCATTTTAAGCGTAGCCCGTTTTACATTGAATTGATAAGTACAAACAAATAAACACATTAGGGTTTTGTTCTTGTCACCCTTTCAAAACGTTTTATTTTAATTAACGTCTTGTCATCGTCTCGCGAAAAAATCAAAGTGTTTGTAAACCATAAATATGTAATACAATTTCGATTTTTATTTTTTAACTTTTTTCAATTGACAATATTTTAATATATTTTTTTTTGTCCATTTTAGAATTTTGATTTCGCGGATGGAAGGTTAGCTCAAACCCTAAGTTTAGGGTCATATTTGCCAGACTTTAATGAGGTTGATTTAGACTTGTTGGCATATTGGAAAACAATCAATTTTGCTATCCAAATATTGCAGAATGGCTCGTGATGTGCTAAGTGTGCCGATCTCTACTCTGGCTCATGATGTGCTAAGTGTTCTAAACCAATATAGGAGTTCGTTAAAACCTGAAACTCGTGAGGCATTTGAGCTTTATGGAGAAGGTACTTAATAATTATTTAAGTTAATTATATTTTAATGTAAATTTTGCTTTTTCAAGATTTCAGTAACATTTCTCGAAGATTTAACTAGTGAAGTGGTTTGGTCGAATATTGAAAAAGCTACTCCATAAGTGTTGATTTAAGTTGAAAGACCGAGTCTGTGATATTTGACATCTTTTTAATGATTTTCTAATTTAGAATACAAGGATTTTGAATGAATAAAATTTTTTTATGTTATATTATAGGATTTATTTAATATTTTAACGGGTTAACACGTTTAACACGTTTATTAATTGTGTTAGTTCTCGGGTCTTATTTAATAACAAGATTAGTTAAATATGTCGTGTCCCGTGTTTGAGTTTCGAGACAAGAACCTGCAAAAGACACGACTCGTTTAAGACCCATACAACACGGATCACCACCCTAATAAAAATGAAAAATTCAATGTGTTGGTTGGTAAGGGCATTGTTGTTGCTAAGTGTTGAGATGGTAAGTCTTGACACTCTTGCAACATTATTATTGTATTTAACGTAGGTATTGAGTGTGCATGAAGGAGTTTCTAGGCGAGTGTTCTCGTAGGAGGTGACTACATCAGGTACAACGTTAGTGCTGTCGCTCCGAACACCCTGGTGGTTACGGATCGGAGGGACTCGATCGGAACACTATTCTTAACATCAGACTGGGTGCAATAGGGCCTGGGGAGAAAGGTTGTTGGTTGGTGAATCGGCGTACAGAGTTGGTCAGAGAGAAGGAATCCGTAGCACGTGTAAACGGTCAGGGACTAACAACCTTATGTAGTTGTTTATCTTGTTTGTTTACAGTAGGTTTACCGTGGTGAAGCCACTCCGTAAGCATTGGTGACTACGGATCTGAAAGACTTGGCCAGGAAGCTGTCCGTAACGTCGAGCTGCGTACAATAGGACTTGGGGAGAAGGTTGCTGGCTGGCAAGTCAACGTACAACGGATCCAAGAAAAGGGGTTCGTAGCGGGGGTAGTGGCGAGGGACTGATCACCTCCTATAGATGTTTATCCTTTTATTTTGTAGGTTATATTGAAAATATAAAAAGAGAATCCACATCAGACGATGTCCGAACACGTGGAGGATAGCGTCATTGAGCTTGACCCCAGATCCACAGAAAGCACTGCGCGCTATTGAGTCACAGAAGGCTGAAGCTTCCATCTAGGGTTTTGTATTCACTTTGTCTGGTTGATTTCCTTATTATTCGACTTAGACGTGACCAAATCTCAGCAAGAGAGTTCATTGCACTGGTTAAGTTAATCTTACCATCCGTGGTTAAAGAAATTATTTTCTTACACCACAGAAGGTTTTATATTCTACACTATAATCATTATTTCAAAATATTAGTGAAAACAAGAGAAAGTGGATGTAGACGTATGACACAAAGACGGTTGACAACTCACCCACACCCCTTTCATCGCCCACCATAAGAAGACTCACTTTGCTCATCAGCGATTGACTGGACGACGAAAGTATTGAGTGACAACTTCAAGCGACAGGAGTCAGGCAACTCAACCTACTCAGCGACGATCTTCCAAGCGACTTTCATTCTAGGCGACGACTTAAAGATTCGAAGCTGAAGGGTCACGAAGTTGAAAAGTTTCAGACAAGCTAAATCAATTTCCCTCCCGTTATTCATGCATTTACTCATTCATGCATCTGGTCATGCATGCATCTTGTCTAGGTTCCTTATTTTTTCATTTATGTTCTTGTTCTGGCGATCCCTATATAATGGACGCTCTTTTAAGCTTTTGAAAAGAAGAAATCATATTAAAACTCCCTTTTGTAAGACTTTTTCTTCTATCCGAAGTGAGTGGAATCTCCTTCAACCTCCTTCTTCATTTGGTAGATTCCAAGTGCGGATTGAGCAGAGTGTTCAACCGGTTGTGGTGTATTTGTATCCTCCGTGTTGTGCCTCGCCCTCGTCTTGTTCATGGTGGTGTATCTGTATACACGGCCAAACGAGTCTATCCGAGTTCTTCTTTCGTGGTGGTGAAGCTGTATCCGTGGAGGTTGAATCTCAACCCTTCCTTTCACTTCTAGCTGCACTCTAAACACAACCTTCCGTCCATACCCCACGTCACTCCATTTCGCACCCTTTGTGACGTGCCCTTCCCTTTCGGTATTGGAATAATCTATTTCTTGCCGAACCCCGTATCATCTTGGTATCAGAGCGCACGGTTGTCATTGGCCGGAAGATTCCAACGCGGTTTGTCTTTAGACGAAGCACACATTGCTCGGCTTGAGCAGCAGATCGCCAATCTTCAGCAACAACTACAGTCGTTGCGAACACATCCCCGCAGTCGATTGGACAACGACGATGAGGAGAACCCACGGCATGAGGAGTCTCAACGAGGATCTTCAATGGAGAATCGTAAGCAGGAGAGAAGAGCCCCAACGATAAGTATTCAGATTCCGGAGTTTGAAGGAAACTTGGACCCCGAGGAGTTCATCGACTGGATGCACACAGTAGAGCACATCTTCGAATATGAAGAGGTGCCCAAGGAACGAAAGGTTAAGTTGGCTGCGTTGAAATTGAAGAAGTACGTCGGCTTATGGTGGGAGAATACCAACCAACAGCGTCGAAGAGAAGGACGTGATAAATCCAAAAATGGTCGAAAATGAAGAGGGCTATGACTAAGAGGTTTCTGCCGGAGTATTGTCGACGAGATCTCTACCTCAAGTTGCAGTCGCTTCAGCAAGCTTCAAGTGTATCGGAGTACACGAGGGAGTTCGAGAGACTCTGCTAGGTATCTTCGAGGACTTAAGCCCCAGATCATGGATGCTGTCGAACTTCAACAGTATTTCAACTTTGTCGATGTTAGAGTGCTTGGCTACAAGGTTGAACAATAACAAGTGAGGAGATCGAGTACCGGCCCATTTGTGAAGGCTCCGCTTTTTAACAAGGGGAGTAGCTCCCAGGCAAAGCTACCATCGATGATGTCAAGAAAAACTCCACCAGCGACCACCAGACCTGAAGTCAAGTCAAAGAGTGAGACAATGCTAGACGATGTTTCAAGTGCCAAGGAGTAGGACACATGGCCTTCTGAGTGTCCATCGAGGAGAAATGTTGTCATTAGAGAGCTATTCGATGGAGGAGAAGAGTTCGATGACAACGTCGATCATATTTGGGATGCAGAAGATTGAGGGGTACCCGGACGAAGGATAGTTGTTAATCGTCCGAAAGGCCTTAAGCGTGACACCCGCTAGAGAGGAGAATCAAAGGGAAAGTATTTTCCACACCAGGTGCACAGTCGAAAGAAAAGTTTGTTTGGTGATTGTAGATAGCAGTAGCTGCACCAACGTTGTGTCGAGGACGATGGTCGAGAAGCTTAAGTTGCCAGTCAAAGTTCATCCTCATCCCTATCGTCCTCAATGGCTCAACAAGGAGTGACGTTCGAGTGACCCAGAGAGCGAGAGTCCCATTCTCGATTGGGAAAAGCTACAAGGATGAAGTCATTGCGACGTTATTCTAATGGATGCGTGTCACTTGCTCCTAGGAATACCGTGGCAGTTTGATCTACGCGCATAACATGACGGATATCGCAATACATACTCAATTAGCGTGGACGAGAAGAAGGTCACTTTGATGCCCCTGATCACTCAGCCCATAACAGTGCCACATAATCGATCTACTGATCAGCCTCTCAAAGGAGTTCAATTGGTTCGAACGATCCATGAAAGTGAGAAGGCTTATGTTTTGGTTCTTGTCGAAACAACCCCGGATCAATCGATGAGCCATCCCCGAGTTGTATCCATACTCGAAGAATACAAGGATGTATTTCCGGAGGAGCTGCCAATCGAACTACCACCCATGCGAATCATTCAGTACCAGATCGACTTGGTTCTGGGAGCGTCCCTACCTAATCGACCAGCTTATCAATGCAACCCTAAGGAAGCGAAGGAACTTCAGAGGCAGGTCGACGAGTCGCCAAAAAAGGGATTGGTTCGAGAGAGTTTGAGCCCTTGCTCAGTTCCAGCTATATTGGTACCGAAGAAGGATGGTACATGGAGAATGTGCTTGGATAGTCGAGCGATAAACAAAATCACGGTGAAGTATCGATTTTCGATTCCTCGACTAGATGACATGTTGGATGAGTTGAATGGAGCGCAGGTGTTCTCGAAGGTAGATTTGCAAAGTGGTTATCATCATATTCGAATGAAAGAAGGCGACGAGTGGAAGACAGCCTTCAAGACTAAGTATGGGTTGTATGAATGGTTGGTGATGCCCTTTGGTTTGTCAAATGGACCCAGCACGTTCATGCGACTGATGACCCATGTCTTGCGACCATTCATGGGGAAGTTCGTGATTGTCTACTTCGACGACATTCTTATCTACACCAGCAGTCTCGATGAACATGATGAGCACCTTCGCACAGTATTTCGCACACTTCGCGACAAGAAGCTGTATGGAAATCTTTAGAAATGTGAGTTCTTTTAGCCGAGTGTGATATTTCTTGGTGTTGTAGTATCTGCTGAAGGAATCAAGGTCGACGAAAGCAAGATCCAAACAATTAAGGAGCGGCCGACGCCAAAGAGTTTCCACGATGTTCGAAGCTTTCATGGCTTAGCGTCGTTCTACATGAGGTTCATTCGAAGTTTCAGCTTGATCACAGCCCCACTCACCGAATGTTTGAAGGGAGACAAGTCCGAGTGGACTTCAGCCACACAAGCTAGTTTCATTCGACTGAAAGAGTGTCTAAGCGAAGCACTCGTTCTCGCCTTACCTAACTTTGCGAGGATGTTTGAAGTCGAATGTGACGCATCCGAAGTTGGAATATGAGGAGTGTTGATGCACAAAGGGATACCCATCGCTTACTTCAGCGAGAAGCTCAATGGTGCGAAACTCAACTACACGACGTACGACAAGGAGTTCCTAGTTATCGTTCGAGTTTTGGAGACGTGGAGCCACTAACTACTGCCTAGAGAGTTCGTGCTACACACCGACCATGAAGCTCTCAAGTACATTAATGGTCAGCACAAGCTCAGCCGACGACATGTCAAATGGGTCGAGTTCCTTCAATCTTTCACCTTCGTGCTCAAACATAAACCCGAAGCAATGGACGTAGTTGCGGATGCCCTTTCAAGGAAGATGGTCTTGTTGTCTGCAATGGAGACCAAGCTCATTGGTTTCGAGTACCTGAAGCATCTATATAAGGGCGACGAAGATTTTGAAGGAGTCTTCACCTAATGCACCACTCAGGCGATTGATCGATTTCACTAGGTGAATGGATTTCTCTTTCGCGACTCTAAGTTGTGCATTCCCAGGAGTTCGACGCGAGAGCTACTCATTCGAAAAGTCCATGGAGGAGGAATCACCGGACACGTTGGAGTTGACAAGACATTGTTGATGCTTCAGGAGAATTTCTATTGGCCTCGAATGGAGAAGCAAGTGTGAGGTCTTATCTCGAGATGTGCTATTTGCTAGGAAGTGAAGAGCCGAGTCCAGCCCCCAAGGATTGTATACTCCACTTCCAGTCCCGGAGCGACCATGGAAGCATGTAAGTATGGATTTTGTGCTAGGATTGTCGATAATGCAACGGAGGACGGATTCGATCATGGTAGTGGTCGATAGATTCTCGAAGATGGCACACTTTATTCCATGTCAGAAGACGGATGATGCAACCAATGTAGCATATTTGTATTTTCGAGAAGTCCTGAGGTTGCATGGAGTACCGAAATCGATCGTATCAGATCGAGACGTCAAGTTCCTTAGTTACTTTTGGAAGACATTGTGGCATAAGTTGGGAACGAAACTCGTCTTCAGTCCAACCTATCATCCACAAACTGATGGTCAGACAGAGGTTTTCAATCGTACCATGGCTGCAATTCTTCGAACCTTGGTCTCGAAGAATCAGAAGGACTGGGATAGCAAGCTTACTCATGCAGAGTTCGCGTACGATCGAGCACCAAGTTCGACAACTAAGTGTTCACCCTTTGAGGTAGTCTATGGCCTAAACCCCTTAGTACCTGTCGAACTAATGCCTCTAGTTGGTGCTAGATCAGTTAGTTGAGACGCTGAAGAACGTACGAAGGAGATGCGAATGCTCCATGAGAAGATTCGAGCGCAGATCGAGAAGGCTAATCATTGTTACCAGGAAAGGGCCAATCGAGGATGTTGAGAGAAGATTCTTCAGCCAGGAGACCTAGTGTGGATTCACCTGAGGAAGGAAAGATTCCCTGCAAAGAGGAAAAACAAGCTGATGCCTCGAGCGGAAGGACCTTTCAAGATCGTCGAACGCATCCACGATAATGCCTACAAGGTCGATCTGCCCAGAGAATATGGAGTTTCCACCTTTTTCAACATCAAGGACCTCATACCATATGTTGAAGAGGATTCTTCGAGTTTAAGGGCAAACTCTCTTCAACAAGGGAAGGATGATACAAAGACGGTCGACAACTCACCCACACCCCTTTCATCGCTCACCATAAGAAGACTCACTTTGCTCATCAGCGATTGACTGGGCGACGAAAGTATTGAGCGACAACTTCAAGCGACAGGAGTCAGGCGACGCAACCTACTCAGCGACGATCTTCCAAGGAACATTCATTCTAGGCGACGACTTAAAGATTCGAAGCTGAAGGGTCACGAAGCCGAAAAGTGTCAGAGAAGCTGAATCAATTTCCCTTCCATTATTCATGCATTTACTCATTCATGCACCCGCATTTATGTTTGTTTTTCCTATAAGCCATTTATGGTTCGTTCATGAATTTGTTCATGGATGCATCTTGTCTAGGTTCCTTATTTTTGCATTTATGTTCTTGTTCTCGCGATCCCTATATAATGGGCGCCCTTATAAGCTTTTGAAAAGAAGAAATCAGATTAAAACTCCCTTTTGTAAGACTTTGTCTTCTATCCGAAGTGAGTGGAATCTCCTTCAACCTCCTTCTTCATTTATTGGATTCCAAGTGCGGATTGAGCAGAGTGTTCAACCTGTGGTGATGTATATGTATCCTCCGTGTTGTGCCTCGCCCTCGTCTTGTTCATGGTGGTGTATCTGTATTCACGGCCAAACGAGTCTATCCGATTTCACGATGGTGAATCTGTATCCGTGGAGGTTGAATCTCAACCCTTCATTTCACTTCCAGCCGCACCCTAAATATAACCTTCCGTCCATACCCCACGTCACTCCATTCCGCACCCTTAGTGACATCCCCTTCCCTTTCGGTATTGGAATCATCTATTCCTTGCAGAACCCTGTATCAACGTATTTGTCGAATTACTATAAAATATTGTGTTCTCATTTATGTTTAAGCTCCTGTAAATCATAGAAGCTAAGTTTTCAACTGTTAGGGTTCTGTAAACTTGTCGCGAAAGTTCTATTTAAACAAAAAAGACTAATTCACTCCCTTTTAATCACAATCGGCTTGGGAATGCTGGCCATTACTAAACAGGATATTCTTTTCAGCTCCATGTATATATACTATGGATTAAAATTAAAAAAAAAGGTTGAAATATTATTGGTATATTTATATTTATATTTCGTATATTTTTAAATTTAACATAATAGATATAAATCTAACCATCCTATCCCATTTTTTTTATTTTAATCCATAGTTATATGGCACATATTTGACAATTCACAATGTGATTTTGAAGAATTTTGTTAATTCTTTTGACAAGCAAATAACTTGACTGCTTCGTAAGTGTGGATGATTTGAAGAAATGTGGATAATTTCTATTCAACATAGTTTTCTAACTTAAATGAAATTCTATTGTTATTTTTTTTTCACCCCGTCTTGGCTATTAACTCTTTGAATTGCATTAAAATTGAAATTGACTATTTGAAATTTACATTCGCTTATCATAAGTTACCTTGTGTTAAAAATCTCTTTATCCTAACACTGCCCGACGGCCAAAGCCAGGGACAATATAAGGAAGATGAAGAACACAACGGGAGTAAATGTGCTTGTCGAGTGCTTAGGAAATGAAATGGCACGCTGTTCGCTCAGTGACATCCGGTTTAGCTCAAAGCTATGGTGAATGAATGAGATATGTAGAGTCCCTGTGCATCATTTTCATAGCTGAGGGTAGGGCCCTGTTACGAGTTTACTGAAGTTGGGCATTATTAGCAGGACCTCTCAATGGTGTGACGAAGATGGAGGTCAGCCATTAGTAAAGCCTCATACTTTAGGGGAGGCAACAACATATCATGGTCGCTCTGCAAATCTTTGAGATGAATGTTATGATTATGTGATTCTAAGTGTCCCGGATGTAGTCATAGATGTTAGTGTGCGCACTTATGTGCCAAGACACTTTATTGTATTTGTGGATAAATAATTAATAAAGGCGAGTATTTGTCATTGATTATTTTACTTTTCTGCACGTAAAATTATTAATGATAAAGTCCCACAGATTAATGAGTATATTAATATGAAATAGTACGTGATCGGATACATGTTTAGAGAGGACATGAACATCTAGATCATCGCTGAGTATAATTGAGGTCAAGATAGATCGAGGGAGAGTATATCAAAGTTATACTTAGGGGCACCTTAAGATTAGGGCTACTGGACACGACCCGTTTAAGAGGATACCACATATTGAACTATCACTGGTCAATCCTCTTTATGAATGAACGTAACTGATCTTTTGACTTGAGACCTTCATTTATTATATGCGTGGAGTTTGTGCACTTTGACGTCATTAAAATCAGTCTTTAACCGGATTGTGAGTAATACGATTGTTGGATGTGTGAGAAAGCGTATAGAGAATAACGTTGAGTCAATATAGGATTCATCGCTCTTTTGGATTAGAGCGTTGACATCTAGGCCACTTGATAGAGATATTAGTAACTCTAAAATCCATGGACATGGTATGAATACTTTATATTCAAGTGAGTCTATTATATCTTGGTAATCAAGTAAAACAATTAATTCGGTGGTGATGTATTTTGCGTCGAATTAATTGGGATGTCGGTTAGATGAAGAGATTGAATTACATAGCAATCGGTTCATAATGGTTTATGATTTATGATCATTATCCTAACATGATAGGTGACTAAAAACTGTTGCTACATGGTTACCTTAGTTTGTGTATGAATTTACAATGCGTCGACAAGAACATTTACTATTTAGTGGATACTAAATATTATTTCAGAATTATAATTAATTGAATGATTAATTTATTCTGAAATATCGAAAGTAAATATAGACCAAAATCGAATATGGATTTATTCAGGTCAAGTTAACCTTGAAATAAAATGACATTTAATTTAATAATAGTTAAATGTTATTGAAGTTATTGATTATTTGGATATTGAGTTAAAATATATGAAATATTTATTTTAATGATAAAAATAATATTGGATTATTTATTTGATCATTTTAATCATTAAAAGAAGTACTCGTTTTCTTATTTTTAATAGATTTTCCAATAAGTGTATGTATTAGTTACAATTAATAGATCTTCAAATAAGATCATTTATTCGATTAGTTTCTTTTATTATTAGAATCTGTTAAGATTTGTAATCCATTGGATTTTGATTATAATATCTTAACTAAGAGATGAAAATGATTTGATGGGGAGTTAGTTTATAAAAGGAAAAGGTTACAAAAGAAAGGAGTATGCTTCCAAGAGTTTTTTTTTGTCGATCCAAGATGCTAGCACCTACTGGATCGAGGTACGATTTTTCTGTTTGTTTTATCTCAAATATTTTATACGTACATGATATTGTTATTTTGGGTTAAAATTTTTATTTTTAATCCTTTCGCTCACCCGAATTCTTACAATAGATGTGGCATTCTTTGATCCCAAACCAAGCGAACAGGAAGTCGGAGCATGCCAGATGATTCGGAGATGTTATGCAGATCCGAATTATGAAAACATCCGCATGCCTGGCAGGAGGAGAAGGAAATTTCTTGACCCCAGAGCTGCCTTCAATCATGAAGGGCCGCCCCCGATTGATCGCTGCTCAGACCACAGAGATCTCGGAGGAAGCGGACCATTCAGGGAGGTCGCTCCAGAACCCAACACTAAACAATGGAAGAACAAAGAGGTACCGCCGTCCAAGGCCTATGGCAAATCCCGACAATTAGTTGCTCGGGTGGCTAAATTGGCCGCGATGATGATTGTTCACACAAAATTTTGGGTCCTAGTGTATGGTGAAAAATTACATTGGAGAATATGAAGTGAATTCGGAAAACTCAGGAAAGAGAATCCAGTTGAATTGAAGAGACGTGTCCAGGGATGATGTCGAGAAGGTTTATTCGATTACACTTTCTGAAGGCTTAAATCGAGATGGTCTTCCCAGCGAGTTCAAGAGTGAAATCGAGAAAACATGTTCAAGGACAATTTATTCAAATCGAGATTGGCTTTTCAGCGAATTCGAGATCGAAGTCTATCGGATGTGCTCAAGGACACTTTCTAAAGGTTCAAGTTGAGTCGGCCTTTCCGACAAGCTCAAGAATGAGATCATAGAAACATGTTAGAGAACGCTTTCTAGAGACACGGATCGAGACAGTACTTTCAGCTGAGCAGTTTCTTGACGTCACCACACAATTATTGGCGGTTCATCCACGTTATGTTTGAGGTTAGCCTTAGTTTATTAGAAGTAGCCTCACAACAACACTCTTGTCCTACGCTCTTTCCATCGATAGTTGTAACTATTTTCTAATGAATGAAAGCTTGTTTGTAATTCGTTATTTATGTGTTGGATCATTCAAGAGCATTAAGAGGGGGTAAATTAATGATTTTAAATTTTTCGTCTTTTCTCAGTATAAGCGGAAGCGTACTGTATCACAGAAGAGCGTTTCTCAGAATAAAATTAGCTTCGCTGTAACCATTACGATTTCTCAGAATGAAATTTTTTGTACGAGTGTTTGCGCGAACGTAATGGACACAGTTGTTTATAGTGGTTCGGGTTTAATCGATCTACGTCCACTTTTCACCGTACAGGTGATTCCACTATGTAAAATAATGGGTGCAAAATGCATTTGCAGGCTTTCGGTTTCTCACAAAGTTAGATTAAGTATCCTCAAAAAGAGACCACTCCTGGGCAACGATCAGCTCCTCCTCACACAATGGACGTCTTCTCGTTTCTAACATAATGATGCTCACGCTCAGCAGTTGATTGCTCAAAGGATTTCAACACGGCACGTTGTTGCTTAGGCGTAAGCCTGTCGATCAAAGCACAAAAACAACGTTGTGTTAGAGTATAAATACTCACAAATGATTTCTTACAGTGAAGAACGACTTCTCTGAGAGCAGCCCATTTCTGTTTCACAGTAGAAGAATGCTTCAGCACTTGAAAGCTCAGTAGAAGATTTCCACACAGTTTATGTCTCTTCTCAAGATGTGCCTGTAAGTACTCAAGAGACAACCACAAAGACAAGTCACTTAGAACACAAAGAGATGAAACAGAGATTGGTTCCTCACACAGCAGAACCTGACTTCTAACACAACAAAGTCGCGGTATTCGTCCGACACTCAGTTCGGACGTGCACGGTTACCACAGCCGTGACTCACTGCACTGCACACCCAATGCCTAGGGTGGAATTTTCAGCTCCGGCGGCTCCCACGCAACCTGCTCTACTGTCCCTCTCTATCAAGAGGTCGAGACTTCTGCACAGCACCCATGTGCTCGGGAGGACCTCTTTCCACTCCGGCGGTATTCTCAACACCTGCTCTACCCTGGAGGCACGAGACTTCTAGCACGCACCCGCAATTACGTATCTAATTGCTCAAACTCTGTAGGCTCAAGACTTCCCTGCGAAAGGACACGACAAGAATGGCTTCTTGCCGATGGGTTAGCAACTGGTTACTGCAATCAGAACAGGTGTTCACTTAGCTTCCCTCAGACGATTCGCCAGCCGCTCGTTGAACGCACCGAGGACACTCAGTCCCTCTCACGACGATCAAGGTCGCACTCAGCCCTTGATAATCCCACACGCAGTTTGCAAAAGATAAAAACTAGGCGATCACTTAGCACCTTCCGTTCTCCGCCGATTCTCAAAGCTTCACTTATATCACACATGCTTTGGACAACCACTCAGACGCACAAAAGCACTTTGGTCTAATAGCGATGTATGACTTTAATGGGGAACAGACCGTGGAGAGACGTCCAGATTCATTAGAGTAAATCTTTTGATTTATTTCCAAAACTTGCGGACAAGACTGAGGAGACGTCTGCTCAACGGTCGTTGTGCCCGAGAAGGTAGGTTCCCAAACGGTAAGTTGCCCTGGTTAGCCTATCTCATCCGAATGAGATTATTTGTTTCCATATTTTACAAACTAACCGTCCTCACAATAATCTTATCAGAACGATTATTAAACTCAAATGATAATTAAAATCATCCGGTTTATCTTTTTATCTCTTTGCAGCACTGTAAAGAATCAGAATAAAATACTTTGTTTCTAAATATAAACTTGGAAAGCTAATATCATAATATTGAGTTGCCTAAATGTATGATTTAAGATATTTAAATCACATTCAACGTATTTAGACAATCAGACGTATATCCCGAATTAAATCAGAATATAATATAATTAGAAAATATTTATTTCTATATATTCATTGAGTAAGTGTATTATTACGGTAACAGCTTACTGTAAAACAGTAACATACATTTTATGCTAGCCGTGACTCAGCAACACTCAAACTCATCACTAACGATAAGCATACGATTCATGAAGTAATACTGTTGATTACAAATAGCTCATTGTTTAAGTTCATCGTCGAAACATAGTCCAATATTACGTAATTTTATTTTTTACAGCGGTAACTGCGTCCATAATTTCCATATTATTTACTCCGATAAGTGTTCCGACGATCAGTATTTTGGCATGCGAACAATGATATTATGATGCATCTGTATCCTTCAAACAGTGAAATTCGTACCACCTTACGCGACAATCTCTGCTGCTTAAAAAAAAAACCCTTGGGTGAATTCGTCACATCACACAAACCCAGATATTCCATTTCTCTTAAAAGAAAATTGGTGTTGCCCCCATTTCGACCACTAACACGGAAGGCTTCAGTAAATAAACATAGTAAATTTAAAATTGTGTTTTTTAAAACATAAATAAAAAGACAAGAGACACAATTTATCTATTTATATACAAAAAAAACTATTATTGGATTATAAATTATAGAGTACCACCAAAAAGTAATATCTTGGAAAACCGGGGAGGGAGGGGACGAAACCCCGGAACTTTTGGATGTCAAGTCGCCGTCCTTGTTCCCATCAACCGAATATAAATGATTCGTACTTACTTATCCTTTGTATGTTTTAAAATCACTTCTTTAACAATGAATGTAGTGTATTTTTTAATAAATTTTATATGTTACATTTTTAACGTAATATATTATATATTTTCAATAAAAAAAAGCTACGATGTTAGAGAGTGAGAACCGAGGAAGGGTTGAAAAATGTAATTATTAAATGGGCCCTTCGGACTTGTTAAAATAAAATAAAAATATATATTAAGATGAGGAACTGGAAATTTTTTTTTACATTTGGAATCGTAGTGTAAATTTACTTTTTGTTATTGGTAGTTTTAGCTTTCTAGCCGGACGTTGGTCGGCAACGGCATCCCCGCGAACGACACTCTGCCGAAGCTCAGGTGGTTGAACTCGCACAGCTCCACCCATACCTCCTCGGCATCTCTCGCCCTCCCCGCGCCCCCCTGCTCCTCGAATCTTATCTCGAACCACGATTCCTCATTGTCCGTGCAACCGGCATTGCCCCTATTCGTCTCGGGACACCCGTCGCCTTCCCCGTGGTCTACGTCCGGGGAGACCGGCTTCCTCCCCTCCTCCTCCTCCTCCTCCTTCCTTTTCCTTTTCCTCCTGAACCCTACGCACCACCGTTTCCCGATCAGGTACGGGATCTTCACGAAGGCCAGGGCGAGACAATTGAGAACCGCACAGGGGCAGCAGCAGATGGCGACGCAGTCGGCCACCACTCCCCCGGTGCACGACCTGCACTGCCTCCCCGTGCACCTCACCTGATCTCCGGCGCCTCCTTCGTCCCTCCTCCTGCCGCTACCCTTCCTAGGAGGGTCTGCGGAGCTCCTCCCCCCACAACCTCTAGGGACAGTTCGTGCATGAGGCGGGGACGACGACGACGACCTGTCCTCGATCCCGGGCCGTGGCCTCGATTCAGAGAGCTCGAATTCAATCATGGGGGAGGGGAAGTTTCCTAGCCCTGCATTGGGGAATCAACAGCGGGAGTCGAATCTCAAAGAGTGGAGTGGTTGATGTCTCTCTGATTCATCGATTTTGAGTTGGGGAAATGACTGGGAGATGGAAAGAAGAAAAACGGTGCGTTTTTTAAGAGTGTGGCCAGGAGATGGAGAAATTATTTGAGGAGTGTCGCTCTAAGATGTTTTAGTATATTTTAATTAAGAATATTTCTTCTCGTCCATATCATAATAATAAATCATGTTCATAACATATGAAAAATAATATATAAAAGAAAAGGGGGCAACTGGTGGGGCCTGGGGATGGTGCCTTTCATGGGAATTTGCTTAAATTTTCAGGCAAACACTTCATAAATTTATTATTATTATCACCATCGGTCTTGATAATTGTTTTTATATTTGCATTATTCCTTTGTTTTATCTTTTATCATTGCTAGTAGCCACACATTTAATGAGTCATGCTTAGGGGCTGGACAGGATTAAAATTCATGGTGGGGATTTAGGCTAAATTCTTTTTAAAAGTAAAACTAAAACTTGAAAGACCCAATTAAGCCGGATATTTGTTAATTGGGTTTTACTTCTTTTGAAAAACACCCCTTTCTTTTCTTCCTTTTGATGCCTACGAAGTTTCATTATGACTCGACTCGACTCCCCAGCAGGGGTGAGAGGGCACTGAAATCAAGGATGCCCTTTCATTTATAAGTCAACGATATTAACATTGCCCCAAACCCGAAAAACCAAGGAGATGGGAAATAGGATAGAATACGAGACTCCTCAACAATTGTTGTCAAACCCGCGACATCATCATCATCATCAGGTACCAAATAAACTATTTCTCCGATTCCTTTATGATCTCTCGGTCACAAAAACACCCATTCATGTTCATTATTTGAAGAAATAGAATCATAATATATTGTTGTCTAATTAATCGATCAAGTAAAAAAAATATGCATGAGACCATCGGAACAAAATGCCCTTAGGCATGTTGCGATGTTCCGAATCAAGGGAAGGATCTCTTTTGGGTTGATTTTTCTTGTGGTAAAAAATGAGGGGGAAAAAAAAAGAATGGATCATGGCCTAAGGGGGCAAGAGGGCTGCAAAGTGAACATGGTGTGTTTATTGCATGTGTTTGACCAGGTAATAATGACCAATCAGGTTTTTATATGAAATACAAAAAAAAAAAAAAGAGATAAGGATGGTACAAGTACAAAGGATAGATTAGTTTATCGACCCATCATCACATGGAGACGAGATGACAAACAAGTACAAGTAAGCATGTCATGGCATGGCATTTTGGCCCCGACTAAAATATGGGGGCAATAAAATTCTTTAAAAAGAAAAAATAATCGTAAAGGAAAACCTGATAATAATATTATTATTATTATTATTATTATTTCAGGGGATGTATTACCAAAACCATCCAAACTAAACAATAATATCCACAAATTGTCCTCCAAAATGGGTAGTGTAACTACCCATTTTAGTCCTAATATATAGAAACCTAAAAAAACAAAGCGATTGGTACAAAGAAAATCAATGTCCATGGGGCATGGGGATGTACATCTCCTATATTTGTGCTTTTGGTTCATTTATTTTTAAGATGATAATTGAACACTTACTAGTAATGTAACAAACTCGAATTCCTCTCCTTTCTAAGTGAAGTCTCGAATCGAAATCATCCTGTAGTAAATTATAATGTCAAGAAATAACGAAAACAAAAATAGAGTAATATGTATGGGTTTCATTTGGGGCCATGTTGAATCACAACACGATGAACCCTACTATTCATGCATAGGGACAAAGGGCTAATGTACCCCAAACATAGAAAACTGAAAACCACCCAACATAAAAACCAAATAGGAAATGTGAAAAAGATCAAAGGGCCCCCACCCCAAGTTTGAGGTGACCTATTGGGTGTGTAATTCTTTTTACTATGTATTTTTTTGTTTCTTCCTTATGGGAAAACCAATGGAATTTGCAGGACAGCCGATGTCTCATTTTATGGGGTGAATTTCAATTTAAACCCCCCTCCAAATACTAACAAAAGAACAACAGAAAATTGTGATGGGTCAGGTGAAGGAGACACTACACTTTCATTTCCCATTTGCGAGTTTTGTTTTTGCCTGGGGGGTTTGGTGACAAATTTAATTGATTTGACATTGTGTTCGTGCCCCTTTTTCTCATGAACATGACCGATCGTTTCCCGCATGAGCTGGGGGCCAGTGAAAAACAAATACGAGGGGAGGAGAAAGAAGAGGGGGGCAAGAACTCGTCGGTACATGGTTTTCAACTCATGCGATATGAGATGAAGAAGTGGAAGAAGGGAAAGACGCGCCCAGAATCGTTCAACGAAGGGATGACCGTACATGAAAATGGCTTAGACATGACGGTTGGACGACGGGGGATAAAATGAATATTAATAAAAAGCATGGTGTAAATGCTCCCAGTTAACTCCCACTCACATCTCTCTTGAAAGTTTAAAAGCTGAGAGAGAGGGAGAGAGAGGGACGACATGATTTGGGTGACGAGGAGCTTTCTGGTACACATGAATTAATTATTATTGAGTAGTAGTAGTATTAGTAAGTTATTTGTCTGCTGAGATGATTAATGTTGCTTTGGATCGATAAACAAAGAGACTACTACTTCTTAAGCCCCACTTAAACAAGAAGAAGAAGAAGATTAGTTTATTTCATAATTAAGTAGAGAAGAAGCATCTTATGTATATATTAAAATCCCCACCACCCCCACATGATGCTTTTAAGTCAGATGTGTCGATGTGTGTACATAGATGCCTTTTTGAGCTAAATAAAATAACTACTATTAACTACATACTATGGCTGTGCTTGTTCTTCGGCAGTTGTTTCTTACCAAATGATTGGTTTTCCCACTGTGTGTGTGTGTGTGTTTTGGTTTCTTTTTTCATGTGATGGGAATATGATCAATAGAAAGCCAGTGTGAAGTTTCATTCAATTTTCCTTACCCAAATCCATTCTATCCCAAACACATTGATCTCAGTGGGGTTAGGTTTTGATATTTGTCGTGCACTCCCATGGGCTCATATGAGAGGGGAGAGCCTCGACCTCTATATTTCAATTTAGAACTTCAAATAATTATATATAGGAAAACACTAAACATAGTATCTGTAAATATAACCGAGTAAAGATGGATCATAAATTAGCAATTTAATATTACAATAAAACCCTCGGAAATGCACTTTTTGTGCCGGAGAAAAGGAGAAAACACGAATGCAAAGTTTTCCCACTCATATGATATTTCAATTTTATTTTATCAGTTACTAATTTTCTCTACGCAAATTCTCACCGAATAAAAATAGTCGACCCTATGACTATTATCTGTTTTGGGAGATTAAATTGTGGTGGAATACACGTGCACGTTGTTGGTGAACGGGTAGACATTTAGTATGGAGCTGATGTTCCCCGTAACCAAACCTTATTTTCTTGTCGGAACATATTTTGACTCGTTCATTTCACGTATGTCCTGTTCGTACGATATTATGTACAACGGGCCCGAAAATCCCCTCGAATCGGTCCGGACATGCCTAGATACGACGTTTCTTCAGAGGCAGCATTTAATAGAGCGGCCTTGCACACGAACGGACCATGATGTATTAATCGGCGTGCGTCCGTCCTTGGCCACCTAAGTCACGTATATCCCCTTCACAATCACATGAATATTTACCTTGGAAATTATCTCCACGTGTTGGTCGAACGTATTCGATGTGGGCATACTGGATATGGGCCGGGCCTCGGGCCCAATCAGTTGGATGAAAGCCTATGGTCATAGAAGATGGGCTTTTCTATTAATTCTCCGAGTTATGAGAATCGGGGCTGAAAAATCGAGGCTGCAAAGCTGTCACGTCTTACTCATTTCTCGATACTCAAAAGAAGTTATGATCGTAAGCTTCTCAGCTTTCATCCCTACAACTTCCGTTACTATTTCTCAACCTCAGGCAATTAAGCTTCCTATTCGACAGCTTGAACTGCGGCCGCATCCAGTCCGACGATGCTTCCCCCCGGATCCTTTCTATCGGCATCCCTGACTGCCTCGCTAACTTATCCGCCTTCTCCTCATCCACCACGTGTTCGTAGCGTATGTACCTTCCCGATGCTCCCTAGTCCCCCATCTCCTCGAACTCTCTCACGTGAACGTCTGGCAGTTTCATCGCATCGACCACCGCCAGCAAACCCCACACATACATTTCCTTTGCCCCTGAAAAGGAAAGCCGCCAAACATCAACCAACAGACTCGATACTCGTGCGAACAGACACTTTGAGCCTCTGGGAAGGTTAACTCGGCTTACCCTTGAGGTAAGCAATGGTGGCGGTTGGATTTCGGTTGCAGAACTCGGGGCCAGGGCGGATAGCCGTCAGCCTGAGCCCTCTTTCCTCTGCAATTCTCCAGGCAACTCTCTCAGCCCGTAAATTGCCCAGTGCATACCAGAGCTGATATGTAGATGAAACAAGACACAAAATCAAGCGACAGTTCCCCGACTCTAATCGACCGAAGAGCTTTTCGGCGTACCTTGTTACGCAAGCAATACGGTTCGTCCATCCAAGAATCGTGATCGATGATAACAGGGGAGGAATGACTCCCCGTATGTTCTCGCCATACGCAGGCCAAGAGGGAAGAAGTGAGGACACATTTCCTCATGAAGGGGGTCCTCACGCAGGCCTCCATGACACCCTCTGTCGTCTTCACCTCAATTTCCGCCATGGATTTCTGATTTTCCCAGTTACATATCATCATCATCATCACACACATCGTCACTTTAGGGTTAGAGGTTAAACGTAGCAGGAGGGGTTTCAGTCTGATTTTTGGTTAACCAAACAGAGTAGTAATTGCTTGAATGAAATCATTGGTAAGTTTCTAGGAAGAGAACAAAAATGATAATAACCCTGGAGGTGGAGGAACAGTGTCCAAAAGCGGGAGTCCGATGTTGTTGTCCAAAAGAGGAGGGAGGGGGTGGGGTGCATGTGGAAAGCCTGTTGCTGTGGTTCGTGTCGGCCGTGGTCAGCGCTTACTCGCCTCCCCCTTATTTGAAGCACCATTTTTATTACAACCGAAAAGGAAAATCAACACGTCATCATTATTAACATTTCTTTTTTGTTTTTGTTCTTCTTTTCGCAGTTGACTTCAACAACGCAACATGTTTGAGTAATGCCCAAAAAGGATTTTTTTCTTAAAAAAAAAGGTAAAATATCAAATTATGACCTTAACTATTGACTAATTATCCCTAAACTTTATTTGTTATATGATTTTGACCCGAATAACCTATTGACGTGGACATAATGGCAGCTGACGTGGATTCGAGGTGGAGAGTGACGTGAAGAGTGAAAATATTACCATCTCGGATCCACATCAGCTGCCATTATGTCCACGTCAGGAAGCTCCGTAACGTCGTCGTTGTCTGGCAATAAAATAGGTTAAAATGAAAGTTTGGATCAAAATCATATATAACAAATAAAATTTAGGCTAAAATAGTTGGTCAATAGTTGAAGCCACAATTTAATATTTTTCCTAAAAAGAAGGTAGAAGAAGGAGAAGAAGAAACTCACGGAGTAGCCGGAGAGGCCAGAGGGATCCGCGAATGAGGCAGTATGGAAGACGCCGCAGCAGCCATCGAACGCTGCCGCCAGGCTGTCCATGTTGTTGAGTCTCGCGACTGACTGCCCTGAAATTGCTGTGGGCCCTCCCCATCTCCCCTGTCGTCTCCATTTCCCTCAGCTTCTCCAAATCCTCTGCAAAGTTCATGGTTAAACGTCAACCGTTAGCTGTGATCGTAGCTGAACCGTCGGATTCCCCCCGACCGTCGATTTTTTGAACATTCATTTACCTTGGTTGTCGACCATGATGCGGACGGAGTAGCCTCGTAGGAGGAGACGGTTGATGACGGCACGGCCAAGGTAGGAGATCCCGCTGGTGATGCAGACGGGGGAGGGGAGGGGATCGGGGCGGAGGAGGTGAGGACGACGGGTGAGGGGAGGGTCACAGTCCTTAAGGCGGTGGACGGCGGCACAGGCGAGGAGCATACGACGGAACTCCACGATCTCCTCCCTCCGGCTCTCCTCGGTCTTGACAATCCCAACGTTGAGTCAAGTCGAGTCGGCTCGTTCGTTAGGACAGCGGATGGGTGAGGGAGGGATGAATTTTGGTCATGCAAAAAATGGAGGCCTTAATTTTTCCTCTTGGGTGTTCGGGGGATTCTTTTTATTGACGTCGGCTTCGGCTTCGGCTCGTTCGTTGTCGGCTGGCTAAGCCCGAAATTTCCCCTGACAACAAAAACCTTTTCCTTTTTTGGAAGTAGGGAGTGTTATTTAAATTATTTTGTTTCCTTATTAGCAGAAGTACGGTGGGTAGGTTTCGAAACCATGTAGCCTATTATCCTTCGTTATCTTTATAATATAAAACCTGTCACGTGGAACCAGCTAAGAAATAATCTTGATACCCGTTCTAGTATAAATGGGACACTTTCATATTAAATTCACCTCACTACTCTAATTTGTTAAATGTCATGATTAAATGACAATAATTTGTAATCTCATTTAGTACCATTAAGTGTGAGTTAGTGGGGTGGAGTTAATGTGAGTTAGTGGGGTGAAGTTAATGACCTAGAATTTATGGTAGAGTAAATGCCTTCTCTAGGACACTATATAAGGAGAAGCATTGTCTAAATGTTAAAAGAAGAAAAAAGGTGAAAGAGAGAAGAGAGAGGAGAAGGTGTAAGAAGAGTAAAAGGGTCGGTAGTTACCCAAAAATTTCGTATCAAAATTCCTTGTTCCTTATTTCCAGAAACACCTCGCTGTGTCGCAGCAGTTCCGCAAAACCCTTCCTGTGATACAGCAAAGCACCGCTTTCCAAACAACCCCAACAAATTTTGGTATCAGAGCGCAGCAGATCATGGCTACGTCATCCAGCAGCATGTTCTTTTCCTATTCACCCAACCAAAAACCGATCTTTGATGGAGAGCACTATGATTATTGGAGTTCGCAAATGGAGACTATCTTTCTCTCACAAGATCTGTGGAAAATTGTTGATGAAGGCTTTGAAGAAAATGAAGACTCGTTAAATGAGGAAGAAGGTGCTGGAGAACAAGAAAAGAAGGTTAAAGAAAATGTGATGAAGAATGCGATGACATTGCGGATCTTGCAACAATCCGTAAGTAAGCCGATTTATCCGAGACTTTATGGTCTCAAGAAGGCGAAAGAAGCATGGAACGTATTAAAGAAAGAATTTCAAAGCTCGGAGAAAGTGATTTCCATCAAGCTTCAAGGCTTGTGGAGGGATTTTGACAACTTGGCCATGAAGGAGTCCGAAAAGGTAAAAGATTTCTTCTCGAGAGTTGTTGAAATCATGAATCAAATCAAATGTTGCGGTGATGAAGGTCCCGACAAGAAGGTTGTGGAGAAAGTGTTGAGAAGCCTGCCGCAGAAATTTGAGCACGTTGTTGCTGTGATTGAGGAAACGAAGAATCTGGGAGAAATTTCCGTGTATGAGCTAATGGGTTCGCTTGAAGCTCACGAAAGAAGAGTAAGTAAGTACTCAACTCCTGTTGAACAAGCTTTTCAAATGACGTTAAATGTTTCAGAAAAGAAGTCAGAACAGAAGGAACGTACTGTGAATAATAGCAGAGAGTTTTTTTGTCGTGGACGTGGAGGCCGTTCTCGAGGAAGAGGCAGAGGACGTACAGCAAGCCAGTTCCGCAGTAGAGAAGACCATTCCTGGAGTAGATCTGGAAATTCAGAAGGTAATTGCTGTATTTGTAAAAAAGCTGGACATGAGTCAAAGGATTGCTATTTCAGGTGCAAGAGATGCCGATTTCCAAATCATGCAGAACGAGATTGTTATTTTAAAGACAAGCAGCAGCCGCAGCAACATGTTTCTCAAAATTCGGTAAATTTTTCAAAAGAAGAAGAATCGAAGCAGGCATTTTATTCTTGTTTCAATGCAATGCAAGATATGAATGAAGTGTGGTTTTTGGATAGTGGCTGTAGCAATCATGTGACAGGAAATAAGGAAAACTTTGTGGAGATCGACAACAGCTACAACTCGCTGTTAGAGCTTGGAGACAGCAAAAAGATAAAGATTGAAGGAAAGGGAATCGTTGCTGTAAGAGCAGCAAATGGTGAAGAAAAGCGGATTAATGATGTGTTTTATTCTCCAAGCATTGCTCAAAATCTTTTGAGCGTGGGACAAATGATAAAGAGAGGTTATAAGGTTACCTTTGCTGATGGTCAATGTGATATCATTGACAAAAATGAGAAGATGATCGCTGTAGTGAAGATGACGGCGAGTAACTTGTTTCCGCTGAAGATGGATTCGTCCTTGAATGTAGCATTAAAGAATGAAGTTACTGATGAAGCTCAGTTATGGCATCTGCGATATGGACATTTGAATCACAAAGGGCTAACGTTGTTGAGAGAGAGGAATATGGTCATAGGTCTTCCAAAAATTCAGCCAACAGCAACATGCGTCTGTGAAGGATGTGTGTATGGAAAGCAACATCGTCTTCCTTTCCCAATACCTCTTGGAGAGCTAAAAACCCTCTTGAGTTGGTGCATGCTGACATCTGTGGTCCAACCCAAACTCCAACGATCGGTAACAGGAGATACTTTCTCTTATTTATCGATGATTACACTCGTATGATATGGGTATATTTTCTTGAAAAGAAATCAGAGGCTTTCACTACTTTCTTGAGTTTTAAAGCTAATGTAGAGAAGCAAAGTGGATATCAAATGAAGACTTTGATGACAGATCGTGGAGGAGAATTCATTTACAAGCCGTTTCTAGATTATTGCAAGCAGCAAGGCATACAGCGACAGCTTACTGTGAAGTATTCACCTCAGCAGAATGGCATTGCTGAGAGGAAGAACAGGACTATTGTTGAGATGGCACGGAGTATGCTTAAAGGCAAGGGTCTTCCGAATTCATTGTGGGCCGAGGCTGTGAATACAACAGCTTACATCCTCAATCGATCACTGACAAAAGTCGTTCAAAACAAGACACCTTATGAAGCATGGCATAAGAGGAAACCCATGGTTGATCATTTGAAAGTATTTGGATGTGTAGCATATGCTCTCTTGACGAAGAAGAAGGAGAAGTTTGATGAGAAGAGTGAGAAGCTAATCTTTATTGGTTATAGTGAAGAATCTAAAGGTTATCGTTTGTTTGATCCAAAGACTAACAATCTTGTGATTTCAAGAGATGTTATTTTCGATGAGAATGCAGCATGGAAGTGGGAGAACGAATCTTCTCAGACTCAACCAATGTTTTCTTATCCAGAAGTACCAGCAGTAGTGCCTTCCTCAAATCTCACTGATACAGCAGCAGCTAGTTCCTCAAGAGTAAATTCAGAGAATGAAGATTATGCTGATGATATGACACCAAGAAGGTATCGTTTATTAACAGAAGTTTACGAGCAAGCTAACTTTGCACTTGCTACGTTTGAGCCGCAGAATTTCGAAGAGGCCGCAAAAGAAGAAAAATGGAGAAATGCAATGAAAGAAGAGATGTTTAGTATTGAGAAGAATGATACTTGGTCCCTAGTAGACCTTCCCAAAGGAAAAGAAGCAATTGGCTTGAAATGGGTGTTCAAAACAAAGTTCAATGAAGATGGAAGCGTACAGAAGCACAAAGCTCGTCTCGTAGCAAAGGGTTACTCACAACAGCCTGGAATTGATTTCACTGAGACTTTCGCCCCTGTAGCTAGAATGGAGACTATTAGAAGTGTGCTAGCACTTGCCGCACAAATGGAGCTTGAAGTGTTCCAACTTGATGTGAAGTCAGCCTTTCTCAATGGAGTACTAGAAGAGGAAGTGTATGCTCAACAACCGCAAGGGTTCACTATTAAAGGACAAGAAGACAAAGTGTATCGACTTCACAAAGCTCTCTATGGACTGAAACAAGCACCGAGAGCATGGAATTTCAGGATAGATTCCTACTTGCAGAAGAATGGATTTGAAAGAAGTTTGGTAGAACCGTCTCTCTATGTGCAGAAGCGCGATGCTGATTTTCTAGTAGCCTGTCTCTATGTGGATGATCTCATCTACACGAGCACCAGCAAGTTGTTACTGGAGAAGTTCAAAAAGGCAATGATGGATGAATTCGAGATGACGGATCTTGGATTAATGAAGTATTTTCTAGGTTTGCAGGTAAAGCAGAGCAAAGGAGAGATCATTATTTCTCAAGAGAAGTACGTTGCTGACATATTGAAGAAATTTCGCATGGAGAACGCCAAAGCTGTAACAACTCCAATGGCATTTAATGAGAAGCTGCAACAGGATGATGGTGCTGAAAAGTTTGACTCGAAGATTTATAGAAGCCTAGTTGGTTCGTTGATCTACCTAACCCACACAAGGGTAGATATCGTTCAAAGTGTAAGTATGCTATCAAGATTCATGAACAATCCCACCAAGACTCATTTTGCAGCAGCGAAGCGTGTCTTACATTATCTTCAAGGAACAAAGAATGTTGGTTTGAAGTACACAAAAGAAGAAGACAACAACCTTGTTGGATATGTTGATAGTGACTGGGCAGGAAGTGTTGATGATCGAAGAAGTACGTCAGGATATCTTTTCTGTCTTGGAACAAAACCCATCTCCTGGAGTTCGAAAAAGCAAGCTACTGTAGCGTTATCATCAGCTGAAGCAGAATACATTGCAGCAAATGAAGCAATTCGTGAAGCAGTATGGTTAAGAAGGTTGTTGCTGGAGTTACAGCAGAAGGTTGCTTATCCAACAACAGTATTTTGTGATAATCAGTCAGCCATTGCTATGACAAAGAACCCCGTGTTTCATGCAAGGTCAAAGCATATTGAGTTACGCCATCACTTTAGCAGAGAAATGGTGATGAAGAAAGAGATAATTATGGAGTTTATTCACACACAGGACCAGCCCGCTGATGTTCTAACAAAGGCCGTGAATTTCGAGAAGCTCGAGTTGTTCAAGAAGTTTCTGAAGATTACAAATTAAGAGGGGGTGTTAAATGTCATGATTAAATGACAATAATTTGTAATCTCATTTAGTACCATTAAGTGTGAGTTAGTGGGGTGGAGTTAATGTGAGTTAGTGGGGTGAAGTTAATGACCTAGAATTTATGGTAGAGTAAATGCCTTCTCTAGGACACTATATAAGGAGAAGCATTGTCTAAATGTTAAAAGAATAAAAAAGGTGAAAGAGAGAAGAGAGAGGAGAAGGTGTAAGAAGAGTAAAAGGGTGGTAGTTACCCAAAAATTTCGTATCAAAATTCCTTGTTCCTTATTTCCAGAAACACCTCGCTGTGTCGCAGCAGTTCCGCAAAACCCTTCCTGTGATACAGCAAAGCACCGCTTTCCAAACAACCCCAACATAATTAATATAAAAAGGAAATCAAAGGCGGGTTTAGGTGTATGTAAAAAGGCCATTGCTGGGTGTGCACTTTGGTTTTCTCAAACTTGTCGAGGTAACGGAGGAACTCGATCATTTATACGAATAGATAATAGAGATTATATAAAGATATTATAAAAATATATTATACAAATTATATATAGAAATATATTGTGTCAGATTTCGGGTTTTCCACGTTGGTTTCGAGGCGAGAACCTAAAACCGTACTTGATAGTGCATGTTTTAAAAAATTTAGAACCTAGAACCTACTCGATTTATTTAAGAACATATACTGACACCGACTCTATAATACCGATTCTCGATTTTACCCGGAACCTACGCTCACTCCTACTTATTAGTATTGTATTGGATCTTTTTTTTTACAGTATCGTACTATGTATTATTTATTAGTAGAAAAGAGTATCGTACTCGTACCATAGAGCAGGCAAATGTCAAGATGGTTTATGCGGGCGTTAAAGAATTTTTACTAGAATATGATATTAGAGTAACTAGTTTAAATTTATGATCTTGTGTCCGCGACGTAATCGTAACACATCAAATATGATTGGCATGTATGTCGTAGGGGTTTAGGGGTTCAGATGTGATCACCAATAAGTGAATAATGAAAAAGAACAAAATGCATTCACGACTGAAGTCTTAAATGTGAAAGCAAAAACTTACCGCCATAAATAAGAAATGATGAAATGATCAAAAGTAAAGCTAGTTGTGAACGCCTGAAGCTCTTCGTAGACTATATGGCTTACAGAGACGGTCGACATGATCTGGACGCCGATGGAGATGACGGTCTGGTGTGATGGTGATGATGATAAAGGCGATGTCGGTGAGGCTCGTGATGATGGTGACAACAGGACTTGAAACTTGGAACTGGAGGGTGAGAACTGAGGGCATTGGATGCAAGAGACAAACAATGCATATTTAGACTTAGATAAATGTCGTGTTAAGATTTTGCCCCTTTTATACTGGATTTGATGTTTGTTAGACTCCTGGATCTCAACGTCTTTCACGTTCTCCTCTAACTGAAATTCGTGGAGATGTATTTTTCCTAAAATTTTCGGATCATGATCTGGTCTACTTCATAAACTTGATGTAAGTGGACCTACTTGTAAATTTGACACATACGGACTATCCTCATATACTTGACTAGGGTGGTTTTATCTAACTCCAAATTTCACATATACGGACTATCCTCATATACTTGACTAGTTCCCTAAGGGTTTGATTCCACGGTTATGTTAGTCTTTAGCATTTAAGGGACCTCCTGATTTTCAGGCCACACTCAAATCATAGCTTAACGCATTAATCATCTTAGTCGACCATGTCGAGAGCTTTTGTTCTCGAGTTATACAGGTCTAGTCTCGAGTTTTATCATCTCGGGTCGCTTAGCTGAACTTTCTTCCTCCAACCCAACTCGAAAAATTCTATTTATGAACAGTAGGACCCCCACGACTTCATTCGTGAATAGCACCCTCCTCAGCTTCCCTCCGCTACTGACATTCATCTATTTGGAAAAGTTCCTGTGTTAAAAATGAAAATTAAAAAACCCTTAATTAAACTAAATTTACTAGGAAAAAACAAAAAATAAAGAAATACTTGTTAAATTAATTTTCAGCAAGTAATGGAATTTGATTTTGCTTTTCCTTTTAGAAATAATCAATGGGAAATGTACAGATGGAAACCTTTACTTCAAAAATAATTTCCTCAAAACCAAGTATCTTAAAATTTGAAGGCAAAATATATGTTTTCTCTCTAGTTGTTTAATGAAATTTTTTTTCTATCAACATCTTTTTTTTGTTATACAATTAAGTCACTAAATTTGTGATATACTTTTTTTCTGGCCCTTTGGGAACAGGTTAGGGGCGGCTAACCCGGACATAATAGAGGATCATGTGCAAAATAAAGGTCACATCGACAAGGGGGTCAAATTTAATAAGGGCTTTGTTTCTTCCCTAAATCGACCCATCGTAACCCTAACTGGTGAGCAACAAAAGGAAACCTAGACAGAAGAACGCATGGCGTAGATTCAACGGTCCACAAATCGTAGGATCCATAGGTAAGTGACATCTCTCTGTTCATTCAAAAAAAATGAGTGGTAGCGAGATCTCTAGTAGCTCTGTTGTATCGCGTTTGAATGTGGGTGGATGAGTTTACAACCACGGAAGGAGGGTCCTATTGTACACATTCTGGAGTAAGAGAAACCCAAGTCTTCGATTCTGTAGGTGTTCTTCCTCGAAGGTAGTCTTAAGGCTTTGTTGTCTGTGTTGTACTTTTCACATTGTACGCAATCCTGTTGTAAGCTTGCTGATTGTGTGATTGTTGATAATAACAGGAAGATGATTATGGTTTTTTGAGTAGGTGGACGAGGACTTTCCAAGTAGGCAGAAAGAACTTGGTACAGCATTTGGAGTCGGAAAAACTATTGGGGGAGAATATCGATTTCCAAAGATCAAATAATAAAGTTGAAATGGAACATTGAAAAGTATAAGAAGCTTAAATCCCGGGAAATGAAGCAAATAAAGAGATGATTGTGAAAAAGAAGGTTGAAATCAATACTTTGCGATTGGTAGCAATTTAATTTCTGGCATTTTTATTGTACTTTTGTTGTTTTCGTTAGTCAGTGAGATGGAATTATGTTGTTTGAATATTGTAGCAATGCTTAAGTAAGGAATATTGACGTAAGGAAGAAGATGGTATTTTGCTTTTATATGTAAGTTTGAACATAAGGTTCTTAATATAATTAGTGCAGCAATAGATGGTAAAACCATATGGATCATCATCTCCTATTTCTTCATTTGATTTCTCATACTCCGACTTCACCTCATGACGATCAATATCAGGTGGGCTAGGATCAGGGACATCCACCTCCTCCTTATCATCAAATTCATCTTCTTCATCCCTAACCCCAGTCTCGTTCTCCTCCTCTGATTCCACAAAATCATCAGTAACCTCACGAGAATCGTCCTCTTCTTCATCTAACTCTTCAACCACACTTTCATCCTCCCCTTCATAGTAAACGTCCACTCTTTCACCTTCTTCACATTGTTCTATCATTTTCATTACCTCTGAATCTCTTACAATTTCCCTCACCATCAACAAGCTGTAACAGGGATGCCCATACTACATTTTTTGCACATGTTTTAGCCTTGAATCTTTGGTTAGGGTTACCAAAGTGAAATAGCTTAAAAAGTCGGCATCAACCCCACCATACTCAACTACCATGCCTTCGTGGAAGAACATAATCTAAAAGAACACATCTTACCCTCGACATACAGGTTTAGATTAACCCGCTTTATAGTATCTGTGGGTCAAGCCAAACAACATCCAAAATTAATCCACTTCGACTTTAACCTAACTAGTACTCATAAATACAAACAATGGTGCAAAAAGGATTGCACAACATACCTTAGACAATGTACATAAGTCCGTGGGAGTTGCTTCCAAGGGGGTGAATGCTTCTACACCTTGATATCTTTCTCTTCAGGTGATATCCGCCTCGGGTCGTCCAACACAATGGTTTTCAAAGCTGGGTCATCAAAGCTTTGGGTCTGTGTGGGTTTCCTTCTACTGCTCACCAATTTGGGTTAGGATGGATCGATTTGGGGAAGAAATGAAGCCTTTATTAAATTTGACCCCCTCGTTGTTATGGCCTTCATTTTGCACGAAAGGTCACCTTATGAGGATGCTTCATAATCCTCTATTATGTCCACGTCAGCCGCCCCCTAATGTCGCTCCCAAAGGGCCAAAAAAAGGTACATCACAAAGTTGTTAACTTAATTGTAGAGGCGATCATTCAGTATTTTGAATCTAAACTACACTAAATACCAAACTTTCAAACTTTCGTTATCTAAATACCGAACCGAATTTCGAACTTTCAACACCAAAATATCAAAATAATTTCGATATTTCGATTCGGTATTTGGCAGTTTTAAACTTTGAATTGGGTCGAATTATGAGCCCAAGCCCATATAAATATAAAATATCCAGCTCATAGATTTCTAAAGCCCATGGAAAATAAACATCCAAGCCCATAAATTTCACAAGTTGAAGAAAACACAATTTAATATATGAGCCCTTAGTTCAAAAATGAAAACAAGAAACTTCAAATCCACATGTTAACATCTAACAAAAACTCCAAATCCATAAGACTCACGAGGCCCTTTAATTTTGATTCTTGAATCGCAATAGACTGAAACCACTAATGTAACCAATCTCATTCTAATGCAAGTACAAACAATCCTAAAATTAATGAGATAAGAGTATTGATTTCATATAATCATTAAGTAATAAGTATTAATAATGAATACTATGAAATTAAATATTACACCTTTCAAATTAGTCTTAGTCAAAAGGATCTTCATCGACTTTAACTTCACTTGAGTTCCCTCGGCGAAGCCAATCTTGTCTGCCCATAGGTGTATTAATACTCTTAGGACCCAAAGAACTTCTAAAAGCAAATCACTCGTCCCCCTATTACATATTGAATAAATATTTGTTTGTAAAATAAATAATAGAATGAAAAATAAAATATGAGTTAAGAAGATGTGAAAAACTTACGTGTGCTAAACATGGACCTAGAAGCAAGCCATTTGAGTAAGAAGGGAAACCTAATAGCATTGATTTTTCAATACGTCAAAATATTAAACTTCGTATTAGCAACCTCCGTATCTTCTCCAAAATATCTATTCAACTGTGATCAATCACATTTATCTCCACATTTCATCCTCTCAATCTCTCCAACGTTAACAATAATCTCATATCACCATCTATCCTTTGATGATTGATCTTTATCCACAACATCACCATCACTCTCATCATTAGTCAATAGATCTTCACCATTCTCCACAATCCATATCATAAAAAGTGTTTTTCACTTGAGAAATCGTAACATCCGCCTTGTCAAGATATATGTCATTCATACACAACTCCACATAGTCAAACTTCTGACGAGGATCAAATACAATTGCAATGAAAATGAACTTATTCATTTTTTCTGCATCACCCAAATACTTATGATACTTATCTCTCGGGTTCGTTGCCAAAATAACCAAGTTCTGATCGAGAGATTCTTGCCATTCACAGAAAGACTTATCAAGATTTGCTAGCCCATGAAACATTTGAAGTAACAAATATTGAATCAGAAACTTTCAAAGCAAGCTCATAAAAGTGCTTAAGATGTATGACAAGTCTTCCCAAATTTTCTTCAATCAAATGAGGTCGATATCAGGCATATCCCATTGTCATCTTCAAGATATTTTCTAAAATTTGTGTTTTCATCATCATATCTGTCAAAGGCCTTCTCAATCTTTAATGCGGCTTCTAACATCAAATACTTTGAGTTCCATCTCATTGGCACATCCAAAGCCGAAAGTGCAATTGCACACTCCTTAAACTTTAACAATCTTTGAGGAGACGATCTAATGTAAGCAACAACTCCTCGAAATAACTCTTCGACACAACTTAAAATGTTCTTTCAACTTCTCTTTTTCAAGCAAAAACATGTCATACACATCACATTGTATTGCCCACCGTGAAGGAACTTTAAACTTAGGACATACGACAGACATGAAAAGAATTAATTCAGGCTCGAAACAAATTGAAAAGGAAGCTCAACAGATATTACCAAGTGCACCACGGATTTCCTAATAGTTTCATGATCGCACATGAGAACAGTCATGTTATTATGATTGTTAGAATCACCTCAAGGTTTTAATCTGAGCATTGTTTGTATTGAATTGGTTGACTTGATCCTTTCCTTACACGTCGCATTGTGACTCTTTAATACAGAAGTCCCATTCTTTTTAGTATCAGCTCTTAGTTCTACTCAACATGCCTTGCACAGTGCCAACATTAGACAAAAAAGGGGGGCTTAATATCTTTGACATTATGCCAAAAAGGAGGGCTTAATGTTGACACATAGAAATTTCTAGAGATTGGAGGAGGCCATCTCAAGATCAAGTGCTAATTTCGGCCTGACTTCGGTCTCGAGTGGCTGGTTGGCCTCCATCTCGTGGACAGCTCCTAACTCCAACTCACCCCCCAGAAAGGGGCAAAGGGGCCACCCTCGCCCCCTGTGAAGGGGTATTCTCGGGATTTAGCATCTTCTTCTGCCAAACCTCGATCTCGACTGACTGGCAGACAACCATCTCGAGAACCCATCTTGAGATCGAGCTCTCCCCTCAAAAGGGAAACAAGATGGTAGAAGCATTTAATAAAGGTAATGGAGACAACGATAAGAAAAGATGATAAACTTGAAAGGGAGATTGTGTTGTTTCCCAAACGTTTTCTTCTCAGTGTAAATAAACATTGAAAGGGGGTACTTTCGAAGTGTCTCGAGATAATTCCCAAGCAAGTGTCTCAAGACAGTGACTCCCATCTTGAGATATAACACAAACACCCTAAACGAACCAAGAAATGAGGGACACGTGACAATTTCTAATCAAGTGTTCAAACACAATCTCTATACTCCTACAAAATATGGATGAAATCGTGTACGATCGAAACTACTTAGATTCTAATCTTATAACTGCTAGTTGTTCATGTATAAAAAGAAGAAAGAAAGAAAAGAAGACACATTCAACCCCATAAGTCCAAATATGACAAAGTTTATCAACCTCCTTTGCTCTTTCCACCAGTGTCTGGAAGCATCTAGTAACAGCCATTGCGTCCTAAAACAATTCACCTTCACAACTTGTGATCAACCACCCATCAAGGTTGCCTCCAATAAGGAATTTGCCATAGTCTCCTTCAAGTCCCATCGCCCGGAACATCTTGCCGCATCGTTCTTTTGTTTCTTTTGTTATGTTTTTGTCATGACTATAAGTGCTTATGTAAAATTTTATTCTTCATTGTATATTATTTTCCCTTCTCTTTCTTTTGTTCTTTAATTTCTGTAAGTGTTTTCTTTTGTTTCTTTTGTTGTGTTGTGTCCAGAAACCCCCTTGCGTCCTGAACTTCGCCACCTACCCACCCACCAAGGTAGCCTCCAGTAAAGGAGTCTGCCGTAGCCTCTATCATATCCCACCGTCCGGAGCCGTCCCTTGTTCCCTTTTCCTTTGTTTTCTGTTACTTCATCATGGCTATAAGTTCTTTTGTGAAACTCAGTTAACCAATATAGCTCGGCTGTTCTTTCTTGTGCTCTTATTTAATTATTGTACGACGACCACAAAATGATTCTCTCGTCAGAAAAATTCAATACATGTAACGCAAAACACAATTATACGTTAACACGTTTTTGGAAATCACAGTCGAGACGAAAAATCATGATATGTAAACATTCAGAACGGTGAAAATGCCACAAACCGAAAGTGATAATGTAACGAACCCATAAAGACTCCAATTTCAAGGCCATAAAGGGTTCGGCCCAAAGAGGAAAGGGACACAAGGTAGGAAACCTTAGTCATAAAGGCCATAACCACGTGGCTACTTGTATGAATTAATAAAATTCCTTTTTCTTGAAGAGATAAACGAGGAGACGGGGGGCATGGTCAAAAGGGGGAAACAAAATTGGTCAAAATTAAAAGTGAAGGGGGGACAAGAGATGTGAGACGGAGGGGGAAGAAGAGGACCAGAGCACACTAGAAAAGAAGAAGAAGTGGGAATCCTCAGTTCGTCGAAGGGAAATCGTGAGATATCACGGAGTGCCACACACTATTACTTCCGATCGAGATCCACGGTTCCCGGCCAAATTGTGGAGGAATCTACAGAAAGCACTGGACACCAAGTTGCAGATGAGTACTGCCTTCCATCCTCAGATTGACGGACAAACGGAGCGCACCATTCAGACATTGGAGGATATGCTCAGAGCGTGTGCTCTTGAGTAGAAAGGGAACTAGGTGGATCATTTACCATAACTAGAATTTGCGTATAATAACAGTTACCATGCGAGCATCGGTATGGCACCATTTGAAGCCCTTTATGGAAGAAGTTGCAGATCACCCCTGTGTTGGAACGAACCGGGAGAAAGGGCGTTTAACGGACTAGAACTCATACAAGAGACTTCAGATGTGGTAGCCATGGTCAGGGAGTGTATGAAGACCGCGCAAAGCTGTCAAAAGAGTTATGCTGACCGTCAAAGGAGACCCTTAGAATTCAAGGTTGACGATAAAGTCTTCTTAGAGCTCTCGCCAATGAAGTCGATGTATAAGACGCGGAAGGCACACAAACTGAGTCCCCAATACATCGGGCCGTTTAGGATTATGGAAAGAATTGGGAAAGTGACTTTTCGTGTAGCGATTCCATCGGAACACTCTAACTGCCATGATGTCTTTCACGTCTCAATGCTCAGGAAATATGAGCCGAGTCCAGATTTGAGAGTGGAAATGATGGAAGTGGTGTGACCGATAACATGAGCATTACGGTGCAACCTATACAGATTATTTATAGGAATGAATGAATGTTACATGGAAAGGCGGTGCCATTGGTGAAGGTGCTCTGGAGTGGAGCCGGCATAGGACGACAAACTTGGGTGAGTGAGGCAGAAATGAGAAACAAATACCCCTCCCTGTTTGAGAAATAAGATTTTGAGGACGAAATCCCCTAAGAGGGGGAGAACGTAACAATTTTTCTTTGTAATATCGAAATAAGAAGATGTGATAATAAGTGCGTATTAGGAAATCGTATGAAATGTGCGTACGTGTGTGAATACTTTGTATTATAAGCCTTGATAAGTATCCTAACTATTAGACTACCTTTGATTTCCTTGAACCATACTTTGAGAGTGGGGGATGACTATTTAACTAAATCCTCACCGTTGAAACTAAAGAGGAACATCTTACTCTTAGAGGGATCTTGGCACTTAGATCTTTCTTGGTGTTGAGAGTGGGAAAGCTTTCCCCACAAGCCAAGAGGGGAAATTAAAAACCCCATCGGGACATTCCCCATTTTTCCTCGGAGGGTTGGAGAGGATGCCCACTGTCCCCTCCTTGCATCTTGTGGAGGAGAGAAAAATCGAACACCATTTCCCCTTGCATGAAGGAAGATCGACTAGAATTTTGGCTGAAAAGAAGAGGCTCGGCTAAATATACAAGACAGAATGCGTCATTAGAAGGCGGCAAAGTCACAAAGGCCAACGTAGGGAAGACTCTCTGAATCACCTCACTCGCAAGGAGATTGTCCAGAGGAGACGGGAGCTCGCGCGATTGTGTGAAGAACAAGACGAAAGGTACGTTCCCCGTTCTTTCCCTATTTCTTTCCGTAATCGGCCGTGGTGATTGCTGCCATATCGTGTTTCCCGGGTATCATCGCTGTGATTTTCTGCATGGATTTCGATCGTGAGATATGTGGACAGGGGAAGGACGTTCGGACCCTTGGAGAGAGAGAGAAGGGACGCCCGACCCCTAGAGAGGAAGGGTTAGCCGATTTCTTGGTGTTTAGGGCAGCGGCGCCCCGATTCCCAAACCTTATGTGTCACTCTTCGTGGTCCCACACGGGATGTGAAGCTGGGTGGATTGAAAGGAGTTGAATCGAGTGTTGAATGCATAGTTTGGTGACTGACCCGTGTTTGGAGTGCGCGATTCGTTGGTTAAAACTCATGTGCGGAAAGTAGTTGAGATCGTGTGTGTTTGGGCGGAACTCATGTGTGACTCATGCGTCATTTACGCCTAGGACTGAGGCCGAATAAAAGGAGCAAGGGATGACGGGAATAATGTTGTTTTTCCTAAGTAATTCGGAAGGAAATGAATGCGATGAATTCGTTGTGTCTTGCATAGTGGTCGTGAATGGAGTGTTTGGTAGTTATATTGAGCTGAAATAAACGATTTGGATGGGTCTTATATCATTGAATGGGAGGAATTAATGGCTAGATGTAAAGTCATCTCCTTGGAACAACTTAGACAAGATTCACCTTGGATTGGTGAGGGAAAATGATGACGTTATATACTAAAGGGGGGGCATGTGATAGTTGAAAGGAAAGTGACTATTATGACACGCATATGAGCAAGGGTGAGGAAAAGTTGGCGACCCCAGAATGCTCGGATATAATGCCTGAAGGGCGGGTCGTGTTGGCCTAGACCAAAGGCCAGAATGGTAGGTTCGGCCAACTATCTGACACCTTTCAAATCCAAGTATACATCAATACTTAAACATTATGCAGAAGTGAACTGTGTTTCAGTTTACTTTTCACTTCCCGGGAATTGTCCGTAAACTCGTCAAACGAGTTTACTCTTCCCACGCACTTAGCGTCATTTCCCGAGTCCAAAACCAACCCGTTTACATCTCCAAAGTTCCACCTTATCAGTTCGAACTTAACCTCGCTCTGATACCAGTTGAAAGGACTCAACATTCCACGAATTATTGAAATTATATTTAGTTCCTATTAATAATAAGTACGAATGTCTAAGTTTGAACATTTTTTTAAAATATAATATTTCAACTATTACGTCACCAAGTTAGGTACTTCCTAAATGTATTTGACAATGTCCAAACCTACCAAACACAAGCAATTGTTAGACTATAAACCACATACGATCCCTAAAATTGTTTTCTGGAAGTTCTCCCAACAACGAGCCAGTAATGATCCCAAACGAGTTCCGTCGTATGAAAACGACATATTCTGTCAAGTTTACTTTCCACGGAGGTTCACACCTCTAGCCTGAAATCCGATTTCCGGAGTGGTCTCAATTTCAGCCCCTCGCTCGCCTTACGAATCCTTTTCACCACACAATATTCCTTAGCTGGTCTATTATAGGATCATAGACCCTTTCTGACTAACCATCTTGCCCGCGATTTCTCCGTTCGCGTCTCAAACAGGGCCATTATACTGCCCATTCGTTCTGTCATAAAAGTTGATCCTGAGGGGCTCTCCTCTCGTGCCAATTCCCGGTACTATAAATAACTCCTCCAAATGGACCTTTTCCCATCTCTTACGCAAGCACTCGTCTCATTTCTTATACCACGGGTTTCCACACAACCACAAGCGAAATTCCAGCCACTCTCAAGCCACTCCTGAAAGGATCTAAAAAAAATTCGCTATTTGGGAAAACTATAAATTATCGTTATTATTAACAGCCGATTACATAATTCGTTACGGTATCTTTATTACAATAACCTTATGCACTAAACACGTAGATAGAGTGAAATACAAGCGGAAGACTTTAATTGACCAGTAAAAATCAATCAGAATAATAGTTCTAGAACTAAGTTCGACCCAATAACTTAATACCGTAACCTTCTCGTCCGATCTATTCCCCTAAGTTCAAACCGAGCTACTTCAAGGTTTCCCCAACCTACAATCAATTTCAGCCTGTGTGGATAACTAGTCTCCTACTTATTGGCGTAAGACGAGGCCTCCCTAACACGTTCATTAAACCTTACGCAAGACCATTCCCCCTTGATAAGCTCTCTGCGAATTCATTTCGCATTATTCCCGAATTAAGATCAACCATCTCGTCAACCACGACATTCGTCTGTATTCCGTCGCTTGAAATTTGAGGGAAGGTAATCCCAACGTCTCATTCTGGAATTAATCTTCCTAAGACTCGTTAAGGAAGAAGTTAGGTCATGGAAAAAAATTGTAATTATTTTGAATGGGAAGTACTGGTGTTGGAATGAAAACGGTAATTGTCGGGAATTGAATATTCGATGTTTGGAGGAATAAGCATGCTTAATATAGGCTAGATATGGGGAAATTGTCTTGCACGCTTGGCGTGGGTTGTGTATGATAATATGTATGTATATGTGGTATGCTTTATAATGAGTAAATCGTATGAGTTACTTCCTGCTGGAACTTAGTGTGGAATCACACATTAAGTGTGAGAACCTTGAGCTGAAAGAAAGGTGTTATGACATTACAGGATGACGGAAGAGAACGAACATATCACTGTCTCCTCCTGGAGATGAGGAGGGAGAACGCAAGAGAATGGTTGCACTCATCGGGCGGTTCAGGAAGCTTGAAGTGCCAATCTACTCTGGTGAAGAGGGACCTAAGAAGGCGGAGGAATTTATCGTGGAGCTGGAGAACGCTTTTGATGTGCTAAGATGCTCGACATAAGAGAAAATGATGTTGGTACAACAGTCGAATAAGCGAGGAGTAAACGACTGGTGGAAGGCTAATAGAGATGGAGCAAGGATTTTACACTCTGGAGATGAGTGGACTGTATTCAGGACGACATTTCTCAAAAAGTTATATCCTCATGCGTTCCGTGAGAAGAAGGCCAGAGAGTTCTTGTATCTATGATAGGAGGGGTTATCTGTAGACGAGTACGAGGCGAAATTTTCTGCCCTGTCGAGGTACGGCCAGCCTATAAGTGCAGAGGTGAAGGCCAAGAAGTTTGAGGAAGGACCGAGGCCGGAGATCATATTCCAGTTGAGGACTTTGATGCTCACTATCTACGAGGAAATATATATGAGAGCACAAAGCGCCGAAGAAGGGTGGGAAGATATGAAGCCCGCGGGGGAGGAGGCGAATATGAAAATGATGCTGGGAGTATGATCGCCCCCGAGAAAGAAGTTCAGGTCAGGAGAGCCATCCTCTTTTACTTCACGATTCCCGGCGAGTCGACCCCCGAGAGCCCCTATACCAGCGCGGTCGTTATCTCAGGGGGGGCCAGGGAGCTAGGACAGGAGCTTTGGCCCCACTGTCATAATTGTGGAAGAGGCCACTATGGGGATGTGTGCGCGCCAAGAGAGGTGACGTGTTATAGATGCGGGCAGACAGGTCATATTCGCAAAGAGTGCCCTCGGGGATTGAGGAGTATCCGGGGGCAGTTAGCGGATAAGCGGAGATGACGAGGTTGAACGTTGTAACGGAGGCAGACGCGAGCGTGTCTCGCAGAGTAATCTCATGTACGGTTCTAGTACGAGGCAAGGTTGTGTGTGCGTTGTTTGACACGGGTGCAACACATTCTTTTGTGTCTAGAGAGTGCGTACGGAGATTTAAATGGATGCCTGTAGGAAGAGTTGTGCTTTGAATGTAGTATTACCGAATGAGATGAATATGATTGCGAATGAGATATGTAGGGAATGTGAAGTAGAGGTGTCAGGATTGAGAATGCCGGTTGATCTTATTGTGTTGCAGATCCCAGATTTTGATGTAATCTTGGGTATTAACTAGTTGTCTTCAAGCCATGCTCAGGTGGATTGCGAAAGGAGACACCTTTTGTTGAGGGTGGGCGACGAGACTCGATTGTACATAGGACATGGAGGGCAGGGGAAGATGATGATACTCTCGGCCTTGAAGGTTCGTTGTCTTTTGGAAACAGGGCACGAGGCTTACCTTGCAGTAGTAATGAATAAGAAGGCGGAGTTGCCGACTCTTGGGGAATTAGAAATGGTTTGAGATTTTGGAGACGTGTTCCCCGAAGTGCTTCCCGGCCTACCACCGAAACGAGAGGTGGAGTTTACCATCGACCTGGTACCAGGGACCGCACCTATCTCGAGGACTTACCGTATGAAATTGGCGGAACTCAGGGAACTCAAGGAACATCTTAATGATCTTTTGGATAAGGGTTTTGTACAGTCTAGTGTACCGTCGTGGGGTGCTCCTATTTTATTTGTAAAGAAGAAAGACGGTACTATGTGGTTGTGTATCGATTATCGTATGTTGAATCAGGTTACGATAAAGAATCGTTATCCCCTCCCACCCATTGATGATCTATTCGATCAGTTATAGGGATCTATTGTGTATTCTAAGATAGATTTGAGATCAGGATATCATCAGATTGGTGTTAGAGAAGACGATATTCCGAAAACGGCATTCCGAACGAGATATGGACACTATGAGTATCGTGTAATGCCATTTGGAGTGACAAATGCACCGGCAGTCTTCATGAGTCTTATGAACCAGATCTTTAAACGGTACCTAGATCGTTTCGTGGTGGTAGTCATAGATGACATCCTCGTATACTCAAAGAGTCAAGAAGAACATGCAGAGAACTTGCGTGTTGTGTCGAGTACACTAAGGGAAAATAAGCTATATGCGAAACTCAGCAAGTGCGAGTTTTGGCTAAAAAAGGTGGCCTTTCTGGGACATGTGATTTCAACCACTGGGATTGAGGTCGATCCAGCAAAGATTAAGGCAGTAAAGGAGTGGCATCAACCAACCAGTGTGGCGGAAATTCGCAGCTTTCTGGTCTTAGTTGGATATTATCACAGATTTGTAGCAGGATTTTCCCGAATCGCGGCCCCCTTGACTAAATTGATTCGAAAGGAAGATAAGTTCGAATGGACAGAAAAGTGCGAACAAAGCTTTAAGGAATTGAAGCATAAATTGACTACTGCTCTTGTGTTGACGATACCGGATGGATAGGGAGGATTTGCAGTGTATTGTGATACATGTGCACAAGGATTAGGAATGCAACATGGAAAGGTGATTGCTTATGCATCTAGACAATTAAAGAAACACAAAGAAAATTATTCTACGCACGATTTGGAATTAGCGACCGTAATTTTTTCTTTGAAGTTGTGGAGATATTACCTGTATGGGGAGAAGTTCGAACTGTTTATGGATCATAAAAGCTTAAAATACCTCTTCTCTCAACAGGAATTAAATATGAGACAACGAAAGTGGATGGAGTTGGTTAAGGATTATGATTGCACCATCTCAAATCACCCAGAGGAAGCAAACGTAGTAGCAGATGCGTTGAGTCGTAGACATGGCTCTCTTATGAACTTAAGAGTGGAAGAAGCTCGCATGGTAGAACAGATGAGCAACTTAGAGATATGCTTCGAAGAATATGAAGGAAGATTGTGTATGGCTAAGGGGCAAGTTGAACCGGAATTGTTGGCCACTATACGAGATGCTCAGGCTTATGATGAATACTTGAAGCTAGTACGAGAATGATTAGGAACGGAGGCGTATGTACATTTTAAACTTGCTCCCGATGGCTTATTGAGATTCCGTGGTCGAGTGTGTGTTCTAGATACGAAGGAAGTGAAACGAAAACTGATGGATGAAGCCCATAAAAGTAAATATAGCGTACATCCTGGTATTACGAAGATGTACTAGAATTTGCGCAAACATTACTGGTGGCCAAAGATGAAGAAGGATGTAGCGAGGTATGTGGGTCACTGCATTACATATCAAATGGTGAAGATTCAGCACCGACGACTAGTGGGTTACTCGAGCCACTTCCCGTACCTGAATGGAAGTGGGAGGATATCGCGATGGATTTTGTAACAACTCTTTCCAAGGGAGGTCAGAATGTAGATTCTATATGGTGGTGGTGGACAGACTTACGAAATCGGCGCATTTTTTCCCATACGAATCAACTGGTCGTTAGAACATTGACTAAGATATACATCAAGGAAATCGTGAGGTATCATGGAATTCCTCACACTATTACTTCCGATCGTGACCCGCGATTTACTTCCAATTTGTGGAGGAATCTTCTGAAAGTATTGGATACGAGTTTACATATGAGAACGGCCTTCCATCCGCAAATTGATGGACAAACAGAGCGCACGATTCAGACATTGGAAGATATGCTTCAGGCATGCACTCTGGAATGGAAAGGAAATTGGGTTGATCATTTACCTCTAGTAGAGTTTGCGTACAACAACAGTTATCACGCTAGCATCGGTATGGCTCCATTTGAGGCCCTTTATGGGAGAAGTTGTAGGTCGCCCCTATGTTGGAATGAGCCAGGAGAGAGAGCGTTTAATGCACCAGAGTTGATACGCGAAACTTCAGAAGTTGAGGCTACTATGAGGGAGCATGAAGACGGCTCAAAGCCATCAGAAAAGCTATGCGGATAAACGGAGAAAGCCTTTAGAGTTCGAGATCGGGAATGAGGTTTTCTTGAAACTATCACCGACGAAGTCGATGTATAGGACGGGGAAAGCACATAAATTGGGCCATAAAAGATCATAGAATGAATTGGTAAAGTCACTTATCGTGTAGTGATTCCCCCTGAACTCTCACACTGTCACGATGTATTCCACGTCTCGATACTGTGGAAGTATGAGCCAGATCCTGAATCGAGAGTGGAAACATCAGAGGTTGTGGTGAATGACAATATGAGCATCACGGTTCAACCTGTACAAATTGTTGAAATGGGGGAACGAATGCTTAGGGGAAAAACCATGCCATTAGTGAGGGTGCGCTGAAGTGGAGCCGGGAAAGAACAACTAAGCTGGGAATCAGAGGCCGTGATGAGGGGCAACTACCCTTCCTTGTTTGTAGAATAATCTCGGGGACGAAATTCTCTTTGTTTATAGAATAATTTCGGGGATGAAATTCCCAAAAAAGGGGGGAAGAGTTTGTAACGACCCCATAAAAACTCCAATTTCAAGGCCATAAAGAGTTCGGCCCAAGGAGGAGAGGGACACAAGGTAGGAAACCTAAGCCATAAAGGCCATAACCACGTGGCTACTTGCATGAATTAATAAAATTCCTTTTTCTTGAAGAGAAAAAGGAGGAGAGGGGGGGCATGATCAAAAGGGGAAAACAAAATTGGTCAAAATTAAAAGTGAAGGGGGGACAGGAGATGTGAGACGAAGGGGGAAGAAGATGAGCAAAGCACACGAGAAAAGAAGAAGAAGTGGGAATCCTCAGTTCGTCGAAGGTGGAGTCTCACAAGAAAGGGACACGAGAAGGCTTGAGCGCACAGAAAAAGAGAGCTCAGGAAGCCCTACCGCGAGGAGAAGTCTTGAGGAGAAGGAAAGAACTTGCGGAGCTTGTACAGGATTCGAGCTCGAGGTAAGTTTTCTTGCTTCCTTCTATTGGTCCTTCCTTAGATCGGTTATGGAACTGCTACTATTGTTCTTGGGTTGAGAGGGTGATGTGTGATGGTGATTCGGTTGCATGGAACCTGTGCATGACGTGCTATAAACATTGGCTGAAAGTGGGTTCGTGATTAATGTGTAGTATGCATGTAAGTGAGTAGATTTGTAGTGTAAATTAAAAGGGGATTAGGACAACTAGGTTAACTTCCATTCTAGGACACTTCGGTTGAGATTAGAGTGTCCAGAATGGGGATGGGAGTGGCTTGAGAGTGGCTGGAATTTCGTTCGTGGTTGTGTGGAAACCCGTGGTATAAGAAATGAGATGAGTGCTTGAATAAGAGACGGGAAACGGTCCATTTGGAGGAGTTATTCTTAATACCGGGAATTGGTACGAGAGGGGAGCCCCTCGGGATCAACTTTTATGACAGAACGAATGGGCGGTATAGTGGCCCTGTTTGAGACACGAACGGAAAAATCGCAGGCGAGATGGTTAGTCGGAATGGGTGTATGACCCTGAAATAAACTAGCTAAGGAATATTGTGTGGTGAGAAGGATTCGTAAGGCGAGTGAATGGCTGAAATTGATACCACTCCGGAAGCCGGATTTCAGGCGAGAGGTGTGATCCTCCGTGGAAAGTAAACTTGACAGAATATGTCGTTTTCATACGACGAAACTCGTTTGGGATCATTAGTGGCTCGTTGTTGGGAGAACTTCCAGAAAACAATTTCAGGGATCGTATGTGGGTTTGTAGTCTAACAATTGCTTGTGTTTGGCAGGTTTGGACATCTTCAAATACATTTAGGAAGTACCTAACTTGGTGACATAATAGTTGAAATATCAGATTTAAAAAAAAGTTCAAACTTAGACATTCGTTCTTATTATGAATAGGAATTAAATATAATTTCTATAATTAAAAGAATGTTGAGTCCTTTCACATAACACTTTGGATTATGTGTTTCATGGGTATATAGAGTTGAAAAATGACTAGGCAAATGGCCAGAGTCCCATGTCGTGTTTGAAGTGATTGCAAAACGATAATTCATAAGGCGATAAATAAGTTGAAAAAGGTTATAGAAGTGTCGGACAAGGACAATAAGAAAATCACTTCGTCTCAAGATATCCCATATAGTTGATCACTTGAAACTGAAAAAGAAAAAGTTACTTTTCAAGAACATGATGAAATTCTTGGATAAGAGTCGGAGTTTTTTGAGATGAATATCGCACCTAATTTAGGACTCCCAAAGTCGTCCTCTTCTTGAGTTTTGACAAATGCAACAAAAACCGACGTTCATAGGAAATCTCGAGGAAGAGTCGTATCCGACATATACTCTGTCACATGGCTATCACGAAACCGAGAGGTTTTATGCGAAACCACAAATTAATGGAAATGAGATGTCGAAACTAACTCAAAAAGTGGGAGTCGAGAGATTCTCGACAAGTGATCAAATAGTAACGAGTGATATTTCGAGATACATTTGCGTGAAATCCAACCATGTGATTATTTTGTTGGAATATCGAGGAAACTCAAACAATCGAGGAATGTTAAAAAACTCATCCAATTGACTAAACGAGATCTAACAAAACTTTCGTTGAAGTGCGACGGATTCGGACCACCTAATTCGATAAGAAGCTGGGTAATTGTCCTGCTAAAAATGCGTTATACGCAAGTGTACACACGAATCAATTAAAGAATGTAAGACATCATTCACACGAGGATTAATTATTTCCTGAGTACCAAATTAAACCACATAATATTATCTTGACCAATCGAATGAAGAATGAAAATAAAAATAACGTAAATAAAATAAGCAAGGATACTGAGAAAATACCAATTAAGAAAGTCCTGGACAAATAAATTTGCTTAACTCGTCGTTGATCAATTGAATGTTGGTAGGAAATTGTCTAAGGATTTCAAATGTGCTTGATATGATTTAGATGTATACATACGCTCTATATTCAATTAACATCTAGCATCCAATTCAATTAATATTGACCGTGATATCCATATCTACAGTTACTATTAATCTACTTCTAAAAGTCAATCCAATTAATATTAACTGTGATATCCTTATCTAGAGCTACTACTAATATGCTCTTTGATTTTCCTTTCGAATTAATCTTACACCTCACATGCTAAGATAATTCGAGTTAATTCAAAAATCGATGCTAATCGTATTTCAAAAATAAACACGCAAGCACATCAGAGAACATTAGAAAATAATCACTTCGATAAGTCTCACAAACTTAACACCCTAGAATAGAAAATTAGTTCATGGCAAAGAAATTCAACAACACCGAAGAAAACATCAATCCATATAAAAAACAATAAAATAAACTCGGGTCTTGATTGCAGCAATTTGCCAGATATATGCGAAAAACTCGATCACAATCCTCTCGGAAGCTCTCGAATTGTTCGCCCTCTAACCTAGGTTAAAACTTGTTCGCCCTCTTTCCCTAGGTTAAAACTAAAATACATGTAGAATCCCTATAAAAGATTTTCTAATATTCTAAAAAATCTAATAAGTCTAAGGAAATAAAAGAAAATAAAATAAAACCTAAAAGGATTAAAGAGAATAATAATGATGCTTTTAGTCTTCAAATTGTAATATTGAGGAAGATTCGGTAGTTGAGCAATATCTTGTACAGATTGACGCGTCCCTCCTACAGATGGACATGTCCTTCGTTCAGTAGATTCCCCAATGATGCATCCTTCAAATTCGACGTTTGTCTGCTCTATGTGATGCGCTGATTTTGGAAGGTCACGTCCTTGAGATTGGAGGATACGTCTTCTGCAATTCTGTCATTTTCTACACTTTATTATTTTTTTCATTTCCCTTCCACTTACCCATCCACTCATTTTTCTACACCAAATCAAAATAAATCTAAGAGGTATCAACAAGTATCTCTATTAATCTCGAAATAAACTTAAATTCTAATAATTAACAAAAACCGACTTAGCACTAAACTAAACTAAATTACAATAAAATTATAAAAATCTATCATGAACTCTCATAACTAGTCTTGTAAGCCCAATTATGAGTTTCATATAACTATACTTTCATTGAGTTATCAGTGATAAATTTCAATAGAAAAATCTCATCGAACTCAAGAAAGGAAAGTTCGTAAAAAAACAAATGAATACCTTCTCGTGGGAATTCGATTTCATGATTAATAACTCTACACCTTGTTACCCACAATTAAATAAAAGAAGAATCCACCAATAAAACCATTAAGAATGTCATTAAAACATGATCAAAGATAATCCAAGGAAATGGAACGAGATCCTTCTCGAAATTCTTTGGGGATTAAGAGTTACGAAAAGGGATAACACAGGAGAAGATCCTTATAACCTGATATAGCTTTAAGTGTTGGTCATTGTCGACTTGCTCGCTCTAGGTCTCAAGACTCTCTCTAGGCATCACAGGTCTGGAACCTGAATTGGGAGCCTTTTCGATGCCCTGAATTATTACAATATTCGAGTAAGTCTCGAGGGTACAAGAGCCAGTATAAAAACGTTATTGACACTATCTTGAGGATGACTTCTCGAGATGTTCCTAGGGAGGGTACATGTGGTTTCTCTTGAGATGCACTTGGTTCCACCATTTTCTGAAAGGATAGAGGAGCATTGTGATAATTTTTTGGAAGAAAACATTCAGGGTAAAGAATTGAGAGACCATTATATAACTTACTACTCCTCGAATATCTCCTTGTTGGGGAATGGGCATGGAAATCTTGAGAATGATCGGAGCATGTCCCTGATCAAGAACCTCATCCTCTCCCGAATTCTACATGAAGAAAAATCCATCAACACACCAAATAGGGGAAGAAGCCTATTGAAGTGACATAAAAAACAAACCTCGTTAACCCCAAGTGGTATAAGGTGAATTGTTGATTTCTGGAGGAGGGGGGAGATCCTAGGTTCAATCCTCACCAACACCACTTAGACAATAAGGACGTTCCCATGGGTGATGACAAATAAAGCCTATGGGCCTCCTCCCTATTAGGCATGGGGCTTGCCCGATGTACCCGATCCAGGTGGACGAATGGGTTTGCCTGGCCCTAGAAGGATGTAGTGGGATTAGGCTTAGGCCAAGGACCATGGCTTGTTAGCGCACCAAGCTCATAAGAGTAAGTCTGCCACGAACCTCTTATAAATAAAAAAAAAACCTCGTTAGGGACCATCGGTACACGTGGTAATCACATAACTTCTCTAATAACCTCTTCGACCACCTCTGTCCCCCAAAAGAGCGGGGGCACCGAGAGATACAACCTAACCAGGTTGATCGAGAGTCTCATCAGGTCCCGAAGATGATTTTTGAAGTGGGAATCGTTCCATGCGACGTTTTCGACCCAGTAAGAGGCTAGAGTTGTTTGACGATTTGGTCTTCATGAAAATACGATAGGTAGGATGTGAAGTCGTAAATACCAAGATCAGGTGTCTTACTATCATGTTGACCGAGGGGACTACAGAGAGAACTGTGTTGCTCCAGTTATGAGGGAGAGTCATGGGTCTCTATTGACACTAATATAGATGAAGGAACGTCTCGAGACATGAATGCAGCAGTAGGATGTACTTAGTGAGAGAAAATCTTGAAGTACCTTCCTTGGGAAGAATCACTTGTAGAGGCATTACGTTTGAGAGACTGTGAAGAAGGCAATACTTCTATATCAGAAATTACATCCTGGGCAGTTGACCCATCTTCAGCAGCATCTTTGTCTCAAGGTGGGGCCATCCCAACTTTCTCACCTAAGTTTTATTGACAAAAGACATAACATTTAATCCTTATTATTTGCAAAAGAGAGGATACCCTCGGGAAAATGATCTCGAGACACAAGGTTATTACGCAATTTGCTCGAAATGCATAATGTTACAACACAAGATTGTTTCACATTATGCCAAAAAAAGGGCTTAATGTTGACACGTAGAAATTTCGAGAGATCGAAGTGGGTCATGTCAAGATCAAGTGCTACCTTCGGCCTGACCTCGGTCTCGAGTGGCTGGTTGACCTCCATCTCGTGGACACCTCCTAACTCCAACTCACCCCCGAAAAGGGGCAAAGTGCTGCCTTCGCCCCCTGAGAATGGCAGACCACCATCTTGAGATCGAGCTCTTGTAACGACCCAACTTTTATTAATTTTTTCGCATGTAGTAAGGTGACTCGTGTAAAAGCTAAGTGAGAAATGAATAAGAAGATTGAACGTAATTACGAAACGGATGACATTGGTGGTAGATCAGCGACTTGTATCATCCATCATCAGTCCAAAACTTAAACCGTGAAGAGAGAGAACCGCTCAAGGCACGAATGGTAAAGAGAGAGAAGTGCCCAGGGGGCGATGGAGTATGAGGTAAGGACACCCACAAGGCGAGATGGGCGATGAGAGTAGGATATGCGGGTGGTAACTTGGAGGTAAAATCGGTTAAAAAACGATCATCATGGACTCTAAAATAAACAAATCCATTGGACTAAGAATATCGTTAGAAGATGTTCTGGGGTAAATATTTTCATAAGATGATCGATAGTTTGGAAAATAATCGCAATCAAAATTGAGGAAAGTAAAATGTAAAAGGACGAACTTGGAACGGAATGAGGCGCGTAAATGGGCAAGGAAAAGACAGGGAAAACCCGCCTCATGAGCGATTCTTGTCTCCCACAAGGGCGATCCCCAGCGCCCAAGGGAGAGTAAGGTGAATCAACTAAATAATATAAGGGAGACTTTGGATAAACCAATTGATTTGATCGGACTCAAAGAGAGAAGCTCAAAGGGAGAAGACTTGGCCCCAAGCTAAGAATGCAAAATTATGAAAATGCCATGGAAGGATAGATATTACAAAATTGCCCCCGAATGGATAAGAATACGAGGGGAAGAGGGGAGGGATGTCCCTCATTTCCCCACCACACATCTTCCTCTAGATATTTTGGAGAAAAGGAAGGGGGAGAAAGAGAGAAAGGAAGAGAGAATTAGGGAGCACCGTGAAGGAGGAAGGAGGAAGCGTTCCCTCAAGAGCTTGAAGTGGAGCATCTCGTGCGAGATGTGCGGAATGGAGCGAGGATCCGGAAGGCGGAGAAGAGGGAGGACGTCTCAGAGTGGGATCACGCAAAGGGGAGGCGGACTCGCTGCGTTTTGTGGCAGAAAAGTAGAAAGGTGAGGCCTTTAACCCTTTTCCGTACTCATCTTCGCATATAATGGCCATATCATTGTCGCTTTGGGTAATCTTGTGTGATAGACTTACGGATCATGTGTTGGACAAGGGTAAGTGTGTGCGAGAAAGGAAAGGAGGATCGGACCCATGGAATGAATTATGTGATCCTTTCGGATCCAACGTGGGTGAGGTTATGCGAGCAAAATCTTAACCTTAAAGGTATGTGTGTGTTCGGTTTTGTGAGTGTAAGTGTCGGATGACAAGGAAAATAGAGGAAAGGTGACGTCTTTAAGGGTTTCCACGTTCGTGCATGGTAAAATGATGCATGGAGGGGACCGGTGAGGTATTCCCGCCTTTGGTAGAAAGTGGTCTTGGGAGGTTCGGTGATTAAATCCCACTCCCAATGTGCGGATGTAATGAAAGAGGGGACCGTTAATTATTCCCGCCCTCGGGTCGCATGGGAAGAGGGGACCGGTGAACGTTCCCGCCCTCGGTAAGCTTAGGTTGGGAGGATCGGTGGAGTAATCCCTCTCCTGGAGAAAGGCGTTTTGGTGATGGGGTTGGGACGGAAAGGTTCACCCCTCACCCAAGTAGAAAGGTGTTGTGAATGGAACCTTTCGTTGTGAATGGTAAAGGTTGTGGCAATGTGCTTGTGCTAATTATTAACTTGCGGTTTGTGTTAAGAGTGTGCAATTTTGGAAGTTAAGAGTGTTACCCCTTTCACTAGTGTGTTGATGTAATTGTAAATGAATCTTAATACGTAGTTATGTAAAGAGCTTCCCTTTGATTTCTAGCCGATTGTAAGCTAATGGGTTAATAAAAAGGCAAGGCCCTACTTGACATATAACAAACTAGCAAACTAAGGTATGTTCTTTAATTAATAAAGGCCGAACCCTTCCAGCTCTCCCCTCGAAAGGGCAACAAGATGATTGAAGCATTTAAAGACAACGACATGAAAAGATGATAAACTTTGAAAAGGGAAATTGTTTTGTTTCTCAAACGTTCTCTTCTCAATGTAAATAAACTTTGAAAGGGGGTACTTTTGAAGTATCTCGAGATAATTTCCAAGCAAGTGTCTCAAGAAAGTGACTCCCATCTCGAGATGCAATACAAACACCCTAAACGAACCAAGAAATGAGGGACAGGTGACAGTTTCTAGTCAAGTGTTCAGATACGATCTTCATACTCCTACAAAATATGGATCAAATTGTGCACACAATCAAAACTGCTTAGATTCTAATCTTATTAATGTCAGTTGTTACAAGTATAAAAAGAAGAAAGAAAGGAGAAGACACGATCAACCACAATAGTCCAAATTTGACAAAGTTGATCAATCACCACCAGCATCTTAAAAACGTCCAAAAATTGCATTACATCCTTAAACAGTTCACCTTCGCCACCTCCGATGAACCACCCTACAGGATAGCCTCCAATAAAGGAGTCTGTCATAGTCATTGTCGAGTCCCATTACCCAGAGCATCATGCCGCATAGTTCTTTTGTTTATTTTATTGTATTTTCGTCGTTACTGTAAGTGTTTATGTAAGACTCTGTCCTTTAGTGTATATTGTCTTTCCTTCTCTTTCTGTATGGTGATCACAAAACGATCCTCTTACCGGAAAAAATCAATACATGTTACCGCAAATTCTACGTCAATAACATATATTTTGCAAAATTTGAATCATGATGACATTACTTGTTAATTTATTATAATATTAATTTCCTAATTATTTGTCTTATATTTTAGAGAGAAAAGAAGGAGGGGGTTCAAAGCATTCACATTGAGACAAACACGGAAGCGGCTAACGGTACGTACACATAACTGTTACGTTGTTTACTAAAATCGATGAAAAATTTTAGTAATATTTACTAAAAATTGACTTTTTTTAGTAAAATGATTAGTAAATTACTAAAAAAAATTAGTAATCCGTTACTAATTTTCCACTGTTTGACAATTAGGAAAGTTACTAAACTACGTTGAGTAAATCGGCTGAAAAATTTATTAAACTTTTTAGTAACCGTTTACTAAAAATATCGGTGATTTGATATTTTTTTTAGTAACGGTTACTAAAATTTCACTGTCCAAGTTTAGTAATGGGTTACTAAAAAGTTTAGTAATTTTTTCCGCCGATTTACTAAACGTAGTTTAGTAACTTTCCGAATTGTCAAACAGTGAAAAATTAGTAATGGTTACTAATTTTTTTTAGTAAAATATATAATTTTAGTAATTTTTCAGGTAGGCCGTCCGGAGATTTTAGTAATGATTTTCTAATTTTGTAAGAGAAATTAGTAAATTACTGTGTAACATAGTAAAGTCGTTAGTTAATTACTAAAGTCGTCCTTTTTTTCGTAATCGTTTACTATTTTTTGAATGAAATTTAGTAATCGATTACTAAACTTTTTAGTAATTTACTAAACAGAACAGTATATTCCAAACCTAAAACTGAACATGCTTTCAGTGTGAAATTACCATTTTACCCCTGCGATAAATTACAAAATCGTTTACGAATTTTCAGTCCGAACCTAAAACCTAACCTATTTATAATTTTACCATAGGGGTAAAATGGTAATTTCACACTGAAAACAGGTTCAGTTTTAGGTTCGGAATGTACTGTTCTGTTTAGTAAATTACTAAAAAGTTTAGTAATCGATTACTAAATTTCGTTCAAAAAATAGTAAACGATTACGAAAAAAGAAAGACGACTTTAGTAATTTACTAACGACTTTACTATGTTACAGAGTAATTTACTAATTTCTCTTACAAAATTTGTAAATCATTACTAAAATCATTCGACGGCCTACCTGGAAAATTACTAAAGATATATATTTTACTAAAAAAAAAAATAGTAACCGTTACTAATTTTTGACTGTTTGACCATTCGGAAAGTTACTAAACTACGTTTAGTAAATCGGCGGAAAAAATTACTAAACTTTTTAGTAACCGATTACTAAAGTTGAACAGTGAAATTTTAGTAATGGTTACTAAAAAAAAGGTCAAATCATCGATATTTTTAGTAATTGGTTACTAAAAAGTTTAGTAAATTTTTCCGCCTATTTACTAAATGTAGTTTAGTAACTTTCCTAATTGTCAAACAGTGAAAAATTAGTAACGGATTACTAATTTTTTTTTAATAATTTACTAACAATTTTACTGAAAAACATCGATTTTTAGTAACATTTACTAAAAAAAATCGATTTTAGTAAACAACTTAACGGTTACGTGTATGTACCGTTAGCCGCTTCTGACAAACACAGTTTAACGAAGGATTTTAATAAAAAAATTGACCCGAAACCAACCATGACGGGCACATCCGATAAAGATCTTGAATGTATTATATTATTCACAAGTTTGATCCAGAAATTGTCGTTCGGCAAAACCGTGATTATACAATTTATTAAACATTTTTTTTCTCAAAAAAATAAAGTCGAAAAACACTCACGGCAACAAAAAATACTAAAAATAAAACTACAAAAGAAAAATAAGTGAATGATTGATTAGTCTTAAAAATTGCTTTTACCCACACTTCCCATTTGATGTTAAAAACGAAGGAACCCATACAAAAGAGAGAGTATATTTAGTTGAGTATATCAAAGTTTTAGGAGGAAGCTTTAATTGTTTATTGCATGTCTTTCAAGGCGAAATTAAATGGAATGAAAAAATAATGAAGCGCATGCCAACAAAGGGCAGGGTGGACAGCCGAGCCGAGCCGAACCGAACCGAACCGATTGGGCATGGATGGAGCTGTGAAGCGGAGAGTCACGTGTTGAATGGCCAGTGGACATGTGATTTGGTAAACGGCACATCCGTCCCCTCACTTACCTCCATCGTCTCTCTCATCAGTTACGGTTACGCCTTCCTCACCCGATGTTTCAATCGCCACCACCGTTCAAATCCTTCCAACCATGATGATATTTTATTATAATAGGCCTAAAATTTTTTTTTTTTGTAATTCTCTGAATAATAATTTCACGGCTGCCGATGTATCTAAGGGGTCGACTTATCCTTGGGACATTCTTATCTAGTGGGGGTGTGCGTCTCTCCCAACCACCACACATTAAAGAGGATGATATGAGAGAACATCTTCTGCCCATACGTGGGTGAAGAAGACGCGTGAAAATTCTATTAATTCCGAGTTAATTATTAATATTAGTCCCATGCCATTTTTAGGCCCAAATTTTATTTCTATTTTGTTATTTTGATCTAGATAAAAAGAAAATCGATAATCATTTAGTGTATAAATAGTCTGAAACTTTTCTAATTGAAACCGTGTCCCAAAAAAAGTTAATTGGTGTTGGGGGGGGGGGGGCTGTTAACTTATTCATAGTATTCATTCATCATAAAACGATACTTCTATGATAAAATTTCAGAATTCGAGGAACAACTGATACAAGGATGGCTGTCGATTCGCCCCAGCTCCGTCTACCAATTACTTATGGAGTTATTCCATTAGCCATTAAGGCATAGGAGAACGTTTCTGCTTACCTTCGAGTGAACTTTGAGTCGAGAAAGGAGTTCTCGAGACGCCTATTCGACAAGAGTTCTCGAGACGCCTATTCGACAGGGGCAAGCCATAACTCGAGCAAGTCATCCGTCAACTCGAGAGTCGCCTAGAGAAGCTCAATCATTTCCAATTTCAACATTCATGCATCCAGTAGTTTATGCATCAGCATTTAAGTTTGTGTCATTCCCAATAAGCTATTTATGGTTTGTTCATGAATCTAGCCATGTATCTTATCCAGGTGCATTGCCTTGCATTTATGTTCTTGTTCAGGTGATCCCTATATATTGGGCACCCTTGTAAGAATTTGGGATAGATAATCTTGAATTGAAAAACCCCTTTGTTAGACTTTTGTCTTCTATCTGAAGTGAATGGATTCTCATTCAACCTCGTTCTTCATTTGGTGGATTCCAAGTGCAGATTGAGTTTAGCGTATCAACCGGTGGTGGTGTATCTCTATCCTCTGCGTTGTGCCTCGCCCTCGTCTTGTTCGTGGTGGTGTTTCTGTATCCACGACACAAACGAGTTTATCGGAGTTCTTCTTCCACGGTGGTGTTCTCTATCCGTGGAGGTTGAATCTCAACCGATGTTTTTCCCCTTATTCTTTTTCACTTACAACTGCAACCCTAAACAAAACCTTCCGTCCAAACCCCACGTCACTCTATTCACACATTTAGTGACATTCCCCCATATCGTTTCGTTTTGGTATTATAATCTTCATTCTAGTGCCTTCCTCGTATCACCTTGGAGTTGGAGTGAGTTACTCCCTCCGTACACGCATCACCAACAACCATCATAAAGTTTTGGTAAGGTAAAGTGTCAAACACTGAAATATTCTTTAATATACCAGTTTCTAGTATCGACATAACTAGCTTAAGAGAAGCATCCTAAAATTTTGAAAAAGTATTTAAATAATTTTTAAAATTTAATATTAACATTGTTCCCAATTTAGTTGCCATAGTCATAAGTAGGGATTTTTTTAGCCTAGAAAGTGCCCTATCGAGAACCAACCTGGTTTCAGAAAGAATTATTATAGATAAGACATATAGGGAAAAATTGTTTCCTGCAATACATGTCGAATTTTACAGTTAAATGTGGTCGCCGTTAAATTGAAAGTAAACGCAATACAATAGTATTGAATTTACAGCGTTTAGTGTTGTACACCGCGAAGTAAATGAATACAAATATAGCAAGTAAACACAATATCGGAATTTAATACGATGATACCGAGCTTACAGCGTTACACTTACAGACATGACTCGAACAGGAAAACAACAAGAAAGGCTTGGTCACGCTTCACGACAGTCGGGGGCGGACGAGGGGCGGTCGAGGCAAACTCCTTTCGTAGAATTCACCTTGTGGAACGGAGGAGGTCAAAGGTGGTGACGAGTGTGGACACTACGGGCCTGAGGCTCACCCTAGTGGTGGGACGAAGGTGGGATTTGATCGTCAGGGGCCGGAGGTTCACCCTAACGGTGGAGTGATGAGGGATTCTAATCCTCAAGGGTGGGAGGCTCACCCTAATGGTGGAAGGATGCTAAGGGCCGGAGGCTCACCCTGGGAAGGTAAAAATAAAAAGTAAAGGATAAAACACTTTGAGTCTGTGTTTTGAGTTGTTCTTTTTTTTGTTGTTGTTGTTGTTTGTTGTGATCCTTTTATAGCCCAGGACCTTTTGGTTGCGGTTAATCAGCTGGTTCGGGATCTTCTTAGATCGTGTGCTCGATCTCCCTCCTGTTTTGTAAGAGGCATGCACAACATATCTCAACCATCTCCTCCGAGCTTGCCATGTGTCCTTTCCCTTGATCGTGGCTTAGTTGTTCGCTTGAGAGCGTTCTCAGATCACAGCTCAGCGAGGCTCTCGAGCATGGTTGATCCCAACTCTGGAGCTCGGCAACTACTTCTCGAGTAGCCTATTCTCAAGCGCTCGAGAGCTGTTTCCCGAGTACGCTTCCCAGTACTCGAGCAGCTTCTCGAGTATCACCTTTCTGGACTTCGTTATTAACATTAAGCCCCCCTTTTGTTAAACATAATGTGGTATGTTTATCTTGAAATGGTCGCGTTTTGCTACGAATCTTATCGAGCAAATTTCTTTTCCCGCTCTTTTAGATACCAACCGTCCTTACCTTCCTTCGGCTTCTGAGATCGTTTCTTTGCCCAAGTTCGACCCTTTCTTTAATCAAACCGTATTTCTTGCCCTTTCTTCCCCAAGTTCGACCATTTCTTTGATCAAACCGTGTTTCTTACCCTTTCTTCCTCCTAAAGTCGTAAACTTTTCTTCGTCAGAGTGCCGCTTGCGAGCAATGGCTTCTCAGACGGAATCCGACTACGTCCGTTATGGCCGATGCCGCGGAATCGCCAATCAAGACGTAGTCATCGCCATTCCGGGTTATGAGCCGCCAGTTCTGACCTTGGGTCCTCTACTCCCGTTGTCCGCTTTCAAAGAACATGACGTTCCCCAGACTTATCTCCTGACCTCACTAGCTATTCCAGTATGTCAACCCGATTTATGTGCTGCCCTTTCATGGCTTAGCGTGAAAGAACATGTAGGGTTCCCTTCAAATGATGCTACAATAGAGAAGTGGTTTAAATTGTGGGAAGATAAGTTGGATCAGAAACTGCGTAGTTTGGGTTTGAAAGGCCTGTGTCCATCTTGAGGAAGGTGAAGTTTTGGGATGCCAAGGTTTGCTCAAGCTTGATTCCTTTTTGGATCTCAAGATTAAATATTTTCTTTCTTCCCAACGGTCCCATGACTATTACTATAGAAGACGTTTATTTGCTAACTGGCTACCCTGCTTCGGGCGTTAGCATTCGTCTTAACAGAGTGGAAGAAGATAAGTTTCAATGTAATGGGCATAAGATCCGTTGCACAGTTGCCAGGCACATGGAACTCCTCCAAATTGCAAGGAAGAAAACGTCCCAATGGGGGGTCGAGCAGGAATTTGATTTTTATCTCGAGTGGCTCAGCAAATATATCTTCTGCTGTCTTGGAAAGCAAGCTATCATTTACATGTCCTGGATTAGCAACTTCTTAGTTCAAGTTGATGAGCCTGTGGCTTTTGCACCTTTCCTCATTCATTTATTGTACAGAAGTCTTCGGGTCGCTTCTACTATTGTCAAGGACAAAGGTTTTTCGAATCATCCTTCCGAAGGTTCGATGTGGCTTTTACATTTATGGGTACTCATTTGGTTCCCTCAGCTATCTTCCTTCAATAAATCAACCCTTGAAGACCTTTACTCACTTCGGGTAGACCCATCGACCGTGGGTTTAAGGAAACAGCTAAAGTTTTGACTCGAACTGTTTCGTCTGCTATACAATTTCCTTTCTATCGTAACAGTACGGTTGCTGCGTTTGAGCTTTTCCGACTTTATTGGGCCATGACCTGGTTAGAGTTATGAGGGCTTATGCTTATTCTAGATAGCCCTTTGGGCGATCTTATGTGCCAATTCCCGCTCTAAAGTGTAAGTTGTTTGGCCTATATTGTTGTTTACTAACCATTATAGTATAACATTGTTCGCCTTTTACAGATGAGGCCGATGCTACGGCGTTGCTAGGGATGGTATCTCAAGCAGAGGGCCCGATGCGTAAAGGGAAATGCAAGGCTCGTCCTACGTAGTCCCTAGAGAACATCCATGGAGATGAGCGCTCCAAAGCTCGAGAGGATCGTCCCTCTAACTCTCAAGGTAAGGAAGAACTTGCCCACGGGCGAATTAAACGTGTTTTCCAAAGGCGGGTGAAAAACACATTTAAGGATCCGGACATTCGGGACTTGGATCAGAATTCCGAAGCAGAAAGACCTGTTTTCCTTCTTCCTGAGATGTCATCTCTCGAGGTATTTTTCTACCTATTCTGGATGACATTGATAGCTAGCTTTCTTTCTTTATGGGTGCTTATTTTTTGGGAATGGGTCAGGCTAACCCTCAACATATCGGAGAAGGTTCTCGAGCAGCCTTATCAGCTTCTCGAGACGACCTGAATGTTCTAGAGCCTTCTTTTCTTGGAGACATAGGAACGTCTCGGGGAGTGACTCTAGTTCTTGAGACTTGGGAAACGTCGTCGTCTAGGAGTACCGAAGATGTTCCCATCGTTGAAACAACAGAAACGACTGTGGTTGCTCCTGCTCTAGTTGCAAGATCTTCAGGTGATGAGCCAGCTTGAAAGGGCGTGACTCGAGAGAATGTATAGCACGGTGTAAGCGAGTGTTTTTCCTTACATCTTTTGAGTTTGTTTATTTCTGCTCTTTAACCTCTGTCTTTCGTATAAGATCTAGCCGAGAACCCTTCCGAGAATAATTTTAGTGAAGAACCTGTGGATTATAGTGGGGCGACCTCTGAAGATCCACCAAATGCAACAGATCAACTTAGCAAGGATTTTGAATTCCTGTTAAGTTTTCTCTGTACTAACATCCCCTACATAGAAGATAGTTTTCGTCGGTACAGGGCTGCACTCCCCTCTGCTAACGGCAGATCAATTCTTTGCCTGTAGACTCGTTCAACAACAATATTGGTCAACCTATGGCGCGTACGAGGAGTTTCAATCTCTTGATCAGTTTGCTCAATCTTTTGAAGATCGGTGTGAGCAAACAAAACTCAAGGCAGGCATGAAATCGGGCTTTTGGACAAAAAGATTATGCGTAACAACAAACGTCTCGCAGCTGCTCGAGATGCAATAGCAAAGCTTGTCAGGCTGCAAGAAAAGCTTTTGAGAACTCAGTCCAAGCTCGAGAGCAAGCGGGCTATGTGGATAGCTTCTACAGAACCAATTCCTTCAACTCGAGAAAGGATCATGGGTCAAGCCATCTCTCAAGAAAAGGAATTCCGCGAGAAACAGCGCCTCGAATTAATTGACCGTTTGGCTAAGTGTCGTCCTAAATTGTCATTATTTTCTTTGTCAACATTAATGTTTTCACAACTTTACCTGAAACGTTTTCAGCTTTTTCAAGACGTTTCGTAATAGCATGCAATCTCCGTTTTCCTTCTGTACAGCTTTAATATTGCATTTAAGACTGCGAAGATTCCCAAAATATAAGATTCTCAAGATGAACCATCGCTCTGGTTTTACCCTTATTTCCTGCTATAAATAGCCTCGTCCTCCTTTCATGAGGGTTCACCAAACCATACCAAACATGTCTTGCGGTGATGCTGTTCTTCTTCATCCTCCGACACTTTCTCGAGATTTCAAAAGCCTAAGTTCACAACCTCACGCTCCTCGAAAGCCTAGGTCCACAACCTCAGGCGGTCATGTTGCACACCTGCAGCGCATGGCTCTTGTAGGCTACGAGGTTTCCAACTTTTATCTTGCCTTTAGGGATCGACCTTTTTTATCGATACCCTTACTAAAGGTCTTTTTTGCTTTGGAGTTAGTTGTACCCATGAGCCAGGGGCATCCGAGTCTGATTATGTGGGTGTCGTGGATAACTCTGGTGGAGGCCCAGCTTGTTTCCTCTTTCCAGACTCTGAAGAGGAAATTGAGACAAGTACTGTGCATCAGGGAGTTGGCGTGACAAGCAACCTGGTCGGTGGAGGATTTATGCACCTCTTTCTCTTCCCACCCTGGGGGCCGGTAGAACTCGGTCCAGTGGTTGGATCTCTCGGCAGAAGAAAAACTGCTCGAAGAAATGTATTTTATTTTCTCATGAACTGTACCAATGTAATGGATTTTATTTCCAAGAAAAGTCTTCCTATTCTAGTTGTAACCATAAACTTGGGAACCTCTTTTTTAAAGTCTCTTTATGGGTTTCCCAGATGGTTGGTTTGTAAGACTTCAAATATTTTCCATTAATCTTTAATTCATGAGAACGTCCTTCGAGACTTGCCAAATGGTATGCGTTCTTGGGGAAAGCTTCCTTGACTCTGAACGGACCTTCGCAGTTAGGTGACCATTTCCCAAGAAAGTAGTCCCGAGCACCGATGGGGAGAACCATCTTCCATACTAATTCTCCTTCTTTGAAGTCTTTATAATGGACTTTCTTGTTGTAATGCCTCATCATTCGCTTCTTCTGTACTTTCATCCTATTTGCTGCTTTCATGCACAACTCCTCCGGACACTTGCTATCTCGAGAGACTTCTTCCTCTCGATCCCTCATTTGGTCTGCCTGATTTACTCGAAAGGACTTGTATTTTATCTCGATAGGGACAATAACTTCTTGACCGTACACTAAGTTATATGGAGCTTCTCCAGTGTTGTCCCTTTTAGTGACCCTTAAACCCCATAGCATCTCGAGAAGCACCTCGTGCCACCTCCGGAGGTTATCCTCAATCATCTTCTGGGCGACGTTCTTTATGAGTTTGTTGGTGGACTCTGCCTGTCCATTCGACTACGGATAATAAGGAGTGGAATTGTTAATGATGAATCCGAACTCTCTCGAGAACTCCTACATTTGTTCTCCGTTAAATGCAGTTCCATTATCCACTACTATGTTGTGTGGAAGTCCAAAACAAAAGATAATATTCGTCTTAATGAACTCAATAATTTCTTTTTGGTCGATTCTTTTATAAGCTTTCGCCTTTACCCACTTAGTAAAATAATCTGTAGCTACCAATATGTAGGCGTCTCCTTTACTCGAGTGGGGTCTGATTTCCCCGATTATGTCTAGGGCCCAAGACTTGAACGACCATCGCTGAGTTACCGGACTCAACTCAATGGCCGGAGCTCGAGTTATAGGTCCGAACTTTTGGCACTTCCTGCAACCTTTAGCCATCTCGATGCAATTCTTTTTTATGGACGGCCAATAGAATCCATGTCTTTGGATCATCCAGTACATCTTTACTCCTGACTGATGAGTTCCACACAAACCTTCGTGGGTCTCCAACATGATCGGTGTTGCCTCGTCGAGATCGACGCATCTCAACAGTACCCCTTCTTTAGTCTTTCTGTAGAGAAGATCGTCTAGGAGTACATATTGTCTTGCTGCTAATTTGATCTTTCTTTCGATTCCCTAGGAACTCAATGTACGGTGATCGTCAATCTTCTTCCGTCTTCATGATGTCTATCTTGCAAATAGGGGTAGAATCATTTTCTTTCTGTTCGGTGATGAACGGACTGATCTCGGGGACTATCCCGCCTATCTCTTTTCGTACAACGTCATTTGAATTGTACCCTGACGCTAATTGGGCTAGTGAGTTAGCTATGGCATTGTCTTCTCAAGAATTGTGCTCGAGAGCAACTAGTTGGAATTCTTTGATTAACTTTTCGGTTAGAGTTAAATACCTTCTCAACTCTTGAGTATGACAGAGACTAAACCCATTTACCTGGTTTACTACCAGTTGTGAGTCACCCTTAATTACTGCAACCTTTGCACCGCTCGCGAGTAGAGTTTGTAATGCTACAATGAGCGCATTATACTCTATAGCGTTGTTGGTCGTGTGTTTGATCAATTTAAAGGCTAACTTAGTTTCGAACCCTGCTGGCGACTTTATTACAACGCCAATTCCAGCTTTAGACCTTGTTGAGGATCCGTCAAACCAGGCTTCCCAAGGTTCTTGTGATTCTTCGCTCTTCCTTATCTATCGAGGCTTCGCTCGAGTATTCTACTAAGAAATCGGCTAGAACTTACCCTTTAACCGCTTTTTGAGGCTTGAACTTTAGACCATATGTCGAAAGTACCAAGCTCCACTTGCTGACTCTTCCGATAAGCAGGGGACTCTCAAAAAATGTTCTTAGGACTTGGGCTTTCGAGACTACATGGACTTCACTATTTCTATGTAGTGTCTTAGCTTTATCACCGCATAGTATACTGAGAGGCACAGCCTTTCTGAAGCTGTATATCTTCTTTCGGCAGGGTTCAGAAGTCGAAATAAATATAATACAACTCTTTCTTTCTTCTGTTCGTTCTCTTGTGCCAACAATGCACCTACTGTGGTAGTAGTGGCAGCCACATATAGGACGAAAGGTTTCCCAAGTTGAGGGCAAGTTAGGACTGGGGGTTTCATCAAGTAACTCTTGATATTCTCGAAGGCCTAATCATGTTCCTCCGTCCAAGTGTATTTATTCTTCCCTCTCAAGAGTGTGGAGAAAGCTTCCACCTTTCCGGCCAGATTCCCGATGAACATTCGCAGGTAATTCACTCGCCCGAGGAAAACTCGTAACTCCTTTTTGTTCTTCGGGGGCTGCAATTCTTATATAAACTTAATTTTTCCCGGATCAATCTGGATACCTTTCTGGTGCACTAAAAATCCTAGGAATTGCCCGGCTTGTACTCCGAACGCACACTTCAAAGGATTCAACTTCAAATGATATTTTCTCATCTGAAGAAATGCCGCTCGAAGGTCCTCGACATGCAGATGTTTCTCTCTTAACTTTACTACTATGTCATCGATGTAAACCTCTACAGTCTTTCCTATCAAAGGGTCGAAAATTGCATTCATAGCTCTTTAATATGTGGCCCCGGCATTCTTTAAACCGAATATCATTACTACCCACTCGAATATGCCAATTGGACATCTAAAGGCTATTTTATACACGTCTTCCTCTGCGATAAAGATTTGGTTATACCCTGAATAACCATCTATGAATGACAAAATGACGTTTCCTGTCGTTTTGTCAATTAATTCGTCGGCTATTGGCATAGGATATTCATCCTTTTGGGGTTGCCTTATTCAGGTCTCGAAAATCTATACAAACTTGGATCTTACCGTTTTTCTTTACTACGGGTACAATACTCGAGATCCATTCCGTGTACCTAGACGTTTTGATATAACCTGCCTGAAAAAGTTTTCTTACTTCTTCATACACAAGATTGCTTACCTCGCCAACCATCCTTCGGGGAGCTTGCTGGACAGGTTTGAAATTTTCTCGAATGAGGAGTTTTTGTTCTACTAAACGCCTATCAAGTCCTGGCATCTCCGTATAATTCCTAGCGAAACAATCTCGGAACTCATTTAAGAGCTCTTTCAGAGATACCGACAATTCATCATCTAGGATTGCGCTCATGTAGGTAAGATGAGGAATTTCATCAGAACCAAGGTTGACACTGATCAATGGATCTGAAGTTGAAAATAAAGTCTTTCGACTGTAGCCTTCGAGTTGCGAAGAACAAACACCTAACGATGGCCTAGAATTAAGTGAAGAAAATGCCGGTGCGATGCACCGCACTTTTTAAAAATCATAAAAGAATAAAGGGATGTGGTTCTTGGTACACATCAACCATTTCCTCAACTTCCTCAATCTTCATATGTACCTTCACGCAGGAGTCTATCGGGCCCCAACTCCGCGCTATTATTATGTTTTCGAGAAGTTTTCGTACCAGCACTTTGCAGTTGGATGGTTTCAGCATTGTTACCTTGTTCTCGAGCTGCTTGCTGATAACTCTACGAAAGTAGAGTTAAATGATCACTTGTATGCTTTGATTTGAGCTAGTTCCGTAAGTTTAAGTGTTTAAACTTCTGGTTTTGAGCTGAATTGCGTTACCTCACGTTCGTTGTTGTTTGTGTAGGAAATTGGAATTGAGATGATGAATGATGGAGTGAGGAATGAAGAAATAAACCAAAGAAGAAAGGAGAGCTTCACAGAGACTTCCGCAGCTGCGGAGCATTTGGTCGCAGCTGCGAAGCAAGGCAAAGAGTGTCACTACAGAGAGTCTCGCAGCTGCGACCGATTGTCTCGCAGCTGCGAGGAAGCAGAGACGAGTGGAGTATAGCTTAAGGTCGCAGCTGCGACCGATTATCTCGCAGCTGCGAGTAGAGGATATTTCAGGATTTTATTTCCGGATTTTAGTCTTCTTACCCTAGTATAAATAGACTACAACTCAGGCTGGCTAGGGTTGTCGGCTCTTTTGGGGATAGAAGGCTTGTGACAGGAGACTCTTGCCCCTGAAGAACTGCAAACCCTTTTCCTTTTCCTTTGGTTTTTAGATTATGCGTTCTTTTACTCTTCTATTGTTTCGTAGTGTAGTGATGAACTAATTTTCTTGTTCTAGGGCGACGATGGAACCTCGTGTTCCTTGGCGATTGTTGAACCTCTTTTCAGTTATGAATTAAATTCTTGTTTGGTTGTTTATTCGTTTCCTGTGCTTAATGCGTATCACCAGCCTGATCAACTGTTGATACTGATTCGATCACCTAGGGAGACTCGAGAGGGTAGTCTAGGTTAGATCAGGAACAGGATAGCTTGAGGAACCTTAGAGTCGAGAGACCGGGTTTTAGTGCGAGAGTAGAAATACCAAGCACCTTAGGTAACCAAAGTAGGGTTGAATTGTAAAGGACCTTCACTAATTCTTTACCTAGACATAGAGTAGAGAATTTGATACACGAGGGTACGTTCCCGGATACCTGAGAGGGTTATGGGGAGAGTTTAGCAACCTACGGTTAACGACCAGCAAAATTTAATAGTAGCACAAAAGGGGGGATACGAGAGCATAGGACACGAGGGGAAATCGGTAGTCCTAGACTTTTAAGCCTATTGATAATTCGATTTAGTCTTTTGTTTAGTTTAACTTCGCATCGTGTGATTTCGTTTACTTGACCTCAAATCAGTTACCGAATTGACGTTAAACGATCTAATCGATACTGTTCTCTGTGGGTTCGACCCTTGCTTGCCCTTGCTATTTTAGTGTGTGCGAACGAGGTTTTATTTTTGTTGCGTGGACGACGCGCATCAAATTTTGGCGCCGTTGCCGGGGAGCAGTCTTTCGATTTAGATTTCTTTTACCTCTATTTCGATAGCTGTTTGACGTTCAAGTTTTTGTTTCTTTTGTTTTTGCTTATTTCAGTTTATGCTACGGAGTCAAGGAGCTGATTTGACTCCTTTGGACCCAGAGATCGAGCGCACCTTCCGGCAGCGACTAAGAGCACAGCGATCAGCTATGGCCGACGAGGACAACCGACATCAGATCGACGGGAACCTGATCCCGAGAGCAGTGCATGGAGGGAGGCCGGATGTTGACAACAGACCGATGATGGACTTCACATCGGCCAGAACTTACGCTCACCGGTCATGCATAGCGCCACCGCCCATCGCTGCTCGCGATTATGAGATCAAGACCTCAGTGATGCAGATGATCCAGAATACAGTCCAGTTCAGAGGAACACCGATGGAGGATCCGCATGAGCATCTGAGCAAGTTCCTCAGTGTGTGCGACACTTTCAGGCAGAACGGAGTGTCCCAGGATGCAGTGCGGCTGAAACTGTTCATCTTCTCTCTAAAGGATAAGGCCTGGGCGTGGTTCAACTCACTCCCAGTGAACTCCATATCGACTTGGGCACAGATGGAGGAGGGCTTCTTGGATCAGTACTATCCTCCCTCGAAGATATCACAGATGAGGAACGAGATCACCACCTTCCGTCAGGACAGTGATGAGACTTTTGTGGAGGCATGGGAGCGATTCAAGAACCTGCTGATACAGTGCCCCTATCATGATCTGCCTGGATGGAGACAGCTAGAAGCATTTTACAATGGGCTCACGGACTCGTCCAGGAAGGACGTCAATCTGGCATCTGGTGGATCTTTCTTGAGGAAGTCCTACGTTGAGGGATTGGAGCTTTTGGAGACGATGAGGAAGACATGTCTTCCGAATCAATATTCGGATCGTGCGAACAGGAGAAAGCCGCAGGGTGTCTTCGAGTTGGATGCCTTAACTTCAATTCAGGCCCAGCTGACCGCGCTCACGAAGAAATTCGAAGCTGCGAACGTGAGCTCGGTTCAGAGCAACCAGCAAGGGTGCCAGATTTGCGGAGGACCACATCTCACAGATCAGTGCACTATGAGCATGGAGGAAGCCAACTTTGTTGGAAACCAGCAGCGCAACAACCCGTACTCGAACACTTACAACCCAGGGTGGAGGAATCACCCGAACTTCTCCTGGAGAGCACAGGCACCTCCTCCCGGTATGCCTAGACCACCAGCACCAGCACCGGCACCTCACTATCAGCAAGCACAACCGAAAGCCTCGGAGAAGAAGCCGAGCCTCGAAGAGATGATGCTCAAGTACATGGCGAACCAAGACGCCCTGATGAAGAATCAAGCAGCATCGATTCGGAACCTGGAGAACCAGGTTAGCCAGCTGGCTCAGGCGGTGAATTCCAGAGCTTATGGGACTCTCCCTAGCAATACAGAGACCAACCCGAGGGAGCAAGCTAAAGCCGTCACTCTGAGGAACGGCCGTTCACTGGAGACAGAAGAATCCGAGGCCAAGAAAGAGAGCAAGGGCCCTAGTCCATCGGAGAAATCTGGTAAGAACTAATCCGCTAACTTCTGATTTGAGCTTGCCGCAGGACAAAGGGAAAAAGGAGCTGGTGGAAGAAAGAAAGGAACACGAAGTTGACATCTCGAAGCTTCCCTTCCCACAGAGAGCGCGGAAACAAAACGACGACGCTCAGTTTCGTAAGTTTTTAGATGTCTTCAAGAAACTGCATATTAACATACCTTTCGCAGAGGCCTTGGAGCAGATGCCGAGCTACGTCAAGTTCATGAAAGACGTGCTCTCTAAGAAGCGGAGGCTGGGCGATTTCGAGACAGTGATGCTTACCGAGGAGTGCAGCGCCATCCTCCAGAAGAAGATGCCACCGAAGCTTAAGGACCCTGGTAGCTTCACAATCCCGTGCACTATTGGAACAGCCTTCTCAGGTAAGGCTCTTTGTGACCTTGGAGCAAGCATAAACCTGATGCCCTTTTCAGTTTATAAGGAGCTAGGTTTGGGGGAGGTAAGACCTACATCTGTGTCCCTTCAGTTAGCTGATAGATCTATCACATACCCGAAAGGGGTTATTGAGGATGTTCTTGTTAAAGTAGATAAGTTCATCTTTCCGGCTGATTTTCTGGTGTTAGATTTTGAGGAGGACAAGGAGATTCCTATCATCCTTGGCCGTCCGTTTTTAGCCACAGGAAGGGCATTGATTGACGTGCAGAAAGGAGAGTTGACTTTCCGGGTCAACGATCAGGAAGTTACCTTCAATGTCTATAAATCTGTAAAATGGCCTTCTGATAATACTGATTGCTTTCGGATGGACGTTGTTGATAGGTGCACCTCCAAATTCTCACCTCTCGGTGATGAAGAGCTCCTAGATGCTAAAGAGGATGAGATCGATTCCGATATTGATACCCAGGAGGCTCTAGCACTGTTCACACGAAGGATTCAACAGTTCGATACGCTAGAGCGGCCATTGAACCCAATGCGACCGTCAATTGAGGAACCTCCCACATTAGAGCTCAAGCAACTCCCAGACCATCTCAGGTATGCATATCTCGGACCATCAAACACTTTACCTGTGATTATTTCGGCTAGTCTTACAGGAGAGGAGGAGAAGAAATTGCTGGAAATCCTTAAGGCGCACAAGAGAGCATTGGGATGGACCATAGCGGACATTCGAGGAATCAGTCCGTCGGTGTGCATGCACAAGATTCTGCTTGAGGACGATCATAAGGTTTCGGTCGAGGCTCAGAGGCGGTTAAACCCGAACATGAAGGAAGTGGTGAAGAAGGAGATCATCAAGTGGCTAGACGCAGGTATTATCTACCCTATCTCTGACAGTTCTTGGGTTAGCCCTGTGCAGTGCGTCCCGAAGAAAGGAGGGATGACGGTGGTCAAGAACGAGAAGAACGAGCTGATTCCGTCTCGTACGGTGACCGGGTGGAGAGTTTGCATGGACTACCGCAAACTAAACAAAGCCACCAGGAAAGACCACTTCCCTCTTCCCTTCATAGATCAGATGCTTGACCGATTGGCAGGTAAGGACTTCTATTGTTTCTTGGACGGGTACTCCGGGTACAATCAAATTTTGATTGCCCCGGAGGACCAAGAAAAGACTACATTCACCTGCCCGTACGGTACCTTTGCTTTTCGTCGCATGCCGTTTGGATTGTGTAATGCGCCTGCTACTTTTCAACGATGCATGATGGCCATATTCTCTGATATGATTGAACATGGTCTGGAGGTCTTCATGGATGACTTTTCTGTTTTTGGTGCAACGTATGCGGATTGCTTGTCGAACCTCACTAAGGTTCTTAAACGTTGTGAAGACACTAACCTGATCCTGAACTGGGAGAAATGCCAGTTTATGGTTCGTGATGGCATTGTTCTAGGTCACCGGATATCCAGCAAGGGCATCGAGGTGGACAGGGCAAAGATTGAGACAATTGAGAAGCTACCCCCACCGTCTTCTGTAAAAGGGATACGGAGCTTCCTCGGACATGCTGGATTCTACCGAAGGTTCATCAAGGACTTCTCCAAGATCAAAAAGCCATTGTGCAATCTATTGGAGAAGGACGTTCCCTTTGTGTTCGATGCTGAGTGCCTTTCGGCCTTCACCGAACTCAAGAAGAGGTTAGTTTCTGCACCCATAGTCGTAGCACCTGATTGGAGTTTGCCCTTCGAATTGATGTGCGATGCTAGTGATTATGCGGTAGGAGCTGCATTAGGCCAGAGGGTAGATAGAATTTTTCGGGTGATATACTATGCCAGCAGGACCTTGGATGACGCCCAGGTTAATTACACCACGACTGAAAAAGAACTGTTAGCCGTAGTGTTTGCCTTCGACAAGTTTCGCAGTTATTTAGTGGGGTCTAAGATAGTAGTGTTCACGGATCACTCAGCAATCAAGTACTTGATTGAGAAAAAGGACGCCAAGCCTAGGTTGATTCGTTGGGTACTTTTATTACAAGAATTTGACTTAGAGATCCGCGACAGGAAAGGAACTGAAAATCAGATAGCAGACCATTTGTCTAGGTTAGAAAACAACAAGGTACTTCAAGACAAGGTTTGCATAAATGATTCCTTTCCTGATGAGTATTTACTGTCTGCTGATGTGAACGTGCTATGGTATGCTGATATTGTGAATTTTATTGTATCGGAGTTCATCCCCGAGGATTTTGATGCACAAAAGCGGAAAAGATTTCTACATGACGTTCGTCAATATTTTTGGGACGAACCGTTTCTGTTTAAAAAGTGTGCAGATCAGGTCATCAGGAGATGTGTGCCGGAATCTGAAGTCCAGGATATCTTAACCCAATGCCACGCATCCCCTTATGGAGGACACTTCGGAGGAGACCGAACGGCTGCAAAAGTCCTCCAATCAGGTTTTTACTGGCCTACTATTTTTAAGGACGCTTACCAATTTGTTCTTCACTGTGATAGGTACCAAAGAACGGGGAACATATCCCGAAGAAACGAAATGCCCCTGCAAAACATTCTCGAGGTTGAACTCTTCGACGTCTGGGGCATCGACTTCATGGGTCCCTTCATCCCATCAAACGGTAACAAGTATATTCTCGTTGCAGTTGACTATGTTTCGAAATGGGTGGAAGCAATTGCTTCCCCCACTAATGAGGCTAAAGTGGTTGTCAAGTTTGTGCAGAGACAGATCTTTACCAGGTTCGGAGTTCCACGTGCGATCATCAGCGATGAAGGTACACACTTCATCAATCGTCAATTTAATGCACTCTTGAGCAAATATGGCGTGAAGCACAAGGTGGCCACGGCGTATCACCCACAGACAAGCGGACAAGCAGAAGTGTCGAACCGTGAAGTGAAGCGTATCCTTGAGAAAACGGTGAGTACCACACGTAAGGATTGGTCTTTAAAACTTGACGATGCTTTGTGGGCGTACAGGACAGCATACAAGACGCCGATTGGGATGTCTCCATATCGACTCGTTTTTGGAAAGGCTTGTCACCTACCAGTGGAGCTCGAGCACAAGGCTTACTGGGCACTGAAGCACCTCAACTTCGACGAAACTCGATCCGGTGAGGCTCGCCTTCTGCAGATGAACGAGTTGGAGGAGCTTCGTCATCAAGCATACGAGAATGCAAAGCTCTACAAGGAGAAGACAAAGAAATGGCACGACAGCCGCATCCTCAACAGGATGTTTGTGCCAGGTGCGTATGTACTCCTTTTCAACTCACGTTTGCGTTTATTCCCAGGGAAGCTGAAGTCGCGATGGTCCGGACCATTCAAAGTCGTAAAAGTATTCCCTCATGGCGCCGTAGAGCTGCAATCAAATGATTCCGGGTCCACGTTCAAAGTCAACGGCCAGCGCCTAAAGCACTACCATGGAGAGCCGTTTGAGCGCGAAACCACCTCCACGCAACTCCAAGACGCGTAACTCCTGCACAGTCGAGCCATCGACTCTAAACCAGGGCGCTTCTTGGGAGGCAACCCAAGTTTTTGTTTTATTTTATGTTCTTTATTTTCCGTCTTCATTTAATTTTAATCGTTCATTTATGTTTCAGACAGATCTAGAAAATGCGGACAGACGTGCATGGAAGGGGTTTGAATCACAGAGAGTCTCGCAGCTGCGAGGATAGATCTCGCAGCTGCGAGAGACGCGGAGCAGCCCCTATCACAGAGAGTCTCGCAGCTGCGAGGATAGGTCTCGCAGCTGCGAGAAGACATACCCTCGGCGAATTAAAAAACAAAAGAAAGGGGCGACCCGCCCCACACTTAACCTAATTTCATCTCGCAGGTGCGCCGTCTCCCCACGCCGAGGTCGCCTCCGCCCGTCCTGCTGTCCTGCACCGCCTTCCGAACCCCTTGGCCCCGATTCCGGCATCCTTGACCCCGATCCCGACCACAGTCGCACGTCCTTTCCCCGTTGGCGCCACATCTCCCTCCGCCGGAGATATTGTGGACGCATCAACACCGCCCTCCGTGGCTCACGCCTTCTCTGCACAGATCCGTCGGGTTGCCGCCGTCCGCACCGCCCTCCGACAACTGGTACTGCACCCAACGGTCGCCAGCCCCCTTACGCTGTTCATCCTCCCAGACGCGATCTCTCGCAGCTGCGAGATCCGGTGTCGCAGCTGCGACGACAGGTAAGTCCTTCCTCTTTGCAGCACGGAGATTTCCCTGTTGCCTAGCTATTAGATTTGGGTCAGTTATGGCCCCTAAGAAGAGAACTATGGCCGGTGAGTCTAGCTCCCGGCCAAGCAAAGGCAAGGGCAAGGCCCCGGTGGATGAGTCGTCGGCGGCGTACCAACGGTCGCTCAAACGACCGCTGGTCCCCGAGCGGGTGTTTGACACTACGCACCCCGATTTGGCTGATTACCGGGCGCGTTTAGAACGCCTCGGGTGGCTTCGCTTTAGTACGAAAGTGAAGCCGGCCGTTGTCCCGATCGTTCGGGAGTTTTATGCAAATGTGCATACTCTGAATAAGGATAGGCAGAGCATCCGTGTGCGAGATCGGGAGGTTAAGTTCGGTGCCTCGGTGATTTCATCTTGTTATGGCCTCCCTGTGTACGATACTGATGCGTTTGTTGACTATCTCAATACGAGTTTTGATAGTACCGCAGTTATCGAGCGCATTGCTCAGCCAGGGACCCAGTGGGCCTTGACGAGGCGTCGGGATCCCCTCCGACTCCACGGCAGTGCTCTGACCACCGAGGCGCGCATGTGGGCATTATTTGTCACCTCCCGGCTCATGCCCAGCAAGAACACGAGCGAGATCACTCGAGATCGGGCGGCGCTCATCTATTGCCACATGGAAGAGATGCCGATCGACGTCGGTACAGTGATCAACTGGATGATCCATCGCTGCCTCGACGACGCAAGAGGTTTGTGGTTTCCTTGCCTTATTTCTGACCTGTGTGTCAAGGCTGGTGTGCATTTTGACAGGACAGAGGAGCTCTGCTCCCCGGGACAGCCTTTGGACCATCAGTCGCTGGACAAGGTCAGCGCACGGGAGCACGACCCCCCTTCTCGCTCTCGACCTCGTCAAGCCCCTGCACGCGCCCTGCCTTCCGAGCAAGAACGGTGGACGCAGATGCAGAACTTTATGCAGAGCACGAGGGAAGCTCAGCAGCAGAACCGTGCCTTTCAGCAGTACACGATGGATTTCATCCGCCACCAGATGGAGTTCAACCGTCAGGCTGCCACCTCTTTCGGTGTGGACTTCAACTCCCTTCCGCAGCCGATGTACCACCCACCGGGTTGGGATCAACCGATGGGATGGAAGGACGCCGCGCTAGACACTGCAGAGACGAGCGCGGAGGGTGAAGAGGATGATGAGGACATGGACTCCGCCTCCGAGTGATTTGCTATCCAGAGGACGATCCTAAGTCCAGCGGCCGGGTGTTAGGTTGTATCTCTCCTTGCTTTCGTTTCCGTTAGTTTTCCTGTGTTACTGGAGATATAGTCTGCCCCGAGGTCGTGTCAGAGCTTAGGTTTGGGGGTGTGCTGGCCTTGCTTCTTGCTATGACTGTTTTCGTTGCTGTGATTGTTTTTGCTTTGTTTTGGTGCTGTTAGATAGTTAATGTTCAGAGTCTGTTTTCCGTTTTTGAGTCATTCTGCTTATGAAAAAAAAAAAGAGGTTTTAATTGTCTTTGAGTCGATGCCCCCTAGTTAAACCTTAGGATTTCGGATAGAAGAGTCGAACTCTAGGAGGTTAATTAAGGGTCACACCTTTAAGGCAGAGAAGGATTAGTTCTAGCTAGCATGCTTGATTTTCTGGAAAAGAATAACTTAAGTCGTCCCTGATAGGAAGCTAACTAAGCAGCGTCAGCCCTACGGTCTATTTGAAAGCATAGTCATTAAGGAAAAGTATAGGCACTCAACCTAACTTTGAAAACGAAGTTCAAACTAGAATGTGGAAAAAGAGAAGAAATTAAAAAAAAAAAAACGATTGCCAAGGCTCTGAGCACCGCTATTCAAGCTAGAAAGGAGTAAAAAGAAAAAAAAAAAGAAAAAAAAAATATATCGTTTTTGAGCTTGAATATGTGCTTGTGGTGTTAGTCTTCCGTGCGGCTCGAGTTCTCGTCCGAGGGGTGCTTTATCACCTAGTGCCTTGGTCCAACTGGACCGGGAGTCACTGACTGAGAACTCGTTACACGAGCATTTGCGGGAATTGACGAGCATTTAGAGTTGTGTAACTGAAATGAAAAGAAAAAGAAAATCGGATGAAAAGAAATGCCTTGAATTAGTTGAGAAGGTAGGGAGAGTTGATCTAGAAAAGTACTTGATGGCTATGAATGATTTGAAACTGTGGGGTTGACAACGCAAGGTGTGCTAATTGAGGGGACCTGTTTTGTAAGTGCTAAAAACTGTGCGTGCTAGCCATGAACGAAGTCTAACTCTAAGATAGGTGTGCGGCTTTAGCAGAGAGTCGTTAACGACAATTCGAGTTCGGAAGACTTGGGTGAGACTGGGGAGTATCAATTATGATTTGTTTATTTTGTTTGGTTTCATTTTCGTTTTGTTTAGGATTTGTTTTGCTCGAGGACTAGCAAAAGATAGGTTTGAGGGTGTGAAAACTCTACGAAAGTAGAGTTAAATGATCACTTGTATGCTTTGATTTGAGCTAGTTCCGTAAGTTTAAGTGTTTAAACTTCTGGTTTTGAGCTGAATTGCGTTACCTCACGTTCGTTGTTGTTTGTGTAGGAAATTGGAATTGAGATGATGAATGACGGAGTGAGGAATGAAGAAATAAACCAAAGAAGAAAGGAGAGCTTCACAGAGACTTCCGCAGCTGCGGAGCATTTGGTCGCAGCTGCGAAGCAAGGCAAAGAGTGTCACTACAGAGAGTCTCGCAGCTGCGACCGATTGTCTCGCAGTTGCGAGGAAGCAGAGACGAGTGGAGCATAGCTTAAGGTCGCAGCTGCGACCGATTATCTCGCAGCTGCGAGTAGAGGATATTTCAGGATTTTATTTCCGGATTTTAGTCTTCTTACCCTAGTATAAATAGACTACAACTCAGGCTGGCTAGGGTTGTTGGCTCTTTTGGGGATAGAAGGCTTGTGACAGGAGACTCTTGCCCCTGAAGAACTGCAAACCCTTTTCCTTTTCCTTTGGTTTTTAGATTATGCGTTCTTTTACTCTTCTATTGTTTCGTAGTGTAGTGATGAACTAATTTTCTTGTTCTAGGGCGACGATGGAACCTCGTGTTCCTTGGCGATTGTTGAACCTCTTTTCAGTTATGAATTAAATTCTTGTTTGGTTGTTTATTCGTTTCCTGTGCTTAATGCGTATCACCAGCCTGATCAACTGTTGATACTGATTCGATCACCTAGGGAGACTCGAGAGGGTAGTCTAGGTTAGATCAGGAACAGGATAGCTTGAGGAACCTTAGAGTCGAGAGACCGGGTTTTAGTGCGAGAGTAGAAATACCAAGCACCTTAGGTAACCAAAGTAGGGTTGAATTGTAAAGGACCTTCACTAATTCTTTACCTAGACATAGAGTAGAGAATTTGATACACGAGGGTACGTTCCCGGATACCTGAGAGGGTTATGGGGAGAGTTTAGCAACCTACGGTTAACGACCAGCAAAATTTAATAGTAACACAAAAGGGGGGATACGAGAGCATAGGACACGAGGGGAAATCGGTAGTCCTAGACTTTTAAGCCTATTGATAATTCGATTTAGTCTTTTGTTTAGTTTAACTTCGCATCGTGTGATTTCGTTTACTTGACGTCAAATCAGTTACCGAATTGACGTTAAACGATCTAATCGATACTGTTCTCTGTGGGTTCGACCCTTGCTTGCCCTTGCTATTTTAGTGTGTGCGAACGAGGTTTTATTTTTGTTGCATGGACGACGCGCATCACTTGCCTGGGGCGATACTCCACATTAGTGAATTCCATATCACCGACTCTGATTCCAGCTTGAGTTAGCACGATATATCCTGCCGGCATGCCTCGGGGTCTTTCACCAAACCAAGTGATGGGTATTCCTTCTTCAGGCACAGCATGCCTGGGTTGTTCATGAGCTCCTCATTGTCTGATCCCTCTATGACGAAGCTAAACAGAGGGGCAAAGCCTCTCTCTCGAGGGGTATCATCGTCCTCATCACTTCCCCAGCCGCTCGGGACTATGGGTGGATCCACTCTCGGGACCTCAGATTGGTGAACGACGACTTTCTCGACCTCTAGCTTCAACGACTTGTCTCCCTGATCGACCTCCTTCTCTAGTTTCTTTTCCTCGGGTTCTGCAATAGAACATAGAGGCTTAATTTCACAAGAACAAAATTTTTTTTCAGCTCGTATGAGCTCTATCTCATCATCAAGCCATATCATCAACTCCTTATGTAGAGTCGACGGTATAGCAGCAGCTTTACGCAGTCAGTCTCGACCCAGGAGAGCGTTAAAAGCTGACATGATGTCTAGCACAAAGAAAGAGGTCTCCATCTCGTATCTTCCGACTCGGAGATTAACTGAGAATACTCACATGCACTTGGATTTCCTTCCGTTGAAAGCAGTGATTGTCATCCTCGTATCCGTTAATTGCCATCTTTCTTTGCCCATCATTAGGAAAGTTTCGAAGGGAAGGATGTTAACTGTGGCTCCGTTGTCTACCAGCACTTTGTTCACTCTTACTCCATCGAATTTCGCTGTGATGAACATGGAATGGATGTGTTGCCTCATCGTGGAGGTAGGTTTTTGAAACCAATGGAGTGGGGACCCTCTCGGGAACCTTGCACTTGCTTTAGAGACTTTACATCTTACATCGTTAGCGGGCTTTGCCTTCTTACCTTCCCTCAAGAAGCAGATAGGCAGCTCAACCGTATTACAAGAGACCACCATAGAATCTTCGTTCTCCTGATGTTCCTCGGGAGTTCCCTCTCATAGAAGTGTGTAATCGATGTGATCATCATAGGTAGTGTCTCCTTCTTCGTCTTCCACTTGTGGTGTCCTCTCTCGAATTTTGTCTGTTTCTTTTGGTGAAACGCTTCGACTTTTCTTAGCTTCCCTTTGAGTCCGTCTTAGGATTCTCTTGCGAGCTGTAGACTCGATGCCACTCTGATTGTGGATCCCTCGATGACTCTCCTACAATTTGCCCGAAACTTTTAACAGGGCGGTTGACGTAAACAAAATCTCTTTTTACGGGGTCGTATCCCTGAACTTCCTGCATGTTAGTTACAAGCATCGCAGTCTCGATAAAGTTGATGGTGAAATTACTTGTGTTCTCAATCTTGAGTTTGATCTCGATCTCTTTATTTGTCGACATCTGAACAAATTTCAGGAAGTACACCACGCAGCATTTAGTGCACATCTGTGGGATTAGAAATCTATTCGAGGCGATTAGTTTGCACTTGTCACGAAGCATCTCCTCCTCGAGAAAGCGGGCAATCTGCGGGCCTTCTTGCATCAGTCTGAAGCACCTCCTTCCCTTTTTCCCAGCCTTTTCATTTTTTACTGACACTAGATCAGGGCTATCAGGCTTCTCAGGTTTGGACTTTCCTTGAGCATTTCGTCTAATCCTGCCTCGACCGTTCAAACGCTCATGCACAAGAGGCCAATTCACTTGTTCTCCTCCCTTAACCTGTTTTTGTCGAGGTTCACAGCTTGCCGATCCAAATGAAGAACTACCCGCAGGCTGCCTCTGGGCGAAGCGGGAGTACGACGGTCCCATTCCCATAGCCACCTTCTCGAGTTGTGTTAGATCATACCACATGCTTTCCTTATTGATCTGCAGATACCTGCGAAAGTTGCGATACTTGTCTGTGGTATGGGAAGCATCCATATGCCAGTGGCAATGCTCCTCTTGGATTTCTCGAGCTAGGCAACTCATCACCTGGATCATCTATTGCACTCGACTCATTCATTTCAGCAAACTTTAATTCCTTTGACTCAAGTAAGTCCTCGATCAAATTCTTAGAATGCACATACTCTTGAGTCGAGTGGGTGAATGTCTCATGCCAATTGCAATGATTTTTCCGCTTCTCTCGATCATTCTATGGTAACTTATGACCAGGTCTGAGCTTTATACGCACCTTTTGGTACATCCAATCAAAGATCTTATCTATTTACTCTACGTCAAAAGAGAATTTTCTCTCCTCTTTAGATTTTAGAGAGGCTCGAGCCTTAGAATTCTTCTTTACTAGAGGGTCACAAACAGTTGACTCTCTTTTCACAAATTTGGCCAAATCGATTTCTGCCCACTCGGCCTGACAGTTTCTCGTGGAAAGAAACTCTTCTAATAAAAAGTTGTGGTACTCAGTGGCTTATCTCGAGAGTTCATAGAAGTCTCGAAAACGTTCTCCCTTAAGTTTCGTCCTTATTGCTAAAGTCAAAGCAATTTGTGCAATCTTGAGCTGAAAGTCTCAAAATTGTTGTACACTTTAACAAGTTCTTCCAAAACTTTGCTAGGAATAAAGAAGGACTTTCACCAAGAAGTTATTTCATTTTCAAGATTTCTCCTATAGTAACCACTGAATCTAGCTTATCAAATGTTTTTAGAAACTGGGTCTGCAGCTCGATCCAACTCGATATTGAATTCGGGAGAAGCTTCGAATACCAACTAAAAGCATCTCCCGTCAGAGAATTACGGAACAATTTTAGTTTTAACAAGTCATTACTCGGCATTTCTCCCATTTGATAAGTAAACCTAGCTACATGCTCTACATGAGTCATTTCATCCTCCCCTAAGAACAAGGTAAACCTAGGGATCTTATACCCTCGAGGTATCTCTATCCTTTGTTCTATATAATCAGGAATTGGACTCCCATACAAGCGCACCTCTTCGATCCTTGCACCTAGCACCATTGGGGCTACAACTCGAGCGATCTGTCCACTCAAGTCGATAATGGGATTAGAATTAGTTTTCAGGCTGGGTTCATTCTCCCTAGGCTTGTAGTAAAAACTCTCATTTTCTTTTTGTTGACTTACAGGAAGATAAACTGGATAAGTATTTTGCTTGAGATCTACAATTTTAGGATTTACATTCACGTTCTTGTCAAGCATGGGACTTCTCGAGCTGACATTGACATTCTCATTAGGTACTGGGTGTATCGACTTCTCGAGCTACCTACGCCCAACTCGTTAGAAACCCTAGAACATGGTTCGACCTGCTCCTTAGGCGGGCTCCCACTAACGACGTTTTGTTTTCCAACAGCTCTAACGACTTCCATAAAGGGCTTTTCCTTTACGGTATTCTTTTCTTTAGGCCTATCATCCTCAAGGGAGTTAAAGGCATCTAACATTTCTTGGACCTTTTGATCCATTCGTACTTACATTTCTCTATGATTTTCAGCCATATTTAATCTTAGTCTAATCACAACATCACTAAATTCTTGTCTACCTATAAAGGCATCAGGCGAATATTCTCGCCTAGGATTATCGGTGGGCCCCATAGGAGGCACCTCCTGATCCTTGCTTTGATCCTCAGTGGGATCCACCTCTTTGGGATCCATTTCCTTGGGATCCACTTCTTTGGGATCCTTAGGACTTTCATTTGCACTCCTAGTATGAACCATTTTTTAAAGGTTCTTTGTAGATTTTCGTTTTCTGACACCCACTGTGGTCGCCAAAAATGTGTCGACGCGGAAAAGTTGTTCCCCGCAACACACGTCAAATTTTATAGTCAAATGTGGTCGCCGTTAAAGTGAAAGTAAACGCAATACAATAGTGCTGAATTTACAGCGTTTGGTGTTGTACTCCGTGAAGTGAATGAATACAAATACAACAAGAAAAACACAATATCGGAATTTAATACGACGATACTGAGCTTATAGCGTTACACTTACAGACATGACTCGAACGGGAAAACAACAAGAAAGGTTTGGTGACGCTTCACGACGGTCGGAGGCGGACGAGAGGTGGTCGAGGCAAACTCCTTTCGTAGAATTCACCTTGTGGAACGGATGAGGTCGAAGGTGGTGACGGGTGTGGACACTAAGCGCCTGAGGCTCACCGTAGTGGTAGGACGAAGGGGGGATTTGATCATCAAGGGTCGGAAGCTCACCCTGATGGTGGAGTGATGCGGGATTTTAATCGTCAAGGGCCGGAGGCTCACCCTGACGGTGGAGTGATGCGGGATTTTAATCGTCAAGGGCCGGAGGCTCACCCTGAAGGTGGAAGGAAGCGGAATTTTGGTGTCAAGGGCCGAAGGCTCACCTTGATAGTGGAAGGAGGCCAAGGGCTGGTGGCTCACCCTGGAAGGTAAAAGTAAAAAGTAAAGGATAAAGGACTTTGAGTCTGTGTTTTGAGTTATTCTTTTTTTTGTTGTTGTTGTTGTCTGTTGCGATCCTTTTATAGCCCAAGACCTTTTGGTTGCGGTTAATTAGCAGGTTCGGGATCTTCTTAGATCATGTGCACGATCTCCCTCATATTTTGTAGGAGGCATGCGCAGCGTATCTCAACCATCTCCTCCGAGCTTGCCTCGTGTTCTTTCCCTTGATCGTAGCTTAGTTGTACGCTTGAAAGCGTTCTCAGATCACGGCTCTGCGAGGCTCTCGAGCATGGTTGATCCCGACTCTCGAGCTCAGCAGCTACTTCTCGAGCAGCCTATTCTCGAGCGCTCGAGAGTTGATTCTCGTGGACGCTTCCCAGTACTCGAGCGGCTTCTCGAGTATCACCTTTCTGGACTTCGTTGTTCGGCCCATTTGGGACGAAGCCCGAAATTCATATGTGTCAACAAGAATTATAAGAGAATTGAAAAAATAATTAAAAAAAGTAATAATATAACCCAATAACTTGGAAGTTCTTTATTCTTATCTATCGTGAACTTAGTCATTAAAAGTAGTTTAAAACAAAATCAATTCAGATGAGTGGTTATCTTCCAAAAATATGAGACAAGCCCAATATTCGGCGCATCGATCCAGTTTTACGCTGATAATCGAAGAAAAATTATTTTATACAAGTTAACGATAATTTTAATTTGTAATCAGTGTCATATTACCTGACCTCTGATGCAACCTGGGCCACAGTACTGATGCTATTGGAGGATAGTACGATTTTACCGTAGTTTGGAAAAAATTGTCAAAATACTGTGGTTCCTAACCGCGACCTTGATTTTGATACAAAAACCGCACTTTTAATACAAAAATCACGACTTCTGAATCGTGATTTAAAACAATAAAAATATATATATTTGTCCTAAAGTCGCGGTTTGTAACTGTAATTTTGGATTACATAGAAATATTTTTTTTTCTTGATCATTGGTTCGCAAAACAAATTGTGAACTAGGTTCTAAGTTTCTAAATCCCTGAAGTACAACTCCTAAGTCGCGGTTTGAAATTGCGACTTTCAATTTATGAATAAGTCGCGATTTCAAACCACCATTTATGTACTTTTGGTCAAAATCACGATATGAAACCACAACTTTATGTATGTCCCAAGTTTCAAACCCGATTTAAGGGAACTTAAACAAAATTTTAACCCCGAATTTGCTCTGACATTCATAATAAATAAAAGGGAGTTACGGGAAAGGGGGAGGATGGAGGGGGAATTGGGAGAGGGGGATTACGGTGGAGGTGAAAGGGGAGAGGGGGAGGAAGAGGGAAATGGGGAAAAGGGATCACAGGGAGAGGGGAGGGTAAGGGGAATGGGTGTAAGAGCAAAGTTGGGGTTAAAATTTTGTTTAAGTCATATTAAATCGGGATTTGAAACTGCGACTTTATGGGACATTCGTAAAGTCGCAGTTTCAAACCGTGATTTTGACAAAAATTACTTAAATCGCAGTTTGAAACCGTGACTTTTTCGTAAAATGAAAGTCGCGATTTCAAACCGCGATTTAGGAGATGTATTTTTGAGATTTAGCAACTTGGAACCGTGAACTAGTGGTTATTCCATACAAACCTCATTAACCTCATTAATAAAGTTTCACGGTTCAGAACCGCGTCTTTCCCTCAAGATCAAAGCCACCATGTTTAGTCAATTTTTTTCTAAACCAAAGGTAAATTCGTACAAAACTAGATGTTATTAGATCCATGTACCTATGCACACCCCCTAATCATTGTTTGCCAACAAAAATTCTAAGTCACGAGTCCTTCGAATGGCTTGTGGGTATGATATAACGAGCTTTGTACGGATATACCGTTGGTTTTGAAAAGAATTTGTAAAATACGGTCGAAGTTTCAAAAATACTCGATTTACCGTCCTTATGGCACGTTTTGAAAACTCATCTTCCAATTTACAAAGAGACGGTTTTTCCCCGTCATACAAAAAATCAGGGGGGAGCGGGTTTTCAAAACCTGCCCTCCGTGTACTTTGATATTTTTCGCCCTTACCCCTTTCCTCTTTCCCCACGCCGCTCTCCTTTCCCCAATGCCTCGCCCCCCTTCCTTCCCCTCTCCCTCTCTCTCCCTTCCTTTTTCTGCCACTTCCTCCTCTCCCCCTTCCCCTTTCCCCTTGCCTCTCCCCTTCTCCCTTCTCCTCTCTCTAGTCCCTTCTTTCTTCTTTTTTTTTTTAAATTAAACCATACGGAGGGCGGGTCCCGATTTTTTAGATGGTGGTAAACCCGTTTTCTTTGTAAATTGGAAGACGGGTTTTCAAAATACGCCATAAGGATGGTAAATCGGATATTTTTAAAACTTCGACCGTATTTCACAAATTTTTTTAAAACCAACGGTATATACGTACAAAACTCATGATATAAAAGGAAGCCGAATAAGATCCAAGATAGATTGAGGTTTCGAGCAAAGTAATGGTGGGGAGATATGAGCAAAAACATTACGTCCAACGAAGGACAATGGGTGGGAACTTCGAAGATTGCGAAGCTCAGTTAGGCAGTTAACGTAATATTTTTTTCTACTAATAGTTTAGGTAAGCATTGCTTTATGTTCTATTTTATAGATTATCCAAAAATGCCCCAAAAAATACATTCAAAATATTCTCAAGATTTCTTATTTGCAGTTCTATGTCTTGCTCCGTGAGGTCAATAAGAAGAAGCTTTGCACGAAAATACCGTTGGTTTTAAAAAAAATTTACGAAATACGGTGAAAGTTTTAAAAAATGCTTGTTTTACCGTCCCTAAGACGCGTTTTGAAAACTCGTCTTCCAATTTACGAAGAAGAGGGTTTTCAAAACCCGCCATTGAAGTATTAGGCAAGAGGGCGGGTATTCCTTTCTCCCCCACCTCTCTCCCCCTTCCCTTTTTTCCGCACCTCTCTGTTTCCCCTCTTCTCCTCTCTCCCTTCCCCTTTTCTCTGCTGCTTCCTCAGTCCCCTCTCTCCCTTACTTTCTTTTCTTTTTACCCCTTCCCCCTCAACCCTCCCTTCTTTCCCTTTTTTTCAAAAAAAAATAAAGACACGAAAAGCGAGTTTTCAAAACTCGCCCCCCTTCCTACTACTTGAATGACGAATTTTAAAAACTCGTCTTTTTTTAATTTAAAAGACAAGTTTTCAAAACGCGCCTTAAAGATGATAAATCGGATACGTTTAAAACTCCGATCGTATTTTGCAATTTTTTAAAAAACAAACGATATTTCCATACAAAACTTCAATAAGAAGTCAAAAACTGAGGGCTTATTTATCCAATATATCCTCAACTTTACTCACTTTATCCGATTTATCCTATCGTTTAACTAATATCTTCTTCTATCCTCAATGCCCAGTTTCAATTTTATCCTGTTTTAATCTTAAAATTCTCACAGACAATTAAGAATAATTCTCTTAAGCGGCTCTGATACCAGTTAAATACTGAAGGCAGATCAGCGAAGCAACTAACTCAAATAAGAGTCAGATTTCAATACGCTTGATATTCTTCAAAATAGCCAGGAAATCGAACTTAAGAGGGTTTTCTCAATTGTCTTTGTCGTCGGCGTTCTACCAACCTCAAATACTCGTTTGAGTATTTTGAACTTGCCGCAAATCCCAAGTTGGACTTACCTTCAAGGAAATATTCCTCGAATTCACTCTGGATCAGAGTCAGTTCTTCTAATTTCTTAGAATAACTTTCTATCTGCTTTGATATTTGTGATATCTGTGCTGATAGATTCTCAAGTTGATCTACTATGGTATTAAGAAGACCGGTAGTAGAATCCTTGCCCACTCCGTGATCTAAATGTAATAAATCAGGATTCGGACAATCAGTCATAAGAATGACTCGTGCACTTGCACCACCTTAATTAAGTTGCCTTAATCAAGATCTTCTTTCAGAACTGAAAGAACTGCATAAACAACTTTAAAATGTAAAGATGTTGCCCATACCTTAATCGAATCGCTCAAATGGTTCACCAAGCTTCCGCACCAAGAGAACTCAAGAAACAAAGCTTCAAGAGTCTTCTTCTCAGAAATTTAGAGAAGGCAGTGGATAGGCTCTTCTGTGTCATCCTAATGCCCATAACATGAGGGACTTATATAGACACTCCTCATCCCAAGTCTCAGCCAGATGGCTAAGCCTTACAAAGTTTAGTCATAAAGACTTATCCTTCAAGGTGTCGATCCTCGGATCTAGCCTTTAGTTAGTTTTAATCAGTTTTGATTAGCTCTAACTTTCTTGATTTCTTAAGGTATCTTTCGAAGAACAATCAGAGAAAACTTTAACTCGGATTTGAGATCGAAGTTTTCGTTTTAGATTTTTCCTAGAGGACAATCAAAGATTTCTTGCTCAAGTTTTTGAGAGAGAAAATTCTCTATTCAGATTGCCTCTCCAAATGAGGTTGAGGACTTGTGAATATATACACAAAGGAGCTGGTGCCTATGCACTGTTTGTCAGCTCAAAAATAAAAGGAATCTAAACTGTTACAACAGTTAGTGAGGTCCTAGTGACCGACAAGAATGTCCTAGTCTAACTTTATACAGTCGTCTTCTCCCGTCTGCATCGGTGCGCTGTCCTGGGAGATTCCTTCTTTGTTGGCGCTTGAAGAGTGACCACTCCTTCTTTTTCTGAGAGTCCCGGCGGGTGTTGGACCGCTTCAAGAATTTGTTGTGAGATTTGTTGGGCTCTCTCATCATGCTCGATTTGCTGATTTAAGGTTTTATCTGTGAAATCAGCAATCTTACTCCAAACCTCGAAGGTGTCGGTTCGGAAGTGCAACTCAGAGTTCTCTCGCCTCCAGAAACTATCCAGAAGGTTGAGCATCCTCTGCCATCCTCGGTCTCCTGCTTGTTCGTCTATGAGACTTAGATCTGATCGAAGAATCGTGACGGTTATGACGCCATCACAGAGCACATAATACTCGTCCTTACGGGCTAACACGTGCTCCAACACATCCTTAAGGAACTCAACTTTTATGGCTTTCCGGACTGTTTGGTCTTTGTAATATTTTCGCCATAAACCTCTCTGGTCAAGGTCCTGTCGTTGAGGTTCCACCAGACGTCTACTCTCACAAGGGTGGATGTTCCATACTTGTAGATTCTGCAGTATCACCTTCCCATATTGCGGATAGTCTTCTTCCTCCCTTATTGTGCTAGTAATCAATGCCGTGGCATACTTGGGTCCATAGCCTAGGCATCCGAGTACATACCTTACCAACATCGGCAGTGTTTCCATACACTCTGGTTCAGATCAATCGATCTCCAGGATGTCTACAAACCCAGCATGTATGTAAGGTGCTGCTACCCCCACCATTTCCGAATGAATTCTCAGAGACGGCCACTTCCCCGATATCAAATGTAGATACGGTTGAAGTACAGTGTTTTCCTCGAGCGAGGATTCACTCATGTTTATTACTACCCTTGGGACTTCATAATTTTTTACATCCCCTGGTATTATTGACATTGTGGTGGAGAATATCTGCTGTCTTTCTTTTTCAAATTTGGAAAGCTTCTCCTCACCTGAAGCCATAATCGATAGCTTATACTCCAGGTCTTTGATGTACTCAATTGTCTTTTTTGCGAAGTACTCAACTTGGCGTTTGTCATCATTCTTGATGCCACCCATGAGTCCTCCACAGACCACAGACGCATCCCAACTCAGGGATTCATCCTCGAATGAGTCTTGATCAAAAAACCAGGATCCTCCCAGATCCTCTTGGGTTGCCCCAACATGGCCTTTGCCATCGTGAGCACTCTCACCAGACTCTTTGACCGAGTCTTTTACAGGAATTGCTTCCTCAAGGTTCTCCTTTTTCTCCAGAGTTCCTTCCAAAGATGCGTAAGCACTTCCAAAGTCGAAGTATTGCTCACACTCCATCGCAGCCGCTTCCTCAGGTTCGACCATTGGTTTGACCATTGGTTTAGGATTTTCCTCCTGGACTGGCTCGCCAATTAAGGCCTTAAACTTAGCCTCTTCTTCAGCATACTGTGTTTCCATCCTTTCTTTCTGCTCCTCCTTGCTTTATAACAAAGCCTTGTAGGATTTCACAGCTTGATTAATGGAAATTTTCTGCTCTTTGACCAAGTGGTTTTTGCAGTAGTCGAACTGCTCCATGGTCAAAGGAGACCACAAGGTTCTTCAACCTTAAAGTCCTTCTTAGGACCCTTCTTTACAGAATCATCCCCTTTGGGACCAGAAGACATAAGCCTCTTGGCTTTCCTCTTCTTCCTGGCTTCTTTCTGTGACTCAGCTTTTGCTTTGTCCTTCAGATCTGCCATTTTCGCATTTCCTTTGGAGCTTTCCTCCTTCATATTTGCCATCTTCTCTTGAAGATCTTTCTTCACGTCTCTTTCAGAGTTGGTTTTACCCTTCTCCTTCAGATCCGCCTTCCCTTCCTGGGAATTTTTCGCTTTCCCCTTAGAATTGGCTTTTGCCTTTTCTTTGGGTTCAGCCATCTCCTTCTTGAGATCCGGTTTCGCCTTGCTCTTGGAGTCAGCTTTTGCTTTCTCCTTGAGTTCAGCCTTCCCTTCCTGGGAATCCGCAGTTTTCAGCTTCTTGGGACATTCGTAAGAACGATGTCCTAGTTGCTTACACTGCCAGCAGAGAACTGCTGCCTTCGTTCCTAAAACGGAACCAGCATCACTATGCTCATTATCTCCCTTGTTAGGACAAGCGCACTAAAAATTCTTTCGGTGCCAAAAAGATGAAGAAAGCCTTTATTCCGTATTTTAAGGCTAACACTTCTTTTTCATGTATCGGGTACCGTAGTTCGCACCCCTTGAAGCTTCCCGACCAGTATTTGCACACCGGTTCTGGTTTTCGTCCTCTAATTTTAAGGACCGCTCCCCAAAATCCTTCAGAACATCAACTTCTAAGACTAACTCCTCTTTGTCAGATGGTAAAGCTAGTTGTGGTAAATTTTTCACCTTCGCCTTGATCCTTCTGATAGATTGAGTGCCTTCATCTTCCCATATCCAAGGATTAGTAGAAGAAGTTTTCTTCGAAATCCTACTTAGATCTCGGGAAAGATCTTTCACAAACTTTCTTGCATAGTTAGCACATCCACAAAATCTTTGGACTTGCTTTCTATCCTCAAGTCTGTCAGGAAAATTAACTATTTTCTCGGCAATATGATTTTGCAGTTTAATCTTACCCTGCTCAATTTCCATGCCTAAGAAGTTAACTGACTCCTTAAACCATTCTATCTTCTTTTCGGATAGAATCATACCTTCCCGTCGGAAGATATCAGTCACCTTATCTAGGTGCCTCATGTGGTCGTCCTCAGTCTGACTGTAGACTAACACATCGTCAATATAGACCGCACAAAATTTTTGGATTTGCTTGAAAGCATTATCCATTTTGCGCTGAAACACACCTGGAGCATTCTTCAGGCCGAATGGCATTACCAGCCATTCAAACATTCCTTGCGGGGTATTGAAGGCAGTTAGAGGAACCGATTCTTCCTCCATCTTGACTTGCCAGTATCCACTTTTCAAGTCAAACTTAGAGAAGAACTTTGGTTGGCTCAGACTTATCCTATCAATTAAGTCTCCTGCAGTGGGAATCTTATAGCCATCGTCCTTTGTAGCTTTGTTAAGCTGACGATAATCTATAACCATTCGTGCTTTACCTCGCACCTGCTCGGCATGATTAATAACCATAAAGGCAGGACTAGAGTGTGGACTACAACTGTCCCTAATCAAGCCTTTCCCAAGCAACTCAGGAACTTGTTTGTCAAATTCCTCAACCATCTCAGCCGTATACGTTATGTTTCTGGCTCTTATGACGGTTCCGGGATATTTCAACTCTAATCTAGCCTTTAGGCTATTTCGAGTCCACAATTTTAATGGATCTTCACTAAAATTATCGGCAAGTTTCACCAGGAACTTATCCCATTTTGTTCCGATCAACTGTACTGCCATACACACTTCTTGTCTTGGGAACAAGTCGTCATACCAGTTAGAACTTTTGGTAATCGTTGGAGAAAACAGGGTTTGTTCCCATGAATCGTTCTCATCCAACCGTATATCACCACGTTGAGCTCGCACTCTGAAAGCTTTTTCACATGGTGAATTACCACAGTATTCAGTCCGTTTTACCGGATAGAACCCAAACTTTAACCTTAGCTTAGGTTCGGATTTTCACACCCCCTATGGTCACATGATGGACATCCTGCACAAAAGGTAGGTTTTCCTTTTGTCCTTTTAGAAAGGCATTACCAATTATGACGTCTGCCTCTAATAAAGGATGGGCCAGGATCTCTTTTATGATGAACTGTTGTCCACCAATAAAGACAGGCACATTATTGGCCTGGTGGCTGACTATTGTTGCCATTCCATCTACGTTTACCATGTGGATGGGTTTCTGCAGTGGTTTCCACCACTCATCTGGTAGAACATTGAGTCTAGCACAAGTTACACTACACCCAGTGTCTATCAAGGTATCTAAAGAATATTCATAGTATCCAGGAAACTTGAAGGTTAGAGCCACATATGTGCTCAAGTCTTCTTTCCTAACACTAAACCCAATATTCTTAGGTACTTCTTGGGATGGTTCAATCATCCGCCAGATTTCGTCTATTGGTATAGACCTTTGTTCGGCTATCTGCTCGATAACCTTACAAACTTCAGGAATCTTGGATAAAGAGTATTCCATACTGGTCACCCTTATCATCCGTATAGACTCCTCTCTCGGTTGATCTACAGGATCTTCATAAACTGGTAGTGATACCTGTCTATATCCTACGATTCTACCCGTATGTTGTGACGGGGCTCTTGAATCAACAGATACTCGAGCCATTTCTTCTATTAGTGGTGGAGCAGATGCTTCTGCTGGTCTAGACACAATTATGTCTTCTCCCACATCACTAATTCTAGAAGAAACTTCAGAGAACGAATGATTCCTAGGTTCTCTCAGGAGTGGCATCCTCATAGGCAGATGCCTATCAGCTCTAAAACTTTCTCTAGCAGGTTCACCCAACATTAAAGTAATCTCATTACCTCTCTGTCGGATATTAGCCGCACTAATTGGTCTAGAGCTATTACCAGGCTCAGTCATAACCCAATTTCTTGGCCAGGTTAACTCTAATGGGTTTACCTCTCGCCGATGAAATTGTTGGTAGTTATTATGGCCTTCTTCGAACAACTCAGTAAGTCTCGAGATGTTCCTAACACCAGGGCTAGTGGTATTTACCAATCGATAAATGACTCTCGTGTTATACGCCAAAAACTTGGCCTGGGAATTCATCATATCCATATTCATTGATTTAATTCTTAAGGTCAATGAATTTCCCAAACAGCGATCGTTCAGGGCCATCATGAAATTTGGATGGACCTGGAACCATACAGGGCCGTGTGCAAGGTTGGCCTGTATACCTGATATCAGCTGATCTTTAAGCTCTCGCCATCGTTTATCGATCACAGCTGCTACCACAGGACTATCCGCTGGAAGATGGAAAAGCGGGATTAGTCCTACTTGGATCAACCCAATGTGTATATAATTATATACACCTCTCGCACGTTGCATGGTTTCCCTGATGCGTTGTATGTTGAGTAATGGGATATCCAAAGTCTCAAGTTCCGTACTTGTAACTTGAGTCGTTGCTTCTGTTTGTGAGATTTCTATTATCGATCTGAAATTAAATCTTGATACATTATAGACTTCTCTCACATTAACATTAGGCAACCTCTATTCCAGCACCGACTGGGTTGGATCTTCGTACTGGTGGGATTCCTCCAGTACCTGATTCGATGCTTCTAATGGAACCATCTCATCACCATCTCCGTTTTGCTCTGCTCTCATCATGAACAGATGCATTTTCCAGAGATCAGAATCATCTTCTGAATCTGTATCATAATCAGATACAACCTCGTAGATGGATTATACTTCCGAATCTAAGTCGGAAATCTCCTGCTCATCTATTGGTTCATAAGCAAGGACTTCTTCCTCATGACCCCTGTCGTCTAGGAATACCATACGGAGTCTTTCTCTCCTTTGGTTCTTCTTCGGACAACTATCCGCTTTGTGGTCCTTCGAACCACAAAACCAGCAGCAATTGCAGCTACTCAACGGTTTCCCCTTTGGACACCTAGGCTCTCTGCTATGCTTACGCTTGAAGGCATCGATCCTATCTTTGTCTTTTAGGTTATCCCGTCTCCTTACAAACCTTTTGGGTTTGTAAGCAGGACCTCCTTTTTGCTTGCGCTGGAAGTCCTTCTTGGGCCAAACTTTTCTTTTGTTGTACCCAACAACCTTTCTCTTTCGAGGAAAGCTTTTCATTCTCAGCGAGTCACCGGAAGAACTGCGAGTATCGCATCCATACCTTCCAGGTACATACTCAATTTGAGAGCAACAACTCTTGCTCAAGTATGGCAGCTTCTTTGCTGCCTCCTTTACTTGGAGCTCAGTACATGCTTTTCGCATCGCGTACTTGACAACCTGAATTTTTCCTCCGAGTCCGGAAACAATCTTTTCTTCACTCAGGAGTAATTCATAAGCCTTTTGCGCAACTTCCGGCCAAGGTTCTGGAAGTTTTGCAAAAAAGGTTCCCAATATGAACTGTTGAGATACTACGTCCAGATTGTAATAATACTTCTGGAATTCACATACGTAGCTATCAAACCAGCACATATCGCAGATCTGTAGTTTAACCAGAGCTGTCAATGACTGCTCTTTCTCCACAGTCTCGGTGGATAACGAAAAACCACAGAACTCCCGTTTTAATGCGTCGGCTATTATAGCTAACACACCATCAACGGTCAGCGCATGATCTATCTTTTCTTTGATGTCAGTATGAGCCACCAAAGATTTTCAATATTTCTGCGCCATTCCCATGAGGGCTGCCACACATAATTCATAAACTGATCCAGGGGATAATATCCCTACGGATGCAGTCATTCGAATAAGTGATAACCATTCATCTATCTTTTCAGATACATGCTTTTCACAATCTATGTCCAGAAAAGCACCAGGGGTAATTATAGGCTTTAAAACATTATCCCTGGGAACAAATTCTTGTTTAGTTCTGTGCGGATAATCGGGCCTGTAAATTTCCCTCTTCGCAGTTACCAGTTCATTGAACGTTCTATTGTCTAAATGAACCGGAGTATCTTCTGCCAGACCCAAGGCTTTCCTTAAGTCTTTTGCCAACTCTCCACTTTGAGAGTTCAGATTTGCATCTCGCCTTTGTGAGTCTAAAATGTAAGGAGCCACCGACTCCTTATACATCTCATCCACACTCTTGCCTTGATTCTGTTTGGAATTTCTTCCTCCCAGATTCAACCTTTCGATTTGTTTTCCTGTTGTACTTTCCAGTCCAGAGGTCTCTTCTGCTTCAGGCCTTTTTAAACCTCTTTCTCTTTCCCAAGAATCTAGCATGTTATTAACAATAGAGCCTACTGACTTTGCCATTTGGTTTCGGCTTTCTAAAGTTTCTGTGCTCCCTTGGATGGTTAGCTGAGTTAAAATATCATTTATACTCTTGCTAATTCCAAATGGAGATAATCTAGATTCCGGAACGAACTCCAATCGGGATGGAGTCCCAGAAGGATTTCCCGAAGATTTTCCTTCTCCAGCCATTCTGAGAAATCAACTTAAAACTTTTATGGATATTTTTGAAAAAGGGTAACAGCTTAGGTTATCTGAGGATATTATCTAAACCCTAGGATAAATTAGAAGATTTTTGTAACTTTTTGGGATATTTTGGATAAAGTGGCCAAAACTGAGATGAGATCTTTTGTACTGAATAACTAATTGAGCAAAGTCTTAAATCTGAAATCACTTTTTATTATAAATTCATTATTATTTAAAAAAAACAATTCTAATTTCTACTCTGCAATCACTAATTGAGCGATAGGCAAGAAGTGCAGTAAAAAAGTGCTCCGTTTCGGTCTAACCAAAGTCCGGTCACAAGAAAGAAAACTGAGACAAACCTTTGGCCCCCGCACCACCATCACAATCAGCAAAATACGAGAGAAAACAGTCCCCGCTATAGCATGAGTGCCATAAAAGTCAACAAACCACTCCCCCCCCCTTCCCCATGATTTCGGTATTTTTCTCCCTAGCCAAATCTACGTCCC